>CM029612.1:31574602-32774602 GCA_017311315.1 Dendrocalamus latiflorus | reverse complement strand
TCGGTTCATGTGATGAATCGATGGTAGCACGGGTTGATGAGATCAATCGGTGAATAGGGGTTGGATGAGGCGCAGATTGTATCACTACTGGTGCCCTAGAGATTGTCTCGGATCGGCATAAGGTGGTTATGTCGAATACTAGTAGGATACGAATCTGATAGCCTCGGGCCAGTGGGAATACTAGTGCCCTAGAGATTGTCTCGGATCGGCATAAGGTGGTTATGCCGAATACTAGTAGGTTACGGATCTGATGGCCTCGGCCCAGTGGAAAAACTAGCATCCTAGAGAATGTCTCGGATCGGCATAAGGTGGTTGTGCCGAATAGTTTTTCCATTGCGATTTCATAGATTGGATCTGTAAATTTCGTAGGGTGTAACATTCGTAGGGTGCGTACCCGCCTTGTATAGCGTCTTGGGTTCACATCGTTAGGTAGAATACGATTCTACGTCTAACTTGTTTTTGCAGAGAATGACGTGAATAGTATGGCCCTATATCTTATTGGAATGTATGAGATGTATGTGATGCATGTAACATTCGTTCATGGCCTGCGTGTCATGATTATTTCAGCTATTGTTAGCTGTCTATATTGTATTTAACGACCTGCGTGTCGACCTTAATGCTTGAATCTATCTTTGTAATCTTCAATTTCTAGCTATTATAGGTAGTAGCCTAGTTTTGAGGTTACAAGCTTTCAAGCATGGTGGCCTAAAGGAGTGATGTGGAGGATGGAGATCGTCTACACCTACATGGAGATGGAGATCACCATTTGTTTGGGCCATACTACTTCACAGTTAAATGTGTTTATCTGTGATATTATCTATCTTATTCTTATGCAATGTTTTTGTCATATGTTGCTTTGGTAGGATAGAATCCCTCATAAAATTAGGTGTTCACGCCCTTCCATATGTTGCACCAAAAGATAATGATCACCGCATGGTAGGTCTACCAAAGTAGAGTGCCGTCGGTTATCATCATTATTTGGGGTAGATGTCGGACATCTACATGCGGAAGCATTTGGTTTACTTAACAAGGTTATCAAAACAGTTTTGGACCTTGGGGCATATATTGGGGCCGGGGCATGTTGATGTCACCCAACAAGCAAGAGTCACATAGGGATGTGATTAGCAAGGTGTTGCTTACCCATGTCACTAGTTTTCTAGCCGTGATGCCAAAGCTCACTAGGAATTAGTGAAATGAGGTTCTTGACCCACTATGTAACTTAGAGGGAGTTTTGTTGCAAAACACATAGTGGGAGTCTTTTGTTAAATTGTTTAATAAAAGATGAACATAAACATAGTGCTAAACTTTGCATATTCTTTGTTGTAGATCATGTCAACTAATGCCGCATCCAGTTCTTTTAATTTGCGATCTATTCTTGAGAAAGAAAAACTCAATGGAACGAACTTTATGGATTGGTATCGCAACTTGAGAATTGTTCTCAAGCAAGAGCGCAAGGAGTATGTCCTTGAGTCTCATTATCCTGATGACTTGCCTGATAATGCTACTGCGGCTGCACGGAGAGCTTATGAGAAGCAAACGAATGATTACCTTGATGTGAGCTGTCTCATGCTTGCCACAATGTCCTCTGAGCTTCAGAAGCAATATGAGAACACAGATGCCTACAATATCATTGTGGGGTTGCGTGGTATGTTTGAGAACCAAGCAAGGGCTGAGAGGTTCAACACTTCAAAGTCCTTGTTTGCGTGCAGGCTTGCAGAAGGGAATCCCGTCAGCCCTCATGTGATTAAGATGATTGGCTACATTGAGAGTCTGGAAAAGCTTGGTTTTCCCCTTAGCCAAGAGTTGGCTACTGATGTGATTCTCCAGTCGCTCCCCCCGAGCTTTGAGCCATTCATACTGAACTATCACATGAACAACATGGATAAGACCTTGGCAGAGTTGCATGGGATGCTAAAAGCTGCCGAGGAAAGCATTAAGAAAAGCAGCAATCATGTGATGATGATGCAGAAAGGCAAGGGCAAGCCCAATGTCAAGAAAGGCGCGGTCAAAAGAAAGTTAGCTCCCGATGAGATCGCGAGCAGTTCTAAGGCCAAGCAAGTCAAGAAGGGCGCTGCTCCTAATGCAGATTGTTACTACTGTAAGCAATCAGGTCATTGGAAAAGGAACTGCCCAAAGTACTTGGAGGATCTTGAGAAGAAGAAGGGAAGTACGACTTCCTCTCCAGGTATAAATGTTATAGAGATCAATCTTGCTACTTCATCCACTGATTCTTGGGTATTTGATACCGGATCGGTTGCTCACCTTTGCAAATCGTTGCAGGGGCTAAGAAGAAGTAGAAGTTTGAGGAGGAGCGAAGTGGATCTTCGCGTTGGCAATGGAGCAAAAGTTGCTGCGGTCGCTGTTGGCACCATGCCATTGTCTTTACCTTCAGGATTAGTTTTGGAATTGAATAATTGTTATTGTGTTCCATCTCTTTCCAAGAACATTATTTCTGCTTCATGTTTGCAAGCAGAAGGTTATGACTTTAGATCTGTGAACAATGGTTGTTCTCTTTATTTCAAAGATATGTTCTATTGTCATACTCCATTGGTGAATGGGTTATATGTTCTTACTCTTGAAGAGTCACCGGTCTATAACATTAATGCAAAGAGGCAACGTTCGAATGATTTGAATCCCACGTTTATTTGGCACTGTCGCTTAGGTCACATAAATGAGAAACGCATGGAGAAGCTCCATAGAGATGGTATTCTGCACTCATTTGATTTTGAATCATTTGAGACATGCGAATCTTGTTTACTTGGCAAGATGACAAAGGCACCTTTCACCGGTCAAGGTGAACGGGCAAGTGACTTATTGGCACTCGTACATTCTGATGTATGTGGACCAATGAGCTCAACAGCCAGAGGTGGTTTTCAGTACTTCATAACTTTTACTGATGATTTTAGTAGATATGGGTATATCTACCTGATGAAGCATAAGTCCGAATCCTTTGAAAAGTTCAAAGAATTCCAAAATGAAGTGCAAAATCATTTAGGCAAGACAATCAAGTTTCTACGATCTGATCGTGGAGGCGAGTATTTGAGCCATGAGTTTGGCAATCATCTGAAGGATTGTGGAATTGTTCCACAATTGACTCCGCCAGGAACACCTCAATGGAATGGGGTATCTGAACGGAGAAATCGCACCTTATTAGATATGGTGCGCTCCATGATGAGCCAAAGTGATCTTCCGTTGTCTTTTTGGGGGTACGCTCTTGAAACAGCCGCTTTCACACTAAACAGGGTTCCATCAAAATCAGTAGAAAAGACACCATATGAGATGTGGACAGGACAACGTCCTAGCTTGTCTTTTCTTAAGATTTGGGGATGTGAGGCTTATGTAAAACGTTTACAATCTGATAAGCTCAGTCCTAAATCTGATAAATGCTTCTTTATCGGGTATCCTAAGGAAACAAAAGGATATTACTTCTATAATCAAGGAGAAGGCAAAGTGTTTGTCGCCCGGCATGGTGTCTTCTTAGAGAAAGAGTTTCTCTCAAGAAGGGATAGTGGGAGCATGGTGCAACTTGAAGAAATTCGGGAAACACCTGAAAACGTTTCAGCTCCTACAGAACCACAACAGGATGAACAAACTGTTGAAGAACCTGTTGTGGACACACCGGCACCACGTAGGTCAGAGAGGTCACGTCGTGCACCTGAAAGGTACATGTTCTTGACTACTCAACAACGGGACATATTGTTGTTAGACAACGATGAGCCTAAGACCTATGAAGAAGCGATGGTGGGACCAGACTCTGAGAAATGGCTTGAAGCCATGAGATCCGAAATTGAATCCATGCACAGTAATCATGTTTGGAACTTGGTTGATCCACCTGATGGTGTTAAAACCATTGAGTGCAAATGGATTTTCAAGAAAAAGATAGACATAGATGGAAATGTTCACATCTATAAAGCGCGATTGGTGGCCAAAGGTTTCAAACAAATTCAAGGTGTTGATTATGATGAAACTTTTTCGCCCGTCGCAATGATAAAGTCTATTCGGATCATTCTAGCGATTGCTGCATATTTCGACTATGAAATATGGCAAATGGATGTCAAAACAGCTTTCCTTAATGGAAATCTGAGTGAGGATGTGTACATGACACAGCCCACGGGTTTTGTCGATCCGCAATCAGCTGGAAAGATATGCAAGCTGCAAAGATCCATTTATGGATTAAAGCAGGCATCTCGGAGTTGGAACATTCGTTTTGATGAAGTAATCAAAGGGTTTGGTTTCATCAAGAACGAAGAAGAGCCTTGTGTTTACAAAAAGGCTAGTGGGAGCGCACTCGTGTTTCTGGTCTTATATGTGGATGACATATTACTGATCGGAAATGACATTCCTATGCTCGAATCTGTTAAGTCTTCATTGAAAAATAGTTTCTCTATGAAAGACTTAGGAGAGGCGGCATATATTCTGGGCATCAAGATCTATAGGGATAGATCAAGAAGGCTAATTGGATTAAGCCAAGATACGTACATTGACAAGGTGTTGAAAAGGTTCAACATGCAGGATTCCAAGAAAGGCTTCCTACCTATGTCACATGGTATACATCTTAGCAAGAGTCAGTGTCCTAGTACACCTGATGAGCGGGATAAAATGAATGCGATTCCATATGCTTCGGCTATGGGATCCATTATGTATGCCATGCTTTGTACACGTCCAGATGTCTCGTATGCTTTAAGTGCTACAAGTAGATACCAGTCAGATCCAGGTGAAAGTCACTGGATTGCCGTAAAGAACATCTTGAAGTACTTGAGAAGAACTAAAGATGTGTTCCTCGTCTATGGGGGTGAGGAAGAGCTCGTTGTAAATGGTTACACCGATGCTAGCTTCCAAACTGACAAAGATGATTTTAGATCGCAATCTGGATTTGTGTTCTGCCTGAATGGCGGTGCGGTGAGCTGGAAGAGTTCCAAGCAGGAGACGGTTGCTGATTCTACAACAGAGGCCGAGTACATAGCAGCTTCTGAAGCTGCTAAAGAGGCTGTTTGGATCAAGAAATTTGTTTCTGAGCTTGGTGTGGTGGCTAGTGCCTCCAGCCCAATGGACCTCTACTGTGACAATAGTGGGGCCATTGCGCAAGCCAAGGAGCCTAGATCGCACCAGAAGTCCAAGCACATTCTACGGCGATTTCATCTCATCCGCGAGATTGTGGAGAGAGGCGATGTGAAGATATGCAAAGTACAAACGGATTTGAACATTGCAGATCCGTTGACAAAGCCGCTTCCCCAGCCAAAGCATGAGGCTCACACTAGGGCAATGGGTATTAGATACCTACATGGTTGACTCTAGTGCAAGTGGGAGACTGTTGGTGATATGCCCTAGAGGCAACATGGAGATGTTGAATATATCACATACTATGTTTATGATACATTGCTTTGTTCCTTGAAATAGACATTATCATTATTGATCAATGAGTATGTGACTTATTCATGAGACTCTTAATGCCAAAATGTTGCTATTTCTAAATGATCCCTGATCATATATCATATGAGGAACATATATGATTCAAAGATCAGCATATGTATTGATTGATGATCATGTCTCATGGATCATGGTATGGAGATACCAAATCAATAATATGGACATGTGTTAGTGAACATATGTTGGATAGACCCGCCATGAGACACTGCAGAGATTCCATGTGTCATTAGTTGGTCTCAAGTAGTGTTTATGTAGAATCGTTAGACTTGAGATCATCATGGTTCCCAACATGCGTAGTAGCCTATTTTGGGACTACTAACCACTACTCCGTAACTGGGTAGTCATAAAAGTAGTCTTCGGGTTTGCTATGAAACATGTAGTGGGATGTGAATGATCAAGATAGAATTTGCCCCTCCTTATGGGAGAGATATCTCTGGGCCCCTCGATGTAATGGATTATGAAAGTGCATGGCCATGCCAATGTGATTGAGGAGTCAATCACAAGTTTATAATCCATCACGGAATCGAGAGAGTGATTGAGCCATTAAGAGGATGACACAGGTCTCGCCTTGAGCTTAATCTATATCGTGAGGCAAAAGGATTCGTACATGAGAACATTACAGGTTCAGCCGATATGATCTTTACGTATACTTTGGGGTTAATATGTCTTGCTAGAGGCCGCTATTAACAGGGTGACCGGAAAGGTGTTTCCGGGTCGCGACCAAGTATACGTGAACCTACAGGGTCGCACACTTAACGGGTTGGAACACTAATTCGAATGTGATTCGGATGTGGGCTCAATTCGGATAGAGATCCGGATAGACTCCTATTGGGCCTCGGTCCACGAGGCCCAAGTGAGGAGGTCTATATATTTGGAGGCGGGGGGGCTGAGGGATGCACGCATATGTTCCTCCCGAACAAAACCCTAGCCGCCACCTCCCGAGCCAAACCCTAGCCGCTCGCGAGTGCTGGTACACTCGCGATCGGAGTTCCAGCCCCGGACGTGTGGATACCGGTGGAGGCGCTGCTCGTTGCGGCGTTGATCGGCATCAACAAACTACAGATTGGATCTGCTCGTGGTGTGGTTGATCGCGTGGAGGAGACGATCTGTTCGGGACGATCGGCTACTTCCACTACTACCTCGACGCGCGTGGTTGGATCGGCTTCTCCAACTCTTCTTCCGCTGCGCTGCGCGTCTAGTGGTAACGATCTATGATCCCTTCTTAGCATGATGTCCTGGTGTGCGCGGTAGAAATTTTTATTTTCTGCTATCGTAGCCTACGCGCGTTCCTTCAATTGGCATATTACTGGGAATCTTTGAGATGGAGAATACTGCGGCACATTCTTGGAGATGATATAGGGCAAGATAAACCAGGTGCATTGAGTTATGTAGAGTCAAGAGCTCAGATGTTGTAATAACTGCTTTGTAATACGTGCTAAGTGATGTGTTATAATTGTAGCTAGCCTAGAGGGGTATTCTAGTTAAGGAAAAGAGTTAGCTGAACTCTATGTGGATATAAGTGTGTGGAGAGAGTTAATTTTAGCCATTGAGGTGATCCAATAATTGAGGTTGCTTCCAAAGGGCAATAAATAGAGGGGTGAGGGTATGCCTCCACCACCAAGTCTTTGAGAAGGATTTAGAGTTTTCCTTATGCTCCTTTGAGTTTTGCCCACCAGGAAATATGGCTTTGAAATTCCTTGTCTCAATGTAATGAAAGTTCCAAATCCACACATGTTCTGAAATTTATTTTATTTCTTGCAATTTCTAGCTTTTTTGTTGCAACTTGAGCTTCTCTTCCCCTCCTACTTGTTATATTTCTATTAGATCTAGGACATATAAGAGGTTAAGGAGCTCATCAAGAATATGTTCCAACCCAGCAAGATCCATTAGAACTCATTTTTACTCAAATTATATTTGTATTAACTGTGTTCTTGAGCTGAAATTACTGCTCTACTACTCTCATAGTTTACTGTTTGGCGAGTAGCCATAACAATTGGCGCCATCCGTGGGGTTGACAGAGAGTAAGCCGTAGACTTTGAGAGGGGATGGCGCCCAAGAAAGCGTTGTCGATAGCGAAAAGGAAGCAGAGCACGACGGCGGCGGTCGCGAATGTCGGGGCCTTAAGTGGTGGGTCATCTGCGCTAACGCTTGGGGCTGGCATTGAGAGTGACATTAGCATGGTGAACGCCGGTGTCGGCATCCACGTGGGTGCGATCAGCCACGACGAGGATCGCTGGGGTGCGACGGTCAGCCCTGTCGACGGTGCAATGGCCGACCCCGTCAACGGCGTTCGTGTCAGTGGGATCATCGGCGTCAACACCCGTGTCGGCATGCCCAGTGACCCTAGATCGAACGCAAGGACAACATGTTGTCCTGACGCTCGCGTTGGCCTCGTCGCTGACCGTGGAGCCAATCGCGCTGACGTACCGAACAGCTCCAGCGAGCAGGTCATTATCGCCAGCAACCTCGCAGCGCATGCCTCCACTCAAGTAGGTTGGCTACCCCAACGATAGAGAGCACTCTGATGGTGGCCCTCGGAACATTGCAGCACGAGCTAGTGGACCTCTGAGGGGCCATGCAGGAGATGCAAGAGGCTCGGAGTCAGTAAATGCCACTAGCAGCGGTGGTGGAGGTCACACACGACCGAGCGGATAGCCGCGATGCCCTCGCCTTTGGTCGCAGCACGCTCCGATGCGTAGATCCGGAGTCTCCACTCTCCGCCAGCCTGCAGCAGTTGGCGTGGTCGAAAGACTTCAAGTTCCCGACCATCGTGCCGTACAAAGGAGATATGGACCCTAGGGAGTTCATTCGGGTGTACGAGACGACTATCGAGGCCGCCGGTAGGGATGACTCTACCAAAGTGAAGGGACTACCGCTCGCTCTGCAGGGAGTAGTGCTCTCTTGGTTCTTCACCATAGAGCCAAACTCCATATATGCGTGGGAGCATATCCGCGACCACTTATACAACAACTTCCAGGGTAACTACATCGAGCGAGTCGACGCAGACCAACTCTTCGCTATCAAGCAGAAGCCCTCGGAAAAGCTCCAAGAGTATTTCAAATGCTTCACCAAGGTTCGTTGTCAAGTTAAAGACGTGAATGAGACCCTGATCATCAACGCGGTGATTCGGGGCCTCCACCCGGGGCCGTTGGCCGAATACAATGTGTGCAAACCAATAAAGACAGTTGCCAAGCTCTTCAACAAGATGGAGGAGTATGCAAGAGCAGAAGAAGACGCACAGCAATGCAGGGGTAACACCTCCAACACCAAGCAAGCGCAGACCCATTGAAGGACATTTCCAGTCGCAAGCAACGGAAAGCCCAAAGGGCCAGATATGTCTTTGACATCGAAGGTGAGTCCAACGATAGCACCCCCGTTGGCTGAGGACAGGGTCGCAGAGGTCAGGGGCGTAGATGAGGCCGGGGCCACGAAGATGGAGCGCGCAGTGAGGGGGAATGCCAATAGCATAGGCTTTGGTGCGGAGTGCATGGGCACGGTGACCACCTCACTCAAACCTGCCCTACCATCACGACGCTCCGCCAGAGTGTCGCCAGGGACCGAGCCTTGAAGCAAGGACCCCAGCGGTGGCTCACGTACAACAGCCCTCAGAGGACCTTCTACTGATACAGTCCATCGAGGGAGGATAGCGCCGCGTCATAAATGTCATATCCGGAGGTTCATCACTGGAATTTTCATCTACACGGTAGCAGAAAACTTACGCTGATCGACTGCATCACGTGGCAGTGTACCCTGCCCAGGTGCTGCCAAATTGGACACTAAATGACACCTTCACAATCGCCGATTCTGATGGAGTTGACTTTCTCACTAGGATCCCCTGGTGATCCAGGCTGCCATCGCAAGATGCGACGTTAAGCGCGGTCTGGTCGACGGGGGTAGTTCTACTAATATTTTATTCACGAGGGCCTTCGAATAGGCTCGGGCCTCCGTGGATCCCACTCCAGGATTTCGAGGGTCAACCACTGAAAGCCCTAGGCCAAATACAATTACAGGTGTCCTTCGGGCAGGGCGATCATGTGAGAAGTGAGGACGTCACCTTCGACATCGTCGATCTCCCCTATCCATACAACGCTATCGTGGGACGCCTGACCCTCAACGCATTTGGGGCGGTCCTGCACCACAACTTCCTATGCATGAAACTTCTAGGTCCGCAGGGCATCTTGCTGTGTTCGAAGACCAAGACCACGCCCACTGGATAGAACTCGGAGCATGAGGTCCCCTCTGAAAAGTACACACCATCAGGGACACCCTCCGCGCAGGCATGCCCTCTGCCCCAGGGTGGATGCCCAAGCCCAGGCCTTATGGTGGAGTTAAGAGAGTCTCCTTGCATACCGCGGACTAACAAGTTTCCATTGGGAAAGGCCTTCCTTTAGAGGTCGAGCAGGGCTTACTCCGCATTCTTCGTGACAACGCGGACGTCTTCGCGTGGTCGCCAGCCGATATCAAGGGGGTGGACCGCACCATCATTGAGCATAGCCTCGTGGTTCGCCCTGATGCCAAACCAGTCAGACAAAGGCTCTGACGCATGTCTCTCGACCGCCAGTAGGCGGCCAAGGTGGAGGCCACGAAGCTACTCCAGTCCGGAGTCATCCGCGAGGTGCATCATCCAGAGTGGCTCGCCAATCCGGTGCTGGTCAAAAAAGCCAGTGGCGCATAGCGTATGTGCGTCGATTTCACCACACTCAACAAGGCATGTCGAAAGGACAACTACCCGCTTCCTCGGATAGACCAACTGGTGGATGCCAGGTAGGGTGCGATCTAATGAGCTTTTTGGATGCATACTCCGGCTATCACCAGATCCATATAGCTCTGGACGACGAAGTTAAGACAAGCTTCATAACTCCAGCAGGCACATATTGCTTCATCAGAATGCCCTTCGGCCTTAGGAATGCGAGGGCCATGTTCACACGTCTAGTGGCCCTCACCCTCGCCTCCCAGCTCGGTAGGAACATTGAAGCTTACGTTGACAACGTGGTCGTTAAGAATAGACAACTCGCCTCCCATGGCCAAGACCTCCAGGAAACCTTCGACAACCTCTGGTGGGCGGGCATCAAGCTAAATCTAAACAAGTGTGTCTTCGGCATGCAGGCTGGAAAGCTGCTTGGCTTCTTGGTGTCTGGACGAGGGATACAAACGAACCTAGACAAGATTGATGCAATCCTCTCCATGGAGCCACCCAAGATGACAAGAGAGGTATAGAGGCTTATCGGCTGCATGGCTGTGCTGAGTTGTTTCCTGTCCAGGGCTACGAAGAGAGACCTTCCCTTCTTTAGAACCCTTCGCGAATGCGATGGGTTTTATTTGGATGAGGGGTGCGCGAGGGCCTTCGATGACCTCAAAAAGCATCTTGCAAACCTTCCTACCCTCATGGCCCAAGCACCAGAGGCTCCGTTGCTGCTGTACCTCGCGGCTATAGCAACAGCAGTCAGCGCAGTCCTTGTCCTCGAGGAGGGGTCTCTTCAGCGATCGGTGTACTACATCTCAGAGGCCCTTCAAGGTGCCATGACACGGTATACTGAGCTGGAAAAATTAGCCTATGCCCTCGTCATGGCCTCGTGGAAGCTCTGCCATTACTTCTTGGCTCATCACATCACCGTGCCCTCTTCATCCCCTTTGGCGGAGATGCTGCACAATAAAAAGTCAATGGGCTGCATTAACAAGTGGACGGTTGAGCTTGCCCATTTCACCTTGACATATGCTTCGCGCACGGCCATAAAGTCTCAAGTTCTGGTAGACGTCCTCACCGAATGGACCCCACCACCCAGCCATAGGCCTAGCTACCAATTGGCCCGGTGTGGAGCCTCCACACCGACGAAGCCTACGGCGCTTCCCGTGCCGGGGTGGGTGTAGTAATCACTACGTCGCAAGGTCATCGCCTGCTATACATGGCACATCTAGGGTTCCTAGCGACAAATAACATGGCTGAGTATGAGGCACTACTCTTCGGCCTCGCCAAGCTCAAGGCCCTCGGCGCACGGAGGGTGCTCGTCATACCAACTCGTGCTTGGTTGCGGGCCATGTAGACAAATCTTACCAGGCCAAAGACCCTGACCTAGCCAAATATCTAGCCGCTATAAGGGCAAAGGAGCACCATTTCTTGGGCATCACGGTGAAAGCTGTTCCACGGGCGGACAACGACCACGCCGATGCGCTCGCCAAGGCCGCTAGCCAATAGATCCCTCTGCCCGCAGGGGCATTCACCGAAGTTCTAGACATCGCAGCTATTGAGCATGACAAGAGTGATACGGCCCTCATCTACCAAATCACCTAGCAAGGCGATTGGCAAGAGCTCATCTACGGCCTTCTGAAAGGCATAGCCGAACTAGATGATCCTCTCAAGTTGCGATGGCTACCGCATCGGGCCAGGTCCTTCGAGATCTTGGACAACATTCTCTACAAGCACGGGGTTTGCACCCCGCTACTGCGATGCCCTCGCACAGCGAGGGGCAGCAACTCCTTGCCAAAATACACGGAGGGCTTTGTGGCTCACATATCGCACTGAGATCCCTCGTCGGCAAGGCGTTTAGGCAAGGCTTCTATTGGCCAAAGCCATCGCAGACGCACACGACCTTGTGTGCCGGTGCCAGGGATGTCAGTGATGGGAAGGGTCATCCACAGACCTCCCACTAATCTGCAGCCCATCCCACCGATATGGCCACTGGTGCGATAGGGCATCGACATCGTCGGAGCGCTCCCACATGCCCCAGGGGACCTACGATTCATCGTGGTCACCCTTGAATATTTTTCCAGATGGCCCAAGGCAGTCGTGCTCGCCAAGATAACCTCCATAGCGGTGCAGCGGTTCCTCTGGCAAAACATCATTTGCCTCTTTAGAGTGCCTAGGAAAGTCACTGTCGACAACGGCTTGCAATTCGACTCCGCACCCTTCAAGGCATTCTGCGAGAGCCTGGGCATCACACTCCTATACGCTTTAGTTAGACACCCGCAGTCCAATGGGACGGTCGAGCGAGCAAATGGCGCAATCTCTACCGGGGGTAAAAAAACGCCTTGTAGGCCTCCCGAAGGGCAAATGGCCGGAAGAGCTTCACAGCATACTCTGGTCCCTCCGCACAACAGTCACACGTCCGACAGGATTTACGCCATTCAAGCTCCTCTTTGGCGATGAGGCAGTGTCAGACCCGGATTTTTAATCCCGAATCTTCTGTGTTTCACCGCACTACTCCTCGGATCAGTAGATAGTGCACACAGGTACATTGCTGAATCATGTCATACATCGCACAGATAATAATATAACAGAGTTTAAGTTACACCACATTAGGTGACAGTTTACAAAAGGGTCAACTAGGCCAAATGTGTTCATTACAAACAAGCAGCGGAAACAGAAGCAAAAGTAAGACCACACCCACAAGCAAGCGACTGATGGGTAATGTGTGTAGTATATATCACCGGAAATCCGATAATATATGTGCACACAATGCCTTGGGTCAACTTGTCTATGGCGAGAAACGAAGCCTACGCCCTAATTTCCTTCGTTGATTCTCCCTTTAGTTGCAGGGGTGTCTTCGTGGGCATAATGATCATGCGTCTCTGTTTTGGGTAAGGCGAGTGTGAGCACAAATCCACCGTGCTCAGCGAGCCAACACACAGTATGCATTAGATAGTATTCAAGGCTTATCAAGGAAGGCTTAGGTTTATTTTGTTTTGCAAGGAGTGCTTTTGAATACAATTATTTAAAAATCCCTATGACCTAGCATTTTACAAATCATGACTTAAATTTATGAAATATGACCAACTTATTATTGACACAGATGCCATCCACCGTTACATGGCATCCGCACCACATAGCACCTTTCAGTGTTATAGCCGCTTAACGTACCACTGGGACGACACCCAGGACAACTTAAATTAGGGCTTTCCATTGCCCTCCATGTTTCCATTTCCCCATTCTCTAAACATTTTTAAATAGAACTATATCTAGTTATGTCCCCATGTCCGCCCTTGACCGTGGGCACGGCTATTCGAATAGTTTTGACTCTGCAGAGTTTGCACACTTTACCCACAAGAGACGGTTTACTCGTTGCCCCGCATGATTCCATAGTCATACGGTTGAGCAAGCCATCATAATGACCGTTCAAGGTACCTCGCCCCGTCCATCAATTCACCCTATGGGTAACTCCAACTTGCGGTGGGTCCCATACGTTGTGCGGGATGTTCTCCTTCTGAACGTCTAGCAGCTGGCTACCCCCACTGCTAGCCCGCCACAGCAGAACCTCACTCTCTACGGGTGTCCCATTCAAGTCGTCACACAGACAGCCGCTTGCACTACCTCACTACCTCCTCCTGTGAGGATGACTTTCGGGGTCCGGTAAATCTACTAAGCCACGTTGTACTTTACAGACTTGTGGTTGTACTGTTTTACACGGGATAACATGACAAGATTCAGTCCTTAGGGCTACCTGGATGGTTCTACCACATTTCATATTTTGTGCGTCCACTGCACCACTTACCAGCCCCCAAACCATCCACCCAGGTATTAAGCAGTGTTGAGGTTTTTCAGGAACATAAAATAACGTATCAACATACTCCAGTCATTCCGACCATGACTGCCCAAAACAACTCATATTTGCAAGAGACGATTTTGGGGCATTTTTGTACCCCCATTTATCTAGCAATACTAAGCAACGCAATATTTATAGGGACTTATTTTCAAAAGCTACATTCTTATAATTTTTGCTATGACGACAAGGGTCATATGTCCAAAGTTTCAACAGAGTATTACTAGCAAGCATAATATTGGGTGCATAACTATCATCTTTCAAACTCAACGTAATCTACCACATAAAATAACAGCATGCATGTGGATAACTTAAAAGAAATTAAATTTGCATAAACATGGGTTCAACATGGTCAAAGTGTTAACTCGCCTGGGTCACAGGGATCGAAGTCTTGAGTTTCTTGAGCTTCTAGGGTGACTGCCTCGACCTCTTCCTCTTGAGCCTCGTACGCTATTTTACCGTGCGTGAAACCCAAATAAAAGAAAAGCAGCAAATCACTCAAAATATCACCAAAAATCCAAATGAATTCTAATAATCAGGGTTCCAGTTCCATTGGATAGATCTTGAATTTAGATGAATTTAGAAACTTGTTTCACTCAATTTGGAGTTAAAATGGATAAGTTATACTCAATTTAAGTTCTTAGTCCACTGAAATTCCAGAAAATGTATAAATCCTGACAGGTGGGTCCCACTGGCATTTTTAATTTATTCTTTTTATTTTATTATTCCTAGTGCGGTACCTATGACAGGTGGGCCCAGGGGTTATTCTAATGTATGTGTTATGGCCCACATGTCAGTGAGGTTATCTGGCTTAATCCTTTACTTAACCGTTAATGTTTGTCATTACTCACTAATTACCATTTATTACTGTTAAGTAGATGTGCCTCTGACAAGTGGGACCCTGCTGTCAGTGGGCCGCTCGGGAGCCGCAGCCACTGACAGGTGGGGCCCACCGGTCAGACCGAAGCAAATAAAAGAAAACTCAACCCAGCGATGCAGAGCCGGAGGCTCGAACACGTGCGGCCGGGGAGGCGGGGGGGGGGGGGGGAAGAGATTTGCGCTGCTAGCCAGGAGAACCTCACGATGTTTCTTACCCATATAGGGAGCTATATCCCCATATACTAACCTTGCGGGGAGCTGGTCAGAGAAGGTCGGGGGCGGCGGCGCCAGCGGCGAGCGGGGGTCGGGGAGGCTCGGGGGTTTGCAAAAATGCATCCCTAGTGTGAAGGGGATGCCAGCGGTGGGGTCGGCGGAGGTCGGGGCGTACGGTGGTGGGCCGGCAGCGAGCGGTGGCGGCGGTTCGGAGAGGGACGTCGGCGCCGGCGAGGTACGGCCGACGAGAAGCTTGGGAAGGGCCGGAAATAGCTTTGCGACGTTCTGGGGACGGTGTGGGTGAGATGAATTGGGTTTTGGTGGCTCGGATCAACGGGGAGCTCCGGCGGCCGGAGTTGGGGAAGAAGAACGGCCAGCGGCGTTCTGGGGGTCCCTAGCTCGATTGGCTGCGAGGGAAGGAAGAGTGGGGTGTGGGAAGGCTCGGGAAGCTCTCGGGGGTTTTTATAGGCGCTCCGGCAATGCTGACGTTAGGAGACCGCCCGATTGGTCATGTCGGCGCGCGGTGGAGCAGGCGGCGAGCAGGGTGGAGATCCTACGCAAAGATCGGGCATGATGGCCCTTGGCAGCGCGTGGTTGGTGAAGAGAACTGGCGCCGCGCGTGGAGTGGCAGCAGGAGCTAGAGCCGCGCGCTTGAGAGGACGGGACAGCAGCGCGGGGAGAAAAAGAGGGAGCGGCGGCACAGCTGATGGCACAGACAGGTACGGCGGTAACCTGTTTGGTCCGAACGTGGCTGCCTTGTCAGACCCCAGATTATACCACCCGGAATCCTCTGTGATTCACCGCACTATTCCCTGGATCAGTAGATAGTGCTCACAGATTACAGTTATGAATATCAAGTACATATCATGCGGAAGCGTAAATATAATAGTAAACTTACTCATGGGCTGACTAGGCCGAAATCAATAAATTGCAGCAGCGGAAGAACGAGCACACAGGTGGGACCTTCAGGACATGCCCACAGGTAGCCAACTGGAGGTTCGCGACTTAGCCCTTGACATCTTCATCTTCTTTGCCAGTTTGTCCAATCTTGTTGCTGAGACGAGGTGATTTTGTTCCTGATTCTGAATTTTGTCGCAAAACCAAGTATGAGCACTCCGCCCCGGGCTCCGCGAGCCAATACACAGAATGCAAATAAATAGTATGCATGGCTTAACAAAGGAGAGGCTCGGGTTATTTTATTTGCCATAAAACACGTTTAGCAGCATTTCTATTATTATATCATATTGTTATTTTTGTGACCTAAGGACTCTTCACCGCAAATGACATCATTGACTTAATCCACCAAAGACTCACACTCTTTATTAACTGCTGTCTAAGACTCCCAACAGCGATTGCCATAATTGACTTAATCTACTGAAATTACACTTCCTCTATTGAGTGCTCTCTAAACTCCAAACAACATGTGTCCTCCTCTGTTCATTCCACCGATCATATTCTTTATGTATTGGTTGATGTCTAAGACTCCAAACAGCAAGTAATATTATCCAATTACTTCACCGATTATACACCTTCTATATTTATTGCTGTCTAAAACTCCAAACAGCGTGTGACATTATTTAGATATTCCACCAAACATACTCTTTCCAAATTGATTGCTGTCTAATCTCCAAACAGCGGATGACATCATCTAATTAATCCACCGAACATTCCCATCAAGATTTTCTAACAATCCAATCCTTTTTATTATTGATTCAACTCCACCAAGAATATCATTGATCAAGCCTACGATTCAATATTATATATCCACCAAGAATATCATTGATCAACTCTACGATTCACCATTATATATCCACCAAGAATATCACTAATCAAGAATTATAATCCAATACTTGTATTATTCCTCCAAATTCCCGAAAATTCAATTAGATCATTTATCTAGCCTATCTATTCAACTGGACCCCACCAATTTATTTCTCCCAGAATCCACACTATCATGTCCTATTCATGATCGACCTGAATCTACCAATACCTTTATGTGCATACTACAAACATTCATCTCCTTTACTCACGACCCTGTTTATTCCACCCATACTTTATTTTGTAAGAATAGAAATGCCACTATTTGAAATACAATACATAAAATTTTCTGAGACCTAGCAGCTTTGGAACAAAACATAATGTTCAAGGAATATTAACATGATTTTCCATACATATGGCATCACACCATATGCCTAATATCACCATAATCTTTCCATACATATGGCATCACACCGTACAACATCTTTCAGCGTTATAGCCGCTTAACTTACCACTGGGACGACACCCAGGACAACTCAAATCAGGGCTTTCCGCTGCCCTCCACTTTTCCATCCCACCCATAAAAACATTTTGAAATAGAACTATATCTAGTTAAGTTCCCATGTCCGCCCTTGACCGTGGGCACGGTTATTCGAATAGTTTTGACTCTGCAGAGTTTGCACACTTTACCCACAAGACATAAATCTGCTCATTGCCCCCACATGATTCCTTAGCCATGCGGTTGAGTAGACTATCACAGGGCCTTTACAATGTATAGTCCTACTGTGGTTACGCCCGCTAGGTTATGCCTTCTGTAGGATGCGCACATCCCTCGAGAAGGGTCCCCCGTGAGCCATCACGGGCAAAGGCGGGGATGCGACCATCCATCTCTTTGCTCGTGTTCACACCTTCACGTAACCACCTTAGAGCCATACAAATTAGTTAACCCTGCCTACACTTTGCCAGCTTGTGGTTGTACTGTTGTACATTGGGAGGTCATCACGAGATTCAGTCCTTAGGGTTATCTGGGCAGTTCTACCACAAACCACACTCTCGTGCACACCTGCACCATACCCCCAAACCATCCGCCCAGATAAATAAGCAATTTGAGGTTTTTGGGAATATAAAATAACCATATCCAACATATACCAGTCATTACCACCATGACTGCCCAACCAATTTTTCTCAGGATTAAAAGTGATGCTTGGGCGCTCTCGCGCCCCATGAGTATCTAAACATTATTAAGCATGGCATATAATTACGGACTTATTTTTGAAAGATTACCATTATAGCTTTACTAGGGTGACAAGGTTCACATATTCAAATATTCCAAAGGAGGGGTAATATCCATCAAGTTGAACAATGGGCATATAACTAGAATCTTAAATTAGTCATGCCTTTTTATATAAAATAACAGCATGCAATTTGATAATTTAAACCAAAATAATTTGCAGAAAATGTAGGTTCAACATGATCAAAGTATTGACTCGCCTTGCGTGGTTTACCGCGGTCTTGAGCTCACTCAAAGCTATCTCATTTGATGGTCTTGGGCTTCTGGTCTTTATCTCCACCTTGATATTGATATCGCTTGATCCATTGATTCTTCGGGACTTCAATTTCTAACTACACGATGAACGACTAAATTCAAACAAAATCAAATAACTCAAAAGATCCAAATAAATCCGAATAAACTCAATTTAGTTTTCATTATAAGTTAATGGGTGATTCGGGTGATTTGAGGCAAGGCCTGCGGTAGGGTACGATGACTTGATCTTTTTATTAACAATTCCTTTTATCATTTTTGTATTTATCAAGGAAGTTCCATGAGCCATGCTAGACCTATGGGTAGATGTAAGACTGTAGTGGGGCGTAAGGTATTGCCTTGCCTAGTGTTTAGCTTTTAAGAGTTAGGGCATGAGTTATATACACGATGTATATGATTTTTGGTTTGTCGGATTAATCTTATGGCTTACATTTTTAGCAATTAGAGATGTATTACTTTAGGTTGTGCTAATATTACCTTGTTCACTAAAATGCAAGGCGATAAAATTATCTTAACTACCGATGACGTAGGATTTTAGTAGACACGCCAACAGGACTTTTCTTAATTAAAGAGGCTCTTCGGTTTAGGTATCGTAGATATTCTGGGTATATCATTATTGTTATTGTTATTTAAATTTATTTATCTAGGACCGAGCATGCTATACCAGGTTATACTTTACTATCAATATTCCACTGAATCTACGGGTGAGATTTATTTGTCGATGACACGCCTGTGACAGCTACTATTCGCAATGCTACATTAGGTAGATTACTTTTAGCATCTGATGACCTAAGGGTTACTTTACTATACTTGCCACAAATATATAGACATTTCTACTTAAAAGACACCCTTTTGATTAAAGGTGGTTATCAATTTATGTACCTTTTAAAGACATTGGAATGACAACCATATTTTAGACGACTACTGTTGTAGGGGTGGCCCCCACCTAATCCCAGCAGGCCTGGTAGAAGGTTATAAGGCCCAGAATAGGCCATGTGTAATGACATAAGTGCCCCTGAAGGGGATATTCCGATGTAAGGGTATAATTGTAAAAGCACTCCTCATGTATATATATATATATATATATATATATATATGGAATACAGGCCATGGGGGAGGCCCCAAGCCATTACGGTCATTGTCTCCCAACTCTCCACTACCATCTCTCTCTCTGTTTGGTCTGTAGCCACAACAGTTGACGCCGTCCGTGGGGAGGACAGGAGCAAGCCTGAAGTCCGAAGAAGGATGGCACCGAAAAAAGCTTCATCGGCGGCGGCGAAGGGAAAAGAGGCGGCTGGGTCGGAGCGTCGCATGGGCACTAGGGCTTCGGCATTGGCTACTGCGGGCGCGGACGACGACGCAGGCGCGGTGGTCGAGGACGTCGACGCTCACGCGGCGACGACCGACCCCGCCACCGGCGCCGCGACGGCCAACCCCGTCACCGGCGCTGCGACGACCGACCCAGCCACCGGCGCCGCGACGGCCAACCCCGTCAACGGCGCTGCGACGACCGACCCCGCCACCGGCGCCGCGATGGCCGACCCCGTCACCGGCGCAGCGACGACCGACCCCGCCACCGGCGCCGCGGCGGCCAACCCCGTCACCGGCGCTCCGACAACCAACCTCGCCGCCCTCGCCGCGACGCTCACCGGCAGCTCGGGAGCTCGCGAGGCGATCGTACTTGTGCCGACCCGTCCGCTGGGCGAGCCGGCGGCCCCGCCCACGCAGGCGGTGGAAAGTGCCCTGCTGGCGGCCCTCAAAGCGTTTCAGCAGGAGCTAGGGGACCTTCGTGGGGCTGTCCGCGACATACAAGAGGCTCGGAGCCAGCAGGCCACGCCAGTGGTCGCGCCAGAGCCCACGCCGGAAAGGGCGGACAGCCGCGACGCCCCCACGTCCAGCCGCGTGCCGCTGCGGCGCGTCGATCCGGAGTCCCCGCTTTCGGCAGGACTGCAGCAAGCGGCGTGGCCCGAAGACTTCAAGTTCCCCAGTATCATCGAGTCGTACAAAGGTGATACGGACCCCCGCGAGTTGTGCGCATGTATGAAACCGCAATCGAAGCCGCGGGCGAAGATGACACCACAAAGGCGAAGGGCCTCCCCCTCGCGTTGCAAGGAGTGGCGCTTTCCTGGTTTTTTACCATAGAGCCAAACTCCATCTACGCGTGGGAGCAGCTTCGCGACCGCCTTCACAACAACTTTCAAGGAAACTATGTTGAGCGAGTCGACGCAGACCAGCTCTTTGCCGTGAAGCAGAAACCTTCGGAAAGGCTCCGGGACTATTTCAAGCGCTTCGCGAAGGTGCGATGGCAGGTCAAGGACGTCAAGGAGACGACTGTCATCAACGCAGCCATACAGGGCCTCCGCACGGGCCCCTTGGCCGAATACAACGCACGCAAGCCTATCAAGACAGTCGCCAAGCTCTTCGACAAAATGGAAGGGTATGCGCGGGCCGAAGAAGACGCGCGGAGACGCAACGCCCCCGCTCCCGACCTCACCCACACGAAGCGCTTGCCGTGCGAGGAGCAGGTGGGCAATGATTCCCCGAAGCAGGGCCGGAGTCGACAACCCCGAGAGGATGCTCCCGGAAGCGACGGCCCCGGGGAGCCGGAAGGCTGGTCACGGAGCACGCGCAAGCCCCGGCGTCACCGGCGCAGACCACAAAAGGCCAGCCATGTCCTCGGCATTGGGAACGCCCTTCGGGAGCCTGCCCCCATATCGTGGAAAGAAGGCCGGGGATGTGAAGGCGGTCCCGGTCATGACGAGCGGCCCCGAGCAGAGCAAGAGCTTCGGGATTGCGGCAAGTGGTGCGAGGTGCATGGTTACGGTGATCACTATACAAAGGCGTGCACCGCGGTCACGGAACTGCGAAGGGTGGTGGCTGAAGCTCGGGTCTCACCCCCCAGGCCCCTGGCAGAAGTCCAGGAGCTGCAGCCAAGAGGTGACCCCCTGCGAGCCTCCGCCAAAGAAGGCGTGCGGCACCGCACCATCAGCGTCATCACCGGAGGCTCCTTATTAGGGGCCCCCTTGGAGCAGTCACAGCCGTGGATGCCGCCCCGCAGCATCACCTTTACCCTGGATGACGCCAGGGGTGTGGAGTTCCCTCACCAAGACCCTTTAGTCATCCAGGCTCACATCGCAGCCCATGATGTCAGGCGCATCCTCGTCGACGGGGGGGGAGCTCTGCGAACATCCTGTTCGCAGGGGCCCTCGAACAAATGGGAATCCCCCGAAGCCGCCTAGAGCAATCGGGAGCGCCGCTTCAAGGCTTCGGAGGCCAACCGCTGGAGGCCATAGGGCAAGTGTCCCTTCGAGTTACGTTCCGCCAGGGGAGTAACGTCCGAAGCGCGCACATCGTCTTCGACGTCGTAGACATCCCGCACCCCTACAACGTCATATTAGGACGACCTGCCATCAATTCCCTCGAGGCGGTCCCGCACCACGCCTTCCTATGCATGAAACTCCAAGGCCCGGAGGGCGTGATCACTGTCTTCGGCGACCAGGACCTCGCCAGGCACGTCGAAGTCAGCAGCCGGAACGTACACCGCCCTGTGCACGCCCTCTCGGGCATGCTCGGCGACACGCCCTCCGCTCCGAGATGGACGCCTAAGCCTCGGCCCGAAGTTGGAGTCAAAAAGGTGCCGCTCCAGGCGGAGGGGCAGTTTGTGTCCATTGGCGAGGGGCTCCCTGCGGAGGTTGAGCGAGATCTACTCCAAGTGCTCCGGGACAACGCCGACATTTTTGTGTGGTCGCCGGAGGACATCAAGGGCGTAGACCGCGCAGTAATCGAGCACCGCTTGGAGGTCCGCCCCGACGCCAAGCCAATCAAACAGAAGCTTCACCGTATGTCCATGGATCGGCAGCAGGCGGCCAAGCTGGAGGTGGCGAAGCTTCTCCGGGCCGGGGTCATCCGCGAGGTCCACCACCCAGAGTGGCTCGCCAACCCCGTATTGGTCAAGAAAGCCAGCGGGGCCTGGCGTATGTGCATCGACTTCACGGCACTCAATAAGGCGTGCCCAAAGGACAATTACCCCCTGCCACGCATCGACCAATTGGTCGATGCTACCGCCGGGTGCGAGCTAATGAGTTTCCTGGATGCTTACTCTGGTTATCATCAGGTATACATGGCCAAAGACGACGAGGACAAGACCAGTTTCATCACACCAATTGGGACCTTCTGCTTTGTCAGAATGCCCTTCGGCCTAAAGAACGCAGGCGCTACCTTTACCCGCCTCATTGCTCTCGCCCTCGCCGCCCAGCTCGGGAGGAACGTGGAAGCCTACGTCGATGACGTAGTAGTCAAAACCCGGCAGCTCGCCTTGCATGGCCGGGACCTTCCGGAGACCTTCGACAACCTCAGGAAGGCCGGCATCAAGCTCAACCCCGACAAATGCGTCTTCGGCGTCCAGGCGGGCAAATTGCTGGGCTTCCTCGTGTCCGGACGGGGCATCCAGGCGAATCCCGACAAGGTTGAGGCCATCCTGGGCATGGAGCCGCCGAAGACGACGAGGGAGGTCCAGAGGCTGGCGGGCTGCATGGCAGCCCTGAGCCGCTTCCTATCCAGGGCGGCAGAGCGGGGTTTGCCATTCTTCAAGACGCTTCGCGGGTGCGACGGATTTCGCTGGGATAGCGACTGCGCGGAGGCCTTCAACGAGCTCAAGAAGCACCTAGCGAGCCTCCCCACTCTGGTCGCCCCAGCACCAGAGGCTCCCCTCTTGCTCTATCTGGCCGCGTCGGTCACAGCAGTCAGTGCCGTCCTCGTCCTAGAGGAAGGCGCCATACAGCGGCCCGTATATTTCGTCTCCGAAGCCCTCCAAGGCACCAAGACGAGATATACGGAGCTGGAAAAGCTAGCCTACGCGCTGGTCATGGCCTCCAGGAAGCTTCGACATTATTTTTTGGCCCACCCGATCACAGTGCCTTCCTCTTTTCCCCTAGCAGAGATGCTACACAATAAGGAGTCCACGGGGCGCATCGGCAAGTGGGCTGCCGAGCTCGCCCCGTTCTCCCTGACATATGCCTCGCGGACGGCAATCAAATCTCAAGTCCTCGCCGACTTCCTCGCAGAATGGACTCCGCCGGCTCAGCCCGCCCAGAAGCACGATGACTCCGTAGGCGCAGTAATCATCACGCCCGAGGGCCAGCGCTTGCTATACTCGGCGCGCCTCGCATTCCTGGCCACCAACAACACAGCCGAGTATGAAGCGCTACTCTTCGGCCTGACGAAGCTCAAAGCAGTTGGTGCGCGGCGAGTGCTCGTCCGCACGGACTCACGTTTGGTGGAAGGCCATGTAGACAAGTCATACCAAGCCAAGGACCCTGAGTTAGCCAAATACCTCGCGGCTGTAAGAGCGAGGGAAAGGCATTTCTTGGGCGTCACGGTCAAAGCCATCCCTCGCGCGGAAAATGAGCAGGCCGACGCTCTCGCGAAGACGGCCAGCCAACAGCTGCCACCCCCTGACGGAGCGTTTTACGAAGTGTTGCAGCAGGCGGCCATCGCGCAGGACAACCGGGACGCGGCCCTCGTTCACCACATCGCCCAGCAGGGCGACTGGCGAGAGCCTATCTTCAATTTTCTGCAGGGCATCGCCGAGCCAGAGGACCACGCCGAGCTCCGGCGTCTGCAGCACCGTGCCAGATCTTTCCAGGTGTTTGAAGGGACGCTCTACAAACAGGGCGTCTGCGCACCGCTCCTGCGCTGCCTCCCCCGCGAAGAAGGGAAGAAGCTCCTTGAGGAGATCCACGCGGGGGCGTGTAGGTCTCATCTCGCGCCGAGGTCATTGGTCGGCAAGGCATTCAGACAAGGCTTTTACTGGCCGACTGCCATCAGCGACGCCCAGGACCTCGTGCGTTGGTGCCAGGGGTGTCAGTGGATGGGGCGCATCATCCGCAGGCCCCCGACGAACCTCAACCCTATTCCCCCGGTATGGCCGTTGGCACGCTGGGGCGTCGACATAGTGGGACCACTCCCCCAAGCCCCAGGGGACCTGCGGTTCGTGGTCGTCGCGCTGGAATACTTTTCCAGGTGGCCGGAGGCAGTAGCCCTAGCCAAGATAACCTCGACTGCCATGCAGCGTTTCCTCTGGCAGAACATCATATGTCGCTTCGGCGTGCCCAGGGAACTCACCGTCGACAACGACCTGCAATTTGATGCCACCCCATTCAAGGCGTTCTGTGGCGACATGGGCATCACGCTTCGGTTCGCCTCGGTTGGGCACCCCCAGTCCAACGGAGCAGTCGAAAGGGCGAACGGCGCTATCTCTATCGCCATCAAAAAACACCTGGTTGGGCTGCCAAAGGGCAAGTGGCCGAGCGAGCTTCACAGCGTCCTCTGGTCCCTTCGCACAACGATCACACGCCCTACGGGGTTCACGCCTTTCAAGCTCCTTTTTGGTGATGAGGCAGTGACGCCTGAAGAAATCAAGGCTGGATCGCGGAGGGTCCTCGTCCAAGCGTCCGACGAGGAGCGTCGCGTATCCTTGGACCTCCTCGATGGGGCGCGGGCGAGCGCGGCCCACCATGTCGAGAAGTACGCGCGGCAGACAGTACGTACTCGAGACCGGTCTGTATACCCGCGAAGGTTCAACCCTGGGGATCTCGTCCTCAGAACGACACTCCATGCAGAGACCGTTGGCAAGCTGGAGTCCAAGTGGGAAGGTCGATACATCGTGGCGGAAGCATTGCAGAAGGGAGCGTACCGCCTCGCCACGCTCGAGGGACAAACTCTCCGCCACACATGGAACGCGGACAAGCTACGGCGATATTACGCCTAGAAGCAGGACGAGGATTATAATGGCATCAGCCCCTCCTTGTACGATGCTCGCCTGCGCAAACGGGAGTTCAATAAAGCTCGCTGTTTCCAAAAGTAACAGTGTCGGACCGCGATATGCCAGAGTCTACGGACTATAAATGAAGTCGTAGCGTCGAGGTCCGCCTCCGCACGCACCAGTCTACGGACTATAAATAAAGTCGTAGCGTCGAGGTCCGCCTCCGCACGCACCAGTCTACGGACTATAAATAAAGTCGTAGCGTCGAGGTCCGCCTCCGCACGCACCAGTCTACGGACTCTAAATGAAGTCGTAGCGTCGAGGTCCGCCTCCGCACGCACCAGTCTACTGACTCTAAATGAAGTCGTAGCGTCGCGGTCCGCCTCCGCACGCACCAGTCTACGGACTCTAAATAAGACGTAGCGTCGAGGTCCGCCTCGGCACGCGAGAGTCTATGGACTATAAATGAAGTCGTAGCGTCGAGGTCCGCCTCCGCACGCGCCAGTCTGCGGACTCTAAATAAGACGTAGTGTCGAGGTCCTCTTCCGCACGCGAGAGTCTACGGACTATAAATAAAGTCGTAGTGTCGAGGTCGCCTCCGCACGCGCCAGTCTGCGGACTCTAAATAAGACGTAGCGTCGAGGTCCGCCTCCGCACGCGAGAGTCTACGGACTATAAATGAAGTCGTAGTGTCGAGGTCCGCCTCCGCACGCACCAGTCTGCGGACTATAAATAAAGACGTAGCGTTGAGGTCTGCCTCCGCACGCGCGCCCTCGCGCGCACCTCGGAATATAAACAAGATGCGAATTTCGCGCACGCACAGACGTTGCTCCTGTGCGTACTCCAAGTATAAAGACAAGCATACAATATTAAGAGCGGATGCCACTTCGGTTTTCCACAAAAAATGCAGGGGTTACATGACCACAAGCAGGAGCGCATAGTACACCGCTCCCCTAAACCAACCGCTCACCCTTCGCGCGGTCCCGACGGGCCTGCGCCGCTGTTCTGACGCCGGGGAACCCCTTCGAGCCAGCGGAGGAGGTCCCCGCCCCCGTGTAGCGTATGCTGCACCGCGACCCTGGCCGTGTCCTCCCCGACATAGCCCCAGATCCGTCGGTGGAAGCTCCGGACGCCAGGATCGATGAAGCGAATAGCGTCCGACAGCGCCTCCGGCCGGGCAGGAAGATCCAGCTCAGGGTTCGCCAGCTCATGGACATGTCTGCACCCATGAGTGTGCAGCATGGCAAGGGCGAGGCACGAACCGAGGAAGCTGCAATGCTCGCTGAAGGTCTTCGCGCTGCGGAGAGCAACGCCGGCACCTTCCTCGACCAGCCCGAGCGTCTCCACCAAGTCCCCCGGTCCATGGGTAACGTCCAGCACGTCGACACACAGGTCCCGGAGGGCCTGGTTCAGAGACTCCATTGCCCTCCACGCCGACATGGATGCATTGTCCAAGGCGCCGTCCTTCTTTGCAAGGGACTCCACCAACTGGATCTTCTCCTCCTCCAGAGTGGCGATCTGCTGCAAAAAGGAGGTGTGTTCCTCCGCCGCGGCGCGCTGGACCTCCCCGGTCTCCTGCTGCGCGGCCGCCAGGGCGCCCTCCAGCACGTGAAGCTGTTCGTCCTTCGCGGCGTGGGCGTCATCCGCAACGCGAAGCTCGACCTCCAAGGCCCTCCGCTCCCGGATGCGGGCCTCATCTAGCGCGTGTCCAAGGACAAGCGTCTGGAAATGGCAGAAAAAGTCAGCAGGTGCTCGACGGTGCTCTACCAGCCGTGAGCGCGCATACTTACCCTTATCTCCGAGGCCCGCAGTGCGAGCGCCAGGAGGTCCCCCTCGCATGACGACAGCATCTGTTGTTCAAAACCATCGCGGGCGCGCTCCGCGACTGCATTAAAAGCGCGAAGCGTCTCCGGGCGCGGCAGAAAGTCGGAGAGGGCGAGCCCCGCCCCCGTCACGTCAGGGGCTGCGGAGACTTCGGCCGCGTCGACGGCGACAGCCGCCTGCAGGGTACCCCGTTCAGGGTCCGACGCGTCGCGCACACCCCCGTTGCTCGATCCTTCACCGCGTTCGGGAGACTTCGTCTCGCCTGATGTCGACGGCATGAGCGAGCAAATCGGGGAGAGTTTCGCGAAGTCGTGCGAGGAAAGGGAACTGCACCTACCTTTTGCACTGCCTGCTGCGACAGGAGGGGGTGCTTGTTCAACCGCCAGTCGAGGGGCGAGTACCTCGGTGGGCGGTCGGGAAGACCTTTCGGCCGCGCCGGCCGCGTCGAGCGCCGCACCTCCAAGCACGGGGTCGGCAACGCCGTACCGACCCCTCGAAGGCGAAGGTAGCCGGACGCGAGGGCGTTTCGCCTGTGGCTCCATAGGGGATTCTTCCGCGACGTTAGCAGCTGTAGCTCCCGTCGCGCCTTTGGTCATTACCGCCCCGGGCGCGTCCTCGACGGCCGCCGGGGGTGGTAAAGCACCGCCAGGGGTGGCGTCCTCCCCCGGGTTGGCAGGATCCGGCACAACGAGGGCCGTCTTCACGGGCTCAACAGCGCCAGCGGGGGATAGCCAATGGGCTCGGGGCACCACGCTCTCCCGAGCTGGTCCGGCTGAACCCATCACCGGCCGCACGTCCTATCCCACCGGTGCCAGCCACCGAGCTGGCTGGCGGACTGGACGCGGCGACCTTGGAGCAGGCCCCCGCTTGGCTACCGCCACCACGACGGCGCAGGGCACAGTAATGCGCAGAACCTCGCACGTGCGGTTTATCCGCCCCTGCTTCGCCGCCTTGGTCGCAGCCTCGCGCAGCTTGTGCTCCTTGAGCGTGTAAGGGCCCAGGAACGTCGCAGCCGCGCGCTCTGCATCCTCTAGTCGAGCCACTGCACAAAAGTAACAAGTTGGTCGGTCAAGGGCTACGTAGACACAAAGCGGTGCGCACTAACGCACTGCGAGACTCACAAGGGGCGGAGGGCGGAAGCAGGCAAGACAATGACGGCGCACCCCGTCCTCTCGGTCATCGCCCCGTCGCCCGTACTTCCACCGGGCGGAGAGTGGAGCCACCCCGTACATCGTAAACTCTTCAGCCAAGTCGCACATACTTAGCCGGCGTGCCACGCCAGCAAGCCTCCATAGCCTCCGTGCGTCGTCAGCCTCCGGCGTCACACTTGGCGAGCTGTTGAACGAGATTGGCCCACCTCGGCATAGCAGGCCGCTCGTGCTAGTCACGATGTAATAAAACCACCGCCGCGTCCAGCCGGATTCCCACTTCTCCAAGCCGGCCGGCGCAGGGAATAGCGTCGTGCAGGACCCTCGTAGCACGAAATCGACGCTACCAAAGTTGGATACAGCCCCCTCAATCTTCTTGGGTCGACAGCGCGCGTCGTGCAGGGTGGCGAACAGGCTCGCGCTGAGACGCCGCCCTTCCGTCCACGTAGCCCATGTAAAGACAGCTAGGCGGACTATGGCGCTTGGCGTCAACTGCGCTAGCTCCAACCCGTAGGTCCGCAGGACTTCACCCACAAACGTCGTGGAGGGCATTCGAAGACCGGCATCGAAGAACGCGACGAAGACGATCGCCTCCGTTTCCTGGGGCTTCGGCTCCGTTTCGTCGCGGCAGGGTAGGCGAGCCCCATCGCGTTCCTCGATCTTCCCTTCCCGCACAAGTCGCGAAAGAAGAACCGCCGACATTTGGAGAGGCGTGCCTGGTAGGTGGCCAGGCAGCGCGCAATGCCAGACCGCGCCCGACACGCGTCCCGCTTACCTAGGGAAGAGGCGAACGACCGCGCTCACGCAACCGCTCACATCCCACGACGCACCAGGCATAAATCGCCGCGTGTCCCACCCACGGAAGGCAGACTACACAACGCGACAGCCTTCCCCCTGACAGGCCAGGCGTCGGCATGATTCCAGTCGCCATTAAAAGCGCACTACCAGACCGCGGGGTCACAACGGTTTCAAGACATAGCGACATCGGCGGTGCACGGCCCGTTCGAAGGGTAGGGGACGGAGCGCGCGCGTGTCTACCTCGGCTAGGCGCCAGCTCCGCTGCCACCCGTTCGAAGGGTAGGGGACGGAGCGCGCGCGTCTACCTCGGCTAGGCGCCAGCTCCGCTGCCACCCGTTCGAAGGGTAGGGGACGGAGCGCGCGCACGTCTACCTCGGCTAGGCGCCAGCTCCGCTGCCACCCGTTCGAAGGGTAGGGGACAGAGCGCGCGCGCGTCTACCTCAGCTAGGCGCCAGCTCCGCTGCCACCCGTTCGAAGGGTAGGGGACGGAGCGCGCGCGCGTCTACCTCGGCTAGGCGTCAGCTCCGCTGCCACCCGTTCGAAGGGTAGGGGACGGAGCGCGCGCGCATCTACCTCGACTAGGCGCCAGCTCCGCTGCCACCCGTTCGAAGGGTAGGGGACGGAGCGCGCGCACCTCTACTTCGGCTAGGCGCCAGCTCCGCTGCCACCCGTTCGAAGGGTAGGGGACGGAGCACGCGCACGTGCCTACTTCGAATAGGCGCCCCCTCGGAACGGAGCGCTCGCGCGTCTACCCCAACCACCAAATAAGGCGTTCGGTTCGGCTACGGCCTCAGCCCCCGGTCAAGTTCTGGAAAGTTCCCAGGCCGCAGGGACGGAGGGGGCCAAAGGACTCGGCAACATGGCTTCGGCCCTGTGAAGCCCTTTACCATGAGAGGCTCCTGTTGTAGGGGTGGCCCCCACCTAATCCCAGCAGGCCTGGTAGAAGGTTATAAGGCCCAGAATAGGCCATGTGTAATGACATAAGTGCCCCTGAAGGGGATATTCCGATGTAAGGGTATAATTGTAAAAGCACTCCCCATGTATATATATATGGAATACAGGCCATGGGGGAGGCCCCAAGCCATTACGGTCATTGTCTCCCAACTCTCCACAACCATCTCTCTCTCTGTTTGGTCTGTAGCCACAACAACTACATTTTATATTAATAAGAGGTACCATTAAAAGTAAATCTAAATTTGACGTACAATAATCCCAGGCTGCATCTCTATTTTGCATGAATCTTAATGCTAGGGTTTAACTTAATTTATCCCTACATCATAATTTATTTATGCTTTAATTTGCATTCCATTTAATTATTTAGATTTTACCTAACTATTTCTCTTAATCACTTATTTGTTCATATACTCATAATTCCATATTTGAGGTATAGATAAACTTTACTTGAACATAAATCAGTTATCTTATCTTCCTGGGATCCTTTCTGAATTATGTTCCATTGAAAATGGTTAAAGAAAATGGAATAGCAGGAAAAAGGAAAAAGTGCAGTGGGGGGGGGGGAATTCGAACCTGGGATCTCATAGTGAGAGGGGTAAGCCACAGGCGCTGGTGACCAACTTAGCCGCGCCCAGTTAGTGATAGGCGGGGTGGAATCAAAACAGACGAGGTGAGGAATTGCTGTGGCCAAACAGAGGAGGAAGAATCAGAGGAGCAACCGGAGCAGGGGCAGACAGTGGCGCCGCCGGCGAACGGTGGCCGGAGGGCAGTCGGTGACCGGAAAAATGGGGTGTGGGGGAGGTGTTCAAGCTACCGGAGGCGACGCGCTGACCGGAGCGACGGCGAGGCAGGCAGGCGGCAGAGCTAAGCGGCCGGCGACGAGGTGGGAACGGGGTGGCGGTGCCGGAGGGGATGAGGCAGAAATTTGGCAGGGGCATGAGCGGAAGGGAGGCGCTAGAAGCCTTACCACGCATTTGGCCGAACCAGAAGGGTCCCGAGGTGGGCCGGCGGCGAGGGCCATGGGCGGCGCGGGGAGACTCACGTGGAGGGGTCACTCCAGCGAGGGAGGGCGTCGGCCGACCGTCGGGGAGGCTTCGGGCCGGAGATACGTCGCCCTCCATGCGCGGAATCGAAGAATGGTCGCCTGAGGAGGAAGTGGCGCTAGCGGTGGAGATTTTGGCCGGCGACGGGGGAGATGGCCACTCCGGCGAGCACGGCAGTCCTTGGCGCAATTCCTCGCAGTGGAAGGATGAGGGAGGGTAGAGGCGCGAATTGGCACGGCCGGATTGGCCGGGGTTTCGCCGGATGGCCGGGACGGCGTGGAGGCATAGGCGGCGACGCACGGGCGGAAATGGGAGAAGGAGCAGGAGGAGAAAGAGAGCACGGGGGTAAAGCCAGGGGGAGAGCAACGGGATTGGCAGGGCTCTTATAGCTGAGGGAGGCCGTGGCGCTGCTGTAGACGGTGACATGGACACAGGGCGCGGTGGGGGCGACGGCGTGGCCGGCGACGTGCGGCGGTTGGCGGCAGGGCATGGGCACTGGCGCCGTCATGGGGACGCGACAGGGACGGGATGGGGGCGGTTGGCTGACGTCGAGCCAACGCGGGCGAGCAGGAGAGGACGGGTGGTGACGCGGGGCAGGCGCGCGCACAGGGGAGCGGGGACGAGTGACGCGAGCAGCAGCAAGAGGAGAAGAGCCCGCGCGGAGGAGGAAAGAAGGAGGGGCGCTCGGGCCCAGTCGCAGAGAAGAAGGGATGCGGGGGCGCCGGCCCACTGGACAGTGGAGAGAGAGAGAATGGGGAGAAAAGAAAAAGGAGAGGGAAAAAGAGAAAAGCTAGGGCCCACATAAATTTTCATACTTGTATTTTCTTACTGCTAAAGTTGTCATTCATGTGCATAATTTTGTAGATATATTTATATGTATTATCCATATGTATCTGTATTCCATTTATTTGTTTCTATTGTTATCTGTGCCATTAGTTCTAGAAATGAAACTTTATGTTTTGAATTCAGGCCATCCCATTGTTTTATGGATCATCTTTTCATATTTGTATTTTAAATTCTTGTTCTCTATTATTTGAACTTCTCCTTTTATGATATCACTAGTGTTTGGTTTCTTTCTTGAGCTTCTAAAATTTTTGGAACCTCAACCAAAACTCAGAAAAATACCACAAACTTCAAATTCAAATAAAGTATATTGCAAAATAATTCAGAAAGCTTCACATTTTCAGATTTAAATTTTCAGGATGTTACATGCCTGCTGTCTGAGCGCGAGACGGTGCGGGCCAGGCTGCGGGGTGGACGAGCGCGCGCGAGCTGAGGGCTGCGGCCTGTGAAAAGGAGGAGATCGAAGGGAAGAAGAAAAACAGTAGGGGGAAGGGGCCGCTCGGGCAGAGAGACGAGGGGAGGAGGTGGGCCGCGCGGTAACAGGAGGTGAGTGGGGTTGGGCTGGGCCAAATGGCCTAGTCTGACCCCCCCCCCCCCCCTCTTTTTGGTATATATATATATATATATATATATATATATATATATATATATATATATATATATATATATATATATATATATATATAGGAAAAATACTTTTTACTCCCGGGTGTAATTACTCCCACCTCTAATATACCACCTAAATAAACTTGAAATACTCCTTTATCATTTTAGGTATACTCGTATACTAATTATAAGATACTCCAATGTGAACCACACGAAAAAATTGCAAAAGAGTCTATAGTTTTTAGCGTATTTTGTAAATACCTTTATATACGCATATAAAAAGGAGTATGTCTAAAAAATATACATACCACCTCTGAAAAATTATACATACTACCTAGATGGTCTTAAATACTCGTATACTACACGTACATACTCTCCGTTACGCGAGATACTCCCTACATTGTGAGATACGACATAGGGAGTAACTACACCCGGGAGTAGAAAAGAGGTTTCCTATATATATATATATATATATATATATATATATATATATATATATATATATATATATATATATATATATATATATATATATATATTATTAGTTTCTTTTGCTATTATCACTACATGTACATGGATATATATATATATATATATATATTTTTTATTTATTTATTCCTCATTTACTGGTTTATTTCCTTAGGTGCCTTTTCTTATTATGCATAGATATATATATATATATATATATATATATATATATATATATATATATATATATATATATATATGTTCATAATTGCTGACCCTTTTAATTTGTTTGCTCCTTACTATTCATACCCTTATTTTCAGAAATAAGATTTTATTTTCAAACCCAATTCTCTCCCTGACTTTTATGGATCATCTTTTCAGATTCTTATTTTAAATTCTAATCCTCCATTATTTAAACATGTTTGTTTCTTCTTGCTCCTTTTAGCATTTGAAATCTTCACCAAATTTTTCGAAAAAAAAAACCACAACTCCAAATTCAAATAAAACATATTGCAAGATTAATTCACAAACTCCCTATTTCCAAATTTAAGTTTTTCAAGATGTTACAAACCTACTCTCTTAAAAAGAATCTCAACCCCGAGATTCAGCCTAGCTAGTGAACAGGTTGGGGTAGTCTTTTCGCAGTTGATCTTCACGCTCCCAGGTGGCTTCTTTCTTGGAATGGTGACTCCATTGCACTCTGCACATACGGATGGTTTGAGTTCTTGTCTTCTTCTCTACGGTATCCAAAATCTTGATTGGACGTTCCTTGTAAGTTAGGTCATCTTCGAGCTCGATTGCCTCCAACGGAGTTTGGTCTTCTGGTACCTATAGACACTTCTTGAGTTGAGACACATGGAAGACATTATGTACGTCAGCTAGATTTGGGGGTAGTTCCAGCTGGTAGGCAACCTCTCCTTTCTTGGCCACTATTGGAAATGGCCCAACATAGCGAGGAGTAAGTTTGCCTTTGACTTTAAACCTCTTGACTCCTCGCAGGGGTGATACCTTCAGGTATACATAATCTCCTATCTCAAAACTTAACGTTCTCCTTCTCTTGTTTGCATAACTCTTTTGCCTGGACTGGGCTGCTAGCAATCGATCTCTGATCAAGCAAACTTTTTCTTCGGCCTGTTTTAGTGTGTCTAGCCCAAAGATGTAACTTTCCCCTACCTCTGACCAGTGTAGAGGGGTTCGGCATTTCCTTCCATATAAGGCTTCAAATGGTGACATCTGAAGACTATCTTGATAGTTGTTGTTGTAAGCAAACTCGGCATAGGGGAGGCATCGGTCCCAATCCTTGGAGAAATCCAGGGCACAAGCCCGAAGCATATCTTCTAATATCTGGTTCACTCTCTCAGTTTGGCCATCCGTCTGGGGGTGGTAGGCGGTGCTGAAATCCAAGTGAGTGCCAAGGGCTTCATGTAGGCTAGCCCAGAAATGCGAGGTAAACTGGGAACCTCGATCTGAGACTATCCGTTTTGGTACTCCGTGCAAGCACACGATGCGAGACATATGCAACTCCGCTAACTTATCTCCCTTGTATGTGGTTTTGACAGGGATGAAATGTGCCACCTTGGTCAACCTGTCAATTATAACCCATATAGAGTCATACCCTGATTTGGTTCGTGGAAGCCCTATAAAAAAATCTATTCCGACTTCTTCCCATTTCCATTGAGGTATTTGCAACGGTTGTAGTAACCCTGCGGGCCTCTGATGTTCTGCCTTTACTCTTTGGCACACATCACAACAGGCTACATGCTCAGCGATGTCTCTTTTCATGCGGGGCCACCAGCAGAACTGCTTCATGTCTTGGTACATCTTTGTGCTCCCATGGTGGAGGGAGTACGCAGAGCTATGAGCTTCTCGCAGTATCAGGTCCTTAAGATCCTTTTGATGTGGCACAAAGATACGTGTCCCGTACCGCAGAGCACCTTCATGATCAACTGTCATCTTGGGAGCCTTCCCCGCTTCCATCAATCTTTTTAGCCTCAATACAGTCGGATCCTCTTGCTGAGCGGCCATAATCCGCTCTTCTATGCTTGATTGAATTTCCATAGCCGCCAGAGTGCCTTGATCCACGATCTCCAAATTGAGTGCCAATATTTCCTTGTACAACTCTGGCTGCTGCTCCAAAACCATGAGGTTGTTGCAATATGCCTTACGACTCAAGGCATCAACTACCACGTTAGCCTTGCCTGGGTGTGATGTGCATCATATTCGCAGTATATTTTATGACATTATCCTGTTGCTAGTAGCTTGAATTGGCCTTAATTTCATCAATTATACATAAACTTGCCCTCATTTTGCTACTGTTTACAGTGTTTGCACTTCCCTTGTAGGGCGGCGCGAAATAGGCGCAAACTCCACAGAGAATCAGAAGGGAAGGAGCTAGGGTTGCAAATCAGCCAAAGGAGGAGGACTAGAGTGCAAAAGAGACCAAAAACCCTAACCGCCAGCTGAGACCGCCGCAATATATAAGCTTCTAGCTGCCTTTTCATTCGGGGGGACAGACCAGATTCCAAACCCTAGCCGCAATAACCCTGAGACCGGTCACCACACTCCAAAGGCCGGCGACAAAAAGACCAGACCATCATCTTCTCCACCGATTCTCCACCGAGCTTCCACACCCAGCCGCCCCCATTCCATCGCCTCCATCAACCAAACCCCAAAAACCACAAGCAGCCACCACCCATCCTCTTCCACCTCCAGGACCCAGCGGCACCCACTCCTTCCTCTCCATCGCCTCCATACCACAGCTCTACCACGAAGTCATCCCAACCATCCCACTCCATCTCCTCCATAGTCAAAACACCAGCACCATCCCTCCCATCTCACCTCTCCATAGCGCCTAAGACTCAAGAATGCAGCCGCCATAGCCCCCATCCAAAACCCAGTGCCGATACTTGAACCGTTGGAAGGAAGACGAAGCTGCAGCGCCAGATCAGCTACCACTTCGGCCGGATCTGCTCTTCCTGCACTCTCTTCGGGCGGATCTGCTACTCCAGCTTGTTGCTCTGCTTCGGCCACTCGTGGATCGACCACCTCAGCGCCAGATCTGCTTCCTCTACAACACCCTCACCTGGATCCGCTTCATCTTCACCAGATCTGCGTCCTCTACAGCTGCAGCTCACGAATCTGCTACCCCTGCCTGCATCCTCTACGGCTCCTTCACCAGCTCTGCCTCATCTGCCTGCTACCTCTTCAGATTATCTTCAACAACAGATTGGCTACTATTCTGGGTTGTGACATCTCACAATCTTCGTTTTAAAATACTGCAATACTTTCTTGTGATGCTTGTTTGGTATATCTGTGACGTGCATGAGATGTTATTTGTGAATCTGTGATGCTTATGTGTTGGCTGAATGATATGCATGTGTTATAATTCCGCAGATCTGTATGCTTGTAGTATTGATATTGTTCTTGTTTACCTGAGATGATTATGTGGAGGATATCTGCTGGGTTTAGATCTGTGATTCGCACCTGATGCTCAAGTGGTTTTACATCAGTTCTTGATTTTGCTAGTAGTTTAAATATTTTGCTGTTTAGATGATGTTATCTTTCTTTTAGATTTAATCTTCCAGTTAGGGTTAATATTGTGCTTACTGTTATGCTAGGATCTGTTAGTAGAAAAGTAAAAAAAATTAGTCTAGATGTGTTGTCTTACTGTTGCTCATGTAATGGATGCACTATCTTGTTCTCTGAAGTAGTTTAGTTTGCTTATTAGATGCTTTGCTGGATTCATTTCATTTCGTTGAATCTGTGTTTTGATTGTTGAGTGATAGTTTTAGTAGTAGCTTCTTCTTCGGTAGTTTCTCCAGTGTCCCCTTTTCTCTTCCAAATCCCCTTTCTACGTCTCCCTCTCTCTGTAGATATCTATCTTCTAAGCAGTCTCTCTTATCTGTCTAGCATGCTCTTCTTCTGTAATTGCTTCCTCTCTTCTCTCTGCTGTGTGAATCCTCCAGATCTCTTCTCTTCTCTCTTCCAATCTAAATCATAGTTTTCTTCCCTTTCTGCAGTCCTAGCCGACTCGCAACCTTATGCTCTCTCTCTCTCTCTCTCTTTCCCCTTATGCTCTTCCTCTTTTAATCTCTAGCTAGTCTTTCTTCTCTCTCGGTAGAATTAGCTCTCTGTCCCTTCATTTCATTTCCCTCTCATCCTTTCTAATTCTTAGTTTTCTTGCTCTTCTATAGACCTTTCTTTACTCTTTTCTCTTCTCTAGTCTTTCTTTCCTCGTGCCTTTTTTCTGTCAGTTATTCTCTTCTCCAGTCAGTTAGTCTCCTACTCTATCTCTCTTCTTATCTTTTTCTTTACCCATCCCTTCCTGCAGCAAGTCTAGTCTACTTCTAGCCTTATTCTTTCTTCTCTCTCTCATTATCGTTTACCTTAGCTCTTCCTCTCTTACCTCTAACTAATCTTTCTTCTGTCTCACTCTCCCTTAGTAAAGTCAGTCCCTAAGGATTCTCTTTTATTTTCTCCTTTCAGTCCAGTACTTTTCATTCTCGGTTCCTCAATCTTTTCCTTTCTCTCCTGACCTCTCAGCAGTAGTTAGTTTAGTTCTTCTTCTTTCCCTTTTATTCCCAGTTCGTGCGATTTAGCTTTAGTTTAGTGTCCTATCACCGGTACTCTAGTCCCTGTGGAGGACACGACATTCGCTGCTATCTTAGCGGCAGCCCGTTCACTTGCGGGTGTGCAGTTTTGCACGATCAGGGTGGTAGTGAACACTTAGGTCATAATCCTTAATCAGTTCTAGCCATCTTCTCTGCCTCAGGTTAAGGTGTGACTGGGTAAAGAAGTACTTGAGGCTTTTGTGATCTGTGTATATATATCACAATGGTTGCCAATCAAGTAATGCCTCCAAATCTTCAATGCATGTATCACCGCAACTAATTCCAAGTCATGGGTTGGGTAATTTGCTTCATGAGGGCGAAGCTGCCTTGATGCATACGCCACGACCTTGCCCCCTTGCATGAGTACGCATCCAAGGCCTTGATGTGAGGCATCACAGTATACCTCAAAATCCTTGCGTACGTCCGGCAAGACTAATACTGGGGTGGAGGTTAATCTTTTCTTTAATTCTTGGAAACTCTCTTCACAAGCCCTTGTCCATTCAAATCTTTGCTCTTTCTTGAGTAACTGTGTCAAAGGTCTAGCAATTCGAGAGAATCCCTCTATAAATCTTCGGTAGTATCCTGCCAATCCGAGGAAACTGCACACTTCTGTGACACTGGTGGGTTGTTACCATTCCATTACAGCGGCAATCTTAGCTGGGTCCACTGACACTCCCCCAGCAGTCACTATATGACCTAGAAAGCTGATATTTGACAACCAAAATTCACACTTGCTAAACTTGGCATAGAGCTGGTGCTCCTTTAGCTTCTCTAACACTAAGTGCAAATGCTCAGCATGCTCTTCTACAGTCTTGGAGTAGATAAGAATATCGTTGATGAACACCACCACAAATTTATCCAGATACTCCATGAAGACCTTATTCATGAGATTCATGAAATAGGCCGGGGCATTGGTCAAACCAAAAGACATGACTGTAAATTCATACAGCCCATATCTAGTGGTGAAAGCAGTTTTTGGAATATCCTCGGGCCTGATCTTTAACTGATGGTAACCCGATCTCAAGTCAATTTTGGAGAATACAGTGGCTCCTCCAAGCTGGTCAAATAAGTCATCTATCCTAGGCAGAGGGTACTTGTTTTTTATGGTCACTTCATTCAAGGCCCGATAATCTACACACATCCGGGCGGTACCATCCTTCTTCTTCACAAAGATTACCAGGGATCCCCAAGGTGAGGAACTTGGCCTAATGAATCCCTTGTCCTGCAGCTCATGTAGTTGCTTCTTTAATTCTTCTAACTCATCCACCATCATCCGGTATGGCCTCTTAGAGATGGGTGCAGCACCGGGCTTTAGGTTGATGACAAATTCCAAATCTCTGTCGGGTGGCATGCCTGGTAGCTCTTCGGGAAATACTTCAGGGTAATCTTGTACCACAATCATTCCTTCCAATGGTACATCTTCACAATAATAGATTGCCCGACCCCAGCGGTACGGGCGGTCCACCTTCACTTCTATTGTTAACCCAGGACACTTGGTTAGTTTGACTTTCCTAGTGGCACAGCTTATGACCCCTTGATATCTCGCGAGCCAATCCATCCCTAGTATGATGTCCAGGGTCTGGGAGGGTAAAACTATTAGATCTGCTAAGAAGTCACATCTTTCCATAGTAATTACTACCCCAGGGCACACTAAGGTGGCATTAATAATTCCCGCGGGAGAGCTAAGTGACAATAGTTTCTTTAAAGGGTAAGTGGGCAGCTCTAGCTTATCCACAAATCTCCTTGCTATAAATGAGTGCGAAGCCCCAGAATCAAAAAGAACTTGTGCTGGCATGGAGTTGACAGAGAACGTACCCATCAGAACTCCCACTGCTTGCTGGGCTTCCTCGACCGTGATATGGTTAACCCGGCCGCGATTTGGTGCTGAAGAATTCTTGCTAGCTTGTGAGGCCTGCTGCCCCTTGCCTGGTACCGAGGCTTGGCTGCGGGCAGAGGAGGTTCCTAGATTGATTCTGATTGGATTTGTCTAATGTTGCGGGCACTGGCTGACAAAGTGTCCCTTTTCTTCGCACCCGAAACAGCTTCTGTTGGTGGCAGGGTTCGCCCCAGTGGACTGGCCTGCTGGGCGTGGCGCTTGGAAGGAGCCTCCACTTGGGCAGGGTGCTGGAGTCGAGGCACTAGATTGATTGGGTCTTGAGAAGGAGGGGTTGTTGAAGAATTTCTGTATGAACCTTCCTTGGGGACGCTGAACCGATAGCTTTCGCTTGCGGCTAGCCTCCAGGTTCTTCCTCTAATTTTCCAAAATCAGCACCTTGTTCACTAGCTGGTGGAAGCTAGTGAAGTCTTGAACGATTAGTTGAACTCTTAACTCCTCATTCATTCCTTCAAAAAATCTGTCAATCTTCTCTTCATCCGCCACATCCTTCGGGGCGTAGCGGGCCAGTTGTGTAAACTTGGTAAGGTATTCATTAATTGACATGTTGCCCTGCTTGAGGGTGCGAAATTCATTCTTCTTCATCCTCATTACTTTTGATGGGATGAAGTTAGCTTTGAAAGCTATCTTGAACTCTGACCAAGGAATAGCTTCTGTGTCATTTCCTGTAGTGGCATCTTCTTAGCCTCTGGCGGCCAGATAGTTTTCCCACCATGCCGCTGCAGCTCCTTGGGGCTGATGCGTGGCAAATATGACCTTGTCTTCCTCTGCGCATTTGGCCAAACGCAGTTTTCGCTCCGTGTCCCGAAGCCAATCTTCGGCTTCGAGTGGCTCATCGGCTGATGAAAAAGTAAGTGGCCTCGTCCTCTGGAAGTCAGCCAAATCCGCTCTATGCCCGTTGGAGCTTCCCTGCTGTCCAGCATAAATGGTCTGCAACAGCTGAGTTTGTTGCGCCATGACTTGAGCCATAGTGGGGTTAACTGGAGGGGACGGAAGGTTGTCATCTTGATTCTGGTTCCTGCCTCGCCTTTCGGGCAAGGCTCCTTGGGTAGAATCTACCTCGGCTTGATTGGGGTTAGCGTTGGCTTGGGCCCTCGTTATCCTTTGGCTAGCCATCTGCAGTTATAGCTCTACGATTTAATACTAATAATAGGTAGATAAAAGAAAAGTACCATTTCAAGCAAATAAAAACCAATAAAGCAAACAGCAAGATAACTTCCAACATAGAGTCTACATTTAAACATACAAACACCACATAGCCAGCTTTTATGCTGGACTTACAGTTACAACATGATAAATAAAGTTCGACAGGATAACGACTACAGTTCTGGGGGACTGATACAACACACTAGGATACATAAATTAGTACTTGCACTACACATGGCAAGTACGACACTGCCCTACCTACTCCTCCATGTATCCAGCACCAGTGCTAGAAGGGTTGTAGTTCGGTGACTGGGAGCGAGACCGACTGCCGCTGAACTCCGATGGGTTGGAGTCCGAGGGAGCACGTGGGGGGCTACGGCTGTGAGGAGGCTCTCCCCGTCGAAGTGCAGACTGAGGCCCCGGAGGTCGCACGCTCTTGTGTGCGGTCAAACGAGTGCGGGGGCCTGACCCTGGAGGCGGTGGCGCTGGAGCTGCTACGGGGGCGGGAGCCTGCTGAAGCTGGGCCTGCGCGGCTGCTGCCTCTACCTTGGCCTGGGCCAAAGCCTGCTCGCACTGGGCGAGCTGCTCCTGGAGGGTCGCCATCGCAGTGTGCTTGACGACGAGGTGCTGACGGAGGGTTGCGATCTCCTCCAGGGCAACAGTGTGGGCCGCTCCCATGGCCCTAGTGAGGTCGACCTGATGCGTGAGCATCGGGTCATCCTCGTCGGTCGGCAGGTTGGTCTCATTGTATCGCGCGCCATCTCGGCGCGACGGGTAGTAGAAGTAGGGTGCATGTCGAAGGGGGGCCTTGTAGATATTGCATAGCCGCGCAGCAGCTAGGCGTGCAGCCTCCTGAAGAGCCACCGTCCAAGTGCTCCTCCAGTGCTCCGATGTGAAGACGTGGGGTGGGTCGTGCTCTTTCTTGGGGTAAATGAACACCTCCATTAACCAAGACTCCTCTCCTCCTGTAGTAGCCTTGAGCCCTCGGTAAATGGGCTGATCCTTATAGCCCAGGTAGTGCAAGAGCATGCGCAGTATTCTGGCAAACTCTCCCTCTTGGGCCCCATGGGCCATGTAGTCCCAGTGGCCTTCATCGCCAACTCCTGCCATCTGTAAATTAAATCACTAGTGTCAGTAACTTTCCAAAATATTTAATGAAAGGTAGAGTAGAACAGATCTAAGAAGGATAAGGAAGGAAGTAGTATGCAATATTTTTCGAATTTCATTTTTATAAGTTTTATAAATATTGTGATCCTAAGCCCATCCTAATATCCATCCTAAGGCTTTTTACCCTACAGTCGTATGCTCTGATACCAGCTCTGTCAGACCCGGATTTTTAATCCAGAATCTTCTGTGTTTCACCGCACTACTCCCTGGATCACTAGATAGTGCACACAGGTACATTACTGAATCATGTCATACATCGCACAGATAATAATATTACAGATTTTAAGTTACACCACATCGGGTGACAGTTTACAAAAGGGCCAACTAGGCCAAATGTCTTTATTACAAACAAGCAGCGGAAACAGAAGCAAAAGTAAGACCACACCCACAAGCAAGCGACTGATGGGTAATGTGTGCAGTATATATCACCGGGAATCTGATAATATATGTGCACACAATGCCTTGGGTCAACTTGTCTATGGCTAGAAATGAAGCCTACGCCCTAATTTCCTTCGTTGATTCTCCCTTCAGTTGCAGGGGTGTCTTCGTGGGCATAATGATCCTGCGTCTCTGTTTTGGGTAAGGCGAGTGTGAGCACAAATCCACCGTGCTCAGCGAGACAACACACAGTATGCATTAGATAGTATGCAAGGCTTATCAAGGAAGGCTCGGGTTTATTTTGTTTTGCAAGGAGTGCTTTTGAATACAATTATTTAAAAATCCCTATGACCTAGAATTTTACAAATCATGACTTAAATTTATGAAATATGACCAACTTATTATTGACACAGATGCCATCCACCGTTACATGGCATCTGCACCACATAGCACCTTTCAGCGTTATAGCCGCTTAACGTACCACTGGGACGACACCCAGGACAACTTAAATTAGGGCTTTCCGTTGCCCTCCATGTTTCCATTTTCCCATTCTCTAAACATTTTTAAATAGAACTATATCTAGTTAAGTCCCCATTTCCGCCCTTGACCGTGGGCACGGCTATTCGAATAGTTTTGACTCTGCAGGGTTTTCACACTTTACCCACAAGAGACGGTTTACTCGTTGCCCCGCATGATTCCTTAGCCATACGGTTGAGCAAGCCATCACAATGACCATTCAAGGTACCTCACCATGTCCATCAATTCACCCTATGGGTCACTCCCACTTGCGGTGGGTCCCATACGTTGTGCGGGATGTTCTCCTTCTGAACGTCTAGCAGCTGGCTACCCCCACTGCTAGCCCACCACAGCAGAACCTCACCCTCTACAGGTATCCCATTCAAGTCGTCACACAGACAGCCGCTTGCACTACCTCACTACCTCCTCCTGTGAGGATGACTTTCGGGGTCCGGTAAATCTACTAACTCACGTTGTACTTTACAGACTTGTGGTTGTACTGTTTTACACGGGATAACATGACAAGATTCAGTCCTTAGGGCTACCTGGATGGTTCTACCACATTTCATATTTTGTGCGTCCACTGCACCACATACCAGCCCCCAAACCATCCACCCAGGTATTAAGCAGTGTTGAGGTTTTTCAGGAACATAAAATAACGTATCAACATACTCCAGTCATTCCCACCATGACTGCCCAAAACAACTCATATTTGCAAGAGACGATTTTGGGGCATTTTTGTACCCCCATTTATCTAGCAATACTAAGCAACGCAATATTTATAGGGACTTATTTTCAAAAGCTACATTCTTATAATTTTTGCTATGGCGACAAGGGTCATGTGTCCAAAGTTTCAACGGAGTATTACTAGCAAGCATAATATTGGGTGCATAACTATCATCTTTCAAACTGAACGTAATCTACCACATAAAATAACAGCATGCATGTGGATAATTTAAAAGAAATTAAATTTGCATAAACATGGGTTCAACATGGTCAAAGTGTTAACTCGCCTGGGTCACAGGGATCGAGGTCTTGAGTTTCTTCAGCTTCTAGGGTGACTGCCTCGACCTCTTCCTCTTGAGCATCGTACGCTATTTTACCATGCGTGAAACCCAAATAAAAGAAAAGCAGCAAATCACTCAAAATATAACCAAAAATCCAAATAAACTCTAATAATCAGGGTTCCAGTTCCATTGGATAGATCTTGAATTTATATGAATTTAGAAACTTGTTTCACTCAATTTGGAGTTAAAATGGATAAGTTATACTCAATTTAAGTTCTTAGTCCACTGAAATTCCAGAAAATGTATAAATCCTGACAGGTGGGTCCCACTGGCATTTTTAATTTATTCTTTTTATTTTATTATTCCTAGTGCTGTACCTATGACAGGTGGGCCCAGGGGTTATTCTAATGTATGTGTTATGGCCCACATGTCAGTGAGGTAATCTGGCTTAATCCTTTACTTAACCTTTAATGTCTGTCATTACTTACTAATTACCATTTATTACCGTTAAGTAGATGTGCCTCTGACAAGTGGGACCCTGCTGTCAGTGGGCCGCTCAGGAGCCGCAGCCACTGACAGGTGGGGCCCACCGGTCAGACCGAAGCAAATAAAAGAAAACTCAACCCGGCGCTGCGGAGCCGGAGGCTCGAACGCGCGCGGCCGAGGAGTCGGGGGGCAAAGAGATTTGAGCTGCTAGCCAGGAGAACCTCACGATGTTTCTTACCCATATAGGGAGCTATATCCCCATATACTAACCTTGCGGGGAGCTGGTCAGAGAAGGTCGGGGGCGGCGCCGGCGGCGAGCGGGATCGGGGAGGCTCGGGGGTGTGCAAAAATGCGCCCCCGGTGTGAAGGGGATGCCGGCGGTGGGGTTGGCGGAGGTCGGGGCGTACGGTGGTGAGCCGGCTGCAAGCGGTGGCGGCGGTTCGGAGAGGGACGTCGGCGCTGGCGAGGTACGGCCGACGAGAAGCTCAGGAAGGGCCGGAAATAGCTTCGCGACGTTCTGGGGATGGTGTGGGTGAGATGAATTGGGTTTTGGTGGCTCGGATCAACGGGGAGCTTCGGCGGCCGGAGTTGGGGAAGAAGCACAGCCAGCGGCGTTCTGGGGGTCCCTAGCTCGATTGGCTACGAGGGAAGGAAGAGTGGGGTGTGGGAAGGCTCGGGAAGCTCTCGGGGGTTTTTATAGGCGCTCGGGCAGCGCTGGCATCGGGAGACCGCCCGATTGGTCATGCGGTGCGCGGTGGAGCAGGCGGCGAGCAGGGTGGAGATCCTGCGCAAAGATCGGGCATGATGGCCCTGTGCAGTGCGTGGTTGGTGAAGAGAACTGGCGCCGCGCGTGGAGTGGCAGCAGGAGCTAGAGCCGCGCGCTTGAGAGGACGGAACGGCAGCGCGGGGAGAAAAAGAGGGAGCAGCGGCAGAGCTGGTGGCACAGACAGGTACGGTGGTAACTTGTTTGGTCCGAACGTGGCTGCCTATTGTCCGAGCGCGGGACGGTGCGGGCCGGGCTACGGGGTGGACGAGCGCGCGCGAGCTGAGGGCTGCGGCCTGTGAAAAGGAGGAGATCGAAGGGAAGAAGAAAAACAGTAGGGGGAAGGGGCCGCTCGGGCAAAGAGACGGGGGAGGAGGTGGGCCGCGCGGTAACGGGAGGTGAGTGGGGTTGGGCTGGGCCAAATTGGCCTGGTCTGACCCCCCTCTTTTTGGTTTATATATATATATATATATATATATATATATATATATATATATATATATATATATATATATATATATTAGTTTCTTTTGCTATTATCACTACATGTACATGGATATATATACTTATGGGTATGTATATTTGTGTATATATATATATATATATATATATATTTATTTATTTATTTATTTATTTATTCCTCATTTACTGGTTTATTTCCTTAGGTGCCTTTTCTTATTATGCATATATATATATATATATATATATATATATATATATATATATATATATATATATATATATATATATATTTATAAGTGTTGACCCTTTTAATTTGTTTGCTCCTTACTATTCATACCCTTATTTTCAGAAATAAGATTTTATTTTCAAACCCAATTCTCTCCCTGACTTTTATGGATCATCTTTTCAGATTCTTATTTTAAATTCTAATCCTCCATTATTTAAACATATTTGTTTCTTCTTGCTCCTTTTAGCATTTGAAATCTTCACCAAATTTTTCAGAAAAAAACCACAACTCCAAATTCAAATAAAACATATTGCAAGATTAATTCACAAACTCCCTATTTCCAAATTTAAGTTTTTCAGGATGTTACAGGCAGTCACGCCTAAAGAAATCAAGGCCGGATCAAGGAGAGTCCTCAGTTAGGCCCCGGCTGAAGAGTGAGCGCTGTCTCTGGACCTCCTCGACAGCACGCGAATTAGCGCCACCGAGCACGTCGCAAAGTATGCATGCTGAACAGCGTGTGAGTACAACCTCACCATCTATTCGCGGGAGTTCCAAGTGGGAGTCCTTATCCTCAAAATGGCATGGCACGAGACGACGGTGGGCAAGCTAAAATCCAAGTGGGAGGGCCCCGACATCATCACAGCAGCTCTACAGCATGGCGCGTATCGTCTCGCAACCCTTGAGGGAAGAAGTCTCTGCCACACATGGAATGCAGATCGCGTACGGCGATATTATGTGTAGGGGCAAAAGGCCGCCCAGCTTCCTGTTGGCGCCTGGCCATGTGTAACAGTTCACCCGCGCAAACGGAAAAAATAAATAAAGCCCAATGTTCATGAAGAGACTTGTGTTCCATGCTCATATAAATAAGACGCGTGGAGGGCACCCTCCGCGCACACTCTACGGTGTATAAATAACACATGTGGAGGACACCCTTCGTACGCACTCTACGAAGTATAAATAAGACGCGCAAAAGACACCCACCACGTGCACTTTATGGAGTATAAATATGACGCGTGAAGGGTAACCTCCGCGCACTACACAGAGTATAAATAGGACACACGGAGGTCAACCTTCACGCACACTGTATAGAGTATAAGTATGACGCGCGGAGGAAACCTCTACGTGCACTCTATGGAGTATAAATATGACACGCAGAGGGCAACCTCCGCGTGCACTCTACGAAGTACAAATATGACACGCGGAGGGTACCCTCCACGCGTACTCTATGGAGTATAAATAAGACGCACGGAGGGAAACCTCCGCACGCACTCTACGGAGTATAAATAAGACATGCAGAGGCCATCTCTGTATGCACTCTACGGAGTATAAATAAGACGCGTGTAGGGCAACCTTTGCACGCACTCTACATAGTATAAATAAGACGTGCGGAGGGCAACCAACACGCGCACTCTATGGAGTATAAATAAGATGCGCGGAGGGCAACCTCCGCTTACACTCTACGGAGTATAAATAAGATGCACGGAGGATACCTGCCGCACACACCAGCCAAAATCTAACGTCGCTGCTATTGTGCGTGCGGCTACTTCATCCCGTCACCAGCTTTGCTGATGCCAGTTTGAAGGGTGGGGACGGAGCGCACGCGCCTACTTCATCCCATCACCAGCTTCGCTGACGCTAGTTCGAAGGGTGGGGGACAGAGCGCGCACGCCTACTTTATCCCATCATCAGCTTCACTGATGCCAGTTCGAAGGGTGGAGACGGAGCGCACGCGTCTACTTCATCCCGTGGCCAGGTTCGCTTACGCCAGTTCGAAGGGTGGGGGCGGAGCGCGTGCGCCTACTTCATCTCGTCGCTAGCTTTGCTGATGCCAGTTTGAAGGGTGGGGATGGAGCACGCGCATCTACTTTATCCCATCTCCAGCTTCGCTAATGCCAGTACGAAGGTGGGGACGGAGCACGTGTGCCTACTTCATACCGTCGCTAGCTTCGCTGACGCCAATTTGAAGGGTGGGGGATGGAGCGCGCGCGGCTACTTCATCCCGTTGCTAGCTTCGCTGACGCCAGTTTGAAGGGTGGGGAATGGAGCGCGCACGGCTACTTCATCCCGTTGCTAGCTTCACTGACACCAGTTCAAAGGGTGGGGACAGAGCGCGTGCGCCTACTTCATCACATCGCCAACTTCGCTGACATCAGTTTGAAGGGTGGGGGACGGAGTGCACACGCCTACTTCATCCTATCACCAGCTTCACTGACGCCAGTTCGAAGGAGGGGGATGGAGTGCGTGCGTCTACTTCATCCCATCGCCAGCTTCACTGACTCTAGTTCGAAGGGTGGGGACGGAACGCGCGTGCCTACTTCATCCCGTCACCAGCTTCGCTAACGCCAGTTCGAAGGGTGGGGGACGGAGCGCGTGCGTCTACTTCATCCTATCGCCAACTTCACTAACGCCAGTTCAAAGGGTGGGGGACGGAGCGCACGCCCCCATTTCTCATCTCACCAGGAGATGAGGGGCCCACGTCGACCCTTTGTGTCCAACCTACTACACGGATATTACGTCCGAATGCTAGAGGGTGGAGCCCACGATGTTCTCGTCTCACCCATTGTCAAATCCTACCTACCGCAGACTTTTCGAAGCACTTCCCGCCATGGCAAAGGCGTTATTGAAAGGCAGCTACGGTTACAAAGCAAATATGCGGGAGAAATCCTCGCCTTAGGTGGTACTTTGATAATATCGCATGCAATGTCCGCAAAGGGACAACGTTTACATGTACAGTCATTCGGACTTAGTCAGATATGTCATTCATCCGATTCGTCTTCTACTTTTATATACTCGTGCGCAAAGGCCTCTCCCATCGAACGTCGCTCCTCCCAAAAATGCAGAGAATCCTCCACCCAGCCCCAGTGTCGAAGGCGGTGCCGAATCATAAGTCCAAAACTAGCAAACGGCCCCTATCAAGCACCTGCTTGTCACAAACATTAAACATGAGATGGCTTGTGGCATATTTGTTGGACCGAAATGGCGACAGAGGGGGGTGAATGTCGCTTCTTTAAAATTACTCCCTAAAGTCTCCACTTAATAAATCTCCTCTCCAATAGCTATGAAGAGCTATGAAGAGGCTAATTTATACTCTCTGGAAACTTGGGCACTCAGAGGAAATAAGCACTGCAAACAAAGAAATCAACAGGGGCCAAAACTCACCAAAAAACAAGCAATACAGGAGCTGCAAGGGGAGGCCGCTCAGACCGAAGGCATCAGGCCGATCTGACCGCACCCTGGCCGGCAGTCAGACCGCCCGGGCCACACCAGTCTGACCGGCGGTATAACGGCGGTCTGACCGCCATTTCACCTGCAGTCTGACCGGGCTTCGATTCCAGAAAACAGTAAGGGCAGTTTTTCAGACTGAAAACTGAGAACTTCCCTCAACTGTGAAATTTAAGACTTTCTCTTCAACTACTCAGCCCAGATCAACAAAGAAATATCCAAAATAACCACAAGAACCTAGAGAAACAAAAGACCCATTTCTAGAGTAAGAGATTAGGGTTTGGGGGCAAAAACCCAAAAAGTACAGAGAGGTGCACAAAAACTCAAATTGCTCAATAGTCTTAACTCCTTTGCTCATGAGATTTTGCAGTCAAGTTAGCAATAACTAGGGGACTTCGCAGACCAAAAACCAGGCCATCTCCTGAAGGGAATCAAAATCTACTTCAAACCCTAGAAACAAGAAATGAAGAACAGAGAAGCCCAAAAAGCTAAATCTGAGATTAAATGCGATTTGCTCTTGGGAAAAATGATCAAATGATCTTGAGGCATCATCCCAACATAGAGCAACCCATTTTGGACCTTCTCAGCGAGAAACAACAAGAAATCAGAAAATCAAGAAATCATGCATAGAAAGCATCGAAGGGAAACAGAGAGCAGGAAGTCAGTTCATCTCAAATAAAATCATCTTGGATTGATAATGAGGAAGAGAGATACATGATTGCATATAGTATCAACTCATACCATCCCTACAATCCCATACATCCTTAGAGAAACCAAGAACTCATCTCTCCCTCTCACAACTCATGAACACAAGAACACTACATGCTTGGAGAGGAGCTCGTGAACACACACAGAGAGGAGACTAAATGAGGGAGACACACACTGCTGCCCTCAACAACTAAAGCCTCAAAGCAAACAACCTCTCCAAAGGCTCTTTTCACTAAAACAAACCCTAACTCTCTTCCAAAGCCATGGGAATACATGCAGCCACTCACTCCTATTTATAGCCCTTGGCTAACAGGTCTCCAACCCGTTACGCCTGCTAAATCCAACGGAACCCGCTCCCGCTTGTGCAGCCTTGCGAAATTACCAATTCGCCCATCCTACACCTTCTGGGAAGCTTCCGCGTCTCTTGTCGTCCAAGCTTCGCAACCACCTCGAGTTTCCGCCGTCTTCGACACATCCCGACCGTTCTGACCTCGACACCGCCTGTGTCTAGTCCGGTCACCTCGTGTCTCGCCACGACTCCGTCTCGACGTCCTACAGCCATCACAAACAAGAAACACATCAAATAGCACCGCTCGATACATGAAAGCATAAATAGCATCAATGAAGCATAAACTCGCCTAAATGACCAATCGGGAAGACAAATATGCAATAGGACCGTCTAAACAACCCGACTGCGCCAAATGCCGACCTGGCACAAATCACTCAAACCAAACTCAATCTTTGCAACATACTTGTCAATTACTCATCATAAACATGTGGTCACCTCCACATGGTCCCTCAATCTCTCCCTTGATGAGTATATTGACAAACCCAAAAAAAGCACAAAGTTGAGTTTGAAAAGAGACAAGAGTCAAGCATGGTCCAAGAGAAATCAAAGAAGTTATGACCATGTCGACGAAGGAACACTAGAGCTACAAAAGAAAGAGCAAATTGTTCTCCAAAGCTCAAGAAGGTTCCCAAGGTTCCCAAATGGTTTTTTCTTCGCTATTCTCCCCCTTTTGGCAATAAACACATCAAGGATGCAAAAGAGAGAATAGGACATGAAAATGGATGAAATGACTGAAGTTGGTTTATTTTAAGCATTTAGAGTCATGAAGATTATCCAAAATGACTATATGAGAATTATATCAAGCCATAACATACAAGAATGCTATCAAGATCATGGCAATGTATGTAGAGACAAGCTAAGCCAAATGAGTCATAATCTAAAGTTTGATCGAATTTCTTAGCATGTCAAGTCAACTATGATTCTAGTCTAGCTAAAGGTATCCAAAGATGATGCAGGCCATGCCAATAAGCTAAGTGAAACCAAGAAGCTAGTGTTGAGTCAATATAGAGTGTTACAAGTTCTAGAATGAGACATTTGGTTAAGTACTTGTAAATTTTAGCGAATTGAGCACAAATGACATAATTTTACTTTAGAAATCACATGATTGTTTCCAACCAGATTTTTTTTGTTTTAGTCATGTGCTAAATCTCAAGCCTTATGCGACCACTCCAAGCAAGAAGCTTAAGAAGATGATCTTGGTCATCCAAAACTCCCCCTGAGTTCATGCCTTGTGCAATGGCAAGCCGTCTCATGAGAAAGAATTGGTGAGATCAGTTGTTTCGCACAAAAGAGACCTTTTTGCATTCATAAATGGTTGTACTAACTTATGCAACATTAAGAACTAGCATAGCTCGATCTAAAGCTCAACAAAGATTCAAGACTCAACTCGGCCTATTTGAATGGCATGAATCATAAAAGGATAACTAAAGAAAAAGATTAGTCTCGAGAACTAACACGACAAGTTTCAATTCAAGTTGAGCAATTTTAATTAACTCATCATGGTAAAAGCTAGTCTACACATATGGAGTCATGATCAATCTAGCAATGAAGCACAAATCATGGCAGGATGTAAAGCGATGTAAACATGTCATGAAAAGATAATAATCAAGGCTCCATGTAGTTATATTACAAATGCAGAATGAAATGCAGAAAATCCAGTTCCCCCTCAACATGTGATGCAACTTTTAGTTCAAGTAGAGTTATGTCAATATTAAGCTCTAGAAGCTTCCAAATGAACTCCCCCTGAACCAAAGCAATAAGATCGAGAAGCTGGCAAGAAAAACCAAAAAGGCAGTCCTTAAAGCATAGATAAGATATAGATGATACTATGGCTTAGACTGACTCTCATCTACCCCATATGACTCTAGGACTATTAGCTGAACATCTAACACACTAAGGAGCAAACAAGTACCCTGTCTACCCGAGGGTGGCCCAACCCTCGCTAGAACCTATAAGTAGTGAGTGAGCTCAACCTAGTGAGAAGAGAACAGCTAATAAGCAGCATCCTAGAATCATAAGATAAGAGTAAGAAGTCTAAACACCTAGACAAGAGAAGCGCTCTAATCTATGCTAGAAGGACTAACCCAATGCACCCATATGCAATGCAACAGAAAGGAGTAAGAGCATAATCAATATAATAAAGCAGTAAAGCACATATGGTCCCGCTAACGGGTCTTCAACCCGTTACACCTGCTAAATCCAACGGAACCCGCTCCCGCTTGTGTAGCCTTGCGAAATTACCAATTCGCCCCTCCTGCACCTTCCGGGAAGCTTCCGCGTCTCTTGTCGTCCAAGCTTCGCAACCATCTCGAGTCTCCGCCGTCTTCGACACATCCCGACCGTTCTGACCTCGACACCGCCTGTGTCTAGTCCGGTCACCTCGTGTCTCGCCACGACTCCGCCTCTCGTGCCGTAAGGTGTTGGGTTAAGTCTCGCAACGAGCGCTCCCCGTTACCTGGACCTGCCTCTCCCGCAGTCAAAACTCTCCTCTCCAGCCCCTCTGACGTCCTGCAGCCATCACAAACAAGAAACATATCAAATAGCACCGTTCGATACACGAAAGCATAAATAGCATCAATGAAGCATAAACTCGCCTAAATGACCAATCGGGAAGACGAATATGCAATAGGACCGTCTAAACAACCCGACTGTGCCAAATGCCGACCTGGCACAAATCACTCAAACCAAACTCAATCTTTGCAACATACTTGTCAATTACTCATCATAAACATGTGGTCACCTCCACATGGTCCCTCAATATTTTCATTCAAGATACATTGCCAAAAGAGAATAGCCATGTAGCGTCGTTTTACATAAGACCGACAAGATGCACATAGTGGGCTACGTGCGCGAGCGTAGGGCTTTGACATCACACCTTCGGATCGACGCTATGCTCGGATACAGCCGCACCACCTTCATCTTGTCGGGGCACCTTGTCAAGCCAAGTGCCAAGGTCGCCACCGCCCTGCAGGTTCCACCTCATAGCGACCTTCACCGCGGCCTCACCGATATAGTCCCATATTCGCTGATGGAAGGCACGCGCGGAGCGGTGTATCGCGTGCATGGCCCCGAACATGACCCCGCTCCCCGAAGGCAGTTCCAGGCGTGGGTTAGCCAGCTCGCCGATGTGCAGACAACCCTGATGGTGAAGAAGGCCAAGGACCATCTGGGTTGTCACCAGCGAGAAGTGGTTGCCATACGATCATGCAGTGCTCAGCACGAGCGCTGAAGCCTCTCCAATCCTCCGAAGAGTGCTCGACAGATCCTTGGGCCCGAAGGTTTGGGGAGGCACCACAACGGCGAGCTCGGAGAGGCGTTTCTAGGGTTCCGACGAAGAGTGTTTTCTAGGGCCTCCATCGAGCTCCACGCAGTCAGTGAGGCGTCGCCCAGCGCGTGGTCCTTCTCGCCGATCGTCGCTACCAGCCGAGCCTTCTCCTCTCTAGCCCGGCAATTTGCTGTAGCAAGCCCTTGCGTTCTTCGGAGGCAGTATGTTGAGTCTGCTCCACCAAGCCGTGTGCGTCGGCAATAGCCTTCGCACCCTCAGATTTGAGGAAGCAAATGCGCTCATCCTTTGACGTGCAAGCCGCAAGAGCATCCTCGACAAATTGCAACACGGCGGTAGCCTCCGACTCCGGCAGACATGCATGCCCCTCTATAGGGTGTCCAACTGTGAGGGCAGTATTGTAATCATGCCTATACACACACACACACACACACACACACGTGCCTTGAGCATGGAGGAAGGGCAAGGATAGTTTATCCATCACAACTACTCCACCGCTCTCCTAGTTTACTGTGTTTGGCCAGGTACCACAACACCTACTAATTAAAATGTAGAGGTGCGCGAGAGAATTAAAGGTTATGATATTATTTAACACTAGATTTTTATATAAGGTAAGGATCTAAGAACCATAAATAATTCAAAAGGGTTGTGAATGAACAACAATCCTTACACTCTTTTGCTTAAAGAATTTGCGATCAGCTTCACCGAATCTTCTCTCTCGTCGTGGTTATTTCAACGTTGTTATTTTGGTATTCTCTACCAAATTTATTTTCTTTGTTCTTAATACTGTGCACGTGTGACGTATAGTACAAGCGCTATTTCTGTTCCTGAATAGGGATGGAATGCTGCCTCCAATTATAAATCCTTGGCATTTTTCACTTTCCACGGTCTCTCGGTACACGGATTAGACCATGAAATTTAATTACAATATAATTGTAAATTTCTAAAAGTATTTTTAATGCCAAATTTGCTTATAATTATTTTATACAACCAATCTAAACATGTAAAAAAGATAAAACAGCTCGAAAAGATGAAGATCAAAACATTTGGCTACAGGCTTGTCAGGATTGTCAAGATATGGTCAACCCAATATATTCCACTATCATACACGCTGAAGCAATCAAAACCGGCTAATATGTTTGTTCATACTTCATACCATAACGACAGAATGGTGTACTCATTCCCAGAATTAACGATATCAATACTTAATTGTAATCATTCCATTTATGTCTGAATATCTGACGAATATACTAGTACAAGTTGACTTACTGTTTAGGATCAAGAAACTCGTTGCATTATGATTTTTTAGGCATTGATAATCAACTATTTTAGGGGGAACTGTAGAAAAGGCCCCTGCATTGCATATACAAAAATATATATATGAATATAAGAGGGTTTATGTACAAGCAAAAGGAAAAGAGGAATTCATAATCCCGTATGCGGGGAACAAATTAATTGAGAGAGAGTAACCAGGGCAATAATTATCGAAATCAGAAAATGATTTGGCCGTTTCTGGCTAGTAAGAAACACAGTGGTTCATACAATTTTAGTTAGATAATACCCCAATTAATCCTGGCCATAATAGTCAAGTTAGCATGCATTAGAGATACATTCACAAAAGGTGTTTTCAGGTATACGTCACTGATTCTGGTAGTAACTAACACATGGACGATCCACAAAAACCATAGCACTCCGTCACATAGATTTACTGCAATTCCAATGTTTGGCGTTGGAAAGGATGTATCATTAAGCACATACGGGTCATACTCGAGTTCTGCGCAAATGCAGCTCGAGGTTGTTCTCAACTTCTCATGAAACACAACGACAAAAGTATATCCCAACCTATTACTGACAGTAATGCAAACCTTGTATTACGACCATCACCGCAAACACGCATCAGCTATAGCTTGAGCAAATATGCAGTGATGTTTGTAGACTTAACCTGCGATATCTGCACCTTACGCGAGAGCTCAAAAGTAGCTTGTATTGCATTCCTTCACCCATGCTGCACATATATACTACCAATTGGTCAGACCCAAGAAAACAATCCTCGATAACAATTCTTAACTTGATGTGGAATGACAGATGATGACAGTCAGTGGGAGGCAACACAGGTAGCTAAGAGCACAAGTAGTCTGAAAATTGACATGGATCACAAACATTGTGGTAAAGAAGGCCGAAGGCTGCACTGAGTTAGTGATGGATCGGAAGAAGCAGGGTTTGATCATGGAGAGAGGACGCAGTTCGTGACAAAATCTTCAACAAGAACGGCAAAACTCATGTGAACTCCTAATGAAGGACGAGCCGATGCGGCAGTTTAATAATCAAGATTTCTAGTGGAATGGTTAGTAGACAGGCAAAATTTCACCTTACACCTTTATAGCAGTAGAGATAGACATTATACAATTTAGATTTAAGTGAATTCAGTGTTGTGATAAATATATAAGGGCATCCTGAGATGTATCGTTGAGTCTGTTGAAACATATGATGTATTAATACTTACGATGTATTATATGCTTTGAGAGATTTATGTCCGCAAGGAATAGGAACCCATGGCATGTCAAAGTTCAGTTTTAGTATCTGGAGATGTTAGCTGTAATGGATTACCCATTAAGATCTATTTACATGTTCAGTACAACATCATCGGAACCAACCTGGCTGAGATACCGGGTCCCTGATTCGCTTAACAGACTGTTCTTCCACTGGTTGAGTCATCCAACTTTTCAATTCAATATATAATTATATGCCTTACAAATAGAAAAACCAATGTTTTCGTACAAAACACAAGAACTTCAAATTCATCTGAAATGCATATCTATAAATATGTACTGGTTCAAAACAATAACCATGAATTAGTTGCAGGAGATAATATAATATTACACTACCTCATTTTTGAAAACGCCATTATGACTTTTCAGACACAACATTGACTGCTCAAATTTATAGTGCAAATGAAAATTACATTGGTAAGATTTGTATCATAAGTACTTTCACCTTGCTATAATTTCTGTAACTTTTATAAACTAATTGTCAAACTTGTGCCAAAAAACTACAGAAACAAAATAAACAAACAGAATGGCCAACTATAGTAAGCACCCAGAACGTAATTTTCAGTAGAAACTTTTTTTTTGGCACCATCAAAAGCACTATTTGCATTGGAGCATATCAAAGAAACAGCAAGTCAGACATCTTCAGTTGTCATGACTTACAATTTGAGTATGTTCCAAAGTCTACAAACTCATAAGCAGAGTGGATCCTATATCATGTGGTACACATGATCATGTGGATTTCGAAATACTTCAAAATGTCCCACAGCATTGCAGTTATAACCTTTTAAAAACAATAACAAATAATTTCCATCTATACCCTCTCTAGAATAGTATATCCATTGCAGATCCAAGTTGTAATGTAAAAAATGTGATAAATATGCAATTAGAGATATCATGATTCTTCTACCATATCAACCCACACATGTTCCACAACCATTGGGGGGCAAACAAAGTTTCTTTTAAGCTATCATGCGAAATTTTCATTCATTATTTTTTAAAGGGTGCTTTTACTAATTGAAATTCTGATTTGGTTTCAAAAGGTTTGTAATTAATCCATGGTAACATAGTACTCCCTCCGTCCAAGTTTATAAGATATATTTTTAATTGTCTTGTCCATAAATATATGACATATTTCATATTCAAATGCAAAATTAGTGTAAGGTTTCCTCAATATCCCTAATAAATATCCCGCTTTAGTTTATGTTCTCTACATGCATGCAGCGAATAAAGTGTTTAGAGATAATAATTACGGGTAGTCTAGTCATTTCCAATATTTCCTTGGTCTATGTACAAAGAGAATACGCCTTATAAACTTGGAGGGAGCGAGTATTTACCCACATGTATACTACAAGCCACTGCATGTAACATGACAGCAAGTAACACACTAGACACTACATTATTTGCGTTAGCATAGTGAACACCCTGACCCAGAATGATCGCCATCGGTCTCGAGACAGTTCTAAACTTCTAATAGGCTAGACTCATTTTAAAATTTTCACCGGCACAGCATGCAGACAACCTACCAAGGTTATTAAGGCGGTAAGGCGAGGTAAGGCGACCCACCCCCCTCACACCTTTTAAGCGGTAAGGCGTGAGGCGAGGCGACGCCTTACATGCATCATAAGGCGAAGAAAACAGAGTTCAGGAGGACTAAATCAGAAGAAATCTAAAGAGGCAAAGGACTTATAAGGACCTAATTATAATTTCGTAAACCTCTGGGGACTAACTTATAAAAATACCACCCATACCCTTTTAACCCTACCCTAACCCGATTGCTGCCTCATTCCAGCCGCCGCCGCCGCCTCCTCCATTCCAGGCGACGCCGTCGCCGCCTCCCTCACTCCAGCGCCGCCTCCTCCCTCCTCCCTCATTCCAGGCGACCTTCACCTCCGAGTGCCGACCTTCACCTCCCTCGGTCCCTCCGTTCTCCCTGCGCGCCTCCGCCTCGCCCCCTCCCTCCCCTGCTCCCCCTCCCTCCGCGTACCTGGAGATGGAGGCCGGTGAGCAGATGGCCGCCGGCGCGCCGCTTCGAGGATGGTGGCGCCACGGGGTGAAGGGGATGGAGGCCGCTAGGGTTCGACTTCGGCCGAGGCAGCGAGGCTTATGTGACAGGTTCCACTGGCCCCCCTCATCCCATCTCTTTGTACTTGCCTTTGCGGGTTCTTGGGGCGTCCGCCTTCACCGCCGCATCGCCTTTCTTCGCTTAACAGACGCCTTAGAGACGCTTTAGGGTTTGAGCGGACGCCATACGTACTCCTGGCAAGGCGTGGCCGACGCCTTACAGTGCAGCACCGCCTTACCGCCTAAGCGTCGCTTAAGCGACGCTTAGGCGACGCCTTAATAACCATGCAACCTACCTTTGATATATTTGGATAATACAACATTTCATTATCACATTTGACATCCGCAAATGAACTTTATAAGCAGCATAAAAAGCAAAGATTTGGAACAGAACTTACAAGAACATTAAAAAAACAAGGGACAAGGGTGAGACTTTACACATCAGAATCAAACGGCCACTCCATCAAGTAGACTGCAGGTAAAATCATTCTCTACCATCTCAATTTTGTCTGCCTTGACAACAGCACCTAGTTGAAGGGGTGCGAAGCTCCGACCAGGCCCATAGAAATGAGGGAAGTAGTTAGAATCGTCAGCTGCCTCATAAACTAAGCCATCCGCAAGCTAAGATAAACAAGAAGAACAAATGATCTATGTGAATTTCTTCGTACAATAAACAGATGACTTCTGCTAAATTATAAAGTAGTAGCAATTTATCAGAGAAAAATGCCAACTGCTTTCCTTTTTGTTGGTTATCCATCTAGACAAACAAGTGATCAGCCTATGCGTGGAGTTTGTGTGTGCCCCAACTCACATATAGAGAAGTAATAAACATGAACACTAAAAGTCTAAACACAATAAATACATTTTTTACAAATAGATATACTATACAAAAACTTAGCAAATTACTGAACTAATAATAGGAGACTAAATCTAATGGAATTTTAAATATCAATACCTTGGCAGTGTCAATTTGTAGTAGGTATAGATCATTCTGTCCAAGGAAGAAATTTTTTAGTGTCATCTTCACCTACACCAGGCCAACAGTTAAATAAACTTGGCTTTTGAAGAACAAAGATACAAAAGAGACAAACATGGATGAACTGGATAAAATTCATATTGAAACATCCTCCAGATCAAATCATAACACGAATTCTCCTGTTTGGGATGATAAGTACATAATTGAAAAGTTGAAACAGTAGCCTGGAACAGAAATAATATTTGATTTAAGTGAAGTTGTAATGGTAGAACAGACACATCTTACAGCACCTAAACAGGTGTGACAATTTAACAACGTAAATGGGAATATTAAGTGAATAAGTAAACCATCTGCAAACTAATGGAGTAAGAGTATCTGGGAAAATATGTACATAAAAAATGTTTGTCCCTTCTCATGAAAACACAGTTTCTGCAAACATTGCATCATAAAATTGCATTACTCTTTCCGATAAAATAATTTTGCAAAATTTGATTTACTTTTGGTACAGTGCACTCTAATGTTATTATTCTTTTCAATGGCATTGGTCTGCAATCTCGTCGTCATAAACATTTACGGATCACTACTCACTATCATCCTAAATAATCTCAAAGACAGCCGGGAATGAAGTACGGACTATTGGGCATCAACAAAGCAACAAGCCCCAAACCCCTATGCGGCTAAACGAAGTTCTGCAGCCAAACAGCATATCAAATCGTACTATCATGAAGGGATTAGAATTTTGAAACCACAAAAGCAACAAAATCATGCAGGAAAGGGCACCTCTCGACAATATTGACCTTCTCAAAGCTGTAGATTCGACGAGTTCGTGGCCTACCCCTAATTCCATACAGCAAAATCGAGAAAAACGAGAGCACCCGAAATTTACGGCGAAATCAGAGAACAAGATCTCAACTAAAATCTATAGTTAAGTACACATATGACAAATCGAGAGATTCTTAGGGAGCCCATAGGCCGGAAGAAATCAAAGGGATATTCTTTTGGTTGGGGATACCTGACTGAGGTCGCTGAGGTGGATGCAGCCGGTGGAGCGGTCGAGGTCGCCGCCGAGGGTGCAGCCGGAGCGCTGAAGCTCCGCCCACTCATCGGCCGTGCTGATCCGGTACACGAACGCCTGTGGCGCCGGCTTCGCCATTGCGGCTGCCGATGCTCCTCCCCTAGGAATGTTCAAGACAGATCTTAAGTGTGCAGTCGGTCGATTGTCTATTGTATCTAAACACCCTTTTTTTTAAAAAAAAAAAGAAGATGGCTGCCATACAATTTGCCCTAATACTTGTACTGCTGGCTAAATTTCACTTAGGCCAGTCTCAATGCAAGATTTCACCTCCCAGTTTCCAAGATATAAAACAAAACATGAAACAAGTCTTTTCTCTCAGTGTATAGTTTCATTGCGCGGTTTCATAGGTTATTTTAGCCTTTCTGTGGTCCCCTCTTCCTTCTCTTCTCCAATCAGAAGCACGCTCGCACGGGATGAAACCCAACAAGGCTCTCAGGGCGTCCGCAATGGTAATAGCTAGTATTAGCTATATAGTCAGCTGACGTGGAGGTGAGAGACAAAAGCAAAGACTATTTTATACTGTTGGACCCACATGCTCCTCTCTCATGTTCTTGGACTACGTGAAATAGATCAGCTATTTGCTCGTCGCTAGTGACTACTCTCTCTCTTACTTTTTCCTTGCCACATCAGATCTAGCTAACTAAATAGCCAGCTGTTGGAGACGCCCTCAGTGGGGATTTCACACGATTACCAACATTTTGGAAACAACGCTTAAAGGTTTCATGGGGATGAAACGTTTTCCTTCTCTCTCCTCCTAGTTTCATGCAAAAAGCTTCTTTTGGCTGATGTGGCACCGTATTTAATGTGCATGAAACCCTCCATGAAACTCCATTGAGACTGGCCTTAGTGGTTTCCAAATGGGCGGCACTGGCCGGCATGGGTCCGTTGGATGCAGTTAACTTAGCCTATCAGTCTAAACAGGCCATCGGCCTATAGGCCAAGACAACCACCTAGGCACGGTGCAAAGAGCATTCATGTCATGTCTGGCTGTTACGCGTCCGTTTAACCCGACCGGCCAAAGAGACACGGCTAGCCTGTTTCAGCTCAAAAATTTTAAAAAATACAATAATTCTAAAAATGTATAGAAATAAAAAAAAGACAAAATAAATTATAGAAACATAGTAATGAGCTTTCATTAATATTTAAATGAATGCCTATTAAAAAAATTTGCTAAGTAAAAAACTCAACTTAATAAAACATTGGCAAAGAAAAAAGGGTACAACCTATAGCTTTGCAGTACATGTAAAAAATCAGAAAAGGTACAATATATACATCGATGCTCTAAGAAGCATCGGTATTGTCGACGTCGTCTAGATAGAGATTGCTGAACGCATGTTCCAACTCCTTTGCTGAACACATGCTCCAACTCCAAATTCTCCACACAGTGTTGAGCTCGTGCATCAGCTTGTTCCTAGTCTTTCATAGTGAGAAGTATTTCCACCATCTCACTCATAAGACTTGCTCTTCTCTCCTCCAATATTCTTCCAGAAAGACTAAAAAGCAAACTCAGAAGAAACTGTCGAGATAGAAATAGTTAACACATTCCATGCTAATATGGATAGCACTAGATATGTTAGCTTATGCTTGTGCCATCATCCCAAAATGTTGAAGTTCTATGCATGGTGATCCATGGGATCACTGTCCAGAAAGACTGATAGTTCCCCACAGCCACTTGTACGGATTGCTCTAGCACTTGATGTTGTAGAGCTTAATCTTCCGAAGGATCCTAGTGCACCAAACATTTTGCCCCCACATATTTGTCTTCTTACTTGTGATGTGATGGGTGCTGATGGAGGTTGTTGTAGGCGAACTCCTTGAAACAATTTAGAACGAACAATTGAAAAATAGTTACAATAATCTACCCCCTACAGCGTCACGTAGAAGTGAAATAAAACTAGTGAATCCTTCAATTTTAGCACTTAGATATAAAAAAATACAAAAGGTATAAATACGGAATCTCTTTCCAATATTATGAATATTTAGTTTTCATATCATACACATACTCTCGTAACACTATGTCATTTTCTTTAGCTTTCAAGTGACGCGCAATCTTGCTTGTTCTTCGATTGCATACAGAAATATACCTTTATAGTTAGGTCGATTGTGCTCCTAGCAAGGTCGATAACAATCCTAGAGTTGGTTTAGTGATTGCTGGCATATTGGTCGTGTACGATTGGTAGCCGAATCATGAGAATCGTCTCTACCAAATCGAAAATATCTTTTTCATCAAAAGATCAGAACACCCGTTGTCACATCAGGTGGTATCAAAGCTCAAGTTGAGCGGTGAGAAATTTTTACCTACAGTCCACAAAAACCACGAAAAAATTATTAGGGTTATTTCATCTTGTCCAAACCAATATGTGCCTTGCAATTTTCTTGTCGGAATTTGCTTCATTGAAGTCTTGATTGCATTGTCGTGTCAAGTGCTGATTTTTAGTTTTAGTTGGAGTCTAGTTATTCGTTGTCTAGTTTGCATCTGGTGTGTTTTGTTTCCTGCCACAAGGTCATCACCACCTTCATGCCACTGCAACTGAGGGCCCTACTACTGCTGTCTCTTGTGCTGCCATGGCACCCTCAGCCCCTGCCTCATGCTGCCTCGGCCACCGAACGCTCCTACTACCACTACCCCTCTCTGCCGTAGCCAAGTTCAGTTTATTTTGCCACAACCAAAGTGCCCTAGTTGATTTCGGTGTGTCAAAAAAATAAAATAGGAAAATAAAAAGGAAAAAAAGGTAGAGTTGGTTTCGGGTTCAAAAGAGAAGATAAAGAGAAAGGAAAGTGTCCACTTTCCTGAAAATTGAAAAGTGCATCAAAATTTTGCCAAAACTAGTGAAAATTGGTGGATCCCTTCTACATATAGCCCCATGAGCTCCCACAAAAAAAATTAAACAAGTTTGGCCCACAAGATTGAAAGATATAGCAGTTCCAATTTGAGCCCGAGTCGGTTTCCAGTCCGAGTAGGATTCCATTTCCGAGACACCTTCGGTAAAACGGGATAACTTTTGCATACGATATCTGTTTTCAATATTCTTATACTCGTTGAAATGCAAACAATGATCTTGATCCAAAAAAAGACTTGCTTGTGCCTGTCACGTCTCTAAGACCCCCAAAATTGGGCCATCTTTGCTCCAAATTCGCGTTACAAGTTTTCAGTTTCTATTTTTACAAATTCTTTCAGTCTTTTCTTCGGAATTTAGGGTTTGCCTCAGCTGCAAAGTTGTAAATCTTATTGAAACATTTCAAGTGAGCATATATAAGCCATATAAAACTTCACTATTTCATCTTTTGAGACTAGATGTTGCTTACTGTTTAAACTAGAGGGCTATTTACAGTGCACGTTATACTATTTTTTGTGTTGTACATTTTTTTTTTCTTGAACGCGCAGGAGAACTGCGCATCTTTATAAATATAGAGAGAAGGAAAAAAACACAGCCCAAACAAACAAACAACACCACCCTTAACCCAAGAGGAAGTCAAGGGTTTATACCAACCATCCCTTAACCCAACAGAAAGTCAAGGGCAGGTTGCCACCAAACGCTTAAAACTAATTTAGGCCAACCAACTCCTGTAGCTTTCGAGCTCCAGCTAGACTCCAGATCCTCATCTCTTCCTCAAAATATTGTTGAGCATTACTGAGAGAAGGAGAGGCACCATCAAAGACACACTTGTTCCTCTGAATCCAAAGCGTCCAAGCACCCAAGATCACAGCAATGTTAAACCCCTTTTTCTTAGTCTTATCTATCTTCCGACTTGCCTTCCTCCACCAATCCGCAAAGCTCAATTCATTGAGTCGAGGAGCAACTCTTTCAAGACCAAGGCGAACTAACAGATTGTACCAGAATTGTCGAGCAAAGACACAAGTGGAGAGGATGTGCTGGACTGATTCTTCTTCTTGGTCACATAGCACACACTTCTCTAGATGAGGGAGGCCTCTTTGAGCTAATCTATCCGCTGTCCAGCATTTATTTTGAATGGCAAGCCATAAGAAAATCTTGCATTTAGGCGGGGCCCAGGATTTCCACAATCTTTTCCAAGGCTCGAAAGAAATCGACCCATAGAAGAATGCTTTATAAGCAGATTTGGCAGAGAAGGACCCACTCGCCTCATGCCTCCAAATAAAACTATCCTCCTCTTGTGATAAGGTCACATTTTCTAAAGTCTCCCAAATCTGCAGATATTGCACTAAGCCTTCAAGATTTTCTAGCCAAAACAATCTCGTGTGCCCTAGACATTTGAGTAGTTGGCTAGCATCTCTCCTAGTACCTGGTGTGAGATTTTTCCTTTGCTTACATCCGATAAGATTGATCTTTGCTTACTCTTTGCTTCTTAGACTTTGATTAACTAGCTTTTTCTAGGCTACGATCAATAGAGTTGACCAGTACTTTGAACAATTTTTTAACTTGCATTTACTGATTTGATCATTGCTAATCCTTGCTACCACATTGGAGCCTATCCTAGCTCCACCTTCTACCATCATATAGGTACTAGTTGCTTGCAATCGCTTTGTCAATATTCGGAGAGCGTTGACACTAACATTAGTTGCTGGTCACCACCTATTTTGCCAGGTAAAACTGGTAAGAACTTGGTATAAGCTCGAGGGTGAGTGACTGTTTATAACATCCTAAAAATTTGAGTCCTAAAAAATGTGTAACTTTTGAAATATTTTGTAATGCATGTTCTTGACATTTGGATTTTTAATGGATTTTCCTTGGATTTTGGTTTAGGTTCCAACAATTAAGAAAATCATGAAACTAGAACTCCGAAAGAAATGTGAAATTAATAGAAAGTAAACCTAAAATCAAATACAAATCTGAAAAGATGATCCAAAAATTAGGGTAGGAGGAATCACTTGGAATCAGTTAGCGAAAACTCGGAAAGGTGGAAATATGCAAGTATGAAAAATTAGTTAAATAAAGATGGCTAAAGGGGGATTAATAAAAAATCTAGAAATGTGCATTGGGCCTAACTAAAAAAAAAGAGAAGAGGCATTTTTGGCCTGGCCTGAGCCAGCCTTGGGCTGGCTCTTCTCCCCTTCCACTCACCAGCGCTCTGTCGCGACAGGGACTTCCCCGTCGGCCCGGCCATGGCAGCCTACCTCCTTGTCGCGTTCCCTTGTGACCACCGATCGCCAGCGTGCCTCCGCGGCAATACCACTGCGGTCAGCTGCCTACTCCGCCGCAGCTCCACTCTCGCATCACCATAGGAGTGGCGTCACATCCGGCCATCTCTTTTGACTACCGCTTGGCCGAAGGATGACGCGACGTCGCTCTGACCGATGCACGCCGTTGGAGTCAGCCACAGTGCACGCCCACACCATTGTGACCCAATGCCGCAATCGCTCCCATCAGCCACAGCTCGCCTGGCTCCACCCCGTCACGTCGCCATCCCCCTGACCGTGATGTTGCCCACACTCTTCGGCATGCGCACCCCGCCATCCGCATGACAGCCATGCCCTACGGTATGTCACTGTTGTGACACGAGCATGAATCGCCGGCCCTATAGCCACACTGGCGCCATGTCTCTGCCATGACTAGCCAACCACCCCCATGTCACCAGCCCCTTCCACTGCCTATAAAGCCCAGCTCACCCCCATGTAGCATCACCATCCTCCACTCATCCTCCCACCCCAAGGAATCAACCCCCTGTGCCCCACAGCTCACCGGTGTCATCATCTTCTCCAACACCGGCCAACAGGAGGGTCGCCGATTAGAGCTACGCCAAGCCAATTCCTCCCTACCAAAGCTTCCTCAGATCACCACGTCGCCGTCCCCACCCTCGGTCAAAGCCGACACCGTGTGCCACCTCCGCCCGACACTGTCTCACGCCGCCAGACCGCCACCGCCACTCCCGCACTGCGCTAACCTCCGAGGTAGCCTCCTGTCCATGCCTAGATGCTCTCTTAGCGCCCAATTGAATTCTAGTGATGTACACCACTGTGTTCACCCCTCCCCTATTCCGCCACCGCCCATGGGAGCCGCCAGCCATCGCCCTGGCCAAATTGGCCAGAGAGACTTTGTCTAGAGGTGAGCGCGGGATGAGCAATCCATTTTGCAAATGCTCATGTCCGGCTAACGCCTCCGTCATTGGCAGCAAGCTTCGCTATGGCCAGCGAGGAAGTGGGTGCACTATTCACTGGTAATTAGAGATAATCCGGTGATTAATTAGAACTAATGACATCCATTAAGCCCTAAGTGCTCGCTGACATGTGGGCCATATCGTTTAATGCAAACAGTAACTGGTCCCACATGTCAGAGAGTCAAGAGAGAAAATAAAAGAGAAAAATTAAAACTGTCATGGGCCCCACCTGTCAGGGTCTCTCTCTCTCTCTCTCCATTTTCTTAATTTATTTAAATAGAGAACTTTAAATGGGCATAACTTATTCGTCTTAGCTCCAAATTGAGTGAAACAAATTTCTAAATTTATCTAAATTCAATATATGTCCAATGGAATAGAAACCACAAATTTTAAAGCTCATTTGATTTTTTGTGAGAATGTATTTGGATTACTAATTTTTATTCAAATTTCCGTGCAACGTAAAATAGCGTACGAGGCACAAGGCAGAAGCTGAAGCGAGTCACAACAACCAAGACCAAACCAACTGCGACCAAGGTGAGTCAATACTTTGGTCATACTGAACCAAAATTTTTGCAGAATATTTCTGTTTTAAATTATCAAATTGCATGCTATTATTTCATATGCAAACCTATGATTGTTTTAATAGTCTAGTAACATGCTTATTACATATCTTACGGGTATGATACCAACTACATTCCCTTGGAACATTTGAGCTTCCGAGTCTTGTCACCCTAGCAAAGTTATAATGGTAAAACTTTCAAAAATAGATCTATAATTATACGCCATGCTTAGTACTGCTTAGACACCCGGGGGCACCAAAATGCCCCAAGCATCACTTTCAATCATGAGAAACTGATTTGGGAAGTCATGGGTGGGAATGATTAGTATATTTTGACATGATTATTTTATGCTCCCGAAAAACCCCAACTTGTTTAAATATCTGGGCAGATAGTATGAGGAGGCTGGTGCAGTGGTGCACAAGAGTGTGGTTAGTGTTAGAACCACCCAGATAACCCTAAGCATTGAATTTTGTCATGATCTCCTATGTAAGACAAGTACAACCATTAGTCTATAAAGTACAACTTGTCTTAGTAGATTTGTTGGACCCTAAAAGTCGTCTCATCGGTGGGGGAGAGGGGTAGTGCAAGTGGCTCTCTGTGTGACGGCTTGAATGGGACACTCGTTGAGGGTGAAGTTTGCCGCGGCAAGCTAGTCAGTGTGGGTAGTATAGCTAGGCTAGTCGCTGGGGGTAGAATATCCTGCACAACTTATGAGACCTGGCCCGCCGTAAGTGGGAGAAGCCCATATGGGTTAGATGATGGAAGGGGCGAGGTATTTTGAAAAGTTACTGTGATGGTCTACTCAATCGTATGACTAAGAAATCGTGTAGAGCAACGAGCGGATCGTCTCTTGTGGGTAGAGTGTACAAACTATGCAGAGTAGAAACTATTCGAATAGTTGTGCTCACAGTCAATGGCAGTCATGGGAACTTAACCAGATATAGTTCTATTTCAAAAACTATGTGGGTGAAATTGAAAAGGTGGTGGATAGTGAAAAGCCCTAATCTATATTGTCCTAGGTGTCGCCCCAGTGATAAGATAAGCGGTTATAATGCTGAAAGGTTAGCATATAGTACAAGAGCCTTGTAACAGTGGATGGAACGTGTGCTACTATTATTACTGTATTCTTTTTATCCAAATATCATGTTTTAGTACAAACTGCTAGGTCTCAGGAAATTCCTATGTATAGTATTTTAAAAGCAATTTCTAGCAAGCAAAACAATTTGAGCCTTTCCTTGATAATCCCTGCATGTTATTTACTTGCATACTATGTATTAACTCATAAAGCACGATGGATTTGTGCTCACCCTTGCATTATCAAAACGAGAAACAAGAAACCAAGACCACTACGCTTACGAGGATGCATGTACCACAGATGGAGGAGCCGACGAAGGGAATTAGGACGACTTTCATGAGTTCGAGTTCTAGATAAGTAGACTTGATGGATATTGTATGCACATATATTATCTAGACCTAGATAATACATGTTGCACACATTTACCCCTCAGCCGCTTGCCTGTGGATGTTGGTCCTACTTTTGTTTATGCTTTCCGTTGCTATGTCTTATACGGTAGGTATTTGGCCTAATTGGCCCTTTTGTAAATTGTCACCCGATGTGGTGTATTTCAACTCTGATATGTAATATTATGGTTGGTATATTTCATGTGATGTATGAATTGATGCAGCAATATGCCTATGAGCACTATCTACTGATCCAAGGAATATTACAGTAAATCACAGAGGATTCTGAGTTGGAAAATCCGGGTCTGACAGAGCTGATAGCAGAGCGTGCGGCTGTAGGGTAAAGACCTTAGGACGGTTATTAGATAAGGTCTTAGGACTAAAATTTGAAATTACTAAAAGGGAATTTCTAAAAATATAGCATATTACTTCCTTTCTTACCTTTTTTAGATCTAACCTTACCCTCCTTTCTTTGATATTTTAAAAAGATACTGACACAAGTGCTTAAACTTACAGATGTCTGGAGGTGCAGTTGATGGTTCGTGGGACTACTTCACCCATGGGCAGTATGAGGGGAACTTTGCAAGCATCCTACGTAAGATGCTACACTATCTGGGCTACAAGGATCAGCCTATATATCAGGGACATAAAGCCACAGAAGGAGTTAGGGAGTCTTGGATCATGGAGGTCTTCCTCTATGCTGTAGACGAACATGAGCCACCCCATATCTTCAGGAGCCTACATAGGAGGAGCACTGCAATAACTGCTCTTTAGGACGCTGCTCGCCTTGCCGCTACTCGACTGTGCGACATCCATGGACTCTACTACCCGTCCCGCCAAGAAGGGGCTAACCACAATGAGACCTTTATGCCGATGGCAGAGGACAACCCAATGCTCAAACATCAGGTGCACCTCACCAGGGCCATGGGGGCTACTTATACTATAGCGCTTGAGGAGATCGCTGACCTTCGCCAGCTTTTGCTTGCTAGCTACAACCAGGTGGACACACTTTAGGAGCAGCTCGCCAAATGCGAGAAGGCACTTGCGGAGGTGGAGAAGGAGAAGGCCGCCGCCCTCGCTGAGCTACAGCGGGCAACAGTTACCACCGCGATCTTCGCTTCAGCCCCCACTGCACATGCTATGGATTCTGTTCCACCCCAGGCGTGGGCTAATGGGCCTCACACGAGACTTACCGCTCGCAAGAGCGTGTGACCTTCTGGTCCACAGGCAGCTATCAACCTCGAGGAGGCTCACCATGGCCACAATCGCTCCTGCTCCCACTCAGATTCCTCAGACTTCAGTAGTAGTCGCTCCTGCCCTATCTCCATATTATAGCCCCTCCTGCCCAGGAGCTAGCTTCATGGAGGAGTATATAGTTTAGTATAGTGCTTGCTAGGTGTTGGATAATGATAGTGAGCACTAACCCCCTGTAATAGTACAATAACCGTGGGTGTTAAGAACCCTAAGTGTTGTATGTAACTATGATACTTAGCCTAGCCTAAGGGCTATATATGTTGAGCTATGTAAACCCTTATCTATGAATGATATGTGGCCAGACATAGGCATTGTGTTGAAAATTGTTTTGTCATTTATTTTACATGGTTGGTTTTTACATAACTGTTATGGGCCAATAACCCACTTGTCTAGCATGAGTATCTAAGTGCAAAGTTGTACTTGCAGATGGCTACTCAGAGAGTTACCCGAGCCCAAGCTAGCGCCAATCCCAACATGCAAGCCGACGTGGATGCCAACCAAGGAATGCCGCCTACAGGCCGGGGTAGAGGCCAAGGCCAAGGAGTCGATCTTCTGCCCCCACTAGTCAACCCCACCATGGCGTAGGTCATGGCACAACAAACACAAATTCTACATGCCATCTATGCCGGCCACCAAGCCAATGCCAGTAGCCACAGTTCAAAGCTGGCTGACTTCTTAAGGACTCAACCCCTGACTTCTCCTCAGCAGATAAACCCCTCGAGGTCGAAGACTGGCTTCGAGATACCAAAAGGAAACTCCGACTTACTAGATGTGCAGAGGAAGACCGGGTGGTCTTCGCCTCCCACCAGCTCAAGGGAGCAGCAGTAGCCTGGTGGGAGAACTACCTGTCTGGCTGAGGCCATGAAGACGCCATAACTGAAGACGACTCTGAGGGAGAAGTAGACAAACAAGGAGCAGCTGCAGGAGGAAATGTAGAAGCAAAAGGGGGAGCAAGTCAAGCCAACCAAGCCCCTCACACATAGCATGCTCATCAAGTCATCCCATGGATGGAGTTCAAGACAGCCTTCAAAGCCAACTTTGTTCCTACAGGGGTGATGAGAATGAAGAAGAATAAATTCCACACCTTAAAACAAGGGAACATGTCTGTCAGCGAATACCTCACCCAGTTCAACCAACTCACCTGCTATGCTCCAAAGGACGTGGCAAACAAGGAGGAAAAGATCGATAGGTTCTTTGAGGGCATGAATGAGGACCTACCTGTGCAGCTGATCATTCAAGACTTCTCCAGTTTCCATCAATTGGTGAACAAAACATTGATCTTAGATAATGAAAGGAAAAACTTGGAAGCTAGTTCATCTAGAAATTCTTCAACAACCCCTCTTTCTCAAGGCCAAGTAAACCCGGAGCTCCGACCCCAGTCCCCGTCCAAGTGGGCAGCTCCTTCCAGACTCCACGCCCAATAGGCCAGTCTATTGGGACAAATCCTGCTGCGAACAGGAACTGCTTCAGCTATGCAAAAAGGGACATTTCATCAGCCAATGTCCCTATAACAAGATCATGCCAGTGAAGTTCAATATAGGAACCACACTCGTTTTGTGGCCAAGCATCAGCACCCAACAAAAGGTACCAGACCCCTCAACCCAGCAAGACTACCTTGACTCCCAACCGTGGCCAGGTTAATCACATCACCGTTGAGGAAGCTCAGGAGGCCGCAGGAGTTCTGATGGGTATGTTTTCTATCAAGACAATACCAACAATACTCTCTTTGATTCTGGAGTTTCACACTCATTTATAGCCAAGAGATATGTGGATAAGCTTGGGCTGCCTATCTACCCACTAAAGAAATAAGTGGTACTTAGTTCACCTGTTGATATTATCACCGCTATTTTAGTATGCCATGGGGTAGAAATCACCATGGAAGAGTTTGGTTTCCTAGTAGACTTAATAGTATTGAACTCCCAGACCTTGGATATTATACTAGGGATGGATTGGCTAGCAAGACATCATGGGATAATAGACTGTGTTACTAGGAGGGTAAGCCTAACCAAGTGTCCTGGGTTGACTATAGAAGTAAAGGTCGATCGACCCTATCGTTGGGATCGTGCAGTCTATCATTTTGAGCACATACCTCTAGAAGGAATGCTGGTAGTACAGGATTACCCTGAAGTGTTTCCCGAAGAATTGACAGGCATGCTGTTAAACAGGGACCTTGAGTTGTCATCAACCAAAAGCCCGGTGCTACCCCGATTTCTAAAAGACCTTATAGAACGACTGTTGATGAGTTAGAGGAGCTGAAGAAACAACTCCATGAACTGCAGGACAAGTGTTTCATTAGGCCCAGTTCCTCACCTTGGGGGTCTCCAGTGCTCTTTGTTAAGAAGGATGGCACTGTCCGGATGTGTGTGGATTACCAGTCCTTGAATGAAGTAACCATAAAAAATAAGTACCCCCTGTCTAGAATTGACGACCTATTTGACTAGCTTGGGGGAGCTACCATGTTCTCCAAAATCAACTTAAGGTCGGGCTAGCACCAGCTGAAGATTAGGGCTAAAGACATTCCAAAGACAGCTTTTACCACTAGATATGGACTGTATGAATTTACGGTCATGTCTTTTGGCCTAACCAATGCCCCAACCTATTTCATGAACCTCATGAACAAAGTCTTTATGGAATACCTAGACAAATTTGTGGTGGTGTTCATTGGCGACATCCTTATCTATTCCAAGAATGCAGAAGAGCATGCCGAGCACTTACGTCTAGTACTAGAGAAGCTAAAAGAACTCCAGTTGTATGCCAAATATAGCAAGTGTGAATTTTGGCTAAAACATATCAGCTTTCTAGGCCATATAGTGTCTGCCAAAGGAGTATCCACCGACCCAACCAAGATAGAAGTTGTGCTAGAATGGAAACGGCCCATTACTATCACGGAAGTGCAAAGTTTTCTTGGGTTGGTAGGATACTACAGGAGATTTATAGAAGCATTCTCTCAGATTGCCAAGCCATTGACACAACTACTCAAGGAGGAGGAGAAATTTGATTGGACAAAGGCCTGTGAAGAAAGTTTTCAAGAACTAAAGAAGAAACTAACCCCCACCCCTGTGCTAGTCCTGCCAGACATACGCAAGACTTTGAGGTGTATCGTGATGCCTCACACCAAGGCCTTGGGTGCATATTGATGCAAGGGGGCAAGGTTGTGGCATATGCATCTAGACATCTTTGCCCTCATGAAGCAAATTATTCTACCCACGACTTGGAATTAGCTTCGGTGGTGCATGCCCTAAAGATCTGGTGACACTATTTGATCAATAACCATTGCGATATATACCGACATAAGAGCCTCAAGTACATCTTCACGCAATCAAACCTCAACCTGAGGCAGAGAAGATGGTTGGAGCTGATTAAAGATTACGGCAAGTGTTCACTATCACCCTGGTAAGGCTAATGTGGTAGCTGATGCCCTAAGTCATAAAACTTACTACCATAATCTCATGGTTCAAGAGCAACAGCTTGAGCTTATAAAAAGTTAATGGTGCTCAATCTAGAGATAATAGAGCAAGGCACCATAGCAACCATGGAGATACAACCAAGTATAGAATAGCATATCATAACTGCGTAGAAGGAGAACTCAACTGCTCTAAGGTTAAGAAGCTTAATGGAAAAAGGGAAGGCTTTGAAGATAACTGAGGATCAACAAGGTGTTCTAAGGTATGGGACACATATCTTTGTTTCCTACCAAAAGGACTTTAAAGATCTAATACTTAGGGAAGCCCACAGCTCCACATATTCCCTTCACCATAGAAGTACCCAAGATGTATCAAGACATGAAGCAGTGGTACTGGTGGCCACGCATGAAGAGGGACATCGCTGAACATGTTGCCTGCTGTGATGTGTGTCAAAGAGTGAAGACCGAACATCAGAGACCAACAAGATTATTACAGCCATTGCAAATACCTCAGTGGAAGTGGGAAGAGATTGGAATGGACTTCATCACTGGTCTACCGTGAACCAAATCAGGGTACAACTCCTCAAACGGTAGTGCAAGCAGGCTAAAAGATGTACTCCAATGAGGTCTAGAGTTTTAAGGACCATTATTTGCAATAGTGGACATATTTTTTAGATTTTATTTTCTGTGATTTGCTACCACAATTTAAAGCTGCTATATAATGCATCTATTTCCTTAGAGACACAATAAAGCATATCTATAAAATACCACAAAGCATATAAAGGCGTTTTAATAAAATGTCTCTTCATTCATGGCAACGATGCATAGGAAGGCGTTTGTGTTGTGTTCTAAAAATGTTTCTACAATAGTGTAGATATAGGAAAAAATGCCTCTACCATATTGGGAAAATGCCTCTCTATAGGGTTTATGTTGTAGTGAAATAAAAATGATGGTGGGCCTTGCATGTCAGCCCCTAAAATCATCTTCTTCCCTTTCTCCCTCTTCCCATCCATGTGTCTAGATCCTACTCGAATACATGGACATCCATGTCCGTTAGGCTCCAGAACGACTTGAGTACATGGACGTGGGCTCCCTTGAGGGTCACCGCCACCTCTGAGATCCTCTACCAGCATTCATACCAAGCTCTCGGTGCGCCGCGGCAAGAGCATCCTGGCGTCATGAGCCTCCTACATAGCGTCATGGGAGGAGGAGGACAAGAGGCTGCTACCCTCCTGCGATGTAGCTCACCATCGCCATTGCGTCGGGGTGGAAGGAGACAACCGTTGTTGTGGAGGTGGAGGTGTTGGCTGCAGTTGTAAATTCAACGTTTTTAGAGTTCAACGTTGTAAAGTGAAAGGTTTTAGAGTTGTGGGTTAAAAATTGGATCAAGGCCTTAGTTAAAGGTTGAAAATGGACTTTTCATTTTTTTTATTTAACTTCCCTAGGAAAGCTAGTTCATGTTCATGTACCCTAGGCTCCAAAGAGCGGTATGGTCCGAAACTTTATCCGAAGATTGACTTTCGCCACATGCCACTTAGAACAAGTTTAGATTCAGAAAATATCATTTCCTCCTATTTCCTACGCATTAATCCCTTTTCCACTTTTTAAGTCATAGGACAAGACCTTTATGCCCTCCGTTTGCCCCCACATGGCAATTTCACGAAATACGACTCCCTCCCACTTGTGTAAGCCAGTGCTTGTTGTCATTGTGATGTTGACTAAGTAAAAACATATGTATTAGTAATATTCAGTAGTATGTATGTTGTAGATGGTGCTAGCTTTTGCGTCTAGTGAAGTGACGATGTTTTAGATGATGTGTTTTGAATGTGATGGCATGTAATGGTACAAGACTTTGTTACCGATGCTATTAGATTATGCATTTTAGATAAACATATTTTGAACTGAATGATTGCTTCATTTCTAAGTGGGCCACCCCTCTTTCTGAGTGGTCTTCGGTGAAATTGCGACGTAGGGGCAACCGAGGGTATAACAGTGTTTTTTCTGTGGCTGAAAAGGTGGACAAGAGGTTAATTCGCAGGAAATGAGAGGAACTGGCATTTCCTGATGGAAGCAAATCTTTGGAGTTGTGTTTCGAAGCCGTAGGCTAGCTAGTTGAGAAGCCACGAAACAGACTAGCTCGTGCGGGCCACGTAAAAGCCCACAAAGTGGTAAAGGGTGAGCCCATCCCACTCCCATCTCCTCCGCTCGGCCGTGGGCTAAGTCGACCAAACCGACTTTACAAAAGGCGGTAGAAACGGGCTGGACGAGAAACCTCCGTGACGTGGGCTTAGTTGACTAAGCAGACTCGGACCAGACCATCTCACCTCCACTGGAATAAGAGGCAGCCTCCCCGATCAGACCGACCCTAAGCCAAATCAAATTCCCCAACCCCACCACGCCGCCGCCGCCGCCGCTTCCATGGGCCGCAAAGACAACTCCTCGTCCTCCTCCGCCGCCGGCGCCGGCGGCAAGAAGGACAAGCCTATATCGGTGTCTGCCATGCTCGCCTCGATGGACGCGCCGGCGTCCAAGGCCAAGCCCTCCAAGGCCGCGTCCAAACCCAAGCCTTCGAAAACGCCCGCGTCGTCCTACATGGGCGACATCGACTTGCCTCCCTCTGACGACGAGGAGGACGAGGCCGACCTCGACGCTGTCGCCGCCAAGCCCAAGCCGGCCCGCGCCACCGTCGACCTCAACGCCGTCGCGCTGTCGGAGAAGGACTCCAAGAAGAAGGACAAGCGCGAGGCGATGGCGGCCGCGGCCGCCGAGGCCGCCAAGCAGGAGGCGCTCCGCGACGACCGCGACGCCTTCTCCGTCGTCATCGGCGCGCGCGTCCCCGGATCCGCCGGGGCCGCCGAGGGGGACGGCGCGGATGACAACGTCAGAGACATCGTACTCGAGAACTTCTCTGTGTCCGCGCGCGGAAAGGAGCTGCTGAAGAGCGCCTCGCTTCGGATCTCGCACGGTCGCCGGTACGGCCTCGTCGGGCCCAACGGCATGGGCAAATCCACCTTGCTGAAGCTGCTCTCGTGGCGGCAAGTCCCGGTGCCCCGGAACATTGATGTGCTGCTTGTGGAGCAGGAAATTGTTGGTGATGACCGTTCGGCGATGGAGGCAGTTGTTGCGGCGGATGAAGAGCTCACGGCGCTCCGTGCTGAGCAGGCGAAGCTTGAGGCCTCTAACGATGCTGATGACAACGAGAAGCTTGCTGAGGTGTATGAGAAGCTCAATCTTCGGGACTCGGATGCCGCCCGGGCGCGTGCATCCAAGATCCTTGCGGGGCTGGGATTTGATCAGGTGATGCAGGCGAGGTCCACAAAGTCTTTCAGTGGTGGCTGGAGAATGCGCATATCGCTTGCCCGTGCGCTCTTCATGCAGCCGACATTACTGCTCCTTGATGAGCCTACGAACCATCTGGACCTCCGAGCTGTGCTTTGGTTGGAGCAGTACTTGTGCTCACAGTGGAAGAAGACACTGATTGTTGTGTCCCATGACAGAGACTTCTTGAACACAGTGTGCAATGAGATCATACATTTGCACGATAAGAATCTGCATGTCTACCGTGGCAATTTTGATGATTTTGAGAGTGGGTATGAGCAGAAGAGGAAGGAGATGAACAGGAAGTATGAGGTGTATGAAAAGCAGATGAAAGCAGCAAGGAAGTCTGGGAGCAAGGCTATGCAAGATAAGGTTAAAGGTCAAGCGCTGTCAAAGGCTAATAAAGAGGCTGCCAAGAGCAAGGGGAAGGGGAAGAATGTGGCGAATGATGATGATGATGCGAAACCGGTGGATCTGCCACAGAAGTGGCTTGACTACAAGGTTGAGTTCCACTTCCCAGAGCCTACCTTGCTCACACCACCACTCCTTCAGCTCATTGAGGTGGGGTTCAGCTACCCTGGTCGGCCTGATTTCAAGCTGTCTGGTGTTGATGTTGGCATTGACATGGGAACACGTGTTGCAATTGTTGGGCCCAATGGGGCGGGGAAGTCTACTCTTCTTAATTTACTTGCTGGTGATCGTATCCCATCTGAAGGAGAAGCAAGGAGGAGCCAGAAGCTGAGGATTGGGCGATACTCACAGCATTTTGTTGACTTGTTGACAATGGAGGAAAATGCGGTTCAGTATTTGCTCAGGCTCCACCCTGACCAGGAGGGAATGAGCAAAGCGGAGGCTGTTCGTGCCAAGCTTGGAAAGTTTGGATTACCAGGTCACAACCATCTCACTCCGATTGTTAAATTATCTGGTGGTCAGAAGGCTCGTGTTGTGTTCACATCAATATCAATGTCACATCCTCACATTCTACTGCTTGATGAGCCGACAAATCATTTGGACATGCAAAGTATTGATGCATTGGCAGATGCTCTGGATGAATTCAGTGGAGGTGTGGTCTTGGTTAGCCATGACTCACGGTTGATATCTCGAGTTTGCGAAAACGAGCAGAAGAGCCAGATATGGGTTGTGGAGGATGGCACTGTGAACAAATATGATGGCACATTTGAGGATTACAAGGATGAACTAGTGCAAGAAATAAAAAAGGAAGTTGAAGAGTAATGCTGCTACCAGTGAGTTGCACATTGCTTATTCTATATAGAATAAACCGGTTTCTTGTCCTGAAATTTCATGTATTGTTAGTAGTTTTGTTTTCTTTGGTTTGCAGAGTATTCATATGGAGTCTGAAACACTACTAAGATGAGCTGTGCTTGCTTTTTTGTATGTGTGTGTGGGAATCTGATATGTTTCTTTGATGTGATTTTGTTGCAAATTATCCTGTACCTATATTTTTCCATGATATACCTGCATATCAGTTGCAATTTCCCATGTTTACTAAGTAAATATTCATTCAGTATGGTCTGAGGTTATCAACTGTGTATGGTTATATATGTTCATGTTGGTCGGATTAATCCAAATGATGTTATTATTATAAGATGACTAAGATACTGCTTTAATCTACAATGTAAATCAGAAGCTATGCCTACATTCGTTGCCATATATACTAAACATTTGTTCCACTTCATTCCTAGGGTTTGCCAAGGTCTTCCAGTGGTTGATCTTACTTGTTTGTGCATTATGCGTTGTGGAATGAGCAATGATGGTGGCTTAGTTAGCATGTGCTTGTTCCTCATAGGACGTGCATATAAACATGGCAACTGTAGAACATTATTTGTTTTGTCTATCAAAAATGCTTGTTCCTGAGAGGACGTGCATATAAAGATGCAACTGTGGGACAGTATTTGTTGTCTATAAAAATTGCTAGATAATACATGCATACTTGATTGCGATAACTAAATTGTGCTAAAATGTTGAACAGTTACTCTTATCTATGAGACAAAATGTTGAACTGCAATTATCCTTCCGGCTAGTTTTTTGCCTACTTGAACTGTAAATAAAAAGTCTAAAGAGTAGATGATACTCAAATTGCTTTGTGTGGTTGGGATGCAAAAGTATGCCTACAATGCGCTGAGCGTTGAAACCGTGACCCTGATGGGCGAAATTCTAATATGTCTTCGCCGCATTTGTTGTTCTGACGTGAGCGTGCCAGGTGACCAACTCTCATGTAGGCAAATGAAGCACATACTACCTGGTTTCTGATTGATGCTAATATAGTGGGGCTGAGAAGTGTTGATTATTTTACTTCTCTGAACATATTTGTTCTTTCTTGACTAATTTCTTCGTACTTTATTACAGCCCTGTTACTGTTAAAATTTCCTATAAGGCCCATTTGAAACGCTAGAATTTTTCCTGATTCCTGCAAGAATTGTATTGTGTCCGGAAACATTCCTACAAAATTCTTGCAGTCCAAACGAGCCCTAATGTATTTTAAATATTCCACCCGTTTAGGTTTTTCCATCCATTTTCTTGGGGGATAATTGAGGATTTGTCACTGTGAATTAATGCAATTGACGATTTGTCTCTCTATGTATTACTGACGTGGTCATATGATCTTTCTGTCAATGCAGTGTTCAAATAGATGCTAAGCCAAGACTAGGAGGGGCCTAGGTAGCCGATTTTGCCATGGTGTGCTACGGGCGATATCAATATGTAAGTGATGTTTGGAGAAATAAAATTATTACCTGGACTAAGTTACAATGTTATAAAATAGATAGATGACGATGGACACTTCATCACTTGATGTAAATGTTTCACGTAAACTTACGCATTAAGAAGTAAGTAATGTATGAGACTCTTGGTATGTAGACAATATGATTCAACTATTGTGCTTCAGATTTCTACGTAAAATACGAAAGAACGAAAAAAATGGCTGAAAGACAATAAAACAATCACATAAATCAAATAAAACAAATTCGTAACCACACGTAGACATAGTTCACAACTTCTCACATCAAAAGTTCACAACCACACAGCAAATTTGTCACAAGTCACAAGCATGGATCAATTTTCATTCTCTTGTCCATAATCCTTGATTGAAATCACTTTATCTTGATCGGATTCAAACTCAACATCATCAAGTTTCTCATTCATCTCCTCTTCCTCTTCAGTATCAGAGTCGAAATAACATTCATGAAGTTCTCTCACTTTTGTGCTCCTACGAGATTGTGTGGCTTTATTAGCCCCACTTGTTTCATCAATGAGTTCTAATGAAAGACTCGTTTCGGTATCAATATCCTTATCCCCGTCTTCAATTACCCATCTTTGAGCATAAGTAGCGTGTGAAGCTAGAAGTACATCTATGTTCTTTGATTTGCTCCTTTTTTATTCAACAATCTTGCATTGAATTGGACATAACTATACTGTTGAGACGATGAGCATCTAGCTTATTTCTCTTCTTTGCATCTATCTCCTATAGATCTCACCGGAAACAACTTTATCACACAAAATGCACTCATCTTGTCCAAGTTGTTTGGTTCACCAACATACCAAATTCCCACCTTATGTCACCTGACTTCCCTTGATACTTTCTTTGATGGTGCTCACCTCCGGCATCAACACAACAGGCGAAATCCTAATTAGTAAATAGTAATCACTAATCACAATTAACAAATTCACAGATTAATGAATTGCTAAAATACTAAATTACTAATGCATGGGAGAATACATGAGAGTGTATTCCTGATTAGGGGGTGTTTGTATTGTCTTTTACTCATGGCTTTTGGTTATGGTTTATGACTTTTGGCTGAAAATGAATAATAGTGATTGAAAGAAGTGACTTTAAAAAGGATGATACGAGCGGTGAGGAAAAAGAGATATATGCGTGCGCATGATGTGAGTGAAAGGAATGGGATGCGTGATTCACCCGTGACCCCTATCTTATCCTCAAAGCGAGACGATAGCAAGAGAAGTGCAGAAGCCACTTCGAGAAAGCGGGTGTTCATATTGTCTTTTGGCTTTTCTAAGCAAAAATCAATATGAATAGGACCTTAATAATCGCTAATCAATGTAGCAATCATCTTATAATATTAGCAAGCCAATGAGCCAATCACTATGGTAATCAGCTTATTCTACAGCAATCAACTTATAATAACCAGCCGACTGGTCGGAGCATCTCGACTTTGGCCGACAGCATCACGGCAATAAATAGGCCAAGGCTCGCCAAGAGGCCGAGCCCGAGAGAACGCTACTGATCTCCCTCAGGCTCTCATGATGTGGCGGTGGCGCTCTCATATCTCCTCGCCATCTCTATCTTCTCCTTGCTAGTCTCCGCCCTCTCTAGTTGTGGGGTTGTGACGGCGACGAGGAGGCATGGGCCCATGGCGAGTGGAGCGGAGTGGAACCGTGGAGGGGAGCAACAATGGAGGGGAGGGGAGGCGGAAAAGATGACGAACGGGCGGAAGGAAGATGGCGAACGGGCGGAAGGAAGATGGCGAAGGGGATGGGAGGTGAGAGGACAGCGGAGGGGCAAAGGGGAGGAGAGGCAGAGGCGGAACACACCTAGGCGAGGCGAATCCAGTGAGATGGTGTTCACTGATAAGGTGGAATCCGGCGAGTCAGCGGTGGCGACGACCCCATGCGTTTGCAAGGAACCCTAATTCCCTATGTGGCACCCCTAACTCTTGGTCTTGTGTCCAAACTGGTAACTCTTTTCCCCTCCCTTTATAATGTACTCCCTCCTCTATTCTCTGCCTAGCACATCTTGGCGGTGCTAGGCAGCCAACACGACCGCCTAAGTGCTGCACAGTCGTTGCGCCCGCCTGGCCAACCGCCAGGCCGTGACTGCCTTCCGCTGTCTTTGACCGACTTGGACTGCCTGGCTGTCCATGCACCCAACTAGCTCCCGAGGCCCCGTGGACCCATGCTGCCCAGCGCCTACATAGTGCCTGAGTGGCCTCCCAAGCCAATTTCTTGATCATTGTGCCAGTGACACGTCGAGCGCAAAATCCTCAAATGCATTTATGCGGGATGGGCAAATCCTCAAATACATCTGTGCGGGATGGGCAAATCCTCAAATGGCCATTTTCTTGGAAATGTTGTTTCATAATGTTTATTAATTAGAAAAATTTAAGAGTGTAGTTATTATGATATTTTTACTCTCTTTATCTTATCTCTACTTCAACGTCACAAAAGAGATTCAACACCACATAAGATACTGAATAGTTTTACCATGTCATTTAACGTGTATGTCTAGGCCAATAGGCCAATGCCATTAAACACTTGTGGCCTTTATTTTAGAATCAACTAGATAGAGAGTATCCCTTCTCAATGTGACTTATAAGCCGTGGTTTTTTATTTACATTGTATCCTCTAAAAATAGAGTGTAGCGGCTATTAGCTTTTCTAAGTAATTAAATTTATAAATTAAAAATTATAAATGTTATATCATTACGGACAATACAAAAGAATAAGTGAAAAAAAACCAAAAAGCCAAAAAAAAAACAAAAAAGACAAAATTAAAAGGTTAGAAGTCAGAAATTGAAGCCGTTTGGAGCTATTTCAACTCAGCACCTTGTGTCCCCTTGCACTCTAACTTAGGGCGTCTTTAATAGTCACACATCAGCGTCGGTTACCTTATCATATCATCCAAACAAGCTAGAGGAGAGAGTGACGAGAGAAGAGAAGTCATCCTCTTAGGAGCGATGATCGTGACACGCGAACTATAGGATGAAGAGACGACCATGCGCCTTGTTGGAGCAGACTCGTCTATTGTCCACATGGTTTGTGGGGCCTATGCGGTGGCATGACTCAAACTCAGTGAAGATGACGATGAGCACGCAGCGGATCCGACGGTGACTAGCTGCTCGACAGCGATGACAGCAGGAGGACGCACGGGCGATTGGAGGATGTGAAATCTGGCTAGATCTACATTGCCGCCAGATCCAGACGCTAGCGAACTGGATCTGGCCAATTTGCCAATGGAGAGCTCGGTGTGGTGGGCGGCGACGGTGGTGTGGAAGGAGGGCGACGAAGGTGGAGAGACGCGAGAGGACAGCATGGGAGGAGGGTAGCGGAGGTGGAGGAGGCGCGCACTACTACAAAAAGCCTAATACTATACGCCACATCACAGGCAGTTACCCAAAACCATCAGTATTAGATATAATCACAGATGGTGTTAGTTTAGAGACCGTCTGTGTTGCTGCCAGCGCTAAAAACTGTCTGTGAAAGTGAAATATCACAGACGGTTCATGGTTAAAACCATTTATAAAGTATCACAGACGGTTATTAACAAGAACCGTCTGTGGTATTATCAAATATCACAGATAGTTCTTACTTTGAACCGTCTATGATAATTCACAGGCGGTTCATATTAAAAATCATCTGTGATAATTACATTATCATAAACGGTTTATATTAAAAATTGTCTGTAATAATTCCACTATATTAATTGCGCACAGACCCGTCGACCTCTGTCTTAAATTCCAGATCTACGTTGCTGCTTTAAGCTAGAGGCAGGGCTTTGAGGCCATTCGGTGAAAGGATGCTATTTGGCAAGAGCAATTGTAGATCCACTAAGTTATTGGCTATCTATGGTTAGTAATTTGTTCCTAATTGCATTATAATTTAGATCTAACTTTTTATAAAGGGAGAACTGAAGATGGTTTGGATCTAGCTAGCTTGCTTAGAGAGAAGATTATTTACATTTAGCATGGTTTAGGGTTTAGTCATTCATAGTATATTTCTACTTAATTCAATATAATTAATTATTTTTGATACATATAGCTACTTAATTTAGATCGTACATATATAATGTACTAATTAATTAATTCAATATGTAATACTAAATTGTTATATGCGTAATGTAGGACCAAAGCTAGATGTACACTGGGAATCGTGTGAGTGAAGTGTATATTAATGACGTTTCTGCTTTTATAAAAGTTGCTGAGGAGGATATGTTGAATAAAGAGCTGGAATATATGTACTATCCATGCATTAATTGTGAGAATCTAAAAATATTTAAGAACCGAGCACAGATTGAACCGCAGTTGATTCGAAGGGGTTTCAAAAAGGGGTATGTACGTTGGACAAGTCATGGTGAAGAGTAGATTATACAGGAAGGTAGTAATAATGATATCGCTGACAAAGTCAATGATATGTCACCGGATGATGTCGATTGTGGTTCCGATTCGGATAGGCTACATGATGATAATTTGGATCAGATGCTTCGCGATGCAGAAGGAAACTCTGATGAGAGAGAGTATGTTAAATTCCAAGGCTTGATGGAGGACTTGGAGAAATCTTTGTTCACATACTGCAAGTCAAAGTACACGAGGTTGCCAGCCGTAGTTTAACTGCTGAAATTGAAGGCAAGCAATAGTTCGTCCAACAAGAGTTTCACGGCACTATTAGGTCTTTTAGCGGACATGCTTCTAGAAGGAAACGAGTTGCCCCTACACCACTTACAAAGCCTAGAAGGTTCTTTGTCCGTTGGGAATGGAAGTAAAAAGAATACATACATGTCCAAACGACTGTATCCTCTACCGTAAAGAGTATGTAAACATGCATGTATGTCCGATGTGCAACGCATCCCAATACAAGCGTAAGAATCAATCAGATGACGGCGAGGGGATAGAGGTGAAGAAAGGACTTCCTACTAAGGTGGCATGGTATCTTCCTGTAATGCTCCGTTTGAAATAGTTTTTTGCGAACCCAAAGGAGGCAAAACTACTGCCTTGGCACTCGGAGGAATGTAATAAAGATAGAATGCTAAGACACCTTACTGATTCTACCCAGTGGAGAAATATCGACAGGAGGTTTGCAGACTTTGATGCAGAATCGAGTAATATAAGGTTTGGATTGAGTACAGATGGAATGAATCCTTTCGGTAATATAAACAGCCAACATAACACTTAGCCCATGATTCTATATCTACAACCTTCCTCCTTGGTTGTGTATAAAGCGGAAATATATTTTGCTATCGGTACTTATCCAAGAGCCGAAGCAACCTGGTAATGATATTGATATGTACTTAGCACTGTTATTGGAAGATCTAAAACATTGTGGATCGAAGGGGTACATGTATGAGATATGTACAAATGAGAAAACTTCACTTTATGCTCCTTGTTGTTTTGCACTATAAATGATTATCCTACTCTTGTAATCCTATCGGGCTAGAGTATAAAAGGGACCAAAGCATGTACTTACTGTTTAGATGATACCCACAGTGTGTGGCTGAAGCACTCATGCAAAACTGTACACATGCGTCACCGTAGGTTCATTCGAAGGGATCACCCATACCGCAGAATGAAGAAACAATTCGACAGAGAGAAGAATGACAGTTCAGCTCCAAGGTATTTAAGTGAAAAAGAGGTCTATGGTATGGTCAAGAATTTAGATGTTGTGCTCGAAAAAGGACGTAAATCGACGACCCGTGAGAAGAAGTCTGGAAGAAAAGATCAATATTTTAGGACATACCTTATTGGGAGCAGTGGAAGTTTGCCACTGCATCGACGTCATACATATAGAGAAGAATATATGTAACAGCTTGATTGGTCTCTTACTGAACATTCATGACAAAACAAAGAATGATGTCAATGCACAGCTTAACTTGGTTGATATGGATACCAGGCTTGAGTTAGCACCGACAAAGACTGATAAAGGACGAACTTACACTCCCCCTACTTGTTACACTCTGTCTAAGGCTGAGAACTGAACTGTGACAGTGCTTGTATGGTGTGAAAGTTCTGTCTGGTTACTCTGCCAACATGAAGAAACTTGTTTCGATGGAAGATTTGAAGTTAATTGGCATGAAGTCTCATGATTGTCATATGCTGATGACACAGAAGCTCCCTATTGCAATTAGAAGTATTTTGCCGATCAAAGTCCGAGAGACAATAATGAGGCTGTGTTATTTCTTTAACACAATTGCTCAGAAGGTCATCGATCCCGAAGGACTAGATGCTCTACAAGACAAGGTGGTGACGACTCTATGTCATCTTGAGATATATTTCTCTCGTTTTTCGATATCATGATCCATCTCATTGTTCACATTGTGTGGGAGATAAAAATGCACGGGCCCCTGTTCCTACGTAGCATGTACCTACTCGAGAGGTTCATGGGAATTCTTAAGCCCTATGTACAGAATCAATCTCAACCAAAGGGCAGCATCGTCAAAGGTTATGCAACCGAAGAGGTCATTGAGTTCTGTGTTGATTAGATGGCTCAAGTCAAACCGATAGGTGTGCCTCGATCTCGCCATGAGGAGAGGCTCAAGGGTATCGAGACAATCGGAAGGAAAGCAATCACTCTAGATATGGATATGTATGCTCAAGCCCATTTTACGGTCTTGCAACACATGACTGAAGTGTCCCTGTATATCGACCAACATAAGGACATGCTTCGGCAACAGAATTCAGAGCAGCCGGATGTTTGGATCACTAGACAACACAACAGTCGGTTCAACCAATGGTTAAAGGAGTGACTCACTAGGAGCTCGTAAGTGATATGCTGACATGGTTAGCAAAATGACCAACATTTACAGTTGTGATATGGTAAAGATATGATATAAATGGATACACATACCATACGCAGGCTTAGGATGTAAAGAGCGCTAACCAGAACAACGGTGTCCATATAGATGCGTTCAGTACTGATGGGTTGAGGAACTCCTACTATGGGTCAATAGAGGAGAATTGTGAGCTCAACAACGTGCTTTTCAAGATCCCCTTATTTCAGTACCATTGGGTCTATCTACCACATGTGAGGGTCGACAAGTACGGTGTCACTACCATTAACCTCAAACATATCGGATACAAAGACAAACCATTTGTACTCACTAACCGAGTTGTTCAAGTTTTTCATGTAACTGACTAGGCAAATAAGAAGCGTCACGTAGTTCTTCATAAAAAAAAGGATTGTCGGAGTTGAGAATGTAGTGGACGAGAAAGAATACAAGCAATTTGACGAGTTGCCTCCTTTCAGAAACAGCATAAGGGTCGAGGAAGAACCACATGATGAAACTAGCTACATACGCATCGATCATCATGAAGGGCTAATTTTTAAAGAAAATAAGCAAGTGAAATGATGAATAAAATGTTTGTGTCATATGTTCTGTATTGGTATTTATATATGTGTATGAGAATGTATGATGTATATGTGAGTTTGCATTTACATACATAAGAATGTGTGATATATATGTGAATTTGCATTTAAGTATATGAGAATGAATCATATATACGTAAATTTGCATTTATGTATATGAGAATGTGTGATGATCATCATATATGGTTTTACATTAAAATCGCTTGTAATATTTCTAATCACAGACAGTTCTAAATTTAAACCGTCTGTGATATGTTATTATTACAGATGGTTTTTATTTAGAACCATCTGTGATTTAAAAATATCACAAACGGTTCTTAAATGGACCCGTTTGTGATTATTCCCCTATATATTATGCTCTAGGATTTGTCCCTACTGTACTAATGCTACACCCCTAGTTCCTCGAGCCCATCGCTACCTCCATCGACTTTGGCAGCCCTCCTCCCCGTGCCCAGTGCCCTCCTCCTCCCCCGAGCCCGACTGCCCTCCTCTCCCGAGCACGCCGCCTCCCCCAAGCACTCCTCCCCCGCGTTTGCTGCCTCCCCCGAGCCGCACAGTGAGCGTTACTTTATGATCTTCATTTCTCTATGAGATCTGATTGTGCATTAGTTAGTCGTTCTAGTCTCTGTTCATTATCTCTGAAATCTAATTGTCGGCTGACACTAGGAGAACTATTGCATGATAGATTGTGGGTTTTTGATTGCTCAATGTGGAAATTTGTCGAGATTGAAATCTCAATGATAATCTAGGATTATTCTGCTAGTTTGAATTCACATTTTCAAGTCGTATACTTCTGTGCAGTGTAGTCGGTAGCTTTGTCAATAGCTAGCCCTTAATCTCAGCATTGCTTACTACTGTCCTTTGGCTTGTTTGAATATATATTGGTTTTGTTGTAGCTTATATCTATTATTTGTTTCTGATTTCTACCGAAATATGTTGATTCTGCATACTCTTGACATTGATACTACACTGATACTACACTTAGTTAGACAATCTAGCAGAATTTGTGAGCAATTGTCACTATGATCATTGAAATATTAACAAGAGTGGAAGAAGGCCAAGTTTAAAACTTGTGCAACTCCTCACCTGAGAGCAAAAACACACTTTATTAATTTGTGCATTATGCAGTTCATATAGTTGAAATTTCAATTAAATTGCTTAAGCTCTAGCACTGGGAGATATTGCAAAGTGATTTGTGGGTTCGGATTGATAGCTCGATGACGAGAATGGTTGATCATACACTGAAATTGAATTGTTCAAACTTGAGCTCTAATGTATTGCTTTTTGCTGTTTTGACATTCAGTCTTGTAGTCATTACTTTCTTTGTTAGCCAATTAGGCTTATTGCTGAACTTGTTTCCGTGATTCATTATAGGTGAAGATATTGTCCACTCATTCTTTGACATTGTCCTCGGATGCGTGTGTTGCACGTCCTTTGAAAAAGGCCCGAGGGCCAATTTACTATCACGGATATCGATGTGTCTGAGACCCCTCTCAATCCTCATCGAGAAGTGTCTGTATTCCAGAGAATAGTTGGAATAGTTGCACGGGAAAAGATTGAGATCATGTTCAATTCATGGAAGGCCATGACCGAAGATCGAAAAAATAAGCTGGTGATAGAAGTTTTTCATTCGTTCAAGATCCTAGAAGAACACAAGGCCTCTATGAAATGACATGTGTTGCTAGTAGCGTGCAAAGTATGGAAGAACTTCAAAAGCTTGCTTGTTAAGCAAAATGTGGAGAAGGATCTAACGCCCTTCCACAAGTATGCATTCCTAGAACCGCAATGGCAAAAGTTTGTGGCGACGAAGAGGCAGATAATTTTAGGAGTGAAAGTGCGACGCATAGGGCCCTCTAGGCAAAAAAACACGCACCCCACAAACTTGGCACTGCTAGGTATGCAGGAAAAATCCTACAATAGAGGAAGGAGGACAAATAGGCAATCTTATGAGGGATCTCCTCGCCATTTGCCGAGATCCCTGATGAGCGCACCTGAAACTAGATAAGAGCGAGGTCATCTACCGTGTCGAGGGCCATCTCCTTTCGAAACCCCACAGACGAGGAAGTGTCCCACTGCTTGGAAGTCCTGAGTGTAGAATCTTCCCAATGCTCATTCTAGGCAGTTAGGGCGAGAGATTTACTCTCCGTAGCCCTGGGAAACAATGAGCACCTGGGTCACACGAAAGGCTTTAGTCTTTACCTTCCTTGGAAATATGGTTTCATAGAGGATTCTAAGGCCTACCGGAGTAGGAAGAGAGCCAAACCGAGTGTGAGGCATAGCTACGAGAGGACATTACGGCACAAATCAGAGATGAGATGCAAAGGTATAGGAAAAATCAGTAGGAAGCCCTCGCCGTTCCTGTGCTAAGCAGCCCCCCAACTGTCGGAGTTGCTATGCATCTAACCCTACCTCGGAAAGCGATCACCGATTTCCTGTCGATGAAATCCTGGTAATAATTATTATCTCTAGAATGTTCAATCTATTGATAGGTCTATTGGAGTAGCTAATTTTGTATCATTATGTAGGTGGCTACGAAGTGCAAACTCCAAGTGAGATATACCTCTGTTGCCCTGTGCGCTGCTTGGGGCCAAGCGTATCCATCTAGGCTCAGGGCCTTGGTGCACGGTGTATCTCTAGCGATAGGTTTCGCAAAAGTGAATGTGGACGGTGTTTATGCCAATTTCGAGGTCATCCTAGTTCAGATGCCCCCTAATGATGAGGCCATGACTACAAGAGCCATCTACGCCTGTGCTAAGTCCACTCGAGCTATCTGCACCAGTGCCAAGTCTACAAGAGCCATCTATATCGGTGCCAAGTCCACGGGGCTATCTGCACCGGAGCTACCTACACAGACGCAGCAAAGTTGTGGTGCATCTACACTCATGCCCGGTCGATTACCATGAGTCGACCTACAACAAGATGGCAAGGGCAAACCGAAAAGATTGATGATGATATCTCCTACATGCCGTTGCCCCAAAAATTCGTGCTAGGCGAGCTGTTGGTCATCCTAAAAGAGTGCCTCCTAACCCTGACTTGCCGGAGATTACATACATATTACATGGAACAGGCCAACAAGCCGGAGGAACAACGGTGCTCGGTGTCATCATCAAGTTTAGGCCGCATCATCTGCAACACGATATTCATGACCGTGTCTTCACGGTGACCTTCGAGGACTTATTCTTTCTCTTCACACTCAACGCCTCACTCATTTGATGCTGGACACTGTAAGTGTGTACAATCACGATCTACATTTATGTAATACTGAAAAATATCATATATAACTCATTGCTATTGTATATATATACATGGTGACTGAAGTCAGATTAAAGAAATCACCGCTTGGTCTCCATGGATATCATCAAAGATAATGCATGCTTCGTCCAGAATTATATGATGATGGCATTGGTGACTCACCGCAACAAAGAATTCATACTTATGCCCTACAACCAGGAGTAAGTGCTACACTAGTGGCTATACTTGTTGATTTGTACTTTATAAGCAACACAAACGTAGGTTTAATGACCATGACAACATGCCTGTGTAGGTTCCGCTGGATTCTAATTATAATTATACCAAAATAGAACAAGATAATATACCTTGATTTCCTTAGAAGGAACAGAATCGACTACACAGTTATCCAACAATTAATCGACAGGTAAACACATTTCCTCCATAGGTAACTCTATTGTAGTCTTTCCTTCCTTCCTAATGACTAAGGCTAACTTTTCGAAATCACGTAGATCGCTCGCCACGTACGTTGCAAAGGTACGAAAATCCAAGGGAGGGATCGACGCCTTGCGACACGATCAAGATTTTTCGGTATTCGCTAGTACACATTAATCCTATATAACGCTTCGTAGTAATGCATCTCTAACTGATAAATTTTATTTTTGCAGTACCACCAGCAGCTGCCGGGTAACACCTGTGGATTCTATGTTTGCCACAACATGCAACTACTCGTCGATTCTGGAAAGAACTATGATACTCAGGTTTGTCATTCTTAAGATAATTATTTTATACTGATCATATATATATATATATATATATATATATATATATATATATATATATATATATATATATATATATATATATATATATATATATATATATATATATATATATATATATATATATATATATATATATATATATATATATATATATATGCACAACATTGATCTTCCTACCGACAGGTTGCGTCCATCCCTACAACTCCATTGAAATAGGCTGACCTCAAACATATTCGAGAACAGTGTGCATACTTCTTGATGTCTAGAGTCATACAAGAAGACGAAGAGTTCCACAATGTATAATGAATTTCACTAGGATAAGGTTGAGCTTAATTATTCATGTGTGTATTTGTTCAAAGCTGTATAATTCATTTCAGTTAATTGATTATTCATGGGATGTTCTTGTTTCTGAAATAAATGAATGTGAATTGGATATATATATATATATATATATATATATATATTGTATTGATCTGCTTGCTTTAGATGGTATGGCTAGCATTTTCTAAAGCTAGCCAACAAACAGAAATATAGGAGTAGAAAGGAATATCACAGACGATTATTAACTTATAACCATATGTAATAATTGACAATCACAGATGGTTTTTAGTGCAACCCATCTGTGATATGTGATACATTACAGACGGTTCTAACTACAAACTGTTTGTGATGATTTAACATTACAGACGGCTTGTAGTTGAAACCGTCTGTGATATATTACATATCACAGACGGTTTGTACTGAAAACTGTTTGTGATAGTTGTAGAATCAGAAATGGCAACAGAGGGGGGTGAATGGTGCCTCTTTAAAAATGCCCCCAAGTATCCACAAATGAGTCTCCTCTCCGATAGCTATGAAAAACCATGAAGAAGGAAATTCATGCTCTCTGGAAACACATATTGGACAACCACAAGAAAGAGCGGCAAATGAAACGACGAACTGAAGTTAGCAGCAAAAGGCAGCTCAGAAGAAAACCTGCCAGGCCGGTCAGACTGCGCTGCCACGGCCGGTCAGACCGCCATGGCAAGGCCGGTCTGACCACCAGGCAGCCGCCGGTCTGACCGCCATGAAATGGCCGGTCTGACCGGGCTAACCCTAGCGGTCAGACCGGCCCCATGTAAACAGGGGAAATGCCCAGCGACAATTTCAGAGAAAAGGCTGACAGCTGAATACTGAAGAAGAGGAGGAACCAAGAGACAAAGACCAATAGAATGCCATTCTCCTCAGACCGAAAGATCAAGAATTTAAACTAAATATCACTGAGACCTCTGGGAAGAGAAATAGCAGCCAAAGAACATAAGGAAGCAAAAATCTGAAATTGCCAGAGGGTAGACAGCAGGAGAGACTAAAATCCACATTCCTCATGATTCTTCAATCTTTTGCCCAAGAAACTTTGAAATACATCAAAGTGGCATTATAAGAAGAAAAGGCATGAAGCTAGAGCCACTTCTTCCAGGGTATCAAGAAAAACCAAAGGGGCCCTGACTTCAAACCCTAGAACATGCAAAACAGAGGAAATGCAGAAACTGAAATCCGTCACAGAGAAGGAGAAACAAAACTAAAACTCTTAAATAAATTCATTCCCATGAATGATTACAAGAAGAATGATTACACTGGAGTGTTCTATAGCCACACACTGCATCCCCATACGCACTTGAGGATAAATGCCTCTCATCACACTACATGCTTGAGAGGGAACACACCCTGGGGTCACTCACGCAGGAGACACAACACCCATGCCTCACTCACTTGAGAATACACACTCCTTTCTTGCAAAATTCTGCACTTCCCATTCCCTTTGCTAAATAGAGGGACTCCCATCCTCAATTAGCAAATCAAGAAGTGTCATACTACCTCCACTCCTTCACCTCACAACCCCATGAGGCAAAAGTCAACACAACCAGAATTTGAAGGGAAAATCAGCTCCACTCATTTGCTTGAGTCAATTCTCCAAATTGCCCCTCAACCAGCTTCCCGGAAGCTTCCTGTCGTCACACGACCGCACCCGGCATCCTGATCGTCTGGACCTCCAACTCTACCTGAGTCTAGTCCCGGTCCATCTCGCCGCTGCCCGTCGTGTTCATCCGACTCCGACCGACTGGACTTCCGACTCCTCTTAAGTCTAGTCCTGATTTGTTCCGTCGCACATGACCGCAAATGACACCCAACCGTCTGGACCTTCGACTCCTCCCTGAGCCTAGTCCCGGTTCACTCATCGTTGCCCGTCATGTCCTCCACCGGTAGCTCCCGCTCTGGTTCCTCATCTCCCGACTCGCAACCACATCAGCAACCTCGATCATCTTCAGCATCACCGATCGTCTGGATCTCAACACCTCCTGTGCCTAGTCCCGGTCCTCCTCGCCTCATCATGACCTAGCTCCGAAGTCTTGCAGTCACTCAGACAAGCAAACCGTTACATAGCACCGCACGAAACAGCATAATCAATAATAGCATAAATGAAAGATACTAGAACACCCAAAACAAACTCGAACTCTTTAACACAACAGTCAATTACTCATCACAAACATGGTGATACTTCCACATGGTCTCTCAATCTCCCCCCTTGATGAGTATATTGACAAACACAGAAAAAGCGCAAGATTGAGTTTGTTTGAAAGTCATACATGGTCTAAAAAGAAGTAAAGAGATGCAAGACCATGTTGACAAAGGAGCAAAAGATCGAGCAAGTTTTCCTCAAAAGCTCCCAAAACTCCCAAAAAGTGGTTTTTTCTCAATATTCTCCCCCCTTTTGGCAATAGAGTCACCAAGATGCAAAAGAGAGAATATAGCATGGTGGCTAAATTTTATTCAATCTAAGCAAATAGACCCATGAAGATTATCCAAAATGACTATGGAGTATTACACCAAGCCATAATGCATATGAATGCTATCAAGATCATAACAAGATATGCATAATTAAGCCAAACCACATAAGTAACAATCTGAAAATTAGATGAATTTCTAAACATGTCAAGCCATTCAAGATTAAAGTCTAGCTAAAGGTATCTAAGGATGATGCAAGCCATGTCAATAATCTAAGTGGAATCAAGAAGCTAGAATTGAGTCACTTTAGAGCGCTATAAGTTCAAGAATGAAACATTTGTTCAAGCACTTTAGTCTTTGTGTGTAGTTAAGCAAATTTAGCACAATTGACATATTTTTCTTTGAAACTCATGGTTGTTTCCAACCAAAATTTTAGTCATGTGCTAGATCTCAAGCCTTATGCGACACTCCAAGCAAGAAGCTTAAGGAGATAATCTTGGTCATCCAAAACTCCCCCTGAGTTCATGCCTAGTGCAATGGCAAGCAGTCTCAGGAGAAAGAATTGGTGAGATCAGTTCTTTCGCACAAAAGAGATCTTTTTGCTTTTACTGAATTTAGTGCAAGAGCAATAAATTATCAAGAACTAGCATAGCTCAATCTAAAGCTCAATAGAGATTCAAGACCCAACTTAGCCTATTTGACATGGCATGAATCATAAAAGGATAACTAAAGACAGACTAGTCTCAAGAGCTAACATGACATGTCTTAATTCAAGTTGTGCAATTTTAATTAACTTAACAATGGCAAAGGCTTGACGACACATATGAAGTTATGATAAATCTAGCAAATAAGCATGGATCATAACATGATGTAAAGCATTGTAAACATGTCATATAAGGATAATAGTCAAGGCTCCATTAAGTTATATTGCAATGCAGAATGCTGAAATGAAGGAAAATCCAGCTCCCCCTTAACATGAGATGCACTTTTAGTTTAAGTTGAGTTATGTCAATATTAAGCTTCAGAAGTTCCCAAATGAACTCCCCTTGAACCAAAACTAAAAACTGAGAAGCTGGGAAGAAAACAGAAAAGGCAGTCCCTAAAGCATAGACAAGATATAGAGGATACTATGGCTCAGACTAACTCTCATCTACCCCATATGACTCTAGGACTATCAACTGCACTTCTAACACACTGAGGAGCAAACACGTTCCCTGTCTACCCAAGGGTGGCCCAACCCTTGCTAGAACCTATAAGAAGTGAGTGAGCTCAACTTAGTGAGAAGAGAGACAGGTAATAAGCAGCATCCTAGAATCACAAGATGAGAGGAAGAAATCTAAGCAACTAGACGAGAGAAACACTCTAATCTATGCTAGGAGGACTAACCCAATGCACCCAAATTCAATGCAACAAAATGAGAACAGGAGCATAATATATAGGATAAAACATTAAAGCACAAAGATCCCCCTCACTACAATCCATAAGGACAAACCACCCCAAACTCTCCCCGCAAGGCTGAAAACCTAGAGCTATCTAAAGGCTTGGTAAAGATATCAGCCAACTGGTGGTCAATCTCCACAAACTGGAGCACTATGTCACCCTTCTCCACATGGTCTCTAAGAAAGTGATATCTGATATCAATGTAATTAGTCCGAGAGTGCTGCACTGGGTTCTTAGCAATGTTAATAGCAGAAGTGTTATCACAAAAGAGTGAAACACTGTCTATAACCAACCCAAAGTCCCGCAGGGTCGAAGCTATCCAAAGTACCTGGCTGCAGCAGTTTGTGTTAGTAACCGTCTGTGAAAGTTGTGGACATCACATACGGTTGATATAAAAAACCGTCTCTGATATTGTGGACATCACAGACAGTTCTTATAACAAATCGTCTGTGATATTGCAGACATTACAGATGGTTTGTATGAATAACTGTCTGTGAATTATCACAGATGGTTATTAATACGAACGGTCTGTGATAATGTTCGAATCACAGACCGTTTGTGGTTGGAACCATCTGGGATAATTTGCGCTATTAAATACCAGGCGTACATGGTCTTGACATAGATCTGTTTTCATTGCGCTGCATCGGTGGAGCGAGGCGAACGGCTGTGGGGAGTTTGGTGAAAACATATCACTTGTAGATCTATATACGTCTTCTTAGTGATCAGAGGTTAGTATTCAATTGTTTCTAATAACTTATATGCCTTGTATTGAAAGAGATGATAGCTAGGTTTTTGTTTAGATCTAACTAGATAGCTAGCTAGGTTTAGAAAGATAATAGTACTTTCCTTAATTTCAGAATGGGTAAGTACTCCTAGTTTACTTCAATATATTCTTGCTTAATATTATTGTGTCATGAATACGTGGCTAGCTAGCTAGCTACCTAATATAGATGTCATGTGTAGGGGCGGAAACGGACCAGATACGGTCAAATAGTCTCAAATATGAATATGAATCTATATTTTTAAAATGAATACAAATACAAATTTGAATATTCTCAAATACGGATACGAATATTCTCGAATACGAATACGGATATTTTTGAATATGGATTTTCTCGGATACGAATATCGGATAAAGTGGATTCCTAGCGATTTTGCCGATTTTTCACCGATTTTTGATCAGTTACCAGTTTTAAACCACCTAAATTCAAATTTTGAATCACAAAATTTGTACAGATTTTTTATGGGTTCTAGAAACGGATCGAATACAAATTGAATAGTCTCAAACACGAAAATACGGATACGAATATTCTCGAATACGAATACGAATACTCTCAAATATGGATACAAATATTCTCAAATACGAATACAAATATTTTCGAATACGGATTTTACTTACCACATTCATGTTTCCTCGGATACAAATATCGGATAAAACGAATTATCCATTACCGTTTTCCACTCCTAGTCATGTGTAATTAAGTATAGCTAGTCCGATTTTCTAAAGTAGCTCTAATAATCGTTTTTGACACCTATTTGTTATATATGTAGTGTAGATAGACCGAAACTGGATGTACGTTGAGAATCATGTCAGTGAAGAGTATATTAATGGTGTGTCTGCTTTTAGAAGAGCGGCCGAGTTGGATATGTTGAAGAAGGGGATAGAATATATGTACTATCTATGCATTAATTGTGATAATCTAAAGATGTTTAGCAACTCAGCGCAGATCGAAACTCACTTGATTTGAAGGGGTTTCAGAAAGGGGTACAAATGTTGGACCAGTCACGGTGAAGAGAAGATTACACGAGAAGGTAGTTATGATATCAACGAGGGAGACAACGATATGCCAATTGTGGACTATGCTTTCGATCATGAGGATAGGTCGCAGGATGAAAATCTGGATCAGATGCTACGTGATGCAGAAAGAAACTATAGTGAGAGGGAGAGAGTTTGGTAAATTCAAGGGCTTGATGGAGGATTCAAAAAAACCTTTGTTCCCGAGTTGCAAGCTGATACATGATATTGTCATCAGCTCTAGAACTACTGAAATTGAAGACAAGCAATGGTTGGTCTGACAAGGGTTTCACGGCTTTGTTAGGTCTCCTAGCGGATATGCTTCCAAAGGAAAATGTGTTGCCGAGAACCGCCCACCAAGCCAAGAATATTCTTTGTCCATTGGGAATGGAACTAGAAAGAATACATGCATGTCCGAATAATTGTATCCTCTACCGTAAAGAGTATGCTAGCTTACATGTATGTTTGGTGTGCAAAGCATTCCGATATAAGCGTGAAAATGACTCCGATGATGGGAAGGGCATCAAGGTGAAGCAAGAACCTCCTGCTAAGGTGTTGTGGTATCTTCCTGTAATTCCCCATTTGAAGCATTTATTTGCAAACCGCAAGGATGCAAGATTGATGCGTTGGCACTCGGAGCAGCGTAAGAAAGATGGAATGATAAGACACGTTGCTAATTTTGCTTAGCGGAGGAACATCAATAGGATGTGTGTAGACTTCGGTGTGGAACTGAGGAATATAAGGTTTGGGTTGAGCACAAATGAAATGAATCCTTTTGGTAACATGAGCAGCTGACATAGCACCTGGCCCGTGACTCTGTGCATGTTCAACCTTCCTTCTTGGTTGTGTATGAAGCGGAAGTATATTTTGATGTCACTACTTATCCTAGGACCGAAGCAACTTGGAAACGATATTGATGTGTACCTAGCACCATTGGTGGAAGATCTTGCAATATTGTGGAACGAAAATGTACATGTATGGGATGTGGACAAACAAGAGAACTTCACTCTATGCGCTATGTTGTTCTGCATTATTAATGATTTTTCTGCCCTTGGTAACCTGTCAGTGTTGAGTACAAAAGGAGCCAAAGTATGTCCGCACTAGTTAGATTATATCGAGAGTGTGTGGTTGAATAACTCGTGCAAAACTGTGTACATGCGTCACCGTAGATTCCTTCCAAAGTATCACCCATACCGCAAGATGAACAAACAATTTGACGGGAAAAAAAAGATGACTCAGTACCAAGGCCTTTTAGCAGGAAAGAGGTCTATGATATGGTCAAGGATATCGACGTTGTGCTTGGAAAGAGACGTAAATTGAGGACCTGTCGAAAGAACATATAGAAGAAGAGGTCAATATTTTGGGACTTGCCTTATTGGGAGTACTTAGAAGTTCATAATCGTATTGATGTCATGCACGTAGAGAAGAATGTATGTGACAGTTTGATTGGTTTCCTACTGAATCGTCTGTGATATGAACCATATCACAGACGATTAATAACAAAAACCGTCTGTGATATCGTTCATATCACAGACGGTTTAATACAAAAAACCGTCTGTGATAATCGAGAAAAACCGTATGTGTTGTAAGTTATCACAGATGGTGTGGAAGCCGTCTGTGATAATCAGCTATTATTACTGACACATAAACGCAGACAATTTAGAAACCATCTGTGATGACGGTTTTGAACCGTCTGTGGTAACATTATCTGTAGTAGTGCCGATTAACCAGCTACTGGAGCCAACTCCGGCAACCACCGCCTCACACTGTTGAGCCAAGATGGGATGGTGCCAGCTATAAGACGTGAAGAGGAGGCTCTAACTCCACAACCGTTGCGCCCTGGCCAACCCTAATTGCGCCGCCATATGTGCTCCACTATGCCCGAGGCCTTGCCGGTAGTCAGCGTGCCGCCCATCCGGGAGGCCAATGTGCTCCACCGTGCCCGAGGCTTTGCCGACAGTCAGCATGCCACCCATCTGGGAGGCCGCACACTGTCATCCAGGAGTCGTGCACGCATAGGGAGGCCATTCGCAAGGTTTGATTTGAAATCTTTTGTGCTCGGTTTGAAAGTTAGCAATCCGATTTTCAAAGTTTTGTGTTTATTCTAATTTTCAGATTTTGAGTTTTACAATCTAATTGTGAAATTTTCTGGTTTAAAAGTTTTGCAACGCCCTCGGACATGGTGGTGGAAGGGGGCGACGAGGAGAGGGGAAGCACAGGTGCCATGCCTCGCCACGCGTATGCAAGCCCCGATTCTTGAGGGTGTCCATGAATTAAAAGCCCTCTTAGCACTCAATGCATGACTTTTGTCTACAAATTGGCGGATTAGAACTAATCTAGATAGGTTAGTGCAAAGGAATGCAAGACCATTGGCCCATCGTCGCCGTCAGGCACTTCACTAGTGTCACCTGTCACCACCTTGCGGAATCTTACCATCGCGCGATGCTCAATCAAGTCATGTTGAACTTGCCCAAGCCCCTTGTCGCGATTGCATTGGAGCCCTTCCTTACGACACGTGCAATACTACAACCGTCAGATCGATGCCACATAGGAGGGAGCACCAATGAGAGTATAGAAGGGGACCAGGTAGGACACGGTTTTGCCACTGGAACACTAGGCAACACACCATCGGTTCTTATGGGCATACCTTTGCCAAGCAATGGAGACAGTTTTGGTGGGCATGGGCTTGGGACGAGTTAGAAGGGACTTTTTTTTTCTTTTGAGTATTTCCCCCTTTAATTTTTCAAGAGACAAAATACCAAATAGGCTTTTAGACGCTCGGTTTTAGGTCTTGTTTTTTTACCTTACGACTTAAGGATTTCTCCAAGCAAACAAACATACGATTTCTCCACTGTGACTTATGGAAATATTTTTTTAAAAATAACTTACTAATATTTAATTTATTCATATAAATAGGAGGGCTGAGATGAAAGTCTATCGGCTATGGCCATAAAACCTCGCAGCAGCCGGGGAAAAAAAGACACCTTTACGCCGGAAACTGAAAAGTACTCTGGGCTTCAGGATTGCGTGCGCTGAAGGACTCCAGTCCAAACCTTCCTCCAATCACAGCATCTCTCCCGCCTCTCCCAATCCCCAACCCATCTCTCCCAATCCCCCTTATCCCCTCCTCCCCTCAAAACCACTAACCGTCCATTCCCCCTTCCTTCTCTCCCTTCCCACATGGCTTCCCCCTTCTCCCCCGCCTCCGCGTCCGCCGCCTCGCCGGCCCTCTCCTCCGCCTCCACTTCCCGGCCTCTCTTCCTCGCCGCCGCCACCGCGGCCGCCGCCTTCTCAGGTAACATCTTCTCCCCTTCCTGTGTTTTCGAAAGAACGAACGTCGAATATCCGAGACCTCTCAATTCACTCTCCCAAGCAATCGATACGCAGCCCGCATTCCGTCCAAGAGGGGGTTCCGGCGCGGCCGCTTCACCGTCTGCAATGTTGCGGCCCCCTCCGCCGCCGAGCAGGTAATCCAATCCCTCCAAAGTCTTAAATCCGTCGAACTTACAATACGAGACGAGGCTGCGTTGTTATGTGCGGTTCTTGCTGTGTAATGTGTGTAGGAGGCGAAGGCGGCGGGCGCGAAGGAGAGCCAGCGGCCGGTGTACCCGTTCGCGGCGATCGTGGGGCAGGACGAGATGAAGCTCTGCCTGCTGCTCAACGTCATCGACCCCAAGGTCGGCGGCGTCATGATCATGGGCGACCGTGGCACCGGTAAGTCAACCACCGTGCGCTCCCTTGTCGACCTGCTCCCGGACATCCGCGTCGTAATCGGCGACCCTTTCAACTCCGACCCTGACGACCCCGAGGTCATGGGCCCCGAGGTTCGTGACCGCGTGCTGAAGGGCGACAACCTTCCCGTGTCCACGGCCAAGATCACCATGGTCGACCTGCCCCTCGGCGCCACCGAGGACAGGGTGTGCGGCACCATTGACATTGAAAAGGCGCTCACCGAGGGTGTCAAGGCGTTTGAGCCGGGGTTGCTTGCCAAGGCCAATAGGGGGATACTATATGTGGATGAGGTCAATTTGCTCGATGACCATCTGGTGGATGTTCTGCTGGATGCTGCCGCCTCCGGGTGGAACACGGTGGAGAGGGAGGGTATCTCCATCTCCCATCCAGCACGGTTCATCCTTATTGGGTCCGGTAACCCAGAGGAAGGGGAGCTCCGGCCGCAGTTGCTGGACCGGTTCGGGATGCACGCACAGGTTGGTACAGTCAGGGATGCGGAGCTGAGGGTGAAGATTGTGGAAGAGAGGGCTCGGTTCGACAGGGACCCAAAGGCGTTCCGGGAGTCCTACTTGGAGGAGCAAGAGAAACTCCAGCAGCAGATTTCATCTGCTCGGAGTAATCTTGGTGCTGTGCAGATCGACCATGATCTTCGTGTTAAGATTTCCAAGGTATGTGCTGAGTTGAATGTTGATGGATTGAGAGGGGACATTGTGACTAATAGGGCTGCCAAGGCATTGGCTGCTCTGAAAGGAAGGGACAATGTCACACTGGAGGACATTGCCACTGTTATTCCCAACTGCTTGAGGCATCGGCTCCGGAAGGACCCACTTGAATCAATTGACTCGGGCTTGCTCATCGTTGAGAAGTTTTATGAAGTCTTTAGCTAGATTATTCTTGTTGTAAATGTTTCTCATCACAAGGTTTGGCCGGGGCCTTTTTTTTTGCTGTTTAAAATACTATTTCAGAAGCTTTACTTGATGTCTATTTGTGCTTCTAGTATCATATTGTAGATCTGTTTGAAAATCTAAATGTGTCAAAGTTTGAGCCTAGTTAGAATGATGTGCTACTATGTTCTGACAGATTAAGAAAGCTACTACTTATATGATGTCTCCTACTGCAAAGTGCATAGAAGTATAGAAAACAACACTGGAATGGATCTTTTGATCCAAGTAAGCTTCTTCAATAATAATTCTCCCTTTGTATTTCTTACTTTTCACTTGTTACAAACGATTTGTACAAGTCTTTGTCCTGTAGGAGAAAGATATCATGCTCTCCTCTCCATGGATACCACTTTAGTGCTGCCTTGGTCTTGAGTCTTGACCCATTTGTGTGGGAACAGTAGTAGCAATGGCCAACCCAATTCCTTGTGTCTGTTGCAATGCTAGACATCGTATGATTAGAATCCCCAAATCAGTTATTCAAGCAAGAGCAGGCTAAAACTGTTTGGTGTAGCGATGATATGCAGAGTAGGAGTACGCAGGATTGGGTGTTGATTGTTTACATGGAAACATAGAAGTTGAATTCATCATTTTCATGGTAGGATGGTATGCCAGAGAACCTGACACTTACCATTGCTCATAGGTTGGAGGTCAGATGGCAAGGTTTGCAGCAATCTAGCAAGTTGTTAATTATCTTTGTTTCTTTAGGAAGCTAGAAGGTCTGCGGAGTGCAGACTCAGAAAAGGTTCTGATTCTGATTTTAATTGACGTATTCTTGTCGAGGTGTCCATCAGATTTGTGAAAAACTATTCAGTGCGAAGTACGTCTTAGGTGACAAATTGACCAAAAAAAAATCTTGAGATGGTTAAGACGATGCCAGTTAAGTTCTCAGCAAATATGTAATTCAAAAGATGCCCTTCTTTATTCAGATCCACACTAGCTCTGTATATTATGTTTGCATATCTGGTTTGCTCCCTTTCAGTTCTTGTTTGAAGGAATGATACTGCTGCAATCCTAAAGCAACATGTAGAAAAGGAATGCAATGTTCACCTTATTCCAATAATAACACTGTCGCCAGACCAGACTTTATTATCTTGAAAAATTAGCTTTACAAGCCAATACGAGTAGCACAATCATTCAGAGAATCGCAGTTGTCATGAGGCAGTGAGGGGCAACTAGCTTACCCCATATTGGCTAATGGTTGTAAATCTTATGGTGTTATTTTATTAGCATAATTTGCTTATTCTATATTGTGTGATTATTTGCCAAACGAACTAATTCAAATTAGTGTTCAGCTACTACGCTAGGCCAATTGCGAACGGGTCTCTAGCCTAGCGGGTAGAGCACTCTAGTAGCACCCCTCAGGTCCTGGGTTCGACTCCCGCTGGTAGCGAATTTCAGGCTGAGGGAAAAAATCCCCTCGCTCCCATAAGCCAAAGCACAGGCCGTAAGGCTGGCCCAGGTTGTTGGTAGCGCCAGGTTGTTGGTCTGAGGATCACCCTGGATTGGTCGTTCTCACACTGGGCTGATGCCGCTGTGTCAGGGTGGGGCAAGGGTTCGGGGATTTCTCGATCTGCGTGAGAAGATCTTCTTCTTAAATTAAGCCCGGGGGGCTTTCTTCCCCCCCGCAGGTCGAGTTTTACTATGCTAGGCCAATTCATCCTAAGCATCCAGACTGAGGGCCTATTTGAAATGCAGGATTTCCATAAGAATTTTATAGGAGACAGTTTAATTTTAACAAGAATCGAGAAGAATTTCCATGTTCCAAGCAGCGCGTGAATTTTTTTGAGAAAATTGCACCGGAGGTCTTTATAGTTTAGTGATAGGCTACATAGGTCGCTGAACTTGAAAAGGTAGCTTTGCAGGTCTCTCCGTGGAAATCATACGTGAAAAATTCTAAAAAAATTCTCAAAAAAAGTACCATATGTAGGGTAGATGATGCTATATAGCCCGGTAAATTTTCAAGATCAAACTCAATCACATTAGAAATATATACAGCTATATACAGCGATATATACAGCTATATACAGCGAAATAAATAGTGATGAAGAGTGAAAATTACTGTTGATGCTGTCTTTTTTTGTATCTTGCAAACGTAATTGAGTTTGGTCTTATAATTTTACAAGGTTATAGAATATCATCCCCTATATATGATAATTTTTTTTCTGAATTTTTAAAAATTTTCACACGTGGTTTCTACGGAGTTTACGTAAAAGGGTGGTACCTGATATTTACCCGAGTTGGGACAGTGTCTAGTTGACGAAGCGTTGAATTCAGTATTAGAGCGTCGCTATACTTCCGGATTCCATTTTCTGACACTGTACTTGCTAGCCTACTCATTTGAGTATACATTTATGGTTTTTGACTTCTTTTCCACTGTTTAGGACTTATTTTGTGTTATAACTGCGGTTAGTTTTTTCAGTATAATTAAATTTTAAAAAAAGAAAAAAAAGAAAAAATAGGTTATCTCATGACGAATAATGCAAAGAAGTACGGAAAGAAGGCAAAAAAACCCAAAAGACTAGACAAGGACAAAATTAAGAAACTAAAAGCTAAAAATCAAAAGTTAAAACCAAAACAAGCGAGGTGGTACTACATGTTTTTATGGGATCAGTCAGCAAAAATAAAATAGAAAGGTGTCATGTTGTCGTTATTTCATATGACATGGAGTTTTTTTTGTATGGTTTTAGAGAATAGGTACAATTTTAGGATAGGGATTCAGCACATATGGTAATACCTTGTCTTTCATGATTGCGCAATTGGCCACTAAGCTGATTAAAGGTGTGGAAAGTGTATAATTGTACAAGCACGAGGCACAACCATAGGGCACAAACATTGCAGATAAGTACGCGGAATAATCACATAGTCTATCTTGCATTTTTTTACGAGGAAGTCTCTCTTGCATTGTAAATAAACAACTAAAATGGTGTCAATGACGAAGCACATAGAGGAGCATTACAGCTTCATCGGTTTGCTGCATAGAAGCAAATTGTTTCTGGTAACCTGGAGCAAGCCTGCATTTCTGGCATGATATACCTGCAGTCACACGCAACACAACTGCCAAAACAAGCACGCTTTTCTTTGTTTGCGAGGAAACGACCACGTTTTTATACAAACAAAATTCTTTAGCTTGTTTGGAATGCACGAAGTTCTATTCATCCATAATACAGTGTTGCTGCAATCTTGAAAACAGAGACCCTGCCTCCGAATCGCCCCTCAGAGAAGCATGCTTCGACCGATGCTTCATAATAGGCTAGTACATTTGGGAACCATCACGAGCCTTTGCAGTTCACGCCTCTAGATTTTTCCCAGATGGTGACTGCGGTATTGAATCAACAAAAACAACTCTGCGTATCTCCTTATAAGGAGCAACCTAATAAGTAATAAGAGAACTGTAACGCCCCCGTTTCCAGGGGCGCGTACGGACACGGCACCTCGCAACTATTCACGCATGAACAGTTATGAAGTGTCGCGCAAGAGTATACCATCGCATGCTTACGACAAAAGTCCAGCATATATTTCACATACGGATTAACATCCATTTTTCAACAGCGGGGCGTGCAAGCCCAAAGTATACTTACATCACAAAAACACCAGAATCCGCTCGAGCGCGGCCAAGACCTAAAGCCACGGGTCCTTGTCGAAGAAGAGACCTTCCGGGGCTTCCTCAACGGGGAGACCTTCACCTTCGTCTTGATCCTCTAAAGAAGGGCAAAAGCAAGCCGTGAGCCAATCAACCGGCTCAGCAAGTCCCAAAAGGACCCTAACTTATTACATGCACGGAACATCAAGGGAAGGGAGTATATTTGGTTTATTAACTTTGAGTGGATGCAGTTTTATTTGCAAACATTTTTAGAAGACGGACCCAAAACTACTCCTCAAGAACTCAGGGGTTTTTCATGAAATTTCAATTAACCAACTAATCAAGTTAAACATTTACAAAACTACTTAAGCTTTGCGGCTGGAATCACCCAAGTGACACAGCTCCAATAACCGGGAGCACGGCGTATTCGAATACCATTTATTTGACTCTGCAGAGTTTGCTCAGCTTTACCCACACGATCCCTTAACTCCCGCGACAGAGTTAAGAAAGCCAGGTCGTTTCACTGCTCAACTCTTTATATAGGCTCTACCCGGTAGAATTCACTCGGGTCTGGCTCGCTCACACACACACACACACAAGAAAAAGAAAACGGTGCCGCTTCGAGTGAACTCTACCGTTGTTAGGCACCCAATCACGGTCTGCCTAACCTTTGTTACCCAAACACCTTCTCCACAACGCCTGTAGAGTTTCAATCGAGTTGAGCAGCTACTAAACCAGTGTTGACAAGTCAACTCCTGTGGTTGAGCGGTCACCATGTCAATTGCTCAGCGTAAGGGTCTAGTCCTTATATTTTTTTCCCCCGGAGTCCGCAACCCCGGCCAGGTCCGCAACCTGCAACCCAGGGTAAGAGGCGGGCGAAAACCGTCTCGCGGCGCACCACAGCCTCCCTTACCCTATCTTACATGTCGGCATACTCCGCCCTAGGGCACGGCATCCCATACTACCCTGCCCTAGAGTCGGGTTTTCCAAATTCTATTGGCCCGCAGCCACAACCTTAACAGTGTAACACTTTGCATGATGATAATATCCTACGATTCTCTAGAATATCAGATAATTATTTCTAGGGTTTCAAAGGCATGGCTACAATTTAAACATGGCATTTGTCGGTGGTAGGATTAACTACATCACATGTCATTCTAAACATTTTATTTTATTTCCGAACTAACATTTCGCAACTAGCTCAATGCAAATAACATACTAACATATTTAAACATTATGGGATACAACATGATCAAAGGATTTGGGACTTGCCGTCTATCCGGATGATTTCTGCGAGCTCGAACGTCGAAGCACCTGGATCCTGAACCTGTTCTTGAATCTCCGGGATCTCCGACACTAACGCAAACAATTAAAATGAAATAAATCCAGCTTGCAACTAATCAAGCGAGGAAAAATAATCTAATTAAAAAGAAATAAATTGCATAAACACCCCAAATGGAATTTTAGGAATTTTTCTAGGATGAATCTGTGGAAATGGAGTTCACCAGAGGGTCTAGAATAATATTTGGAGCAAAGTGGTGAAATTTGGGAATTTTTGGGATTTTCTGTGATTTTCTGGGATTTATTTGGAATTTCTGGAATATTGGAAATTGGAAAATCACTGAAAATTGGTATGAACAGTACCAGGCCGGCCCAAGCCAACAGTGCGGCCTGGCACTGTGCGGCCCGCGCGGCCGAAGGCCAGCGCGGCCCACGGCGGCGACGCGCGGCGGCCCGCAGGCGCGCGCGCGCTCGGGCGACGAAGCAGGCCGTTCGGCCCATTCCCGCGCGCGCTCTCGGGGCTGGGATGCGCGACGCGTGGCCCGGGTGAACGTCCCGGATCGGCCGGGGCGGACGGACGAGATGGGGGAAAGCGGGGAGATCAGACGGTGGGGATAAGAGGAGGGCGGTGAACCGGTACGGGAAGGTGGATGGCGGGGATTAGAGGGTTTTAAGGGGATCCGACGACGGGGAGGCGGCCACGACGTCATCGTCTTCCTCCGGCCGGGCGCGAGATGCAGCGGGACGGAGGCGGCGGGGCCGCGGTGCTCCGGCGACGTCGACGGCTCCCAAGGGCAGCGGAGTGTACCGCCGGGTAGGGCTTGACTTGGGGAGCCCATTTCGGGGTTTGGGAGGAGAAGGGAGTCAAAGGAGAGGGAGGGAGGCTGAAGGGGAGTGTTCGGGGATTTGGCGGCGAGGAAGACCACCGGCGGCGAGAGAGCCAAATCGGGGCGGTTACACCATCTGGGGAGGGTGAGGCTCACATTGGCGGCGGCAGCGGGAGCTGGGGAGCTTCGAGGAGGGCTGGCCACGGGAGCACGGCTGAGGCGGCGGTGAGCTTTGGCGGCGGCGCTCCACAGGGCTCCACCTGGCCAAACAAGGGTACCAACACGATTAGGGGATAGCAAAGGTGCTTCCAGCGAATGCAATCGAAGAATGGTTGAGCGGGGGAGGAAATCCGCTTTGCGGGGTCACCGGCGCAGGGGGAGGTGGCGGCGGAGCTACGGGCGGCGGGAGCTCAATCGGGTGCTCGAGGAGGTGGCTGGGAGTGACAGGAGGGGTATGGGAGTGTTTGGGGAGCTCGGGGAGCAAAGGAAAGAGGGGAGACCGAGGGGGGGGGGGTTTTATACCCGAAATGGAGGGGAGCGAGGCTTCGGGGAGAAGCCACCGGCGGGGTTCTGGGGCGACAGGGATGGACGGGCCGTCGCGGGCGTTTAATCCCGCACAGTGGAAAGGGGCGAGGGTGACGCGAGGCTCTGCACAGGGCGGGCGACGCGACGGGGGCAGGTGAGCTGCGGCCAGGGCGGGGCGCGTCCGCGCGCGCGAGAGAGAGAGAGGGGGCGGCGTCTGCCAAGCGGGGCCGGAGCGAGGCGGGGTGACGTGGAGCGGGGTCGTCCACTCCTCCAGTCCCGGGGCTGTCGGGGCGGCGCGGCGCAGGGACCGGTGTGGCCGCGGGCGCCGGGGCAGGGCGGCGCCAACAGGAGGAGGGAGTGGGGAGGCGCTGCGGGAGGGGAGAGGCGGCAGGGGGAAGCGGCGCCAACGAGAGGCGCGGGCGCGGGCGCAGGGCGCGCGAGAGAAGGGAAGGCGGAAAGGGAGGCGGGGCGCCAACGGAGTGGAGAAAGCGGAATGGCCGAGGAAGGAAAGCGTATTCCGGGGAAGATTTCCAAAAAGGGAAAGATCTCAGAATTCACTCAAAAATGCACCAAAAATCATAAAATTTTCTGGTTTGAATTTTGGGGACTTTTCAACCTACCCCCCTTAAAAGAATCTCGACCCCGAGATTAACTTGGTCCAGGGAGTAAGTTGGGAAAATCTCGCTGCAAATCTGACTCTCTTTCCCAAGTGGACTCATCCGCTGTGTGATTTTTTTTTCACTGCACTCTGCAAAATCTGACATTCTTGTTCCTGAGCTGCCTCTCTAATGTTTCAAGTATTTGTAGTGGCTCTTCAGCATAGGTGCAGTCATCTTGCAACTCAATATCTGACAATGGTACTTCATCTGTTGGTTGGCGTAGACACTTCCGAAGCTGGGATACGTGGAACACGTTGTGAATTCTGGATAAGTTGGGTGGGAGCTGCACTTGATAAGCTACTTCCCCAACTCTTCCAATTATCTGAAACGGTCCCACATACCTTGGTGCTAATTTGCCTTTGACTTGAAATCTCTTGACTATTTTGAATGGGGTGACTTTGATGTAGACATAATCCCCAACTTCGAAACTCAAGTCTTTCCTGCGATTATCTACATAGTTCTTCTGTCGGTCTTGTGCCATCTTGAGTCTGTCCCTGATGATTCTGACATGTGCTTCTGCATCTTGAGTAATCTGGGGACCAATAAGTGGTCGTTCTCTTGTTTCTGTCCAATTCAGAGGGGTTCTGCATTTTCTGCCATAAAGTGCTTCAAATGGTGCCATTTTGATGCTAGCTTGGTAACTATTGTTATATGAGAACTGAGCAAACGGGAGACAGGTGTTCCATGATGCTCCATACACTATCGCACAAGCTCTCAACATGTCTTCTAAAATCTGATTGGTTCTCTCTGTCTTGTCCATCTGTCTATGGGTGATATGCTGAGCTGAAGTTCAAGTCGGTGCTCATAGCCTCATGTAATTTTTCCCAAAACTTGGTTGTAAACTGTGCTCCTCAATCTGACACAACTTTCTTCGGGACTCCATGTAGTGTCACAATTCTGGTCAAATACAACTCGGCAAGTTTATCCTTCCCATAGGTTTGCTTGATCGGGAGGAAATGAGCCACCTTGGTCAATCTATCAACAATGACCCAGATAGCATCATATCCCTCACGAGTCTTGGGAAGTCCAGTGATGAAGTCCATACCAATGCTATCCCATTTCCATTCAGGAATTGGCAAAGGCTGCAACAATCCCGATGGTTTTTGGTGGTCTATCTTGATCTGTTGACAGACATCACATTTAGCTACATACTCTGCCACTTCTTTCTTCATTTGGTTCCACCAATACCTCTTCTTCAAATCCTGATACATCTTTGGGCCTCCTGGATGAATTGAAAATTGAGATGAATGGGTTTCGGATAGAATCAACTCTCTTAACTCCTTCTTGCTTGGTATACAATAGCGACCACGGAAAGTGAGGATTCCATGCTCATCTATTGCGTACTCTGCTGACTCTTCTCCTTGAATATCCTTTTTCAGTTTTTGAATCTCTCCATCTTCATCTTGTGCTGCTTTAATCTGACCTGTTAATAACGGTTGAATTTCTAATGTTGTTTCTTCATCCTGTTCTGTGATCACCATGTTCAGCTGTAATATATCTCTCTGTAACTCTGGTGGGTACTCTGATCGACTGACTTTGCTTGGATAAATTTTGTGGCTAAGGGCATCGGCAATTACATTTGCTTTGCCCGGGTGATACTGAAGTTCAACATTATAGTCTTTAATCAACTCCAGCCATCTTCGTTGTCTCATTTTCAACTCTGGCTGTATGAACAGGTACTTCAAGCTCTTGTGATCAGAAAATATCTCACAATGATTTCCTAGCAGGTAGTGACGCCAGATTTTGAGTGCATGCACCTTAGCTGCTACTTCTAAATCGTGTGTGAGGTAATTTTCTTCGTGTGGCTTCAGCTGTCTTGAGGTATAGGCAACAACTTTTCCATCTTGCATAAGCACACAACCCAAACCTTGCTTGGAGGCATCACAATAGATTTGAAATTATTTCTCTGGGTTGGGCAAAATCAACACTGGTGTTTCTGTCATCTTGGTATTCAACAGCTGAAAATTCTCTTCACAAGCATCTGTCCATGTGAATGGTTTATCCTTCTTCAGTAGCTGAGTGAGTGGACGAGAAATCTTCGAGAATCCTTCTATGATTCGGCGGTAATAGCCCGCCAATCCAAGAAAGCTCTCCACTTCTATCACTGTCTTGGGCTGTTTCCATTCCATAACTGCGGCAATCTTTTCTGGATCGACCTTAACTCCATCTTCTGATATAATATGACCCAGAAAGCAACTTCTTTCAGCCAAAAACTGCACTTCGTCAAACTTAGCATACACTTGTGCTCTCTCAATCTGGTCAATGCCATGTGCAAATGCTCCTTGTGCTCTCCTTCACTCTTGGAATATATCAGAATATCATCAATGAAAACAATCAAAAATCGATCCAATTGGTCCATATGCACCAGGTTCTTAAGATTCATGAAATAAGCGGGTGCATTGGTTAAACCAGAGGGCACGACCGTGGACTCAAATAATCCGTATCTGGTGATGAAAACTGTCTTCTCTCGATCTTGCTCTCGGATCTTGAGCTGATGGTAGCCCGAGCGCAAGTCGATCTTGGAAAACACTTTGGCACCCTTGAGCTGATCAAACATGTCATCAATTCTGGGGAGGGGATACTTGTTCTTGATGGTGACAGCATTCCAACCTCTGTAATCCACGCACATTCTCAGTTCGCCATTCTTCTTTTTCACAAACAAGGCTGAGGCTGACCAAGGCGAAACACTTGGTCGAATAAACTCTTTCTCTTGCAGTTCATCTAACTGTCTCTTGAGCTCTTTTAATTCACTGACTGACATTCTGTACTGATACTTTGGCAACTGGTTTTGTGCCTGGAATCAATTCTATAACAACTTCTACTTGTCTGTCAGGGGATCTGCCTGGCAATTACTCTGGAAATACATCAGGGTATTCTTGCACTTGATCTGGTGTGACTGCTAGCATGTTGATCATGCGCTTTCTTGCATCCTTCAATACTTCTCGTTTTTTTTTCTTACCACTTTCTGACCTTCAAGGGTTACCAATGATACTGTTTTGATCTCACAATCTACCTTGCCTTTATTCTTGGCTAGTCAGTTCATGCCCAAATGGCATCTAGCCCTTGCATATCTGGCTGCAGTAAATCTGCTTTAACCTCTGCTGGATTGACTTTGACTCCTTCTCACTTGTACCTGCATATCATCATTGGGTATATGCTACAGGTTCACACTTAGCTGAATTATGCAGTACCAGGGCTACATATATGTCTGGGTCCGTTAGGATCAACTTCATTGTAACATGAACTTCTCATCCATTACATTTTACACAGATGGTTTTCATACATTTTCATAGTCTTGCCACAAGCCTTAGTTAAAGTAATTTACAGACATCCATTTAGTTCTAGCTTACAAAAGGATAACCAAAAGTACATCATCTCATTTCTTGTTCTGCCTAGCTCATATTTTCTTGACTGTATGCTGGTTTTGGGCTTGGAGTTTAGCTGCTTCTGATGACAGACTCCTCCTGGGACATTGATGCTTGTAGTGTCCATTCTCTCCACAATGGAAGCATGCGTCTGTCCTTCGTGGACAGCTGCTAGTAAGATGCTTGCCACCGCAGGTGAGGCACTTGATGGCGAGTGGTGAGGGAGTGGCATACTGCTGAGACTGTTCAGACTGGGTCTTCTCAGGGTAGGATTCTTCTTCTTCCATCGGTGGCGGACGTGATGTTGATGTCTGCCTCTTTGCTTGCTTTCTAGCTTCTTCTGTAGGTAAGGACTTCAGTGGGCATTGGCAGCGGTAATGTCCATCCCGTTCACAGTGAAAACAAGCCGTTGGTGAAGGAGGCGAAGGCTGCTTTCGTTTCATAACTTTCACGTAACCTGGTCTTTCTTCTAATTGGAGAGCTCGATCAACTAGGCTTAATAGGCTTGAAAACTTCATGGACTGAAGGCGTTGTCTCATACTAGGTCGTAGGCCTTTCATAAAGCACTCCATCCTTCCGGCTTCAGTATCAATCTCTTCTTGAGCATACTGGGATAACTGATGGAACTGCTGTAGATATGCTGTGATGGAGTTCTCTCCTTGTTGAAGATCGAGAAAATCCTGATATTTTCCCGCGATAACTTCAGGAGGAATGCAGGCTTGGCGAAATCTCTTCACAAAGTCTTCCCAGGTAATGTCTTCCTTATTTGGGTGCATCCACTCGATAGCATTCCACCAAGTAATTGCGGGCTCGGACAACTGATAGGTGGCAAAGATAACCTTCTCCTTATTTGTACACTGGATAGTATTCATTCTTCTCTCAATATCTTGTAACCAGTCATCTGCATTCAGTGACCCTGTTGTTGAAGGGAATATCGGGGGTTGAGTTTGCAGGAAGGCTATAAACTTCAATGCAGTTGCGCTTGACGCTGTCACTGACTCTTCGGGTGTCACCTTGACAATAAACTGTGATAGTGATTCTCTTGGCTGTTCTGACATCTGGGCTTGATCTGTGGCAGGTGCACCCTGCCTGTTGGTCTGACCACTCTGCTGTGTTGGATCCATCTGCCAATTGGGAACTTGAGATCAGCTTTGCAGCGGCTTTGGAGAACAGGAGTAGATAAGTAAGACATTGAATTTTCAAGGTAAGTATAGGATGAAAAAGGTAAGAACGAGAGCGAAAGGGGACAGGAGAAAGCTTTGAACTGAGAGGGATTACTGATAATTAAGCAAACGACATACAAGGATAAGGAACATAGATTTACAATATGCAAGTGGTACACAAACCACTTAGGGTTCATGATTGCACTTGCTTTACATTACAAAAATACTGCTACTACTCAGGGTCAGTCTAGTCTAGCGAACAACGGCTACTCCTCCAGCTGCCGAGAAACGAAATTTTGAAGCTAGACCAGAGAAGCAGTAAACATTTTGCGAAAGTAAAACTTAAGCGGAAGTAAACTAAGATAGATAAGGTAGCAACAAGAGAGGGAAAAGACAGCAATAATACCTATATTTTTCGTAAATCCTTTTTATGGCTTTAAATTAAGTTTTGCGATAAAATCGGTTCCTAGTTTGCCTTAGGTCTCAACCTACGGTCAAGAGCCTGCTCTGATACCACTTCTTGTAACGCCCCCGTTTCCAGGGGCGCGTACGGACACGGCACCTCGCAACTATTCACGCATGAACAGTTATGAAGTGTCGCGCAAGAGTATACCATCGCATGCTTACGACAAAAGTCCAGCATATATTTCACATACGGATTAACATCCATTTTTCAACAGCGGGGCGTGCAAGCCCAAAGTATACTTACATCACAAAAACACCAGAATCCGCTCGAGCGCGGCCAAGACCTAAAGCCACGGGTCCTTGTCGAAGAAGAGACCTTCCGGGGCTTCCTCAACGGGGAGACCTTCACCTTCGTCTTGATCCTCTAAAGAAGGGCAAAAGCAAGCCGTGAGCCAATCAACCGGCTCAGCAAGTCCCAAAAGGACCCTAACTTATTACATGCACGGAACATCAAGGGAAGGGAGTATATTTGGTTTATTAACTTTGAGTGGATGCAGTTTTATTTGCAAACATTTTTAGAAGACGGACCCAAAACTACTCCTCAAGAACTCAGGGGTTTTTCATGAAATTTCAATTAACCAACTAATCAAGTTAAACATTTACAAAACTACTTAAGCTTTGCGGCTGGAATCACCCAAGTGACACAGCTCCAATAACCGGGAGCACGGCGTATTCGAATACCATTTATTTGACTCTGCAGAGTTTGCTCAGCTTTACCCACACGATCCCTTAACTCCCGCGACAGAGTTAAGAAAGCCAGGTCGTTTCACTGCTCAACTCTTTATATAGGCTCTACCCGGTAGAATTCACTCGGGTCTGGCTCGCTCACACACACACACACAAGAAAAAGAAAACGGTGCCGCTTCGAGTGAACTCTACCGTTGTTAGGCACCCAATCACGGTCTGCCTAACCTTTGTTACCCAAACACCTTCTCCACAACGCCTGTAGAGTTTCAATCGAGTTGAGCAGCTACTAAACCAGTGTTGACAAGTCAACTCCTGTGGTTGAGCGGTCACCATGTCAATTGCTCAGCGTAAGGGTCTAGTCCTTATATTTTTTTCCCCCGGAGTCCGCAACCCCGGCCAGGTCCGCAACCTGCAACCCAGGGTAAGAGGCGGGCGAAAACCGTCTCGCGGCGCACCACAGCCCCCCTTACCCTATCTTACATGTCGGCATACTCCGCCCTAGGGCACGGCATCCCATACTACCCTGCCCTAGAGTCGGGTTTTCCAAATTCTATTGGCCCGCAGCCACAACCTTAACAGTGTAACACTTTGCATGATGATAATATCCTACGATTCTCTAGAATATCAGATAATTATTTCTAGGGTTTCAAAGGCATGGCTACAATTTAAACATGGCATTTGTCGGTGGTAGGATTAACTACATCACATGTCATTCTAAACATTTTATTTTATTTCCGAACTAACATTTCGCAACTAGCTCAATGCAAATAACATACTAACATATTTAAACATTATGGGATACAACATGATCAAAGGATTTGGGACTTGCCGTCTATCCGGATGATTTCTGCGAGCTCGAACGTCGAAGCACCTGGATCCTGAACCTGTTCTTGAATCTCCGGGATCTCCGACACTAACGCAAACAATTAAAATGAAATAAATCCAGCTTGCAACTAATCAAGCGAGGAAAAATAATCTAATTAAAAAGAAATAAATTGCATAAACACCCCAAATGGAATTTTAGGAATTTTTCTAGGATGAATCTGTGGAAATGGAGTTCACCAGAGGGTCTAGAATAATATTTGGAGCAAAGTGGTGAAATTTGGGAATTTTTGGGATTTTCTGTGATTTTCTGGGATTTATTTGGAATTTCTGGAATATTGGAAATTGGAAAATCACTGAAAATTGGTATGAACAGTACCAGGCCGGCCCAAGCCAACAGTGCGGCCTGGCACTGTGCGGCCCGCGCGGCCGAAGGCCAGCGCGGCCCACGGCGGCGACGCGCGGCGGCCCGCAGGCGCGCGCGCGCTCGGGCGACGAAGCAGGCCGTTCGGCCCATTCCCGCGCGCGCTCTCGGGGCTGGGATGCGCGACGCGTGGCCCGGGTGAACGTCCCGGATCGGCCGGGGCGGACGGACGAGATGGGGGAAAGCGGGGAGATCAGACGGTGGGGATAAGAGGAGGGCGGTGAACCGGTACGGGAAGGTGGATGGCGGGGATTAGAGGGTTTTAAGGGGATCCGACGACGGGGAGGCGGCCACGACGTCATCGTCTTCCTCCGGCCGGGCGCGAGATGCAGCGGGACGGAGGCGGCGGGGCCGCGGTGCTCCGGCGACGTCGACGGCTCCCAAGGGCAGCGGAGTGTACCGCCGGGTAGGGCTTGACTTGGGGAGCCCATTTCGGGGTTTGGGAGGAGAAGGGAGTCAAAGGAGAGGGAGGGAGGCTGAAGGGGAGTGTTCGGGGATTTGGCGGCGAGGAAGACCACCGGCGGCGAGAGAGCCAAATCGGGGCGGTTACACCATCTGGGGAGGGTGAGGCTCACATTGGCGGCGGCAGCGGGAGCTGGGGAGCTTCGAGGAGGGCTGGCCACGGGAGCACGGCTGAGGCGGCGGTGAGCTTTGGCGGCGGCGCTCCACAGGGCTCCACCTGGCCAAACAAGGGTACCAACACGATTAGGGGATAGCAAAGGTGCTTCCAGCGAATGCAATCGAAGAATGGTTGAGCGGGGGAGGAAATCCGCTTTGCGGGGTCACCGGCGCAGGGGGAGGTGGCGGCGGAGCTACGGGCGGCGGGAGCTCAATCGGGTGCTCGAGGAGGTGGCTGGGAGTGACAGGAGGGGTATGGGAGTGTTTGGGGAGCTCGGGGAGCAAAGGAAAGAGGGGAGACCGAGGGGGGGGGGGTTTATACCCGAAATGGAGGGGAGCGAGGCTTCGGGGAGAAGCCACCGGCGGGGTTCTGGGGCGACAGGGATGGACGGGCCGTCGCGGGCGTTTAATCCCGCACAGTGGAAAGGGGCGAGGGTGACGCGAGGCTCTGCACAGGGCGGGCGACGCGACGGGGGCAGGTGAGCTGCGGCCAGGGCGGGGCGCGTCCGCGCGCGCGAGAGAGAGAGAGGGGGCGGCGTCTGCCAAGCGGGGCCGGAGCGAGGCGGGGTGACGTGGAGCGGGGTCGTCCACTCCTCCGGTCCCGGGGCTGTCGGGGCGGCGCGGCGCAGGGACCGGTGTGGCCGCGGGCGCCGGGGCAGGGCGGCGCCAACAGGAGGAGGGAGTGGGGAGGCGCTGCGGGAGGGGAGAGGCGGCAGGGGGAAGCGGCGCCAACGAGAGGCGCGGGCGCGGGCGCAGGGCACGCGAGAGAAGGGAAGGCGGAAAGGGAGGCGGGGCGCCAACGGAGTGGAGAAAGCGGAATGGCCGAGGAAGGAAAGCGTATTCCGGGGAAGATTTCCAAAAAGGGAAAGATCTCAGAATTCACTCAAAAATGCACCAAAAATCATAAAATTTTCTGGTTTGAATTTTGGGGACTTTTCAAGAACTCTGAATATGTAAACATGAAGCATGTTGCGTGACAGTTAACGTACTAGGTTAATGCTGATCAAGAAAGCGAGCTTGTAAAGCTGGCCTGTTCATATATATACCTGGTTGTTAATGTATTTCATTACTTGGTCTTCTGTTTGATCGCTACCTTTTGTCTGACAACCAATGCCATAGGTACCTGTCCTACTTCTTCATCTGGGTACCTATACACTCCATGAAAAATAGATAGGATCTATTATGTAGGTTAAAAACATATTTTATCAAAAACAAAATAATATAAATTCTTTCATAGTAAGCAATCTACAGATTCTTTGTTTAATCTTTAGAGAATACAATTACATGTACACATGGCAAGCTTACCATTAAGTGTGTAACTACGTAGAAAATATTTGGATATTATATGCCTCACGATAAATTCCATAAATTCTAAAATTGATTTCACTCTAGTTGTTCAGCAATTCAGTCTAGTTCTGAAATTCAGCAAAAGAACAGATTTCACACCGTATATTTTCATTGCATACACCATCTATTTGTTGTGCAATTCAGCATAAGAACAAATATAATTGCAAAGAGAATAATGCAAAGCTATCCATTTCACACCATTCATTGCCATTATATACACACAAATTTCAACATCTGCCATACATGCTCATCTGCACAAATAGCAGTGCGACCCAAGTAATTAACAACAATAACACACATAACGAGCAAACCCTTCAGCACAAATACAACTTCCTTTCCTACTTCTAACACTGCCATCAACATGCGAACAAGTATAGATAACTCCTCCATGCCTTCTCCAACCCGTAATTCTTTCACCTTTGTTTCGGTCTTCATCATTGCCACATTGTATTCATCAGAACAGATCATACTCCGTTCACACAAATACTTGCCATATTGTTCCTCCCACAGCCAAAAGCTACAGCCAGAACCATCACGCTGACTCAAAGACAATCTCAGGATTCTCTCTCATTTTGGATGTCAATTGGACCATGTTCCTGCTCACACAGCTTGGGCACACGATCAACGGAAGTGCAAGCTTTCCCCTATGGCGGCTTCTCATCGAGGAGCTCGATGTCTCGACCATGGAGCACCTTTATCGCCGGAGCACGAGGCTGCAATCCAACCTTTGTGGTTGGAGGAGAGTGACACCTTCGTCGCCGAAGGTGGACGCGGAGTGGTAAATTAGGGATTAGCGATTTCGGATGAATCCGGTAGGGATATAAATGACCAATCGGAATTTTTTGTTCGGAATTTAGGCCTGCAGGATTTATGAGGACGAAAATACAAGATTACCAAGCCACTGTGGGCGCACAAATTCCTGCCATCCACGCTAGAGAGTCCACGTTAGGGTCAACCTTCCACGTCAGCGGCCAAGGACAGCTCAGGTTCTTTTGGACCTTTGATGACCCACTTAAATAGGTATAGATACCGGATTAGACAGTTTAATAGATTAAGGACCCAAATGAACCCCTCTAACAAATTTAGAGATCCACAGTATACTTTTCTCTTTTAAAATTTTACCCTACTTATCTTTATGCAAATAGTAAAGCCTAAGTTGAAAGAGCATTTTGGTTCGTTAAATACTTATTGGACGGCATAGAACATATGAGATGATGGGGTACTCTACTCGAAGTTGCTTTGTACTTGGCTTTATAATAGTTATAGGGCCTGTTCTTTTCCTCTGAAGCTGACGGTTTTTGGCTTTTGCTACAGTACCTAACTTTTAAACGGAGTATTTTCTCAAGACGGGGTCTACAAGTTAAACGATGTACACGTTAAAAGCCCAACATCTGTACCACCCAAAATCGCAAAGTGAGTATCTCTCTCCGTAATCTGTACCGTAAACAACCAAAATTTAAAAAATTCAGCCAAAAGCAATAAGCTACAGCCATTGCATGATATTAAAATCATTTGCATGATAATTTATTTGCGGTGATACTGGACAACTGCCGCATCAAATAAGCTTGGGACCAACTGTAGCACGTCTTCAAAATCTGCTGGTGCAACATAAGAATATAAAGGCTCCCTTCTTTTTCACTTATAACTTACGCCTTATAGTTTATACTACAGTAACTAACTTTCAAACAGTGCGATTTTTCAAGGTGGGATCAATAAGAAGATTGTAGTAAAAAGTATACTGAGTTCAGCTGTACCGGCTAAAATCACTTGCGACTATTTTCCTCTGCGTACTGCCTCTCATGAACAGCTAGAATTCAAAATTTTAAGTCATAAGCCATAAGTCACAGCCCAAAAGAACCCACCCAAAAAACTACATATTAGGATACCGATGTTAATGGAAGAAAAGGTTGTTAATTACTTGATATGGCTTGTACTTAATTCCTTTAGTCTTTCAACTACAGTGTTACCTGGACACAAACACGGGTGTCGGAATCTGACTTGTATTTGGGAGTATGATTCATCAAGCTCAAAAAAATAGGATTTGAGGATATATATATATATATATATATATATATATATATATATATATATATATATATATATATATATATATATATATATATATATATATATATATATATATATATATATAGAGGATATAAATTCATATCTTGAGACCACTTAATAAGATAGAGTGATAGAATATCCTAAATTGTACTTATCCTTCTCTCTTCTCACATAATCTCTCTCCCCGCACACTCTACTCATTCTTCTCTGGCTAATCACCTAGTCTCTCACTTCTCACCTAATCTCTCCCCTTACTTCCTCTACTCATTCTCTGGACGAATGGCCAGTTACTGGCTTCTAGTTCTATCCCATTTCCTTCTCTCTCTCCCCTTCCTTTTCTCTCCATTTCTTTTGTTCTCTCTCCTGCTTCTCCCACTCAGTGCCAACCTGGCAGGCTCCCCTAGCGCTGCCCCTCCCTGTCTAGTGTCTACAGCTGCCACGTGCGCCCCTTACTACTCACCCCTCTTGCGCCGCCGCCATGGCGGCCATGGCCTCACCAGCACCTCTGCCATGCTGCCCAGCTGCTTCGCTGGCTTCTACGCCGCCGCTGCCATGGCCTAGCCGGTGTCGGGCGTGAGGAGGATGGGGGTGGCTGCTCGGCTGCAGCTCCTCTCTCTCCGTAAGACTCGTCGGAGCCACATCTGATGCATGTCACCGACGCATGTCGACACACGGACGCATGTCAACAAGCCAAAAAAAATTTGGACACACGAGTCCCGGTAACACTAGTCAAGTATATAAAGGAAGCCATCTTCAACAAAGTAGCAAAGGTCACCTGTCTTCAGCCAACCAACATAACCAAATGCCGAAAAGTTTGTCTCATTATAACCAACATATCCTACGGTTAATGAATTATTAGAGCATTTCGTTTAGCAAAAACTAGCCACAAACCAATTCTGTACTTGGAAGCTTTTAAAAACAGAACTTTTGATCTTTACTTTCTTTCTCTTATTCTTTGATTATTTTCTTTTATGTTATTAATATAGAGGAATCAATCAGGAGAATGTAATTCATTATCTAAGCTAATAATCAGGTAGTACTCAATTGTCTTGCACTGCTATTTTCTCTAAGGATCAATCTAATAGAAGTACAAATCAATAGTACAACTAGCAAAAAGTAAATGCAATTCTTGACCAGGCCCTATCCTACTGTGCACCAGAGTGTATGTCAAGTTTTATTTAATTATTAAGTTGCTAATCCTAAGTCAAGCCTTAGTAGTTATTGTGAGACCATATGGAGGTCACCTCATTGTTATGATGAGTAATTGACTTTTAGTTCAAAGAATTTATAGAGCTCAAGTTTGGTTTTTGAAAGTTTGCAATTTTTCAGTTGCATTTTGTTGCCCGTCTACCGGCCTAGGGCTAGTGGTCAGACCAATTGTGGGAGGCAGCAATTAGACTAGCATTTGGTCGGCGGTTTGACCAGCTAGAGGAGGCAGCCGGACCGGCCGGTGCCAGTGGTCTGACCAAGGGCCACCAGCAGTCAGACCGACTAGAGCTGGCGGTCTAACCAGCCCCAATATTGGTCTCAGTTGTAAAGTGGTATTTTGGAAATTCTAGTCTTTGTTTGATTTGGTTTGATCTATGTCATTGCATATGTGTTGCATTATGTATTTATGGACTAACGTGGGTCAAGTTACGAAGAACTTGTACTAAAAAATGGTTGCTTGGTCTATTGTTGTGCAGGTGGCTTGGAGGCGACTATGGTTAATAGTGAGGAGACCGAGACTAAGTTGGTGGGAATAACTGAGACCCAGAACGGTCATAGATGCCGTGTAGGATAGTTGAGTGCAAGCAAGGCATAAGGTAGACAAGGACCATGAATGGTGAAATTTGAGCAAAAACCATGATGCATTAGAGATACACGTCATGCTTTACGGTGATATGCTTCTGGGATGGAAGCCTTGAGATACGTGCTCTCGTTGTCATCAATTGGGCACATTGATAATTTTGTCTTGTGCGGTGTTACATTACGGTTTACTTGTTGTGTTAGTTGTAGAACTCCGAAGCTACATCATAGTGAGGCGGACGGGATTGGGACTAAGCTAAGAGAGCTTATATCCAAAGCGATCAAGGAATTAGGACTACTCTCAGAAAGAGCTGAGGTCTAGATGATCAAGGAGCCGCTAAAGATGACTGAGACTTACGGGGTGGTTAGAAGCCGAGACGACGAGGAGCTGAAGTGAAAGCTACCGATGGACACAGTGATACAGAAGGCGCCCTAGGCGGCCGCCGCGACTTGGCCCCTCGGCAGGAGGTCAGGCGGCTGGGCGGTCACAGGCGGGCGTAGGCGGGCGCGGCGGCGGCGCGGCGACCGCCGAGGACGCCTAGGCGTGGGACGGGGACATAAGAAGCACGAAACGGTGCGGGTGCATGACATTTCCACAGAGCGCGCAAAAGGGAAAAGCTAGGGTTGGGGGAGACGCCACACCTCGAGGGATTCCCACGCGCCGGCGCCGTCGAACCGCCGGATCCCTCCGCCTTGCATTGTCGCTGGATTTGGCCGAGCAGCCCGAGCTTCTCCTCCGCCTCTGGCCTCCCCCTTCGCCGGATTATCCCCAAGTACCGCACTTCCTCCCCTCCGCCTCCAGCCTCCCCCTCCGCCTCCCCTCCCCCTCAGCCTCTGGCCTCCCCTCCGGCTTCGTAGCCGAGAGCCGAGCACTGTGGTCTGTCGTCTATGTTGTGGAATGTGTGGACTGGGGAGAGCGAGACGCGAGAGCGGCGAGAGGCGAGCGCTTTAGATGGCACGGCCGCACGGCCCTCTCTGCCCCGCACGGGTGAGGTGTCGGCAGTCGGCTGGAGCCAGCTGTTGGCACGGGAGAGGAGACTGTCTGTTTGTCTCACCGAGTCACTGTCGGCGTGTGACATACACTTTATGACTTTAATTAGTGTATTTTAATTAGTCATTAGTTAACTAATTTGATGATGCATCGCATACACTTTTATTAATACTTTGCTAATCTTTCTTTAATTCTTTATGCTATGTATGTGTAGCTGTAGCATACTAGCATGTCATCTGTTGCTTCGGCGCCAGAGGTGAACACCACTGAAGATAGCCTCAAAAGAAAATCGGGTGATGTAGGGTGGGAATATGGTGTGTTGGTGAATCCGAACAACCTGGATAAGGTAAAATGTATTTTGTGTGATAAGGTTGTTTCCGGTGGGATTTATAGGATCAAGCAACATATTGCATACATTAGTGGGAATGTTGCGAAATGCCCTAAATCCACCAAGGAAGACCAAGAGAAATGTCGAAACTCTATTGCGGAGGCAAAGAACAAGAAGAAGAGTAAGAAAGCTCATGAAGATGAGGTTAGGGAAGATGTGACCATTTGAGGTGATGGTGAGGATGATGAAGGGCTCGAAGAAATTGGAGCATCAGCACCTCGAAAGTTTGGCCCTATGGATAAGTTTACCAATCCAATTGATCCTCAAGGTAGTAGTTTAAGCACTCAAGAGCTTAAGCGGTAACAAAAAATCACAGAGGCAGTTTGGAAAGAGAGGCTTCATAAGGTGAAGCAATATGTGGCGAGATGGCTTTACATATCAGGTATATCTTGTAACATATTTTCATTTTTACTCTTAAGGTAAAGCAATATTAATTCATGTATGCATTAACCTTATATCATGTTTTCATTTTTACACCTTAGGTGTACCATTCAATGCCATAAACAATGATGAATTCAAGCAAATGATGGAAGCCGTTGGTCGATTTGGCCCAGGATTCGTAGGTCCTTCCCAATATGAATGTCGAGAGCCATTGTTGAAGGAGGGGGTAGCGAGAACAAGTGGTTTGTTGAAGGCACATGAGGAAGAAAGAGTCATGACCGGGTGCTCTATTATGACCGATGCTTGGACGGACCAAAGGAGGAGGAGCATAATGAACTTATGTGTACATTGCTCATTGGGAACATGTTTTTTAGAATCAAAGGAGGCTTCGGAAGATGCACACACAAGTGAGTACATCTTCGAGTATGTGAATGCTTGTATTGAAAAACTAGGTCCACAAAATATTGTGCAAGTAGTGACGGATAATGCTTCCAACAACGTGAGAGCAAAATAATTGTTGAAGGCCAAAAGGCCAAATATCTTTTGGAGCTCATGTGCAACACATACCATAAACTTAATGCTTCAAGGAATTGGTACCATGCAAAGTATAAAAAGACACTTGAGCAAGCGAAATCTTTGACCGTTTTTATTTATTCACATCACAAGACATTGGCCTTGATGAGGCAACATACAAAGTGGAGAGATATAATAATGCCCGGAGTGACTAGATTTGCTTCGGCCTTTCTTACTTTACAAAGTTTGATTGAGAAGAAGGTTGAACTAAGAGCCATGGCGCTAAGTAAGGAATGGGAAGAATCCGCTCATACTAAAAAGGGCAAAGGCATCGTGGCAACGGGGACACTCATTAGTAGGTCCTTTTGGAATGGTGTGAGCAATATGTTGAAGGTATAACCTACTTCTAATTTTATATTTGTATGTCTTCTATTGTGTGCTATTTCACTATTTGATAATGCTTGTATTTTGCTCATTTACTTGAAGGTTTTTGAGCCATTAGTCAAAGTTCTCCGCATGGTTGATGGGGATGGTCCATCCATGGCCTTTCTTTATGGAGAAATTCTAGAAGCTAAGAAGCAAATCAAAGAGTCCTTGAATAATGCGGAGAGTAACTACAAGTTGATAATTAAAACAATTGATGGTAAAATGAAGGGAAGACTTGATTCTCCATTGCACATGGCAACATACCTATTGAATCCATATTACAGTTATCGTGATCGATCAATCTTTTTGGAACAAACCATAATGGATGGCTTCATTGAATGTGTCGAAATCTTTTATCATAGTGATGAAGAAGCAATGGATCAAGTGCTCAATGTCGACTTTGACATTTTCAAGGATAAAAAGGAAACCTTTGGGAAAACTCCTGCATGACTTGGATGTCAAAAGTTTGATCTTATTCCCGGTAAAGTTGTTCTCACTTCTCAAATTTAATGAGTCAATACATGCAAATTGTCTTTTGTCCATTACTAATATTTTTCCTTCCAATTATGTAGCCAATTGGTGGTCTAAGTATGGATGTCATGTTCCTCGCTTGCAAAGATTGGCTATAAGAATTCTTTCCTTAGCCTCAAGTTCATCCGGATATGAAAGAAACTGGAGTACTTTTGACATGGTTTGAGACTAACTCTCAAGTCCCATCTTTTATGTCACTATTTCAATTTAAGTACTTAACTAATCTTTACTTTGCAACTCGTAGATACATACCAAGAAGAGAAATAAATTAGATGCTTACCGCCTCAACAATCTTGTCTATGCCCAATTCAATGCAAGACTTATGAACAAAAAAGAAAAAAGCAAATCAAAGAATATAGATGTCCTTTTAGCTTCGCACGCTACTTTTGCTCAAGGATGGGTTATTGAAGGTGGGGGATGAGGAGGTTGACCCTGAGACTGGTCTTTCATGAAAACTCATTGAAGAAGCAAGTGGTGAAGCCACACAACCTCGTAGGAGCACAAGAGTGAGAGAACTTCATGAGGATGATTTCAAATCTGAAAGTGAAGAGGAAGAGGAGGTGAACGAGGAACTTGAGAATGTTGAGTTCGAATCCGATCAAGATGAAGTGATTCCAACAAAGGATTACGGTCAAGAGGATGAAGATTGATCATTTTATCTATGCATGCTACTTTGTTAAAGTTTCTTTAAGAATTATTTTGCTATGTATGGTTAAGAACTTTTGGTGTGAGATGTTATGATGTGAACTATGTTTATGTATGGTTGTGAACTTATTTTACACTTTTATTTGATATATGTGACTATGTTTTATTGTCTTGCAGTCATTTATTATTTCTTTCATTAATCATTCTTTCATACTTACATAGATGTCTAAAGAGCAATAGTTGAATAAATTTATCCACATACCAAAAGTCTCATGTATTGCTTAATTTTTAATGTGCAGGTTTATATGAAGCATTTACGTCAAGAATTTACATCAAGTGATGCAATATCCATCATCATCTATCGAATGTACAACATTACAAATTATTTCAGGTAACAATTCTTCCTCCAAACATCATATATGTCTTGACATCGTCAGTAGGACATCATGCTAAAGTCGGCCGCCTAGACCCCGCCTAGGCCGCCTAGGCGCTAGGCCCCTGCTTGCCGCCCGCCTAGCGCCTACTTGAACATTGGGTGGACATGACAGGCAACAACAAGGTGGATCGAGACTAGGCTAGAGAGGAGTCAAGGTCCTATGTAGTCAAGCAAGCCAGGTGCCGCCATGTGCGAGGAAAAGCATATGGTGTGCCAAGTGACTTAGATCATTTGTAAGCGATAATGGTTTCCTAGGATTCAGACGCATGAGAGTCTTGGCACTAAGTCACTGGGGCCACATGGAAGATGTCAGCATGGGTGATGCTTCATGGCAAAGGAAGCTGAAAGCTTCGTGGAAGACGATAGAGAGGCATTTTGGTAAATTGCCTAATGCCAAAAAGTAGCGATGTGCGAAACTACAACATTGGCCTAAGTGGTTTAGATCTTGTATGTGCTAAAAATTTAAAGTGGATCAAGTGCTGATTCACTAATGGGTTAATAGGTGTGAGTGCTTTGAGAAGCGTGTATGTGTGAAGTGTAAAACCCGACATGGTATTAGGTTAGCGAGTTAGCCTATGTAAGTGGATGAAACCCAATTAGAGGTGTTGGTTAGAGTTTCCTTGTGAGCCTCCATATATAAGGAAAGAGAAAGGTTGCTAGATCAAGGTTTGGAGATAATTCATGCCTAGCCTTGAGAGGAGTTATGGTTCTTGGAGAGAACCTTGTGTGAAATGTGAAAGACTCTTGTGGCTGAGCTTTTTATCATCTTTAAGCTTTGTGTTGGTTAGGGAGTGGTTGTAGGTATTCATCTCCAAGTATCAATAGAGATCAAAATTCATTCAAGTATATTTTGTTCCCTTATGCTAAGTGATGAAATATTGATTTAGCTTGGTGTTTTGTGCTTATCCTTCTCTTCTTAATCTTACTTTGTGACAAGGATGAGTAAGTAATGAATATGTTTCTTGGAGACCATATCTCATCCATCTAGATACTTGTTATTTGTAAATTCTTGTGTTTGCTCGATTTGCTCAAGGGGTGATTTTGGGGTTTGATCTTGTGGGCATTTTGACTTGAGTTCACGCTATGATGTAGCTTACTATGATATGTAAGAATCCATCCAATGTCATCAAGATCATTAAGAACTCACAAACAAGAGCATATCGAGATTTCTCTCTTTTACTCGATTTTGGTGCAACATTCCTTTAAATAGAAAAAGGTCAAAATTTTGGCAATGATTTTCTTAATCATTGATTAAAATAGATTCTTGACATCCTAGAAAACATGCGTACCAAATTTCAAGTGATTGGAGCCTTAGTTTGAGAGTTAGCTCAATTTGTGGTTTTACCCGGTTTTGATGTAGCAGAGCTTCAAGGGCCAAAAGATCCCAATTTTATTATGTTCTTTCAAGAGATTTTGTTGGGACAGGTTCTTAAGGTCATTATTTAGCTTGGTTTAAATTTCAAGTCTTTTGGAGTTGTTGATCAAAGGTTTCGTCGATTTTCAGATTTGAAATAGTACTGAAAATCACTATGTTCTTGGCTAGAACTCAGACTGCCAACTAACTGAAGGTCACACCGCCAAGAGTTCTGACCACCAAGTAGCTAGAGGTCAAACAACCATCTAGCTAGCATCAGACCACCCCCTACTCAGAGGTCAAATCGTCAGGGCATGCCAAGGCACGTTTTGCTCATTTTTTCTTGGATCTTTCCTTACGAGTGATTGGTTTATGATATTCATAGGTTCTTACAGATATTGGAGTGAAGAGCTTTGCTTTCTCCTTTGAAAAAGATTTGAAAAAGGTTTTAATTGTGTTGGCTCCTATTCACCCCTCTAGTCGTCGTTCATGGTCCTACAGTTACTTAACCTATGCTAAGTTTTAGTTTATAACCAATCCTACGTAAAATGTTAATTGATTAACGTAGCATAAATTACCAATTTATCTACCACTGACCTAACGTCCACTCTGATACCAACTGTAACACCCCGGTCCAACTCTGAAGCCTAGAATGCTACCACTACTCTGTATCACTCTAAATTACATCCAACACTACTAAATTTCGGTAGCATTTCCCCTGGTTATACTATTACAAAACGATGAACAACCTACGTTTAACAACTTGCATTAAAAACTAGTGCTATGAACAAGACTAGACACGTCACAACCAAAGCTTAGGACCTTGCACCCAAAAACGTTAGGAAGCATATTTAACTTGCAACCAAACACTAATAATAAGTCAACCATACCATAAAACGTTATAAGGTTGGTCAATAAACTTCTCAATTCCGTTAGCTAAGATCCAGACAAAAGAGCTAATTTGCTTAGATAGAAATGATATTGTTGTAGGGGTGACCCAACCCCCCGTGACTGGGCCGTGCAACTAATCCAACATGTAATAGGCCCAATAGTGTAGAGGAATATAACAGTGTAAATATACCAATGTACCCCCATCCCTTGTAAGTACTAAGGGGTAGAATGGGGATTTCCCATTCTACCCCACTCATATATATATAACCCCCAGGAGGGGCAAAGGAGTGGGATCCTCTCATTCTCACCAACCATTCCACAGACATGGCTCCCTCTTCCTCTTCTACTAGTCCCCTCCTTCTCTGTTTGGTCTGTAGCCACAACAGATATATTTAGAGGTGACGGACTAAAGGGTAGTTGTTGCCCGTGATGTGAATGTGTTATCTCCACCCCATGTGTGATTACTTCAAAGGTCATATAAAAACAACAAATAAGTAAAGGTGAGTCTGAGACTCAACAAGTACATAATAAAATAGTGGCATCAACACAACAATTCAGTAAATCTCATATCTATAGACTGTAAATCGTAATATCTGTAACTGTATCACTATCTTCCTTTGGTTTCTTTCATGCAATGCGATATGTCTGTAACTGTAACTTTTACTAGTATAGCAGAATGTTCATCCATTGATGAACTACTCTTGCTCCATCCTCTGTCATACAGGTCTCAACCTCTACTCTCATAGAGTGTCTACCGAAATAGGTCTTTATCTTCCCACTCCCATGGGATACCCACCCAAGATAGGTCATGTGCATGAATGCAATGCGAGGATGCAACCTTTTTTAGCATTTATCCGGTACTGTTAACCATTTTCCTTCTATCAAGTCATGATTAGGTAACCACGTCATTTACCATTATCATTATCCAACAGTCATCATGTAACCATCACTATTTATCACATTCCATCAATATTAGTCAATCAGCATCATTAGGTGTTCCTTGTAGGTATCATAGACAACAGGATTAACAAGAGTAATCATATCAATAGCAGGGTAAACAAGTCATAAGCATAAAGCATCAACACAACCAAACCGGCCACTGTTCTACTATGCACTTGCTTGTTTAACCGTGTGGATGATGCGTAGATAGCACCAACCCTGAAACTCCACTTGGATAACCAATACCACATCTCAAAACATCCTATAATAATACAAACACTCAAACAAAATGGCATCACTCCTACACAAAAACTTAACCTAATCAGTCCCCTTTCATCAGACATTTTCTCCCAATGTCCTAGTGACCAGAAGACTACTACTCGGATGCACTACCAAAATAGCCCCCAAAACCACTTAACCTAAAAAAAGAGTTTGAGCACTATACGGTTGACCAATTAGCTATCAATTCCACATTATAGCTATATCCTAAGTTTTTAACTTATATTCTAGAATCTGAAATTGCCACAACACTATCTAACCGTGATGACTAACCACACTACTCGCCTCCTCTCCCTAATAGCCAGTATCAACGGGAGAATTTTGGGAAAATATTGAAGAACCAGTCGAGCAAGACTTTGAGGATTCCTTTGGAGTAGACGATTATTGGTTTTAGGTCTCATTCTCGCTCAGGCATGCCTGTGATTTTCGTTTTGTTATGTAATATAACTTTGGGCTTGGACGACCTGCTGTGTAAAACTTGGTTGTTATACAATAATACTGTATAAAGTTTGGATCTTATGGAATAAGCTTGTGTTGGTACGATGCACACTCGACTACAATACTCCGCAGTTGAACATTCTGAGCAATCACGGGGAAATATAATGGCCTCATAAATGTGGGCATTACAAAGATAAGCCATAGGACTCAGGTTGGAGCTAAATGGGGAGCAGTAGGAAACATCAAGAAAGAAAGAACCAGATAAACATCACAATTTGCATCCATAGGAGAGACCAGTAGAAAAAAGAAAGGGGACAGTAAGAAGAAAAGGGGAGCAAGAAACCAAGAATGTATGGATTGCATCATATCCTCCTAGGTGGCTAGGTTTCCAATCTTAAAGAGAGCCGTAGTGCATCACAACAGGCAAGGTGTGCATGATTGCCCATATGCACAGAGTCCTTTTTACATATTATATGTATGAATGTGTGTGATGCTTGATCACTTGTATATTCATGCCATGGTATTATGGTATATTTAAAAGGGTAGACAATCACTAGCATGCATGGATTCTAGCTTTACATAAACATGATTCCAAGGTGTGCATGCTTCCAGATTATAAAGAAAAATGCTTTTGTGAATGTGTGCTTAGTACAAGAGTGGAGGTTGTGTTTGAAGCAAGTCCTTAGATGAATAGAAATGCCATGTATAAGAAGTACCCTTTTATCACGCGTAGGATCAAGCACAATAGTACATGAAAGTAGCCAAGAAATAGTTATATCTTCTAAATAGTTATATCTTCTCATGGTTATGTTTAAATGGAGGATTACTATAAATACTAGCATGCATATGCTCTGGATGGTACCAATAATGTTAACACCTTGATTCTAATATTTAGTTCCTTGAAGTTTAGTTCATTAGCTTTCACGAATGGAAATAGTGCATGTTTTTTCATTCTTTTATTCTATATTTTCATAGGAGTGCAATGCTGAAGAAGCTCCAGTGATTTTAGCCCTTTATTTGTCAGATTTCAGGAATTTAAATAGTACAAGTAATGCCATGTTAATTACCCTATGATCATGGAAATCTGTTGATAGGGATGATTCTTTTGTCAAGTTCTAGATTACATACAGATAATACTCTGTTTTATAAATACCATGTCAGTACCATGTTGTAGAGTGCAGTAATGAAATTGGCAATTTATATGGTTGATTGGTAAGGACCCATTCATGCTAGTGTGATAATTTCATTAGTGACCATGGCATGATAGTGTGGTGATTTTGATGCTCAATGCATTGTTTAGTTTATTTCAAGAAACGAATGTTCTTGGCTCTGTCCCAGAAAATGTGTGAGCACGCATGCATACATCTAGGCATTGCCCAGTTCAGAACCATCATCTCAAAGAAATTTTTGTACGGATAACCCATTTTTTATTCGAAAATACAGAAATATACCCGCGACAAAATTTTTTACACAAATAGGCTCGAGTCGCCAAACCATTGGGCGAATTACACTTGTCGCCCCACCAAAACGCGACTTATAAAGAATCTGGTAACCGTTGGGCGATTAAATGCAATCGCCTCCCCGTTAAGCGATTCAATTGAATCGCCCCCCGTTCGGCGACATAAAGAAGAGTCGCCCAACGGGGGGGCGACTGCATGTGAAACAGCCCGACGGCCGAGCCCCTTTTCTTCCCCACGCCTGCTCGCCAATCTACCTCTAGGCGACTGCATGGATCCTGTTAAGGGTTTTGTGAATTTTGTAATTTGATACTCGTAAAAAATGTTTAATATTTGTCACATTACTTGATATAGAAATAATTTTCTATACGAAAAGAAGAGATAATAGCATTGTTTGAATTTAAATGAACTTTATAATATAACGCAGTAACATGCCGCGTATTTATCCATTACATGCATGTCATACACCCCTCACTCCCCACCCTAAGGTGCTCCATCACCTGCTCCATCACCGCGCGCGCGTCCTGCCATACGGCCCCGCTTGGCCGTCCTCCGGTGCAACGGATTACGGGGCGGCGGGGGACGAGGGTCCGAAAAAGTAAAACAAGCAGGTGGGTTTCGCACCCGCGGCTGTGCCGGTGGAGTCACCTGCACCTCCGGCTGTGTGGCCTCCGGTGCACTAGGGAGGCCACCGCTGGAGAGAACCTCCGGTGCTGTGTCGGAGGACGGCCCAGGCCAGTCCGCAAAAAACTGGTCCACCTCGATGTGGCCCAGGGAGAAGCATCCCTGCTGCTAGTAAGGACCTGCAATAGTAGTATCGTTAGTTCGTTGCATGTCGTCTTAGGTTAAAAACAAGCTCGGACGATGCGTACCCGTACATGGCGCCATGAAATCATCCGTGTGGAAGCCGGGGATGTACGTAGGAGGCCGTGACCAAGGAGAACTCCTTGGCTGGTCGGGGGGAGGTGTACGTGTCCACGTAGAACTCCCTGGCTGCTCTGGGGGAGGTGGACGTGTCCACGTAGAACTCCCTGGCTGCTCCGGGGGAGGTGGATGTGTCCACGTAGAACTCCCTGGCTGCTCCGGGGGAGGTGGACGTGTCCACGTACTACCTCCGGAGTAGTGCCACGCTGGTCGGGGTGGCACTGGTGGTCGGGGTGCACTGGCCGTAGGTGTGGAGACCACCGGTAGCCTCGTGCAGGTCCTCGCGCCACTCGGCGGGAGCCTCCGGTAGGAAGGCAGCGTCTCCCGCGACCGGAAGGCCAAGGAGTACGGACACGTCCTGCAGGGTCGGCGCCATCTCCCCGACTGGTAGATGGAAAGTGTGCGTCTCGGGCCGCCAACGGTCCACCAAAGCCGTCAGCAGGGAACGGTCGAACGGGAAGCGTCGTGATCGCTCCACGCCCGCCTCGTCCCCCTCCCCGGCCAAGGCACCTCCGTCCTCATCCGTGGCCTGCACCATCCGGGCAAGAGGGAGAAGTCCAGCATCCCGCAGCCTGCAAATAAAGTGAAGGTCAGCATTAAATATTTTTATGGTAATACTAAAACGTTGGCGTAGTGCAAACCTGGCAGTCCAACGGGGGTCGAGTCCCCAGGCCACACGAGGTGTGCGTGTCCGGACCACTCCCAGCTCAGTCGACTCGTCCGTGCTCCCCGGTGGCGGCGCACGACGGGAAGCGCGGTGCACGCGGTCCAAGTGCTCGTCCAACAGCGTGTACCGCCAGTCACCCGCCATAACTGTAAAATTATCTAAATGTAAATTTGTACACTACATTTTCTACAATAATACATGAAAAATAGTATACAAAATTTCGACACAACAATTTTCTACATTTAAATTTTCTTCATTTCAATTTTGTAAACTGCATCTACATTTGTACATTGAATGATCTACAATAAATTTCTAAAGTAAATTTTCCACAATAATACATTACAAATATTATACAAAAAAACTATATTTTTCTACATTTAAATTTGTACATCTAAATTTGTAAACTGCATCTACATTTCTAAATTTAATGTTCTAAACTAGATTTTCTAAACTAAATATCTAAACTAAATATCTAAGCTAATTTTCTAAACTAAATATCTCTACTAAATATCTAAGCTAAATTTGTAAACTAAATATCTACACTCTACACTACATTTTCTAAACTAAATTTATCTAAACAAATTTTCTAAAATCAATTTTCCACAATAATGCATTACAAATATTATACAAAAAACTATATTTTTCTACATTTAAATTTATACATCTAAATTTGTAAACTGCATCTACATTTCTAAATTAAATGTTCTAAACTAGATTTTCTAAACTAAATATCTAAGCTAATTTTCTAAACTAAATATCTAAACTAAATTTGTAAACTAAATATCTACACTAGATTTTCTAAACTAAATTTATCTAAACTAATTTTCTAAAATAAATTTTCTAAAAGTAGAAAAATACCTGCAAATCCCGCGGCTTCTCCTCCTCTCCCTCTCCTCCCCCTCTCCTTCTCTTCTTCCCTCTCCTCCCCCTCTCCTCTCCCTCTCCTTCTCTTCTTCCCCTCTCCTCCTCCTCTTCCTTCCTCTCTTCTGCTCTGTCTTCTCGCGCGGTGGAGAGAGTGAATGGCGAGCGAGCAGACGTGGGGAAGAAAAGGAACTCGGCCGTCGGGCTGTTTCACATGCAGTCGCCCCCCCGTTGGGCGACTCTTCTTTATGTCGCCGAACGGGGGGGGGGGGCGATTCATTTGAATCGCTTATCGGGGAGGCGATTGCATTTAATCGCCCAACGGTTACCAGATTCTTTATAAGTCGTGTTTTGGTGGGGCGACAAGAGTAAATCGCCAAATGGTTTGGCGACTCGAGCCTATTTGTGTAAAAAATTTTGTCGCGGGTATATTTCTGTATTTTCGAATAAAAAATGGGTTATCCGTACAAAAATTTCTCATCTCAAACACATGCACAACCATCCAGTAGGAGAGAGGTACGGAATCCGGAATCGGACTCACCAGAGAAGGGAGCACCGCCGCCGGAGTGGCTGAAGTGTTTTGCACCTCGCCGCCTCAACAACGGCGGCGGCGACGTCATAGGCGGCTGGCCTTGGGCCACCGAGGAAGAAGAGGCGAGATCCTTGTCAGAACCTGAAATGTGTTAGGACTTGGGGGCGCAATTCAATCTGAAGAAAACGCTTCGTGAGTTCCAGTTGGTTTCAGCTGAAGGTATCCTGACGGTCCAGATTTCTTCACATCCACTGCTGGAGCATCAACGGTCTACATTAGTGTCATTAATGTAGTCTTAAGCATCTTTATTTGTTTACATGCAATAGCATTAACCTGTGTTAAACTGGGGTGTAATGGCTGTAATTAGCTCTTAAGCATACTGTTGGCCTTGTACCCATACAAATACCTTATTGCCAGAAGGAAGGGATATGCTATTGCGCCGCTACTCTTTAGCCATACTGTAGCCCTAATTTATTTGTCCTGCTCTCCCGAGTTTTTCTTCCCCTTTTCAATCTCAGATTTGCTCCTAGTCCTTCCCTGGAGATCTGACAAACTGGTATCATAGCTGTGCAATCCTTGGCAAAGAAAGGTTGGAGTGATTGGGTTGGGAACTTCGGTTCTTAGTAAAATCCCCGACCACCTCTAACCTTGGCGGCGGAAGATATTGCTGCGCGGTGAGGGTTCCGGAGCCATTCCGCGGTAAAATCCCTGAGCCCGCATCGATCTGCGTGGTAAATGATGAAATCCATGGCGAGGAATGAAGCGGAGGCGTCTGAGCTCACGGCTGTCAGGTAAGAGGCGATGGAGGCTAGCTACAAGGCAGATGTGGTGCAGCGTCAGATGGGAGACCTCCAGAAGCAAGTGATGGGGATGCAAGATCAGATGAACCGGATGGAGACATTGTTGTAAGGGCTGGTCAATTCCCTGGTGAGAGTAACTGAGCAGACTACCGGTAGAGGTTCAACAAACTTGCGACAAGCTGAGGAAACAAGAAATCTGCAAGAAGTGGTTCAACCTGGAGAGTTGGAGGTTGAGGTGGCAAGGAGAATCGAAGATCTGGGAAGAGTTAACCTCAACAGTACACAGGGGGTTCATCTGAATGGCACTCCCGAAGGTAATTATCATTCTCCTTCTACTGGATACTCAGCAGTACCAAATAGGTGTGGACAAAATCCGTTGCCGCATTCTTATCTAGTCTCTCCCACTTTAAACAATCTGAATCCAAATCAAGGCCCCGAATTGGCAAGGCAGTGGCTACCAAATCCTAGGGATTTTCTAAACCCACCTCAGCTACAGTATCAAGCTAGGCAGTGGAACCCCAATCCCAGCAATGAGAGGGCCCACAGTTTTTACAAGACCATTGCAAAAGGACCTAAGCTTGACTTTCCCAGATTTGATGGAGGGGAGCCATTGGAGTGGATTCGACAAAGTGAAACATATTTTACTATGTCCAATGTCCCGGATGAAGCTAAGTTTGATTTAGCTCAGTTGTATATGGTAGGAAGAGCTGATAGATGGTTAAGAAGTACGGGATTGCTTTGGAATCCTCCCCCCTGGCCAGAATTTTGTGCAATGGTCTGTGACCGTTTTGCTCAACACAGTGGGTATGAAGTATTAGAGAACTTTCATTCAGTAAAACAGTACAATTTAAGTGTCTCAGATTATATAGATAAATTTGAAGAACTCATGGCTGTTTACAAGAGTGAGAATCCATTGCAGAATCCACACTTCTTTGTCAAACGTTTTGTAAATGGGTTGAGAAACGACATTAAGCACTATCGTAAGCCTTTAAAGCCACAGAGTCTATGTGAAGCTTATTGGATGGCAAAAGACATGGAGAAAGGGGCAAGAGCAGTGGCAAAGAAGAATGTCCATAATGCAATTGTGGGACAGAACAAGAACTTCTCCTCTGCTGCAAGGAGTAAACCTCTTACCGAAGTTATTGAGCAGAAGAAGGAGACACCTCTTAAGCCTTTTACTTCTGGGTTTGCATATATTGTGGGGGCAAATGGTTTTCGGGGCACAAGTGCAAGCAGTATCAGCAGGTGAACTTGATGGCAGGAGATGGTGAAGAAGTAGTTCCTGAACAGGGAGAGGAACTGTTGGACAATCCGGAAAAGCACACTTCTCATTCAGATTCAGAGGGGCAATTGATGCAGATATCATTACAAGCAGTTAGAGGATTGATGGGGGTAAGCACTTATACTCTAGAAGTGAATATTGGGGGTAAGAAGGGAGTGGCATTGGTGGATAGTGGTAGTTCACATACATTTATAGATATGACATTTGCTACTCAAACAACTTGTAAGATTCAAATAGCTCCTTTATAAAAGGTCACTATAGCGGGTGGAGGCACTCTATTCACTGGTTCTTACATAAAGGATGAGGAATATTGTATCAATGGAGAGAGGTTCACTCATTCATTCAAGGTCTTACCATTGAAAGGGTATGATATGGTATTTGGGTGCGATTGGATGTACTTACATAGTCCTGTGAGTTTGAATTTGAAGACCAGAAAGTTAATCATTAGGAAGAATGGAGATACTGAGGTAATCTTCTCTGATCAGCAACCAATTTCTTCGGTTCTGGTGTTGAGTTCGAAGGGATGGGACAAGATGTCTAGGAAGGAGATTTGTGGATATGTGATTGATCTGCAGTCCTTCAAGTCATCTGATGAGCATACACCCTTGAGTCCACCCCTGGATTCCCAATTCCAGTCTTTGCTGGATTCATATCAAGACGTGTTTCAAGATCCACAAGGACTTCCTCCAGAAAGGGAGTGTGACCATGCTATTCCTATCAAGGAAGGTAATGATCCTCCAAACATCAGACCATATCGAGTACCCCATCAATTAAAAGCTGAGATGGAACAACAAATCCACAAGCTGCTGGAATCTTCTATCATTAGACCCAGTGCAAGCCCTTTCGCTTCACCAGCCATTCTAGTCAAGAAGAAGGATGGCTCTTGGAGGCTATGTGTGGATTACAGGAAGTTAAACTCAATGACTGTCAAAAACAAGTACCCTATTCCGATTATTGAGGATCTTTTGGATGAGTTATATGGAGCCACAGTTTTTAGTAAATTGGATTTGAAATCAGGATATCATCAAATCAGAATGAGGCAGGAAGACATTTGTAAAACAGCTTTTAGGAAATATCTGGGTCATTTTGAGTACTTGGTCATGCCTTTCGGGTTGACAAATGCCCCATCCACTTTTCAGTCTTTAATGAATACTGTCTTTGCTAAATACCTGAGGAGATTTATATTGGTTTCCTTCGATGATATATTAGTGTACAGCAAAGATGAGAGGGAGCACCAGCAGCACTTGGCCATTGTGTTGGAGATTTTAAGGCAGCAGAAGTTGTTTGCCAACCTCAGCAAATGTGTTTTTGCAGCAACCCATGTGGAGTATTTGGGGCATATTATCTCTCAGCAAGGGGTAGCAACAGATCCTAAAAAGATAGTTGCTATTAAGGATTGGCCTAAGCCTCAAAATGTGACCTAGTTAAGGAGTTTCCTGGGAATGACCGGTTACTACAGACGGTTCATCAAAAACTATGGTTTGATATGCCGACCTTTGCATGATATGTTGAGAAAAGAGGGATTTAGTTGGGGAAGACCTCAAGATGAAGCTTTTGAAGAGTTGAAGATTCAGTTAACAACAACACCGGTGTTGGCTCTCCTAGATTTTGCAGAACCCTTTACCCTTGAAGCTGATGCGAGTGCAACAGGAATTGGTGCATTCCTCATGCAAAGAGGGAGGCCCATTGCCTACTTCAGCAAGACTTTGGGAGTCAAATCAGCAGCCCTCTCAACCTACGACAAAGAGGCTTTGGCAATCATCGAGTCGTTGAAAAGATGGAGACATTATTTTCTTGGAACTCAGTTGGTGATTAAGACTGATCAGCAAAGTCTTAAGTTCATGGCTGAACAGAAGATTGGAGAGGGAATTCAACATAAGCTCATGTTGAGGTTACTTGAGTTCGACTATATCATCGAGTACAAAAAGGGGAAGGAGAACAAGGTGGCTGACGCACTGTCAAGAAGAGGATCTGAACTACATGCTATCTCCATGGTAATCCCTACTTGGGTAGAGGCGATCGAAGAGAGCTACACTACAGATAATCACTGCAGAGAGTTGATGGAGCGTCTCACAATATCTCCGGACCCAGATTCTGGTTTTACATTTCAAGCAGGAGTGCTGCGTTACAAGGGGAGGATCTATGTGGGTGACAACGCTGAGTTAAGACAGAACATCGTTCATTCACTTCATTCCTCAGCGGTTGGTGGACACTCAGGCATGGTAGCTACTTACCAAAGAGTCAAAAATCTGTTTTATTGGCCGAGTTTGAAAAAAGAAGTACACATGTTCGTCCAGAATTGTCCGATCTGCCAGCGCTCCAAATCCGAACATTGTCAATACCTAGGTCTTTTGGAACCCCTCCCAATTCCAGACATGGCATGGACACATATCTCCATGGATTTCATAGAAGGTATGCCAAAATCTAAAGGTTATGAGGTGATTCTTGTGGTGGTAGACCGATTTACTAAATATGCTCATTTCATTCCTTTGACTCATCCCTACTCTGTTCATTCGGTCTGCCAAGCTTTCATTGACCATATTTTCAAGTTGCATGGGTTTCCTTTGGTTATTGTCACGGATCGGGATCGAATTTTTACTAGCAAACTTTGGCAAGAACTTTTCAAATCCTTAAAGGTGGAATTAAGATTTAGTACGGTATACCACCCGCAAACGGACGGGCAAACTGAGCGTGTTAACCAATGCCTTGAGTCATATCTTAGATGTATGGCATTTCAAGAGCCTAGAAGATGGGTGGCATGGCTGGCTTTAGCCGAATGGTGGTATAATACTTCTTTTCACACTTCTCTCAAGATATCCCCCTTTCAGGCGTTGTATGGATTCCCTCCTCCTATGATTAATGAAGTTGCTATACCGGGTCCTAGAGAGGAGGAAGTCAGGAATTTCTTGTAGGAGAAACAAACTATGCTCAAGAGGTTAAAAGAGAATCTAGCTCAAGCTCAAGCTCGAATGAAGAAGTATGCTGATCAAAATCGTACTGAGAGGGAGTTTGCTGTGGGAGACATGGTATACTTAAAGCTACAACCATATCGAATTTCAGCATTTGGACTCAAACAGGCTTTAAAGTTAACTAGCAGATTTTATGGGCCTTTTAGAGTGATGCAGAAAGTTGGTAACGTTGCTTACAAACTGCAGCTCCCTGATGATGTGGGGATCCATCCAGTTTTCATGTCAGTCAACTCATGAAACATTGTGGTCCTAAAGCTGTGCCTAGTCCAGACTTGCCGTTGGTCAGTAAAGAGGGAAAAATCAAGACTGAACCAGTCGTAGTTCTGGAAACCCGAGCTTTGCCCCGTAAAGATCGCTTGGTCACGCAGTGGCTGGTACAATGGGAGAACTTGCCTCCAGAAGACGCAACGTGGGTAGATGCAGATTTCATCAAAGGTACATTTTCGGAGTTCTATTCACAGACCATTAAGTCCTGGTTTCCTGATCAAAACACTTGAGGACAAGTTCGTTGCTGAGGGAAGGGCACTGTCAGAACCTGAAATGTGTTAGGACTTGGGGGCGCAATTCAATCTGAAGAAAATGCTCGTGAGTTCCAGTTGGTTTTAGCTGAAGGTATCCTGACGGTCCAGATTTCTTCACATCCACTGCTGGAGCATCAACGGTCTACATTAGTGTCATTAATGTAATCTTAAGCATCTTTTTTTGTTTACTTGCAATAGCATTAACCTGTGTTAAACTGGGGTGTAATGGCTGTAATTAGCTCTTAAGCATACTGTTGGCCTTGTACCCATACAAATACCTTATTGCCAGAAGGAAGGGATATGCTATTGCGCCGCTACTCTTTAGCCATACTGTAGCCCTAATTTACTTGTCCTGCTCTCCGGAGTTTTTCTTCCCCTTTTCAATCTCAGATTTGCTCCTAGTCCTTCCCTGGATCGGACTCAAGATCTAGGGATCTGACAATCCTTGGGGACCAAAAGGGGGCGAACCAGGGGACGACCGCGGCAGCGAGCCAACCTCGAATCAGCATTGGGGAAGCGCAGGAAGGACAGAGGAGGTCACCCGAGCCCCGGAAAACCAGCGTAGCACCGGAGTAGCCGCGGTTAGGCGGCGGCGAGCCAAGGCCGGATCGGCGTCGACGATACCTTTGGAGCGACGGCGGGACCACCCGGGAGTCCGAATCGACGGCGACCCCGAGCGGCTAGGGCTAGCTGCAGCGGCGTCAAGGGGGCGGTGGTCAAATCTGAGTTGGGTGGGGCTAAAGGCCATCTTGAGGCGGCAGAGATCGGGAGCCGACAGGCCATGGCGCGGCGGCGGAACCGGCGGGCGACGGCGCCCGCGGAAAAGGGAAACGAGAGTGTGTGTGTGTCGGCGTCGGGGATAGGGCTGGCAAATTAGATGGCGGCTCGTAGCTCGGCTCGAGCTTGTTGCGAAGTAAAATTTTGAGCTGAGCCGATCCTCATTCACAGCTCACAAAAAAGCGAGCCAAGCTTGAGCCGCTCACAAGCCGGCTATGGCTTGTGCATGCAGTGCAACGGCCCATAGTCAGGGACTCAATAGTCAACCGTGCGGTGTGGCCGTTCGATCTTCAACGGACTGTCCGATGGCCTTAGAGACGTTCGGACTGCTCCAAACATTCTTTCATTCCATGCCGTTCGATCAGTTTTAGATGGTCGATGGCGACGGTGACATTCGGATCAGGCCAACCGATCCCGCCGTTGGATTGGTTGGAGATGCTTGCAGCCGTTCGATTGACTTGGAGATACAGTTGCGGATGAATCGATCCCCTAACCTAACCCTAATCCTTCGACCACCACGCCCAAACTCCCATTCCTAAATTTTTGATCAACATTTGGTCAATCCCCTTCCACCGCGCCGCCCGCCACGCCGCTTGCTCCTCCCATCGCGTGGCCTGCCCCTCCCACCTTGCCGCTGCTCTCCGTCCTCCCTTGGCCACATGCACTCCCCGTCAGCTCATCCTCCCCTGGGCCCTGGCCTTGTTCCCATGCTATCCCCCTCGGCCTCGCCGTGTTTCCCCTACTCCTCCGTCCGACTCTCATACCATGGATCGCCAACGGAGCATGGAGTCTCGTGAGCGAGGGAAAAAGTCGGCCGACTCCAAGGCCTCTGGCTCTACACCAGCATGCGAGCATGCAATCGATCGACACCTCATCAGCTCTCAGCCACCTCCTAAACTTGGCAAACCAGTAGACTTAGTGAGGTGTTTTTTTTTAATTTTTTGTTGATGTTTTGTAGTGTAATATCTCTCATTTTTTTGAATAATTTTGCAGTGTGACATATCATAGCTATCATGAATTCACTGTTTTATGAATGATTTTATGAACTTTTTATCACAGTCGTCGAGCGAGGATGTGGATTGGGAGGATATGGGTATAAGTGATGATGATCACAATGTTGTCCCATCTACTGAGGAGGGGGAACAAGGACATATTTCTATGAATTCTTCAAGTTCAAATGATGATGAAACCATACAAATTAAAACAAGCCAAGCTCTGTGTTAAATTGTGCGGTTTCTGTGTTGAAGTGCGGCTCGCAAGCCAGCTCTAGCCAGAGCCAAGCCAAGCCGGGTTTTTAGCTCATTTCTTAAACGAGCCGAGCTGAGCCGAGCCATAGCTTCGAGCTAGCTCGGCCGAGTCTGGTTCGAGCTGACTTGGCTCGGCTCATTTCCACCCCTAGTCAGGGGGAACCAAGTGGGAGGGGGTGAGGGAGCGATAAATAGGGGCCTGCTGTACCGAGCCAGGCCGGTTGGCCTAATTGGCAGACTGGGCCAGTCAAATCGGTCAATAGGACCAATTAGAAATCTTAGCCAATTCCAAAAACTCTATAATAAATTTTGAGAAGTCTGAACAAATCTCCTTAATCGTTCTTCCCTTTCAGTATTTCATAATTATGTCAAAACACAAATTTAATTACTATGTATATATTTAAATGGATTACTAGTTCTTCTTGTTTTAGACTAAAATAATTCTTAAATCCTTTTCAGAATTTATCAAAATACTATTATAACTAAATAATTCCTATTATTTCAAAATAAAATTAATTTTCAAATCATTTTTCATAATTTTCCTAAAATACTAAAATTTCATAATCAATAATTGTACATCATTAATAACTAAGTAAAACGCAATTACTTTCTAAACTCAAGTATTTTTTACAATCTATAGGAAGTATTTATTAATCTTATTATTAAGGTACATACAAGTAATTACTCTTATCCAAGATTAAATTAAACATACATTTATCCAAAACCTTCATATAAAATACGATATTATTTTCATTAAATTTTTTCACACTTATTCCTTATATCTTAATCCTCAATAAATATAGCATTCCTTTCTATACTCAAGCGTAGCATTTTTCTTAAACCTGCACTTTCCGAAGAAACCCAAGTTAGAATCCTTAAGACCTTGAGTATTCCGAGAGAAGTGGTATACGGCTGCGAGACCCTTTCATTTCGAGCATATGCATGTACACTTCATTCCATTCTTTCCGATCTCCAAAGGATCCTCTTCTCCAAATAATTTCCAAACAAATATTTTCAGCCTTAAAAAGAAAGTATTTTCTCTTATTCCAAAATAATATCAGTAATAAATATTTTCATAAACTTGATAATCTTATTTCCTTTAAAATAAAACAAAAACCTTCTTTTCCAAACTATTTCTTTTAACTCAAATAAAGTACTTACAGAAGTTATTTTCCTCTTTCAGAAAACTTCTAGCAATAACTTATGACTATTTCAAATAAAGAAAACAAACCCCCTTATGATTATTTCAAATAAAGGAAACGAACTCCCTTATATAAAATGGTTTCTTGATCGAAATACAGTATGACATCTTCTGTTAAATAGAAGTCCTTCTAAATTAAATAGAACCCCTTTTCTATTTCATGAATACAACAAAAACTCTTGTTTTAAAATAAATAATGCTAATTCAAATAAGTTCCTAAATCATTTTCTTTATGAAAGTATAATTAAGTTACTCTTTTAAGAAGTATTTTAACCAAATCTTTCCCACTTAACTCTTTTCAATGAAGATTGAAAGGTCTTCTCTTAAGGTGTTTCCTTTTTTTTAGTTACAATTAATCTCTCCTTAAACAAGTGAATAGGTTAAGTCTTTCTCTTTTGAAACCAAAACTTAAAAGTATTTCTTTAAATTTGAAACTTAAGTTCCTTTTATAAATAAATTATTTTAAGAAAAGATGAACGAACATTTCCTGTTTTTCTCTTTCCTTCTCTATTTCAAAATGCCGGTACAACTCTAGGTGAGAATTGATAGGCATGCGTTAGCCTTAGTCAAGTCAAACCTTAGTAGCCCTTGCATATGCATTGTGTTTCTGTTGATGTTAGTCCTCGTTGGACTCTATTGGTGTTTTTCGTTCTAGCAGTATTGGAGCAACTCAGGGGGCTGTTGAATAAGCTGAAACCTTGTTCTCCAAATCTTTCGGTCTTGAAATCTTCCAGTACCAGGCAAGTCCAACCATTCCATCATGTTTTATTGTTAATTATTTGAATGCCCGTACGTTGCTACGAATTTTTAAAATTTATCATACTACATGTTTTAAAACTTACAGGTGGTAAAAATTTTTAAAATATACATACAAACATGTTCTAAAAGTTTTTAAATCCGTCAAGAAAGTCAAAAGCCGTCAATCATACCTTGTGGTCATAAGTCGGAAGACATCAACCACACCTTGCGGTCGTAGATCAGGAGACCTCGAGCACACCTCATCGTCGTAAGTCGGAAGCCATCGACCATCGCACATGATCGTAGGGCGGGAGCGGTTGACCATCGTTGATGGTCATAAGTTAGTAGCGGTCGAAGATCGATCGTGGTCCTAAATTGGGAGCCTTCAACAATGGCTCATGGCCGTACATCAGAAGCCGATGACCATTGTTCATGGTCGTAAGTCGGAAGTCATCAAGGATACCTCGTGGTCGTAAGTTGAAACACATCGACCAGTGCTCGTGGTTGTAAGTCGGAAGACATCGACTACACCTTGTGGCCGTAAGTCAAAGCACATCGACCAGTGTTCATGGTCATAAATTAGAAGCCGTCGATCACACCTCGTAGTTGTAAGTTAGAAGCCGTCGACCATCACACGTGATCATAGGTCGGGATTGGTCGACCATCGCTGATGGTTGTACATTGGCAGGCCTCCAGTGCGCTTGTGCCCTCTCGCTCGACTGCCGATGCCAGCCTGCTCGGCCCTGACTTCGACCACGACCCTTTGACGTCGACCACGGCTCCCTTCGACCATGGCCCCCTTCGACCACGGCCCCGACTTCGACCATAGCGTTGACTTTGACCACAACCTCGACTTTGACCACGGCCCCGACTTCGACCACAGCCCCCTTCAACTTCGACCGCTGCCCCCTTCGATTTCGACCACTGCCCCCTTCAACCATTATCCCCTTCGACCATGACCCTTCGACGTTGACCACTTCCCCCTTCGACCACGGCCCCCTGCGACCATGGCTTCGACTTCGACCAGTGCTCGTGGTCGTAAGTCAGAAGACATCGACCACACCTCGTGATCGTAAGTCGAAACACATCAACCAGCGCTCGTGGTCGTAAATTGGAAGCCATCAATTACACCTCGTGGTCAAAAGCATGTTACAATCCATGGAGAGTATGAGACCTTGTGGGTATTATCGTCGACCTTGTGGCCCCCTTCAACTTCGACCACTGCCCCCTCGACCACTGTCCCCTTTGACTACGGCCCTTCGACGACCATGGCCCTTCGACGCTGACCACTTCCCCCTTCGACCATAGCTTCGACTTCGACCAAGGATCTTCGCCTCTGACCACGGATCTTTGACTTCGACCACTGCCCCCTTCGACCACTATTGCCTTCTACCACGGCTCTTCGACGTCGACCACTTCCCCCTTCCACCACGGCCCCTTCGACCACTGATTTTCGACTTCAACCACGGTTCTGCGACTTCGACGATGACCCCCTTCGACCACTTCCCCCTTCAACCACCGCCCCCTTCGACTACTGTCCCCTTCGACCATGGCCCTTCCACGTTGACCACTTCCCCTTTTGACCACTACCCCCTTTGACCATGGCTTCGATTTCGACCATGGATCTTTGACTTCGACCACTGCCCACTTCAACCACAGCAGTTCGACGACCATGGCCCTTTGACGTCGACCACTTCCCCCTTTGACCACCGTCCCCTTCACCACTGTCCCTTTTGACCACGGCCCTTCGACATCGACCACGGCTTCGACTTTGACCATTGTCCCCTTCGATGACCAGAACCCTTCAACATCAGCCACTTTCCCCTTTGATCACTGCCCTCTTCAACCATAGCATCGACTTTGACCACGGATCTTCGACTTCGGCCACGGCCCCTCAACCAGCCCCCTTTGACCACAGCCCCGACGTCGACCACGTCCCTTCGACTTCGACTTCTGCCCCTTCAACCACTGTCCCCTTCGGCCATGGCTTGGACTTTGACCACGACCCTTCGGCTTCGACCACAGCCCTCCGACTTCGACCGTGGACTAATTTCGTCCATGGCCCTTTGACTTCGACCACTGTCCCTTTTGATCACGGTTTGGATTTCGACAATGACCCTTCAACTTTGACCATGGCCTGACATCGACCACAACCCTTTGACTTCGATCGTGGACCGACTTCATCTACGACCCTTCGATTTCGACCACTGTCCCCTTCGACCACAGTTTAGACTTCGACCACAGTTCTTCGACTTCGACCACAACCTGACTTCAACCACGGCTCTTCGACTTCGACCACCGCCCCTTCGACAACGGCTTCGACTTCGACCACGGATTTTTCGCATTCTCCCTACATTGTATTATCCTTTGTTAGATTGCTAACACGGTAGGCAAAGATGTGTGCTTCTCTAAACATCAAGACAAAGAAGATGGCGGACTTCAAGCAATAGAAGGACGGAACTGGAAGCTTCGCTATGGCAACACAATCCTAGAAGATGATGATGAAGATCGAAGCACAATCAGACCAAAGCATTTTGTCAGAGGTTTCGTCTTTGGTGTGATCCCTATTGTAAGTTAGAGTTAAGTTTGTCCTATGTTTAATTGTAAAACTATATTTTAATTGTTCTAGTTATCGAATCCATTGCAATTATTTTGTTATGCTACTTTGATGTGCACATTACTCAGTAAAGCGAATCTTCGTCGGCCAATGAACCAAAAACTTGCATGCTACCAGAGGTAGTGGTGTGCTGGGTCACGACAAGCTACTCCTGTTAGGTGTGCATATTTACAAAGCAATGGCTACCACGATGACAAGGCAAACATTGCTTCGTTGGTCGCTCACTCCCAATTGTTAAATTTCTTTTCTTCTAAGCTCTGTTCCCATCGATTGTACTGTTTCTTCTACACATCATCAACAACATGAGCATTTCTACCAGTATCTATTAATTGTACAAATCGGTCGTGTAGAGTCTCATAGACTCATGGCCATAGAGTAATGTAAGCAATAATATAGTACTACAGAATAATTTTAAGGAAGCATCGGACCGCACAGATCTATTTTGTTAATTAATTAATCGCCACTTCCTTTGGAAACGTAGAAACTCAAATATTTGATGTGTGTTTTCAATGAAATTTCGGTGAGAATCGTGTGTTCCAGTGTGAGTAACCAATTCTAGCATTCTACGATGGATCCATGGGCTACACCCTGGTGCAGACCCTGGCATCCTTGTAGACCTTGCCGGGCCTGCAGACGTAGCCCTGCTCCGGTGCGCAGTGCGCGTCCTGCAAGCATACGCACATCCCTTCCAGCGCGCACTTGGGCGCGTCCCTCGTCGGCGCGCTGCCACCAATGCCGAGCATCATGTCGCTCCAGTCGCTGGAGAAGAGGCCGTCCGGGTCGTAGGCGTCCTTGACGCGCAGGAACTGGCGCAATCTCGGGTACTTGCGCGCGGCGCCGACGAAGGCGAGGTTGCGGTTCTTGCCCCAGTGCGGCAGGCCGCCGTACTTGAACACCCCCATCTGCTCGATCTCCTCCAGCACGTCCTCGTACAGCCGCGCCCTCCCTGGGTCGCGGCTGCGGTAGTAGGTGATGTCGAAGTCAACCATGTCTGCCGACTCCCCACGAATCGCCGGCTTGCCCAGGTGCGCCGACGACGACTTGACGTAGCGCATGAGGATGCCATCGTAGAGCTCCACGCCGCAGAGCGCCTTGGGGTTGAGGTCCCGGAGCAGCTGGACCTCCTGGACGAACGCCCTGGCGCAGCTCACCGGCAGGCTGAAGGTGGTCTGGTGGAAGAAGCTGGAGCCCCTCACGCTCGGGTCCCACGGGCACGCAGTCAGGAGCGCGTCCTCCAGCGCCGTCACGCAGCCGCCCGACGCCTGCATCCGGTGCTGCGGCCCCACCACTGGGTACCCCGTGAACAGCCCGCCGCTCCTCCGTATCAGGCCGTACCCCGCTGCCGAGAGCGCCGCGTGGGCCACCCTCGACGTCAGGCACTTGCCGCTGCCGTTAGGGGTGCAAACGGGTTGGGTTAGTCCCGACCGATCCGATGTCGAATTCGACTTGTACCGAAACCGGGAAGAAATGGAAAATCCGGACGGATTCGGATACCGGATTCGGATATTCCCTGTCGGATTCGGTACCGGAATCGGTACGGCAAAAATCCGACCGAATGCGTCGGTATCCCGATAGTCGGGTAAATATCCGACCGGATATCTGGACCCAGTAGGCAGTACGCTATCAAACCCTAACCGGCATTCGGCTTCGGCGGACCGCGGACTCCATCCAGGCTCCAGGCTCGCAGATCCCCAATCCATCCATCCCCTCCCACTCTCCCAGGCCTCCAGATCCCCAATCCATCCTCCCCTCCCTTGCTCGGCAGGCGGCAGCTCCCCAATCCCCATCCTGCCATCCTCCCTCCTCGGCTGCTCCGGTGCTCCCCATCCTCCTCCTCGGTTGCGCCAGTGCTCCCCATCCTGCCATCCAGATTCGGCGAGCTCTCCCCTACTTTTGGTGCGCCCCCTGTCTTCGATCCATCCGCCAAGCCCGCTTCCTCCCGTGCGTCAGGTACCTTCCACTCCCCACGCGCCCACCCCACCCCCCAATTCTAGAACCTTTTCGACATTTCCACTCATCTCCGCTCCTTTTGGGCTTAGTTGCAGCAGGGGTTGCAACCTGACGTCTGGATTCGATTCCCCTGTGGTTGCTTGCGCTAGATCTCCGAGTTCATTAGCCGCCTGTGTGTAGATTAGTAGATCCGCGAACTTCTTTGTTCTAGGCATGCCAATCTATACTTGCTTGGTTGTTTATGAGTGAAGTGTCTCATGGTTTGCGGAACCCTCCTGATTTTGGGCGTATAAGAAGTAATAAATGGTGTGTTTGTTCGTTCTAGGAACTTTTGCAATGTTTTACTCCCAATAAATGGCTACGCCTTTTGGTTATTGGAGAATTTGCGACGTTCTTGTACTTAGAAGTTGCTGTCTAGTTTGGTAGTACTGTGGTAGTATGTTCTATGCAACCAATCTAATTTCTTGGAACAGTATTGCCAACAGTTTGAAAGTGCCATGTTTCAGTATTGTTTCCATGAAATTGTAGAAATTACTTGTTGACCTTTTTACTTGAAATTTATTCATTTTGTTTCTTGAATACTCAGTGAATTTTCCTTGACATAGGATATAGAAAGCAGTTATTTTCCTTGCTCAGTTTTTAATTTATAAACCTCTGTTACTTACAATGCCTTACCATTGGCTTCATCATTTATTCACATCTTATTCGGTTGTTCACTTGTTTGTGCCAGAAATAAAAGGAGTGGGCCGAGATGGTTTTTGCAGAGTTGATATGAGCCATCAGGCATAAAAAAATCATAGTGGAACTAGATCCGTTCTGTCGGTGGAGGCAGTATTTAGATGCATTATCTCACACTCTCACCTTGGCAGATGTATTCTTATGTGTCTTCCCTTTGTTTTGTTGTTTACTTGATTTATTAGTGGAATGTAATGAACTGGTAGGGCAACCGGAAGTAGGCTCTGAACTTGGGAAGCTGCAATCAACTAATTGACTAAGGTTCATTCAGTTTCGCTCTCTGGGGTACTTCACTTAGTTTGTAAAAAGTACTGTTGCGTATCCTTGTTCGTTGTGTGTTTGGAAAGATTTGGATTTGCACCTGTTTTAGCCCACCTGTATGTGCTGCACCATTACGCGTCGTGGACTGATATCCGCTTATATTATCCGCTTCCGATCCGTAACCGATATATATCCGACCCGATGATACCATATTCGAAACTCCGAATATTCCGAATTTGTATTCGTATCCGGTCTTACCGTATCCGATTTCGAATCCGGGAAAAAAAATATGGGTTAGGATACGGTTTAAGCAATATCCGTTCGAATCCGATCCGATTGCACCCCTAGCTGCCGTTGCCCGCACGCTCGAACCGCTCCTCCGCCAGCCGGTTGGCCTGGATCAGCAGTGTCGGGGTGGCACGGAAGCCGATGAAGTCGAGGATGCCGTCACCGGAAGCAGGGGCGGATGTATAGTGTTGGGCCGGGGTCAAGTGACACCGACGACCTCTGGCCCAACCCACATACCCCACCATATATTTTAGCTAGTGACCCTCATGAAAAATCACAGTGACCCCAGCGGCCCAGGCGTCCAGCCCACACTCAGCGACGCTTCGTCTTCTCCCCTCTTGCACAGCTACTCAGCGACGCTTCGTCTTCTCCCCTCTTGCACACACGTCACACCAGGCTTAGTTTCCATCCTCGTCAATCTGACTTCCATTAGTGTTACATGTGTTGAGACTTGAATGTCAAGTTCAGCAAATTTCTTTGCCTTGGCCGTTGAAAGGTCCAGGAGAATACTCGGATGCTATTAATTCCTGATGCTTTAGCTTACTGATGGAGTGATGGTTGCAGTGCTTTGCACTTCTTCCTAATGAGTAAGTCTCTTATCTATATCAGTGATGAATTTATGATTAGTGATGAATTTATGAATGATTCAATCATATGCTTCGTGGAGCCAAGCTTTTTAGCTACAATTCCAAATGACGATATGATAGCTCTTTTTCAAAAGATGGGAACTCGCAAAGAGAAGATTTGAGAGGTAACTATTGTTAATTTCTTACAATGATATTTTACCTTATTATCAACTTATCATGTACTGCTGTTAATTTATTCAGTGTATTATGCATGCATGAAATTATAGTACTAGTTTATTACTAGCTATTAGCCTCCATCAATTAGTGATGTATGTTTATAGTGACCTTGACGATCGTTTTTCCTGGATCCGCCCCTGGCCGGAAGCGTTCATCGGCAGCCGGTCATCCCTGCGGTACACCGCTCGCCAGAGACCGGGGTACCAGGTGATATCAGCAAACTCGTGCTGGTAACCGAACTTGATCACCTGCTCTGCGAGGTCGTCGTCATCCCGCTCAGTGAACGTCACCGAACGCTTGAACAGAGGTTGTAGCTGTTGAGAAACCGACGCTAGAGACCAGTCCGAGCGATTCCTCTGCTTAGAACAAGAACGAATCAATCACAGAATCACATAATAATAGATTGAACACAGAGAGGTAGAGAGAACTCCTGGTCTTTCTTTATTGCTTTAGATTGCATCTAGGTACATAATGAGGGGGGGTCTAGGTCCCTATTTATAGTCTATGGTGGGGTGCCCAAATATGCCAGCACTCTTGGCCATGGGCCTAGTTTCCTAACACTCCCCCTTGGGCACTCACCCAACATGGTCATGCCTCGTCAAAACTCCATAAAAATCCAGTGGGAAAAATTTGGAGAAAGAGTACATGATACATGTGATGCTGCGATGCACGAATTGCCTCATTAAAAACCTTGGTCGAGAAACTTCATGGAAAACTCGTCAAGGGAAAAAGAGTACAATTCACCCAAATTCATTTGGTCTGCAAGACTTTATTTTTGGGTACTTAATCTTCACGATCAAGATTTATTAGCAGGCTTGTGAGAATTCTCCCCCTGAATTCTGCACTTCTCTAAGTCTCATCATTCCAATTCCACGCACGCACCTTTCAAAGCTAGATGCGGGGAGTGACTTAGTGAATAAATTTGCGAGATTTTCACATGACTTAGTATGCAGTACTTTAATCTCGTCCATCTTTTGCAATTCATATGCATAGAAGAACTTGGGGTTGATATGCTTTGTGAGATGACTCTTCACATAGCCCGTTTGCACTTGTGCAACGCAAGCGGCATTATCTTCATAGATAATTGTGGGGGTTTGCACAATGTTCATCCCACATGACTGCTGGATGTGGTGAACCATTCGGCGGAGCCAAGCGCACTCTCGTGCGGCTTCATATAGTGCTATAATTTCTGAGTGGTTCGTCGAAGTAGCTACCAGGCTTTGCTTAGACGATTTTCATGAAATTGCAGTTCCACCACACAGGAATACATAGCCTGTTTGTGACTTAGCGGTATGCGGGTCTGACAGATACCCAGCATCTGCATAGCCAATCAAGTTCAGATCTTGATTCTTTCTGTAAAACAATCCAAGGTCCTTACTTCCTTGGAGGTATCGGAAGATATCCTTTATGCCATGCCAATGCCTTTTGGTGGGCTCTGCACTGTACCTTTCTAAGAGGTTCACAGCAAATGCAATGTCCGGTCTAGTGCAGTTTGCTAAATACATGAGTGCTCCCACTGCACTCAAGTATGTGAATTCTGGTCCCAGGACTTCCTCCCCCTCTTCCCTTGGTCGGAAAGGATCTTTTTCTTGCTGTAAAGACCTACCGATCATCGATACTTTCGAGGGAAATGCCTTGTCAAAGCCAAACCTTTCAAGCACCTTCTGGGTGTAGGTCGACTGATGTACCAAGACTCTTTCAGGGACATGCTCAAGCTGCAGGCCTAAGCAAAACTTGGTCTTGCCCAAATCTTTCATTTCAAATTCTGACTCCAAGTAGGAGCTTGCTTCTTTTATGTCTTTGGCTGTCCCGATGATGTTCAGATCATCTACATACACAGATATTATACAGAACCCATTCTGGATCGCCGTATAAATACGCAAGGACAGTCTTCATTGTTCGTGTAGCCTTTCTTGCAGAGAAAGTCGCTTAACCGATTATACCACATTCTTCCAGATTGTTTTAGTCCATACAATGACTTTCCGAGTTTCACACTGTAAAGATTTCTATTTGCTCTGTCTTGGTTCGGGAGAGCAATTCCTTCAGGGACTTTCATGTAAATCTATGAATCCAAATTACCGTAAAGGTATGCAGTCACAACATCCATCAATTTCATTTCCAAGTTCACTGCCATTGAGATCAAGTATCTAAAGGTAATTCCACTCATGACCGGGGAGTATGTTTCTTCATAATCAACTCCAGGACGTTGAGGGAAACCTTGGGCTACCAGCCTTGCTTTGTATCTCACTACTTCATTTCTTTCATTTCTATTTCGAACAAATACCCACTGGTGCCCAACGGGGTGTATGTGGGGAGGTGTGCGGCATACGGGCCTAAATACCTCTCTTTTATTCAGAGATAGCAATTCATTTGCTATTGCCTTTTTCCAATCTTCCCAATCTGATCTTTTCTTACATTCAGCGAGCGATACAGGCTCGGGATCAAGATCGATGATGGTGGCAATTTTCTTTGCGAAATAGATATCGATATTAGCTGTTGTCCTATTCAGGGACTCTCCCGTGTGCACATAATTTATAGCTATTTCTTCATGAGTTGCTTCTTCTAGAGCGATTGCTTCTGTTGGAGCTTTACCTTGCACATCACTTCTTTCAATTGCGGTGGCAAGTCCCTTTAGTTTTTCGGCTCCGATGTGTGCGCACACATCCATGCCGATGGGGATATTCAGATCCGGTATGCCCTTTTCGGAAGGTGTCATACTTGTGCCAGGTCTCAACTGGCTCCCCTTCTCATTCTAGGGGACTTCAATGATCAGCTGTGATAAATCCCTCTTATCCTTTTTCACCAGGCGTCCCCAGTTACTTAGGATTCGAGGAACCGGAGTTCTCGTCCTTTATTATTTTTCTGAGGCCTCTGGACGAGATTAGAGATACCTTCTGCTTTCTTTGGTATTTCAACCCTCTCCGGTGCAGTGCGTGCAGGCACATGCGACTTAGTCACGCTCTTCAAATCACTAAAGTGATCAGGCAGTTGATTTGCTAATGCTTGCAAATCAATTGTCTTCTGGACTTCTATTGTTTCACTAGTGCGCGGGTTATCTGCATAGATTCCCATTGTTTGCCACGTAATTTCCCGACATTATTCATCAAGGGGTTGATTTCCTCCCCCTAATGTTGGGAAATTTCCGGTGGTGACCCTTGCGCTAGTTGCATAGGTGAATAGATGTTATAGGCCAATGGTCTAAAATTGATGAGATTCATTGCATGTAGGACTGCGTGTCCCAACATGTGGCTGGCAAATTACAATTCTTCAAAAGGTCGGGCAATAAATTTAATTTTCTTGATTAAAACCTCTGCCAAACCATTCTGGGTATGGACATGCGGTACCGAATGCTCAACTGCAATTTCCATTGCCATGCAATAATCATCAAATGCCTTTGAAGTAAATTCTCCGGCATTGTCCATTCTGATGGACTTGATGCGATGATCAGAGAACACATTTCTGATGCGGATGATCTGCGAGATCAATTTTGCAACGGCGTGGTTTTCTTGTGGACAATAAACCCACATACGACCACTTCGATGAAGCGTCAATGAGCACCAAGAAATACTTAAATGGCCCTGAGACGGGCTGAACAGGACCGCAAATGTCTCCCTGGATGCGTTCCAGGAATGCAGGGACTTCATCCTTCACTTTCAGAGTGGAGGGTCTAGTTATTAGTTTCCCGGTGGCACATGCAGGGCACACAAAATCTTCATGATTCAAGAAATTCTTCACATTAATATTATGCCCATGCGAGTTATTTATTATGTTTCTCATCATCCGAAGACTTGGGTGGCGTAATCTGTCATGCCAGAGACAGAAGAGTTCAGAGCTTCTAAACACTGTCTTCAGTACAGTGTACGCTGCAGGCGCTTTAATGTTGGTATAATATAGCCCAGTTTCTAGTGAAGGAAGTTTTCTAATATAATTTTCTGTTCTCTTTGCGCTTCGTAATGAGCAGGTATTCCTTACCGTACTCTTTTCAGTCTCAACGTGGAAACCATTTGCGCGGATATTCTTAAAACTTAGGAGAGTTCTAGCCGATTCTGGGTACAATAAGTCTTCTTCAATGACCAAAGTTGTGCCCATGGTGTGGCTCTTCCCGAACCAGTTATACATGCATCGCTTCTGGCGATTGTCGTAAGGCTGTTAGTGCTCTTACGAATCGACTGAAAATACTCAATCTCTCTTAAGATGATATGCGTTGTGCCGCTGCTGGCTAAGCACACTTCCTTCATAGGGCGCTACACGTGTTCTAATATAGGATATTTTATTAATATGCATGAGAAGACAACCAGCACATAGATAAAATACTCCAATATCAGAACATATCATGCCATCATAAACTGAATAAATGAATGAATTCTTCAAATATCATCCAACCATCACGAGAAAATAACAATTCTTAAGTACCATCCATGCAAATTCTAACATATTCTTCCACACAAAAATAAATGACAATTAAAGTCGAAATGCATTCAGTGCATCAGACTTCTTCTGCTATTTTCTCGGGGTTGACATTCTCTTCAAGAGAAAACATAGCGTCGGCTGCTTCTAGGTCAAAAGGGGTTGCTGCTATCGTGATGGTTTCAACCTTCACCAGTGCAGGCAGCTACTGCGAACTCTCCCCCTCAGCCGATGCAAAGTGGGCTTCATGCTGCCCTTTGCCATCCCGTTTTGGCTTGCTGGCCTTATTCTCTCGTGGAGCATCTGATTTGCCTTTCTGGGCTGCGGCCTTGTCCTTCCTTCCCCTTCTCTCATTAAGAGCTTTTCGCACCTTGTAGCTCCCGGCGTTGGCTTCACGGCCAGCGGAGCTTCCAGGTGGCTGAGTGACGTAGTTCTTACGGAGAACTTTGTTCTGAGCCTCCGCAACTTGCATCATATCAGTCAATTCGGCGTATTCCTCATAGCCATCTTGACGATAGTTGCGTGCGGATTGTGCTACATTGGGGTGGAAGGATTTTCTCAATTTTCTATATTAGTGTAGAAATCCTGTGCAAGGTAGAATTGTACTCCCCGACCATCTTAAAGTCGACAAACCTCAGTCTGATCCACTCCTGCTCTGCTTGAGAAAGAATGGTGTACTTCAGCCTCTCAAACCACTTCTTGAGTGCGGTCCGGAGTGCTAGCGCGCTTTTCTCCGCCATATACTCATTCTTGAGAGTGAGGCAGAGGTGGTGCCTGAGAAAATGAAATGCCTGATTATTCTCCTCAAATTTGGGTTGGGCGTCATTCAGTCCGCTAATCCCAATAGCCGCGCGGAGCTTCCTGGCTCCAAGCACAATCTCGACATCGGATGCCTACGTCAGATTGTTTTGGCCATGCTAGGCCAGCTCCTCAAACTTCCAGTTCGTGATGCTAGTCATCTAAATGTGTATAATTCTACTGCTGGTAGACATGCACGGAATAATTCACTGCGGGTAAATAAATGGTACAAACGGTTCTCATAATGTTTCATAATTTTCTATGCATTTTCTATAAATTTTACTGCTAATTCAGTGATTAAAAGCAATTTTCAGTAATTACAATTAACCAAAACAGTAAATAAATACATAAAATACATAAAACAGTAATGGCATAAATAAGTAAGCTTCAAATGCTAAAAATATTGCAAAATTTGGATTCCCGAGGCCCTTTTATGCTAAAATATGAAATTTCAGCAAATTCTGCACTTTCTGGGGTTTATGCGCAAAATTTCAGTTAAGAGAAAATTCGCGCAATTTTCTGATTTACCAACGGGTTTTCTGCAAAATTCTGGACCCACTCGTAAATTTGAGAGCTTATTCGCAATTTTCGGAATGACGAGGCCTATTCTGTAAAAATCAGGACTCATATGCAAAACTTAAGAGCTTTTCTGTAATATTCATAACTTCAGGGCCTTTTTCGCAAAATTTCCCGCCCGAGCCTTTTTCTGGTTCCCCCCCCCCCCCCCCCCCGCCGATATCCCCTTCTCCCAGCCACATGCGGCCCATGGCCCACCCTGCCTTTTGCCTCTTCTCTCGGCCCATAAGGCCCCATCGGCCGGCTAATCAAGGGAGGGGGGAGGTTCTAGGGTTTCCTCCCCCCACTCCCGTTGGTGGCGGCGGCGCCTGGCCCTTGCGCCTTTCGGGCGGCGTGAGGAAGGCCGGGCGGCTGGCTTGTTGCAGGCAAGCGGCGGCGGGGCGGACTCGGGAAGCGGCGCGGGCGGCCAAGCGGTGGTGCGGGGCGGCCCGGCGGGGCGGTGCTACGGCGGAGGGGACCGGAGGCCGGGAAAACGGCGGCAGACCGGGCGACGGCTTCGGGCCGAAGCAACCACGGGCGGGTGGGCCGTCGGCGAGCGAGCTGCGCGGCGGCGGACCGGGGTCGGCAGCGGTGTGCGCATGCGGGCGCGTGGCAGAGAAGCCGAGCGGCGCGGCCTCGGACCGAGGGCCGGCTGTGGTTGGCCGGCTTGCGGGCGCACGGCGGGGCCGGTGCAGCAGCGGCGTCCACGGCGGCTTGGGCATGGCCTGCGGCATGGGGAAACCGGCGGCGGCGCCTAGGCCGAGGCAAGCGCACGGCTGCGGGCCGGCAGCCACATGCGGGTGGCGTTGAGGAGGAGCCAGGCGGCGCGCTGGGACCCCAAGCGGCGGCGGCCATACGGGGCGCGCGCGCAACGAGGAGCCAGCCAGGTCCATGGCCGGTAGCCAGCGCATGCGGGCGCAACAGCGGTTGTTTTTTTTGTGATGCCATGGTCATGCTGGACCGAACAGAAAGAGATGCAATTTTTCACTTCCCCTTTCATGCAATGTCTGTGCAGGAAATAAACAGTAACATAATGCATAATTTCCATACAGTGATCATGCAGGATCAAATCATGCAAAAATAAACAGAATTCATGCAGGTATTTTTCGTTTTCCAATCTAGATGCAATCAACATCTACCCCGTTTTCGTAATCTACCGATCGACATTGTGCCGGCGATTTCAGATCTGCTCGCGGTAGATTTAGGGCGGATTTGCATCGTTCTACAGTGCAATCAACATCTACCCCGTTTCACAATCTACCGATCGGCATTGTGCCGGCGACTTCAAGTCTGCTCGCGGTAGATTAGGGCGGATTTGCACCGTAGAATTTCAATCTAGAACGCGAAAAGAAAATACAGATTCAAAAGCGATCTAGAAAATTCAATCTGTGCTTCGATGATTACCTCGTTCACCGGAGCGAAGTCGTGCTGATAACGTGTTGAGAAACCGACGCTGGAGACCAGTCCGAGCGATTCCTCTGCTTAGAACAAGAACGAATCAATCACAGAATAATAGATTGAACACAGAGAGGTAGAGAGAACTCCTGGTCTTTCTTTATTGCTTTAGATTGCATCTAGGTACATAATGGGGGGGTCTAGGTCCCTATTTATAGTCTACGGTGGGGTGCCCAAATATGCCAGGACTCTTGGCCATGGACCTAGTTTCCTAACAGTAGCGACAGAGTGACCTGCCATGCAGGGTGCATATCATTGTTACTTAACTACACATGATGTACGTTCGGAACACGTGGAATCAAACTATTTTAAATTAGCACTAATATCTTTACGAAATTTGGATTGACCATAAGAAAATCATTCAAGTAGATTTAGCTCGAAAAATATTTCTATAATGTTATTATGTTTTATAAATATATTGCAAAAAAAAATTGGTGGTACATAGCTTTTATGGTTTGGAGAACAAGTCAATGGGCAAAATGATACTTGCATAAATTTTGAAACATTGAGATATGCTATATGTGTATTGTTAATTTTTTGGACCCGTAACACCCACAAAACTGTGGAACTTTACAGTAGCTATTTCTTCCCACCTCTCCCACACACAGTGGAAACCTACCGCCACCACCTTCGCACCCATGTTGCCTCCACGCATTGCTACCCTAGCATCTACATTGGCCAGGGTCAGGGCCTCCTCCTAGACTTCCTCTACGGCTTCAGCTATCTTGTTTTTAATTTATAACTTATGACTTTCTCCTGACAAGCAAATAGGATAGTTTTTTCGTCATCTTTTTAAAGCGACTTATCAGGATAGCCTTTTCAAAACGGCTTACCGATGTTCGGTTCGTTTGGACAAATACTCGTACTAGGACCCAAAACAATCAACCGTAAATATAAGTTATAGCGTCAGAAAACCCACCCTTCTTCTCGTTCTCCCCTCGCATGGTCACCACTTCCAGTGCTGGGACAAAGAGGCCACTTTTGGCACCCGTGACAAACAAAAAAAACAGTGAATAGCCAACTTTGCCGAAACATGGAGCGAGGCGCCGGTGGTCGCGTGCACTCAACTCGGGTTCAATAGAGGGTTTGCTCATGCTTAACGTCGCCGGAGACTGACAAGGATGTGGCGGCACACCTATTTTCAAACATATCTAAAGGTTAAACTGCACGAAACGAACATAGAAAATCTAAATTTTGTTTGTTCAATGCAAATATAATCATGCAATTCGCCTCCTTTAATCACGCAATTAGTACAATTGAGTGCCTTCATTAATAGAAACGGTGAATGTCGGTTCCAGGACTTCAAATGGTAATAGCATACTAGAAAACGAAGAAGCAGAAGATGCGGTAGCTAGCGTTAGGAAATGCCGCTATCGCCATAATGTCCAGTCGTTTAATCGCCGAGTCAAGCTATCTTGTCTAGGCACTTTGTATCAACATCAGAATTTGCTCATCATCGAGCTACAAGTAATTGCGCCTTTGTCGTGTGAAATATGAGGACATGGAAATCGTAATTTTCAAATCAAATTTCTGCGTTTCCTCGTGCACTGTACAAGTAAAATCCAAGGCGGGCGTGCCCCCGTTTTGTGATGACTAGGGATTGCTAATCCGCGAGCACGTTGCAACGCGAATACTGTCGTTTGATGTTGTTAGAAATTGGCCCATTTAATTACGGTCTATTTTCTTAATTTCAAAGCATGAATGAGTTAGTACCATATTACTAAAATAAGATGAGGAAGATCGATTTATAAGGTGGAGTCCTCAGCACTCCTTGGACATGGATAGAGATGGTATGAGGAGATTCTGTCTAGTCACACGCGCGCATGCGTATTCGCGTATTTTCGCGTGAAAATCACGTGACTTGTGACGCGCGACCGTACCGTGACGTGGCGCGTCACTTGGCAGACCAAGTCTATCTTTATTTTTGCTGAACCCTGCACCACTCTCTCTCTGTTTAAATGAGATTCAAACATTTGAATGAGGCAATTACAAATGAATTTACACTGCTTAATTCATCAGTTACTAGTGCATAATTCTGTTTGAAATGCAACAGTTACTAGTGAATAACTGCAGCGCCCTTAAAAGGGCCTGGAGACGTCCAGGAAAAGAGAGAGAATTTTGCACCACCATTCTTCCTCTACTTTCTGCTTTGTTGTTGTGCTGTTGTGCTGTGCTGTCTGAACCTCGTTGACCTTTCTTCCCGGCGTGCACCTGGAAGGAGGGAGAGCGGCTATCTCCGAACCGTTGCCGCAGAGAGTACTTGCACGGGGCGGCAATAAGGTTTCTGGGCAGCGCATCTGCGCGACCGCTCACTGCACTGCGACATCTACGTTCTGCACTGCGTCAAGCCTGCGCGGCTTCCTGTTCTTCATCAGGCTAACAAGTAAGTCGTTCGCGCGCACATACGACTTAGTTACTATATTCTTCTTTGTGTATATTCTGAAGTATGATGAGTAGCCTGCTGTTAGATGCGAGTTTTGCATCATTAGTTTATTATTTTTGTCTTCTAATAAAACTTGGAATTAAAATATTGCCTACATTTGTAACAGATGTATCGACATCCGGACGCCACGAGTAGCTCATCATCGCTCCATCGATTTTCTCTAAACTTCAACTGAAATTTTTGTCTCCTAATATAACTTGGAATTAAAATGTTACCTACATTTGTAACAGATGTATCGACATCCGGATGCCACGAATAGCTCATCATCGCTCCATCAATTTTCTCTGAACTTCAACTGAAACCCTAAAAACTTTTTTAGTCGAATTTCTCCGAACTTTCGACTCAAGCCCTAAAACATTTGATATGGAAGAATGAACTTCAACTAGAAACTTTGGAACTTTCAAACTAGAAATTTGAACATTCAAACTGAGATTCCATATTTCGGTTAAAAAAACCCAAAACTTTCAACTAGAAATTTTCGACTTTAAACTAGATTTTTGGGGCTTCCACTTGAGAATCATTGACTTCCATGCTATGAGGCACCGGTCGATGGCGGCGACTGGCAGCGCCGCCGGAGCCGGTGGAGGGTGGGATCATCGGAAAAGTGGGGGCACTTGCGCGAATGATGAGGAGGTGCAGCTCCAGAGCTTGACGCCCTCGCCAGTGACGGTGCATGTGCGTGGCAATGACTGGGTAGGGCGGCGGCGGGCGCAATGGAACAAAAGCTTCAGAATGGGGAAAGGAAAGGAAGACTGCGACAGGAGAAGTATGGGGAAAGGAGCTGGCCTATTAAATCGAACAATTATTATTGCATAATAACCCTTATTAACAATGTTTTAAAAATGACCCTCACCAAAACTTATTTTTAAAATAACCCATTTTAGTCGCGGCACCGGTTTATTTTCTGAAAATATGTTTGGATTGTCCTGTGCAAAGTTCATTTGCCACGCCAAACAGGATCATTTTTCGAAATGAAGTTAGGGTGGGGTATATTTTTAACAAAAGGGTTAGTTAATAAAAATTATTCTATTAAATCACATTTCACTCGAGGAAATTCTTGGATCCAATATATGTATATGATATTCTTTTAACTTAACCTATATAGTATGATGTTGACATCGAAAGTGACGAATCTTTATTACTTAAAAATATGAGTTGGTGATCATCGGTCCGTTCTCCCTCCTCTTTTCTCAGCCGTCCGATCAAAGATCAACCGTTCAGATCTGCATGTAGGTAGTTCTTCTGTTCCTCGTAGAAAAGGTCGGGCCGACGTGTGGGTCGCGCTCCTCCTTTTCTCTTCCCCCGCATCATCCGCCTCCCGCAACCACTCCACCTCCCGCAACCACCGCCTTCTTCTCTCCCCGAACCCTTGTGCCACGCCTCCTCCTCCTCCTCGGCACCGCCACCAATTCCATCTCCCATCACCCCTCCAACTAGCGGCACGACAGTTGGCTACAGCGGCTGGCAGATCGGAGAGAAGGGCGCCCGACGATAGTGGCTGGTGGATTAAAGAGAAAGGCGCTTGATGGCTGTGGCGGCTTCCTCTTCCTGTGCCTGCCCATGTGGCTCTCCCCCCACTGCCACTACCTAGCGGTCGCTCACCTGGTGAGCCTCTCTACCTCATCGTGCTCTTCACTCGCAACCTGTCGCGCTGTCTGGCGATTTTGGTCTTCCAAGCTGGTCGTCGAAGTCGGTGCCATAGTCGAAGGAGGCCATGGTCAAGGGCTCGTGGTCGAAGTTGAGGGGTCGTAGTCGAAGTCGAAGTCGTGGTCGAATGGGGCCATGGCCAAAGTCAAAGATTAGTGGTCGAAGTCAAAGCCGTGGTCGAAGGGGCAACGGTCGAAGTCGAAGGGCTGTGGTTGAAGTTAGGACATGGTCGAAGGATCGTGGTCGAAGTCCAAGCCATGGTCGAAGGGGACAGTGGTCAAAGGAGGTAGTGATCGAAGTCGAAGGGCCATGGACAAAGTCGGTCTGCGGTTGAAGTCAAAGGGTTGTGGTCGAAGTTAGGCCATGGTCGAAGTCGAAGGGTCGTGGTCAAAGTCCAAATCGTGGTCGAAGTTGAACGATCATGGTTGATGTCCAAGCAGTAGTCGAATGAGGCAGTGGTAGAAGTCGAAGAGCCATGGACGAAATTGGTCCGCAGTCGAAGTCGAAGGGCCATGGTCGACGTCGGGGCCGTGGTCGAAGGGGGTAGTGGTCAACGTCAAGGATGTGGCCGAAGGGGGCCGAGGTTGAGGGACCACGACCGAAGTAAAGATCCGTGGTCGAAGTCGAAGCCGTGGTCGAAGGGGGTGGTGGTCGAAGGGGGAAGTGGTCAACGTCGAAGGACCGTGGTCACCGAAGCGCCGTGGTCAAAGGGGACTGTGGTTGAAGTTGAAGCCATGGTCGACGTCAAAGGGCCATGGTCGACGTCGAAGGCTGTATTCGAAGGGGACAGTGGTCGAAGGGGACGGTGGTCGATGTTGAAGGGTTGTGGTCGTCGAAGGGCCATGGTCGAAGGGGATAGTGATCAAAGGGGGCAGTGGTTGAAGTCGAAGATCCGTGGTCAAAGTTGAAGCTGTGGCTTTAGGGGCCCATAGTCGAAAGGGGAAGTGGTCAACGTCGAAGGGCCATGGTTGATGGAGACAGATGTCGAAGGGGGCGGTGGTCAAAGAGGGAAGTGGTTGACGTCGAAGGGTCGTGGTAATCAAAGGGTCATGGTCGAAAGGGATAGTGGTCGAAGGGGGCAGTGGTCAAAGTCGCAGATCTGTGGTTGAAGTCGATGATCCGTGGTCGAAGTCAAAGCTGTGATCGAAGGGGGCCATGGTCAAATGGGGAAGTGGTCGATGTCGAAGGGCTGTGGTCGAAGGGGCTTTGGTTGAAGTCGAAGATCCATGGTCAAAGTCCAAGATCCTTGGTCGAAGTTGAAGCCATGGCCGAAGGGGGCCGTGGTTGAAGGAGGAAGTGGTCAGCGTCGAAGGGCCGTGGTCGTCGAAGGGCCATGGTCGAAGGAGGCAGTGGTCGAGGGGGGCAGTGGTCGAAATCGAAGATCCGTGGCCGTTGTCAAAGCCGTGGTCAAAGAGGTAAGTGGTTGATGTCGAAGGGTCATGATCGAAGGAGACAATGGTTGAAGGGGGTAGTGGTCGAAGTCGAAGAGGGCAGTGCTCGAAGTCGAAAGGGGCAGTGGTCGAAGTCGCGGTCATGGTCGTAGTCGTAGCGCCCGTGGATGTGGTCGTAGCGGTCATGGTCATAGTCGTATTGCCAACCCAGAGGGCACCTGTTGGTTTGTCCATAACCTCCGCCGCTATGAGTTCCCCCTCCAGTTGGACATCCCCGTCACCTACCCTCACGTCGAAGGGCCATGGTCGAAGGAGGCAGTGGTCGAGGGGGGCAGTGGTCGAAATCGAAGATCCGTGGCCATTCTCAAAGCTATGGTCAAAGAGGTAAGTGGTTGATGTCGAAGGGTCGTGGTCGAAGGGGACAATGGTTGAAGGGGGTAGTGGTCGAAGTCGAAGAGGGCAGTGCTCGAAGTCGAAGGGGGCAGTGGTCGAAGTCGCGGTCATGGTCGTAGTCGTAGCGCCCGTGGACGTGGTCGTAGCGGTCATGGTCATAGTCGTAGTGCCAACCCAGAGGGCACCTGTTGGTTTGTCCATAACCTCCGCCGCTATGAGTCCCCCCTCCAGTTGGACATCCCCGTCACCTACCCCCAGGTCACCCCTGAGATTGAGCTCCCTACCCTCGACGGCAAGACCTACAAGGTCTCGTACTCTCCATGGATTGTAACATGCTTTTGGCCACGAGGTGTGATCGTCCGCTTCCGATTTACGACCACGAGTGCTGGTCGATGTGTTCTAATTTATGACCACAAGGTGTGGTCGATGTCTTCCGAATTACGACTACGAGTGATGGTTGAAGTCGAAGATCCGTGGTCGAAGGGAACCGTGGTCGAAGGGGGAAGTGGTCATCGTCGAAGGGTCGTGGTCGAATGGGACAGTGGTTGAAGGGGGTAGTGGTCGAAGTCGAGGGCTGTGGTCGAGTCGGGGCTGTGGTTGAAGTCGACGCCATGGTTGAAGTCAAGGCCGTGGTCGAAGGGAGCCATGGTCGACGTCGAAGGGCCATGGTCGAAGTCAGGGCCGAGTAGGCGGCATTGGTAGTCGGGCGACAGGGCACAAGTGTACCGGAGGCCTGGTAACGTACGACCACCAGCACTGGTCGACCGCTCCCAACCTACAATCACGCGCAATGGTCAACAACTTCTAACTTACGAACACGAGCTGTGATCGACAGCTTCCGATTTACAACCACGAGCACTGGTCGATGTGTTCTGACTTACGACCACGAGGTGTGGTTGATGTCTTTTGACTTACGACCATGAGCGCTAGTCGATGTGTTCCGACTTACAACCATGAGGTGTCCTCAATGGTTTCTGACTTACGACCGCGAACGATTGTTTTTTTTTGAGGTAGCACCACTAGGATCATATTCCAGTACGACAGATCTTTTACTTGACCCCTCTGTTTTTCGGCCAGCAGGCTATTTTATGCTTTTCACAAAAACTTGCTCTTTTCCCCTTTTGCTTTCGTTGTTTTTAGTCATAGGGTGGCATCATGGCAGCATGTGAACGAAAGGAGAAACCCAAGTTATTAGTAATCTAAATAATTCTAAAGGTATTTTTAAAACAAATAATTCCAAAGGAATTAAAGTGGCAAGATTGTGATAGTTCCACTGCAGCTGCTTGTTTTGTGCTCACGTATGTGATGCTTTGTTCTCAAGTATCATCAATTGTTGCTTTTATGAACGTCAGCCCGGTGGATCAAGTAGGTATACCCATGAGTAAGAATGATGTATCTCGTTATATATTAGCTCTGTTATTTTAGGCTACGGTTGATGATTTTTTATAATGATTGATGGTTTTTGTTTGCACTTTTTGAGATGGCAGCAGACGGCGAAGACACGAACGCGGACGGCGCACACTATTTTAGACTCGAGAAGTCGTTTGGAAAAGCCGTCTTAATTATTTCGGCTTCCGAAGAAATCAAAGCCAAAATACACAAAAGGCTAAAAAAAATAGGGCCAATGCTCAAACAAAAAAAACTAGGTCCATTAGTCAATCGCTACGGTAAGGGCCTGTTTGGGAGAGCTCCACCACTGAAAACGTGGATCTGGAGCAGCAGCTCCACCGTGAATCTGGGATCCCACCATAGAGTGTTTGGCTTGTACAGCAGCTCCAGATCCACGAAATTGAGGTTTTGGTGGGAATAGCCACTTTTGGTGGGATGAGGTGTGTAACCAGTGGCATTGGTGGGTAATTACCACCTAACTCCACGGTGAAGCACGTCGACTGGTCCGGGAACACGCCGTATGCGGTCGACACGGTGCAGTCAGCTGTGCCACCAGTGGACGAGCACCGCACGGGGTCCGGTGGGGGGCTTGCGGCGGCCCGATCAGCTGCAGGCCAAGACAATATCATGAGAAGGACGAGCGGCAGCTGCACAAGATTGATCATCCTGATCTTGGTGTACTTGAGGCATAGGACTAGGCATGCAACGGCAGCTGCAACCATTATATAACCATTGGTAGCAAGGCAGCGTTAGAATTAATCTTGTTGTTTACGTGTTTTCTCAATCATGTGCATGTGTAGAGGAGTGAGTTAGTTTGATTAGATAGTCACGGTTTGCATGTAAGTGAATGCATGCAACAAGTCCTAACATGCAGGTGCATGTTGGCTTGGAGGAGTGGCCGAGTCAAGTGGAGCTCGGAGCCATGGCGTGAGAAGTGGATCGGCTAGCTCATAGCATGCATATGTTAGTTAGTGGTGCCTTGCATGTAGGAAGTCACGTAGTGTTCGGCTGAGCTGTGCGGCCGGTGTTGGAAATCAGGCCCAAGAATTCACACAAACCTCACTATTTTTCTCTCGGGTGCTGTTTTCTGATATGCTACAGTGTTTCTTCAGAGAAAACGGATGAACTAAAGACAGTCAGATTGGGGCAATTTTCTTATGTTCTCTCATTTAAGAATTAATCAACTTACAAAGTATACATAGAACTTAACTTCTGGGATCCACTTAATCCGTGATCCACAAATCTAGGAAAGCAAAACGTGCAACACCGCACGACTGGAAGAAAAAACAGAAAATGGTTTTGACTGAACCGAAAACCTCGCAACTACTCCTAACTGAACTTTGCACCTTTATTTGAATTCTAGGTAACTTGATCCTTCACGCCTTCTGTCTGTAGTGAGTCAGGATTACTTGCTCACATGCTCCCCCCTAATCCTGACCTGGTTCCAAGTCTCGAATGTCAAGTAGTTGCCGCATGGCTGCCAATTTCACTCCTGATAGTGCCTTCGTCAGAGGATCTGCACGCTGCTCTCCCGAATGCACGAACTCCACTTTAATCTGCCCTCTCTCGACGCATTCTCTTTATGAAGTGGAACCTGGTATCTATATGTTTACTGCGGCCATGAAACACAGGGTTTTTCATGAGGGCAATCGCTGAACGGTTGTCAATGAACAAAGTTACTGGCTGTGGTTCCAACTCTGTGAGTTCACTGATCAGACTTCTCAGCCACAAAGCTTGGCAAGCCGCTGCCGTTGCTGCCATAAACTCAGCCTCGCACAATGACAACGCCACCGTTTTCTGCTTCTGTGAGTTCCACGACACCAGGTTGCCATTCAGATAAAACGCCATACCACCGGTGCTTCTTCTCCCTTCGAGATCACCGGCCAGGTCGTTGTCCGAGTAACCACAAAGGCTGACATCATGACTTCCCTTCTCGTAGACAACCCCGAAATGAACCGTTCCTTTCAGGTACTGAAGGATTTGTTTGATCGCCTTGTGGTGTAAAATTGTAGGTCTCTCCATGTATCTACTAGCTACCCCGACTGCATATGACAAGTCCGGGCGAGTATTCAGCAGATACCTGAGACATCCAATGATGCGTCTGTATTCCGTAGGGTCGACTGTGGTGCCGTCTGGATCTTTGTTCAGTTGCAGCTTGAACTCCATTGGGTATTTTGTCGGATTGCAGTTTTCCATCCCAAATTCAGACAATATCTTCTGGGCATAAGTTGATTGCTTGAGTAGTATTCGACTCTTTTGCTGCTCTACCTCAATTCCCAAATAGTACGAGAGGAGCCCCAAGTCACTCATCTCAAACTCCTTCATCATTTGCTTCTTGAATTTCTTCACTTCTTCGACATCACTTCCTGTCACAACCAAATCGTCAACATACACTCCGACGATTACACTTGCCTTTCCTTCCCCTCTAGTATACATGGCCTATTCTTGAGAACATGTTTTGAAGCCAATTTCCCTCAAACTTCTGTTCAGCCGTGTGTTCTATGCTCGGGGAGCCTGCCGCAACCCATAAAGTGCTTTTGAAAGTTTGTACACTTTATGCCTTTGATCTTGCACCTCAAATCCTTCCGGTTGACTGACGTAGACTTCTTCCTCTAACTCCCCGTTAAGAAACGATGTCTTCACGTCTAAGTGATGCACTTCCTAGCTCCTGCTCGCAGCAAGTGCAAGGATGATTCTAACTGTATCCATCCTGGCAACCGGTGCGAAAACCTCCTCAAAATCAATGCCTTGTTTCTGCACATAACCCTTTGCCACTAACCTTGCTTTATGCTTGACAATCCTCCCATCTGAATTTCTTTTCAGTTTGAAAACCCACTTCAAGCCAATCGGTTTCTGTCTAGGAGGTAGATCCATCAAGGTCCAGGTGTTGTTTTTCTCAATGGATTCAAGTTCCCTTTCCATTGCTTCATACCAGCAAGTTTCACCTGCAGCTTCTCGAAAATGTGTTGGTTCTTCTGGTAGCATCAACATTGCCTGGCCTTCCTCTTCATAATTCTCAGCCATCTCTTCAGTGTGCGCATAAATATCTGCAAGGGATCGGAGTCGAACTGGTCCATCATGTGACTCAGGTGAAAATGACACTGGGATATTGTCGGTGCTGGACTGCTTGATGGTGAAGTGTTTGGGCTTGTCGCTTCCGTCACAGGTGTCTCTGAAATTGTCGGATGAGGTGAATTCTCAGTTATCCTAGCTGCCGCGGCCGACAACATCCCTTCTGAGCCAGTTCCAGCTTCTGCCGTTGCAGTTGTTTCAACTGAACTGACCTCCTCCATGATAGTGAATTCTGACAGCTCTACTCCACCTTCAGTCTCAAGATCCCATCTCCATTCTTGATCTTCTTGAAACACTACATCCTTGCTCACTCTAAGTTTGCCTTGGCTTGGATCAAACAGCTGATGGGCTTTACAACTCTAGGGACCCAGATTTTACCATCCGGATCCCTCTGTGATTCCACCACACTATTCCTTGGATCAGTAGATAGTGCTCACAGATTACAGTTCTGATTATCAAAGTACATATCATGCGGAAGCGTAAATATAATAGTAGACTTACTCATTTGCCGATTAGGCCGAAATCATTAAATTGCAGTAGCGGAAGAACGAAGCACACATGTGGGACCTTCAGGACATGCCCACAGGCAGCTAACCGGAGGTTCGCGACCTAGCCCTTGTCGACTTCATCTTCTTCTCCATCATGACCAAAAGTATTGCTGAAGCGTAGTGATCTGGTTCCTGATCCTGGATGTGTTATGAGAGCGAGTGTGAGCACAAACCACCGTGCTCCGCGAGCCAATACACAGGATGCAAATAAATAGTATGCATGGCTTATTAAAGGAGAGGCTCGGGTTATTTTATTTGCCAAAAATCGCTTTTAGTAGTATTAGTTTTATTTAATCATAGTATTATTGTTGTTACCTAAACTCCACATAACGATTGCCATAATTGACTTAATCCACTGAAAAATACACTTTCTATATTGTTTGCTGTCTAAAACTCCAAACAGCGAGTGACATCATTTAGTTAATCCACCGATCATACATTCATTGCTGCCTAAGACTCCAAGTAGTGAGTGTCATCCTTTATTCTGGATCCACCAATATCTTTTGTATTTTAAATTCCTAACAATCCAATCTTGTGATTGCTAATCATCAACTCTTCATTTCTAAATTCCAATGATTAACCAACACAATTGCTTTTAAATCCACCGAAATCATTCGTATTCAATCCTTTTGTTATTGATCCAAAACCATAATTCATTCTTCCAATAATCGATCTCATTTTCCATTATCTATCACTAACTAATTCACTAGTATACCTCCACCAAAAATATCAATGATCAAGTCTACGACTCACTAGTATACATCTACCGAGAATACATTTTATCAAGATTGTAACCCAATAATTGTTATTATTCCTCCAATATTCTCAGAAATTCAATTCATCCATCTAGTATTTGATCCAATCCGATTAATCCCATTATCGCCAACATCTTCCAAGAATTTACATTAGTTATCAGTGTTGTAATCCAGCAATTACCTTTAGCACTCCCTAATTCTCCGAAAATCATTTAAATCATCTTTCTAGCCTATATATTCATTTAGGCTCCACCAATTTATTTCTCTCAGAATCCGCACTATCATTTTCACATTTATGATTGACATGAACCCACCAACAACTTTATGCGGTTAACATAAATAACCATCTTCTTTTCTTACGACTCTATTTATTCTTCCTGACATTTTACTTTGTGAGATGTATTATCATTGTTCAGAAATATAATACATAGAAATTCCCTTAGACCTAGTAGTTTTGAACAAAAACATAATAAGAAAATGCACTTATATAGCGATCCAGATTCCATCCACCGTTACATGGCATCTGCACCATATAGCATCTTTCAACGTTATAGCCGCTTAACTTACCACTGGGACGACACCCAGGACAACACAAATCAGGGCATTCCGCTGCCCTTCACTATTCCAATCCCACCCATAAAGCATTTTGAAATAGAACTATATCTGGTTAAGTTCTCATATGTATGCCTTTAACCGTGGGCACGGCTATTCGAATAGTTTTGACTCTGCAGAGTTTGTACACTTTCACCACAAGAGACAATCAACTCGTTGCCCCACACGATTCCTTAGTCATGTGGTTGAGCAGACCATCACAGTGACTTTTCAAAATATCTAGTTCCTTTTGTCATCTCACCTTATAGGCTGCTCCCACTTGCGGTGGGTCCCATCTATGCACGGGATGTTCCCCACGGTTACTAGCATTATTCGGGCTCCACTCCCCTCAGCGCTAGTACGACTGGGAAACTTCACCCTCCACTTGGTGTCCCTTTAGGCCTTCTCTTGCCCTTGCGTATCCACTCCTATCCACTACCAGTGAGATGAGTCCGGGGGTTTCGATAAATTTACTTAACCAAGTTGTATTTTACAGACTTGTGGTTGTACGGTTTTACACAGGATTTCATGACAAGATTCGGTCCTTAGGATTACCTGAGCGGTTCTACCACACTCCATAATTTGTGCTTCCACTGCACCACATACCAGCCCCAAACCATCCGCTCAGATATTGAAGCAAGTTGGGATTTTTGGGAGCATAAAATAATCATGTCAAAATATACCAGTCATTCCCACCATAACTGTCCAAACCAGTTTCTCATGGTTAAAAATGATAATGATGTTTGGGGCATTCCAGTGCCCCCGAGTATCTAAGCAGTACTAAGCATGGCGTATAATTACAGACTTACTTACTTTTGAAAAGGTACCATTATAATTTTGCTAGGGCGACAAGGTCCACATATTCAAGTATTCCAAAGGAGGTGTAATATTATTCAAGGCAAACAATGGGCATATAACTAGAATCTTAAATGAAACATGTATTTGCATATAAAATAACAGCATGTAGTTTGATAATTTAAACCAAAGTAATTTGCAGAAAATGTAGGTTCAACATGATCAAAGTATTGACTCGCCTGTCGCGTTTACCGTGGACATGAGCTCACACAATGCTTTAATTTCTCTTGAGCTTCTGGTCTTTATCTTCACTTCGAGCTTAATCTCGCTGGATCCACTGAATCTTCACGACTTCTAATTTCTACTTACGCAACAAACGACTGAATCCAAATAAAAGCAAATAACTCAGAAGATCCAAATAAATCCGAATAAACTCAATTTAGTTTTATTATGAGTTAATGGGTGATTCGAGTGATTTGAGGCATGGTCGGTAATAGAATACGACAACTCGATCTTTTTATTGCGAGCTTCTTCTACTATTTTTATATTTATTAAGGAAGTTCCATGAGTTAGGTTAGACCTATGAATCGGTGTATGAGTCTAGTTGAGTATCGTTTTGTTGAGCGTTAAAATTCCGGGCATATAGCATTTTGTGATACAACATTTTATTTACCTTAAGTTACCCCTAAGCTAAGTTTAATTTGAATTAGGGTCTACTTATACGGGTTTAATATAGCTACTTAATTAAATCTACTATGGAGACTTGTTTAACGACGGTATGTTAAATGCTAGGGCATACATTATAGTTAAGAGTAATCTTTATTAAGTTTGAGTAACCATGGTCATATTTCTTCATTATTGCTTTGAATTAATAATTAGCCTCTTAGGTGATGGCTCAACCATATTAATTATGCATACATGAGCTAATCCAATTATAAATATTAAATAGTCTCATTTACATCCTAGTTGATTTTTTAACTGAAATGAGTTAACCAAGAATTTAAATGAGCTTCAAAAATCTTGGTTTCAGTTCTATTGGATAGATCTCGAATTTAGATGAATTTAGAAATTTATCTCACTTAATTTGGGGTTAAAATGATTAAATTATGCCCATTTAAAGTTCTCAGTCTAATTAAATCCAGAAATATTAAAACTCTGACAGGTGGGTCCCATTTTCCATCTTTAAGTTTTTGTTTTATTTTTATTCTCGTTCTCTGTGTCCTTGACATATGGGACCAACTACTGTTCTTAATTAATGGTGGAGTCCGTATGTCAGTGAGGGGTTTTTAATTAATAAACCAATTTCAGCACTTATGACAGTCATTAACAATTAATTAGCATTAATTAACCTCTATCTGAAACTAAATAAGCTTACTTATATTCTAGTTAATTTTTAACACTTCCCTTAAACATTTTTAATTTTTCCTAACCACCCCCTTCTTCACTGTAGCTCGGCAAAAATCCCAAAAATCCTATTCTATCTTTGCGGCCGAGGGGGATCAAACTCAGGCCGCATGGGTGGGCGCACGCTGGGCTAGCCATTCGGGCTCGGGTGTTACCTGACCGAAGCGGCGAAGGAACGTATTTGAGCTGGATGTGGGAGAGGCTGAAGCAGAGGAAGTCGGGGGCGGTACGACCGATGGCGCCGCCTGCGAGGGAGGGTTGGGGAGGTGCCGGCGGTGGGTAAAACGGATCCTTGGCGTCACATGGAAGTTGCTGGGGTGTCGGTGGGAACCGAGGAACGCCGGGGTTGGGCCGACGACGTGCGTCAGTGGCGGCGTGGAATGGAGCTCGATGCCGACAGTGTACAGGCATGGGGAAGCCCGGATGAGGACGGTTACGGCTTTGCCTTGCTCCTAGGAAGCTCCGGGAGAGAGTAATTGAATCAGCATGGCTTCAATTGACGGCGTGCTCGACGGCCGATCTTGGGGGAGACAAGGTCGCTGGTGGAGCTAGGGGTGCTGCGACTCCAATCCCTTGATGTGGGGGCGAGAGGGAAATGCGGCAAGGTGGAGGGGGCGTTCTCTCGCTTTTATAGGCGGCGGGGCTGGCAGTTGGCCGGGATTCACACGAGGTGGGGCGCGGAGAGGGCGACAGGACGGCGGGGCAAGCGCGCAGGGCATGGGCGTGATTCGGCGTGGGGCTCGATGTGCGGAGGCGCGAGAGCGGGTCAGCGCAGAGGGGGGCAGGGGCGGCGGTAGGCGTGCGCTGACACGAGCGCGGCGGGCGCGGCCGGGATTCGCGCTGAAAGAAGAAAACGGGAGGAGGGAGAAGACAAAGGGGGTCCGGCGCACGGGAGGAGGAAAGAAGGAGAAGGGAGGTGCGCCGTGCAGGGGGGCCCGCTGGGCAGGGAGAGGAAGTAGGAGGAAAAGAAAAGAGAGAGAGAGAGAGAGAAATGAGTGGGCCCACATGTAATAAAGAGAAGAAAGAAAAGAGAGAAAGGCTTTGAATTTGGATTTTTAAATTTGTATGTTGAACTTCTATTTTCTCTTTAAGATTATGGTTCCTAATTTCTGAAATTTTATTTCAAGTCTTTGTTCAATTACCTAAATACATAATATAATAGACCTTTTATTTTATTTGATGCTCTTATTTTCATACCTTTATCTCCTTTATTGCTTCACTCATCATAATATATGTTTAGTGTGTTGTATATTTTGTTTTATGTATGTGTACATAATTTCATATAATATTATCTTGCTGGCTTACTTAATTTTGCATATATGTAGGGGCGCTTGTATTTTAGTCATTCACTTTTATTGCTATTTATGTCATTATTTCTAAAACGGGATTTTGTGTTTTAACTCAGGTTTCTCCCTCCTTATACTGGATCATCTTTTCAGATTCGTATTTAAAATTTTAGTTTTCTATTATTTTCATATTCCGTTATGGCCTTACTAATGTTTGCTTTTAGCTTTTATGAATTTATTCATTTTTTTCGAATCTCAAACAAATTCAGAAAAACACCATAAAATCCAAATTCCAATAGAATATATTGCAAAAATAAGTCAAGAAATTCATATTTTCAAATTCAGATTTTTCAGGATGTTACAACAACCCTCTTCGACCCCTAGGTATACCATAGGTGAGCTTCTGCCATCTAGTTTCTTGATGTGTGGAGTTGCATTTTTCACATACGCCGTACAACCAAACACCTTGAGATGTCCCAGATGTGGTTTTCTTCCTTCCATGGCCTCAAATGGAGTACCTTTGCCTAATGCTTTGGTTGGAAGCCGATTCAATAAGTAGACTGAGTGTCTTACTGCCTCCCCCCAAAACTTTGCCGTCATGTGCATACTCTTAAGCAGGGATTTTGTCATAGCCATCACGGTTTGGTTCCATCGTTCTACAACACCATTTTCCTGTGGTGTGTAGGGAGCCGTGACATGCCGCTCAATGCCTTCATCTTCACAAAACTAGTTGAACTCTGCTGATATAAACTCCCCACCTCTGTCTGTCCGCAGTGTTCTGATCCTGTGCCCAGTTTTGTTCTCAGTCAAGGATCTGAATTTCTTGAATGCTTGTAAAGTGTCACTCTGTCGGGACCGCGGATTTCCGAACCCGGACCCTTTGTGTAATACAGCACTAGTTCAGATCAAAGCTAGTGCACACAGTCAAACAATGATGATTACATAACTAACAACGATTATTACAATAATAGAGAGTACAGACCGAAAGGTCTCTTTATTACAACTGAGGTTTCAAGACCTCACACACACACACAAAACACAGCGGAAGCAAAAGATAAATCCAGTGAAGACCCATCAATACGCCACAGACAATTGACTGGGGAAGCGCGACCTAGTACTCTGGGAAACCTTTGTCGAATCCACACACGAAGTAGTCGTAGTCTCCCTCTTGAGCTTCATATTCCTCTGAGTTGATTTTTAGTGCAGCATGTGAGTACAAAAAGTACTCCGCAAGTCTTGGGAAAAAATGCAATAGATGCAAGCTTGACAAAACAAGGCTATATGGTTCTTTTGCGCAAAGCAATGTTTTATTTTAAATAACACTAAATATTTCCGAAGGCATTAATTTAACAAAGTAATTGTTTTAACTGAAACTAGTAAACATTTTATAGTGAAGGTTCTATCCACCAACACTACATAACCAGCTCTATCCGAGAAAGTTTAAAACTGCGGGTTACATCCACCCACATGACTCCAACCGCCAGGATACCCTTTCGAGAGTTCCCTTTACTCTCGAGATCTCAAAACTTTGATTTTAAAAACCAAAACCACAAATCTACCATGTGAATGCATTTCTTGCTTGCCCTTGACCGTGGGCACGGCTATTCGAATAGTTTAACACTCTGCAGAGGATGTACAACTTTACCCCCAAGAGATAAATTATCCTAATAGTCAACATTCTTCCTTTGGCATGAGACCCAGATAAAATATCACAAAGCCTTTACCTCACTCTAGTTTAGTTAGACACCACCCGCTGAGGTTTCACCGCTAAACGGTTAAATCCACCCAGTCGGAAGCCCCCTCTTGCGCCATATGAGTACAGTAAATCCCTGTCCCTCACTGTGAATAACCAGTAAATCCCTGGCACCCACTTTCCACTGGTGGCACCTAAACTAGACTATCGTAAGTTAATTAGCTGGGTTGTACCCATATAGACTTGGGGTTGTACGGTAGTGCTCAGTCTGAACAATCACAAGAGTCGGTCCTTAATCGACTAGGGCGGAACATACACTTTACAAAATCTCATGCTAACCACACCAATCCAATCCAACCATCCGCCCTGGTCTAAAACCATTTTCACATTTTAATTTATTTTAAAAGAACAGTGTCAACACCAATCGCCACTAATCTCCGAATACAAAGACCAATTTAATGAAATATAAGTTCCCATTCCAAGGTTACAAAAGTTAAATAAAATGACTAAGCAATTTACTACCATTCTAATATTTAACAAAAAATTATAATAATCTCATTATTGAGACAAAGGAAATCCTAAGGTTACAAGGGTACATGACATTCAACTTCAATCGAGGGCATAACAACGATTGGATTAACTAATACCTTAATACAGAAACTAGTGTTCTATGTAAATAGCAATGCAAATATATTTAAATTAAGTAAAAGCATTTCTCAAACATAGGTTCAAAATGTTCAAAGGAGACTTGCCTTGCTCAAAGACTTGATGCTGCGAATCGTCAAAATCGAACTCTCCGGAATAGTCGTAGTCTACACGCGAAGAACCAAACAAAATAAATTCAAATAAAATCCAATTAAAATTGAAAAATTATAAAATATACACTGGCAGATAGATTATGATTTTATATGAATTTAGGAGAAAGAATCAATGGATTCGGAGTTTGTATGAGGGAGAACGAATATCCGAAAGTTTGGACATCACATGAAATGATAACAACATCCGAGAATTACTTTTTGAAAAGTATTATGTCGGTAGACTGCGAGGTGGCTGGCGAATGGGCAAAATGGAATCCTGACGATGAGGCGAAGGTGGTGACATGGGTACGGCGACGAGGAATGGCGGCAATCACCCGCAGTGAGAGAAAAACGGCACCGACGGCACGATAGCGACAACAGCAGGTTGGAGAGAGATAGTACTAGGTATGTAATGTGGAGATGTAGGGTGGGCACAGGGTAGAACACAGTATGGTGAAGCTAGGGAAATTATTGGCTAAGCTGAAAATTGAACGGAGACGATAATGAAAAAGGAAAAACTTGATATCTTGGTGCTCGGTAAAGCGAATCTAAAACCACTTGGCAGGTAGCTATCTGGGATGGTTTGACACGATATGACGTGAACGGATTGGGAAAACACTAATGGATAGATGGGGACACGAGGTCATTGGCGGCCATGGCGAGGTGTCGAAGGCGAAAATTTGTGGAGGTTTTTCGGGGAAAAGGAAGAAAGCACGGCGTAGAACGCAGCGAGGCAAGTCTAAGAAAAATTATGGCATGGGCCAAAGCTTACCGGAGGCGATGAATCGATGTCGGGAAGTCAACACGGCCATTTTTGCGGAAAGCTCAATTTCTGGCAATTGGCTCCACGAAAAATTAAACAAAATGGTAGAAAAATTTCTTAGAGGCTATGACACGATATGACGTGAACAAAAATCAAAGCGCTCACCGAAAAAGGGGTGTACGCACGAATGCACGATTTTTGTGTCTGGCTCGATAAGGTCAACGAGGACTCAGGGAATCTTTAGGTGATGGCGATGGGAACACTGTTGGAAATAATCTTGTCATAGTAGTGTATTTAGTTTAGTATTTAGTTGCATGTTGAGTCTTGCATGCCTGCGTGCATGTAGTAGTACTTGAGTCATTAATTAGTGGTTTGTTGATGAGGTCTTGCATGTGAAAGGAATAAGTGCTTGCATGTAGGTGCATGGTAAAGAGAGAGTGGCGAGATATCAGGAGGCGTGGAGCAAACTGATTGATAGTGTGCGTGTGGTTGCATGCAGGGAAGTTGAATCCTGGAGAGGTGGCCAAGTCAAGAAGAGGTGGCTTGAATTGTGGATCAGCTAGCTCACCGCGCGTGTGTTAGTTATTGGCTGGTGTTTATTTAAAGCATGCTGTGTTTAGGAATGAGCCCAGGGGAAAATAACAGGAGAAGAAAAATATAGTCCATGGTTGTGTGCGTGCTATCTAGTGTATCTTCTTCCTTCATTTGTTCCTTTGTGAGTATATGTGTGTTCATTTTCTACGTGAGTTCGCGTGTGTTCTGAAGGGATGAATCAATGTGCGAATTTCTAACAGGAGAGCTGCGTAGAGAGAGTTAGGGGTTGAGTGAATCAACTAGAGACAGAAGAGTTGAGATTGAGAGTGCGTGTGTCCACGAAAGTACTGTGTGAGTGCATTCTCGATTTCTAACAAACACGACGTAGAACACGTCGAGACGAACTCAACGGTTCAAATAGCTCGGCGAAAAGACATTGGATGGTGGTGGAACGCGACGGAGAAGACATTCAGCGACCGGTGGGTTGACATCGGTGTTCCGGGCAAACGGAGAAGAGTTAGAGGTGGGGTTTGCGGCGAAACGAAGAGGAGAATGCGGGCAACACAATGCTCACCTCAGTTATGATGGAACATGCACGGTTGGCTCGCAGCGAGTAGAGAAGCAACGGCGCGGTTTGGCCACGGTGGTCCGGCGATGCTCTGGCGAAGCTCCGGCGAAGGCGAGAGAAGCACCGCGTAGAACGCTCAAAGGCGAAGCCGGTAGTGTGGCCAAAAGTGGTGGAACTCCACTATAGGCGGCAAAAATGGCCGAGGAACGGCGCTCGGTTGACAAAAGAAAAACACCGATTGCGAAGAGGAGGAAGCAGAGAGGACGTGAAATTTTCGGGGGTGACTAAGGATGAGAAGGGGCACCCGGTGCTCCCTTTTATAGGTGTGGAGGTGGACGAGAGAGGGAGATCAAACGACGATGTCTTTTAGAGCAACGGTTTCATTTTCGTGTAAATGCACATGAAGGAGGAGAGAAACGTTGGGAATGGAGGAGTCTTGAGGAGAGGAAGTGAATGCACTTGATTGCATGAAAAACGGTGGAGAAATTCACAAGGATTCATGAGCTCCAAATCGTGTTCATGGCGGCGCCATTGCTCTGGACGCAACTCTTTGTGAAGAAGATGAAGGGAGGAGAGAGAAAACGAAAAATAATAAATAATAATGTTTTTTCGAAAAAGGAAAAAAATAAAATAAATTTGAAAAAATTCAGGAAACTTCTACAAAAATCCTTGGAACCCGAAAATACCAAATAATATAATTTCTGATTTAATTGAAGTATATTTTAACCGTTTAAAATATTTTTACTTTCTAAGCTTTAATTTAATCCAAATAAATTCAAAAACTCCAAAAATTTAAAAATAGGTTGTAAATGAATAGATTAGAATTTTTGATGAATTTAAAATTTTGAATGAGCTCATTCGGAGTTAAATTAAGAAATACAGACTTTTCGAAGTTTGAGAGGAGGGAAAAAGAATAAACTGATTTTCTGAAATTATTTTTGAACTGAAAAATCATATTATGATATTATCAAGGGAAATGATTTTTACTGGAATTATTTTTCTGTGGGAAAAAGGGATTTATACGTCAGGGTGACGTCAGCAGAGATTTTAATTTTCTGGCCGAATTATTTTTTAACAGGAAAAGGGTTTTATTCACTGACAGGTGGGACCGGCTTTTGTGGACTAGGTCCATAAACCGGGGAGAAGGCTGAGATGGCACGCAGTTGGCGTAGCGCTTGCGTAGCTCACGGCTGCTGAGGTGGCGCACGGGGACTGAGGGCATCAGCTGATGGCGACGCTGCTGGGGTCGGCGAGGGGTGCGTGAGAGGGAGGAGGACACGGGGAGTTAAGTGCACCTTGGCATGACACTCGGGAATGCTCGGTGGTAGCTGGCGACAAGGATGCAGGGGTGGCGAAGTGAGGGCGTTGGCGGCAGGGCTCTTCGGCGGTGGATTCACTCGGTGGAGGGGCGGGGATGCGCGCACGGGTCTGGCGAAGGTAGAGGCGATGAACGGCTATCAGTTATACCAAAGTTAAGGTCGGCGCAAAGACGAGTAAAGGGGAAGGTAAGTGGGGTTTAAAGTGGGGAAATGGTGGAGGTTGAATGCGGGAGTGATTAGGCTTTCAATTGTAGCAAATGCTTGGGCTAACGAGAAGAAACGGTCAAATTTAAGGGCTCGGGCGGGGCATCAATGGCAGCGGGGGCATCAAGGAGAAAAAGAAGCTGACAGGTGGGGTCGGGCTGTCGGCGAGAGAAAAAAGAGAGGAGAAAGGAGCGAACAGTCAGATAAGCAACATGGCGCATGGAGAAGATTAGGGCCATCGGATGAAGAACAAAGGGGTAAGTGAAGATGGGTGGCTGAGATTAAACCAGGCGAGGATGGATTAAATCAGGGAGAGACACGTGTTGGCTGAGGAGAGAGGTTGCGGATTAAATTTGATTTAGATTTTCAGAAATATTAGGAAGGTTTAAAAATACTTAGAAAATAGGAAATAAAGTCTAAAAATTCCAGAAAAAATCACAGAAATTCCTGGGAATGTTTTAGACTTAGGAAAATATTTTCAACTTAAAGTTAGTCTTTTAATTTTTATAAAAATACTTTTTAACTTTGAAATTGATTTTTTTTAAATTTCAGCAAAGCACAGAAAAACCAAATAAAAGCCAATTGCTTTGAAATAATTAATTTGAACTAGGATTTTATAGAAATTCAAAATATCTTTTACTTAATAATATTTTAAATTTTCAATTAAATTACTTTTAAGAAAAGTTTTTTTAAAGCTAAAAACAGGCAAAATAAAATCTCAGAAATTCAAGCAACCAGAGAAAATTTTTTTACTAATTGTTTTTGAAATAAACAGCTGGGCTGTTACACACTCTTTGCTGCTAATGTGTAAACCCACATCCACCGAGTGCAGTCATCAACAATCAAGAAAAAAATACTTGCTACCAGCCAGAGTACAAGGGGAGATTGGCGCACACAAATCAGTGTGTAGAAGTTCAAGGGGTCTCTGTGCTCTGAAATTTAACTGCTGCGGGAATGGCAATCTTGCGTGTTTGGCAATCACACATGCTTCGCACAGCTTGTTCGGCCTGCATATCAGAGGTACACCCACTGCCAACTCTTTCTCCCCTATGAGCTTCAGGTCACCAAAATTGATATGCCCTAGTCTTGCATGCCATAACCATGATAGATCTTCAAGACTTGTCAGCAGACAAACTGCCCTAGAGGTCTTCAAATCTATCTTGTACAATCGGTTTTGTGTTCTCTTCACAAGCATCAACAACTTCCCACTTTTGTCAATCACCTTCATACTTTCATCAACCAAATGCATCTCAGTCCCCTCTTCAGTCAACTAACCAATACTGATTATGTTACTACACAAGTCAGGGACGTAATATACCTCTTTAAGGACTTTCTGATCTCCATTCTTGCAGGTAAAGACTATTGTTCCTTTACCCTTAATCCAGACAAAGGACCCATCACCAAACTTTACTCTGCCAGTGACAGCTTCATCCAGCTCTTGAAATTTGTCCCTGTGGCCAGTCATATGATTACTAGCCCCATTGTCGAGGTACCATGTGTCTGAGTCTTCTGAGTTCTTGCTGCTGAGATGCAATTCTTCGCCTTGCCGCTCCTGAACATGGCAGTTCTCCTCCTAGGACACTACCAGCATCAGTGCCGGCTCTTCTTTAGTCATTCGGGTGAGGTGAGCTTCTTCTTCACGTCGCTTGCTTCGACATTCGGATGCATAATGGCCCATATTCTTGCAGCTGTAACATTTGATATGGCTTTTGTCACGAGTACCACTTCCGACAGCTCCTGTGCCTGCCGAATTCTCCTGCTGGGACGTGCCCCAGCCAAACCGTCCGCGACTACGCCCGCGTCCACCCCATTTACCACGGTCAGTGGCACTGGACCCGCGCCCCCTCCCTCCTAAAAAGCCTCGGCGTTGTCGCCCTTCTGTCGCGCCTGCCACTCGGCGTAAGTCAACAGAAGCTGGCCCTGAGCGTTGCCATTACTGCTACGCTGCCGTGCAGCCCGTTCTTCATAAGCCTTGAGCCACCCAATTGCTTCTTCAAATGCCATCGTCTCGAGGTCATAGAATTGCTCGATCCCGGCGACAACTTGGAGAAACTTGTCGAGAACAGAATCGAGTAATTTCCTGACGAGGGCTGAATCATCGAGTGTCTCACCGAGGGAGGTAAACTTACTGGACAGGGAGCTGATTTTTCCGGCAAACTCGTCGATTGACTCAGTTTCTGACATTCGGAGGGCATCGAATTCGCTCTTCAGAGTTTATGCGCGAGCCTTCTTCACTCGATTTGCTCCCAAATACCGAGTTTTGAGACTGCTCCAAATCTCCCGTGCCGTCTTCTTCTTCGCGATCTGCAGAAGAACATCCTAAGGGACACATTGCAGGATATGCACCCGAGCCACCTTGTCCTTCTTCACATCTACTTGAGCACACCATCCGCTGGCTCCACTGCCTCCCATACACCCTGGGTGTCGAGGATAGCTTCCATTCTGATCGCCCATACCGTGTAATTCCTGGAGTTCAGCATCGGCGTATGAAACGGTGTACCATCGCTCTCTTTCACCGCCGTGTGTGGAATCATCGCCATCCTGTGGAAGAGAAGATCCTTGGGTGTGCTTCCTGTTGCTCTGATACCAGATGTTGGAAATCAGGCCCAAGAATTCACACAACCTCACTATTCTTCTCTCGGGTGTTGTTTTCTGATATGCTACAGTGTTTCTTCAGAGAAAACGGATGAACTGAAGACAGTCAAACTGGGGCAATTTTCTTATGTTCTCTCATTTAAGAATTAATCAACTTACAAAGTAAACATAGAACTTAACTTCTGGGATCCACTTAATCCGTGATCCACAAATCTAGGAAAGTAAAACGTGCAACACCGCACGACTAGAAGCAAAAACAGAAAATGGTTTTGACTGAACCGGAAACCTCGCAGCTACTCCTAACTAAACTTTGCACCTTTATTTGAATTCCGGGTAACTTGATCCTTCGTGCCTTCTGTCTGCAATGAGTCAGGATTACTTGCTCACAGCCGGAACGTGGCGAGTGTTCGGTTGAGCAGATGCTTAACTAGTGCATGAGTGTGGTTATATAAGCATGTAACCAGATTACTTGAGGGGGAAATAGAGAGTGCATTGTTGCTGGTGTGCAGTGCCGAGACAATTACTTCTCTCGTGTGTGTCTTTCAGTTAGTACACTCCATTGTGCTAGTGTGTGTGATCGAGAGAAGCTAGGCCATCAATTGGTATCAGAGCCATGTCAAGTGAAGGTATGTACACGCCGTCGAGCCGCCGCGGCAGCAGCAGCGGCAACGGCGTCGACGGTGACCATGGTGGCCATGAACTGGTCGTGCAGCAAATGAAGGAGGCGGGGGTGACGGTGCGCTACCCCATGCTATCAGAGAACAACTACGGGGTGTGGGGGGGTGAAGATGAAGATCTTCATGCGTGCACAAGGCGTGTGGGCAGCAGTGGAGGGCGATGAAGTGGTCGATGAGAAGAAGGACCAGATGGATCCCGCCGCCATCGTCCAAGCTGTGCCGAAGGCTGTGGTGATGGCCATATCCGAGGAGACGACGAAGGAGGCTTGGGATGCTCTCAAGAAGACGCACGTTGGTGAAGATCATGTCAAGAAGGCCCGAGTATAGACTCTCAAGAGGGAGCTTGACGGTATGTACATGAGTGAATCTAAGAAAGTTAATGAGTTTGCCTTGAAGGTTACCACTATCGTGAACGAGATACGTTCTCTCGGCACGAAAGTGGAGGAGAGTGCCGTGGTGGAGAAGCTCCTACACTCCGTCCCCAACAATTTCCTACCCATTGTTAGTACTATTGAACAATGGGGTGATGTGACAGAGATGTCGGTGGCCGAGACTATCGGGTGTTTGCGGGCGTTCGAGGATGATACGGGGTCGCCCGATCTTCTCGACGTAGGATGGATACTCACGGGAGTCTTGATGAATCGTAATGATCTTCCAATGCCAATGCAAGGGACGAACACTCTTTAATCCGCCAAAACACACTCGTGTTGATTTCGCCGACCACCAAGCGAAGATCTATCGTGCACCCAATTCCCAGCGGAAAGGATGAACGACCTTGATTGAAGAAAACGCTCCTAATTCCCTAAGGAATTTCGGCAGCAATGCTAAGCTCAAAAACTTTAGTATATTGATTTTTCTCAAACGTGGTCTGCCTCGAACAAAAGGGATACAAGGGGGTTTTATAGTGCTTCCCCGAACTCACGCAAGGAAAGCCTTGGCCGAATCAATCTCTAATTCAGTCAAGGTTTCATATTCTAATTCCTAAAATTTAGCAAGTCTGTTTCCTTCAATTCCGGGCTAAGCCCCTATCCTATTACAAGACCGAGATTGAGGTGGATTCGGTCGGCTTTTGGGCACGCAGGCCGCATCTTGTGCACACCATGAGATTTGTGATCAAGTGGCCTTCCATTGATTTGATGGTTGCTTGGTTGAGACTTTCTTAGAGGCATATATGTTAGTTCCTTGCTCGCATGGACTCTCATCCTCTTGACTCGTGGCTGGTTGGACCTTCTCCACTTGATCTTCCATTGCTTCGAATCTGAGAAGGCACAACATATTTGCATTAGGTAGTATGCTATTCTCATCTAACGTAATAGAAGACTCCCTAAGAAACAAAAACACCTGTTGTTGAAGTAGTTTAACTCTTGCTCTTATCATAGGACCTTTCGGAGCCTCATCACTAGCTTTGTCATGCACACTTGGAGTGGATGATGAATGTGTAATAAAGATGTCCTCATCATCCTCCCCCTCTTGAAAAGGAATTGTCCTCGACTCTGTGCCATCTTGTCCAAATAATGGTGATAAATCAGCAACATTAAAAGTAATACTCACCCCATAATCGTCTCCCAGAAGCTCTATCTTGTATGCGCTGTCATTGATCTTGGCAAATATTTTAAAAGGACCATCACCACAGGGCATCAATTTTGATTTACGCTTCTCCGGAAAGCGTTCTTTGCGAAGATGCACCCATACTAAGTCACCTGGTTCAAATAGCATTTTCTTTCTAGTCTTGTTAGCTTTAGCAGCATAAACACGTACCTTCTTTTCAATTACCTCTTTAGTCTTTTCATGGAGCTTTTTCACAAAATCAGCAGCTTAGAAGCCTCCATATTTGTACGTTCTTGTCATGGAAGTGGCATCAAGTCAAGTGGCGTGATCGGTTTGAAACCATACACCACCTCAAATGGACACAATTGAGTTGTAGAATGCACCGCCCGATTATATGCAAATTCAACAAGCGGTAGACAATCTTCCTACTCTTTCAAATTCTTTTTGATCATTGTCCGCAGCAGCATTGAGAGTGTACGGTTCACTACCTCCGTCTGTCCATCTGTTTGTGGGTGACAAGTCGTTGAAAACATTAACTTTATCCCAAGCTTGGCCCACAAAGTCTTCCAAAAGTAGCTCATGAACTTGACGTCATAATCTGAAACAATAGTTCTTGGTATTCCATGCAACCTCACAATCTCCCTGAAAAACAAGTCAGCTACATGCGACACATCGTCGCTCTTATGACAAGGAATAAAATGTGCCATTTTAGAAAACCAATCCACAACAACAAAGACTGAATCCCTCCCCCTCTTAGTCCTAGGTAATCCCAACACAAAATCCATGCTAATATCTTCCCAAGGAACACTAGGAACTGGAAGTGGAGTGTACAAACCATGTGGATTGAGTTTTGACTTTGCTTTATGGCATGTGATGCATCTTTGAACAAATCTCTCGATGTCGCGCCTCATCTTTGGACAATAGAAGTGATCGGCCAACATCATGTATGTCTTCTCTCTTCCAAAATGACCCATCAATCCTCCTGCATGAGACTCCTACAATAGTAGCAAACGCACAGAAGAATTCAAAACACATAGTTTGTTCATGCGAAAGAGAAAACCATCATGAACATGAAACTTATCCCACTCTTTCCCATCCTTGCAATTAGAATATGGTGCTGAAAAGTCATGATCTAAAGCATATAAATCTTTCAAACTTTCTAGCCCTAGAACCTTTACTTCCAATTGAGTGAAAAGCACATATTTTCTAGACAATGCATCAGCTACCATATTTTCCTTACCTTTCTTGTATTTAACAACATATGGAAAAATCTCAATGAATTCAACCCATTTAGCATGTCCACGGTTCAGTTTAGCTTGACCTTTCAAATATTTCAAAGCTTCATGATCAGAATGAATGACAAATTCTTTAGGCCAAAGATAATGTTGCCAAGTCTCTAATACGCGCACAAGAGCATACAATTCTTTGTCATAAATAGGATAATTCAATTGTGCACCATGAAGTTTCTCACTGAAATATGAAACGGGTTTTCTTTCTTGCATCAAAACACCACCAATACCTATTCCACTAGCATCACATTCAATCTCAAAAATTTTAGTGAAATCAGGTAAAACAAGCAATGGTGCTTCAGTCAAACATTTCTTTATTTCAGCAAAAGCCTTTTCTTGTGATTCTCCCCACTCAAAAGTGACTCCTTTTTTAGTTAATTCATTTAATGGAGCAGCAATGGTGCTAAAATCTTTCACAAATCGGCGATAAAAACTAGCAAGCCCATGGAAGCTACGAATTTGACTAACATTCACTGGGGTAGCCCAATTGCGAATAGCTTCAATTTTAGATTCATCAACTTCAATTCCATGAGCTGAAACAACATAGCATAAGAACACCACTTTGTTTGTGCAACAGGTACACTTGTCAAGATTAGCATACAATTGTTCGGTTCTTAGCACTTGTCTAATGTGTTCAACATGTTCTTCCAATGATCGGCTATATATCAAAATGTCATCAAAATTGACTACCACAAATTTTTCAATGAAGTGTCTCAAAACATGGTTCATTAATCGCATGAATGTACTAGGGGCATTAGATAAACCAAAAGACATCACTAACCATTCATACAATCCAAATTTGGTTTTAAAACCTGTCTTCTACTCATCACCATGTTTCATTCTAATCTGATGATATCCGCTACGCAAATCAATCTTAGAAAAGATAGTGGACCACTCAATTCATCAAGCATATCATCTAACGTAGGAATAGGATGATGATAACGAATGGTGATATTGTTCATAGCCCTATAGTCTACGCACATTCTCCATGTACCATCTTTCTTAGGAACAAGAATGACAGGAACGACACAAGGACTAAGACTTTCGTGTACATACCCTTTTTTCCATGAGCGCTGGCACTTGCCGCTGAATTTCTTTTGTCTCCTCCAGGTTTGTGCGGTACGATGGCCGGTTGGGAAGTGGAGCTCCTGGTACCAAGTCAATTTGATGTTCGATGCCTCGAATGGGTGGTAGACCAGCGGGTACCTCCTCCGGGAAAACATCCTCATAATCCTGTAACACATGAGAAACTACACTAGGAAGAGAGGTTAAGTCATTAGTAGAGAGCAAAACCTCTTTATACAGCAATACCAAATGCTCCAAAGTGGGATCATCTCTCATCTCTCGCAAATCAGATTTGGTGGCTATCATGACTAACTTTTTCTCTCCCTCATCATTTTTTTTCCACTCAACTTTACCTTGTGGCTCTCTCTCACCTTTTGTGGATTCACATTCATTTGCTTCTTCCCTTTCTCACTCTCTACTTTCACCTCAACTTTTTGCATGTTATCATGTATGATTTGAGAAGGAGTTAATGGTAGAAGCGTTATTTTCTTATTGTTCCACATGAATTTGTACTGATTAGCTCTTCCATCATGAATAACAGAACGATCATATTGCCATATCCTACCTAATAACAAGTGACATATTTCCATGGACACAACATCACATTCTACAGTATCACGATAAAAACCAATCTGAAAGCTAATATCAACAGTGTACCCAACATTCATGGAACCATTATTATTCAACCACTGAATTTGATATGGATGTGGGTGTTTCTTGTATTTCAATCCAAGTTTAGTGCAAAGTTCTTTGCTAGCTAGGTTATGACAACTACCTCCATCAATAATAACTTTGCAACACTTACCATCTTTACTTACCTGAGCTCTTGTTTGGAAAAGGTTGCAGCGATGTTCATGGTTGGATTTTGCTTGAACGCTCAACACCGAAGGGGTGCACACAAGCATAGGACTGAACTCGGGGTCACAATACCCATCCCTATGTGTTTCTTCTTCTCTTTCTTCCTCATGGCCATCCTCAAACGCCTCAAAATCAGCAAGATGCTCTCCATCTTCTTCACTAGCAGAGTCATATTCTCCATTGTCAGTTATCAACATTACCTTGCTATTTGGGCAATCCTTTTGCATATGTCTGCGACCAAGACACTTGAAACATTGGATGGAGCTACTCTTAGCCTTAGAACCAACAGAAGATGATGAAAATGGGATTGGTCCTCTCTTTGGAAAGGAAGGAGTGGCGTTTTTGGCACTCGGGGCAGCACGTGCACTAGGAGTAAAACTTCCACTAGATGGGTTAGTTTTAAATGAATTGAAACGAGATATGGTTTTACCTCCTGTAGGTGCTGTACGGGGAGTGTAGGAAGATGATTTGAAACCTCATGTCCTGTTGTACTTGCCTCTCAGCCTTAGTGGCTTGATGCACCAACTTCACCATGTTGCTGTGGGGTTGAAATTCGGTAATTCGCTTGATGGAAAGATGCAAACCAGCAAGGAAACGGGCCATAGTTTGCTCTTCTTGTTCATAAACATTAGCCCTTATCATAGCCATTTTCATCTCTTTGTAGTACTCCTCAATCATGAAACTCCCTCGCTTCAAATTCTGCAATTTATCAAAAAGGTCACGTTTGTAATGTTTAGGAACAAACCTTGCCCTCATATGTTACTTCATCTCTTCCCATTAGTGATGGGTGGCTCATTGTTCTCCATCCTTTGGTTTTGCACTTGTTCCCACCAAACCAAGGCATAATCATTGAATTCTAGTCCTGCCATATGGATTTTCTTTTCTTCAGAATAGTTGTGCAAGCAGAACACCTTGTCCATCTTAGCTCCCAAGTGAGGTATTCTTCGGGCTCATGTGTACCTGAAAATGAAGGCATTGTAAATTTGAGCTTACCAAATTTCTCCTCGTGTGGTCGTTCTTCACCGTAACAATTACAACGGTGGTAGCCATCGTCGTAGTGCGGAAAGTCATCGTCGTCAACATGAAGTGCTCCTCCACCACGGCCTCCATGTCCATGGCCCCTCCCCGGACCATGGAAGCCGCCCCCTGCACCTCTCCCAGGCGGGGGTGGACGGATGACATTTGTCACCACACGGTCTTACCGTTGTTGTGCATCTTGGCCATCTCGAGCAACGCCTACTTCCTCATCTCATGGAGGTATGCCACCCCCACGATGAACACTGTCTTTCTCTTATTGTGGTCGAAGTGCGCGCACCACATCGTTCACAATGTTGGTACGTAGCACAGTCATTTGTTGGTTCATCTCAATGCGCATGTCTTGTGTGGAATTGTTGATCTCTGCCTTGAGTTGCTCCTCTAGGGCAGACGTAGTGGCGGTGAACTCATTGCGCAAAGTTCCCCTTAAAGCTTGAAATTGAAAACGAGTCACCGGGGAATTCAGACCATGCTCTTCTCCCATGTTGTCGTCTCCACCTGACATGGTTAGTAGCACAAAGAAAACACAAAAACCACAAATATATGGGTAATATGTGGAGTTCACTTAATCTCACTTTTCCTTTCCAAAGTAAAGTTCTTACCTTTCCGAAGTGAATTGAGGCCAAAAGAAACTTACACTTGGTGGTGGCTACAATAACAACTGATGATCAAGCAGATTTAAACGTGACTCACAATTGCACGGCAAAGGATATTTTGTGGAGCTTGGTTAGTAAGTATTTATTCTACACGATCTGAATTTCACGATGTTGTAAAATTAAGTAGTAATCCAAGCTAGAAAATAATGCTATGTGCTGATCCAATAGATATAAGTGAAGTGTATGAACGCACACGCAAAGACCAATGTGACTCAATGCAACAAAGGAATGAGCTAGATGGAAACAATCAGGAAGATTAGCTCGTTTGCATCAAGTACTAGGAGAGACGCTAGCCAATTGCAATAATATAGAAATATGGGCACAAGATTGCTCAAGAACTTTAGTCACTCAAACTGAAATTATGAACTAGAACCACTCACTCAAATCAGCCTCTTCACTTTTTTCGCTCTTTTTTTTTGCTCACCTCTTTTTTTGCTACCGAGCCACTGATCCAAATATGTTTAAATCACTATTCTGAGTCTATTGAGGTATATGGGTTACAAACTTTTTGTGGAAGGTAGGGGTATAAAGGTAATTAAAAGATACTCTCTCTCTCTCTAAACTTTGAAAATTTTTTTGATCGGCTGGGGTGAGTGATGCATAAGCCCAATGTTCAGCTAGGAGTATTCAGGAGCAACCCTCAATGCAATATCAATGACTAGTCTCAAGTATTCAAAGGATATAAATGAAGCTTGTATGTATGGTGTTCGGTCGTATGGTGTTCAAGGAAGCCAACGCGAACACTAACACCTCCCTAGAGATGGTTTCGGATGGCAACTTCCACACGGATTCGGAAGTGGATAGCTACGCAAAACCGACTTGGATTCTAGGATTGTACTCGGATTGATCTGGAAGGAGTTATGGACACGGACTCAACTTCAAGAGTAAATTGAATCTACTTTTTTGTTGTTTTATGGGGACACAAGATCAAATTACGCGAAGGAACACAAAGATCAGCACGTAAACAAAATTTCAAATCGATCAAGACTTAATAAAACTCATGAAAATAGCAGATGCGAAACTAGGGTTTGGATTTTTTTTTTGTGTTTCCGGTTTATGGACTATAGGACAGCAAGTAATAAACTGAAATTTAAAGGGATAAGATCCTACCGAGTAAACCGTGCTCTGATACCAAGATGATATGGGGTCGCCCGATCTTCTCGACGTAGGATGGATACTCACGGGTGTCTTGATGAATCGTAATGATCCTCCAATGCCAGTGCAAGGAACGAACACTCTTTAATCCGCCAAAACACACTCGTGTTGATTTAGCCGACCACCAAGCGAAGATCTATCGTGCACTCAATTCCCAGCGGAAGGATGAACGATCTTGATTGAAGAAAACACTCCTAATTCCCTAAGGAATTTCGGCAGCAATGCTAAGCTCGAAAACTTTAGTAGATTGATTTTTCTCAAACGTGATCTGCCTCGAACAAAAGGGATATAAGGGGGGTTTTTTAGTGCTTCCCCGAACTCACGCAAGGAAAGCCTTGGCCGAATCAATCTCTAATTCAGTCAAGGTTTCCTATTCTAATTCCTAAAATTTAGCAAGTCTGTTTCCTTCAATTCCGGGCTAAGCCCCTATCCTATTACAAGACCGAGATTGAGGTGGATTCGGTCGGCTTTTGGGCACGCAGGCCGCATCTTGTGCACACCATGAGATTTGTGATCAAGTGGCCTTCCATTGATTTGATGGTTGCTTGGTTGAGACTTTCTTGGAGGCATATATGTTAGTTCCTTGCTCGCATGGACTCTCATCCTCTTGACTCGTGGCTGGTTGGACCTTCTCCACTTGATCTTCCATTGCTTCGAATCTAAGAAGGCACAACATATTTGCATTAGGTAGTATGCTATTCTCATCTATCGTAATAGAAGACTCCCTAAGAAACAAAAACACCTGTTGTTGAAGTAGTTTAGCTCTTGCTCTTGTCATAGGACCTTTCGGAGCCTCATCACTAGTTTTGTCATGGACACTTGGAGTGGATGATGAATGTGTAATAAAGATGTCCTCATCAGAGGAGACTTCAAAGGGGTGATGGCATGAAAGAGAAGGTGAGCAGCGGCTGCTGTTCACGCATGGGGAGCCGCTGCTCACACGTGCCGAGTGGGAGGCCAAGGTCGCTGAAGAACAGAGAAGCGGCGAGGGCTCCGGCAACGGCGTCAACAAAAACGGTGACAAGAAGAAGTACCACAGCAAGTTCGACAAGTCGAAGATTGATTGTCACAACTGTGGTGAGTTTGGTCACTTCACCGATGAATGCAACGAACCGAAAAAGGTGACCAAGGCAGTGGCGCAGCTTGCCATTGCAGATGTGGATGATGAGCCCACATTGCTATGAAACCCGATGTGGAGGTGAAGAATAAATCAGCCCAACAAGATTAAGGGGGTGATTATTAGAGTTAATCTTGTTGTTTACGTGTTTTCTCAATCATGTGCATGTGTAGAGGAGTGACTTAGTTTGATTAGAGAGTCACGGTTTGCATGTAAGTGAATGCATGCAACAAGTCCTAGCTTGCAGGTGCACGTTGGCTTGGAGGAGTGGCCGAGTCATGTGGAGCTCGGAGCCATGGCGTGAGAAGTGGATCGGCTAGCTCATAGCATGGATATGTTAGTTAGTGGTGCCTTGCATGTAGGAAGTCACGTAGTGTTCAGCTGAGCCGTGCGGCCGGAACGTGGCGAGTGCTCAGTTGAGCAGTTGCTTAACTAGTGCATGAGTGTGGTTATATAAGCATGTAACCAGGTTACTTGAGGGGGAAATAGAAAGTGCATTGGTGCTGGTGTGCAGTGCCGAGACAAATACTTCTCTCTTGTGTGTCTTTCAGTTAGTATACTCCATTGTGCTAGTGTGTGTGATTGAGAGAAGCTAGGCCATCAATTGGTATCAGAGCCATGTCAAGTGAAGGTGTGTATACGCCACCGGGCCGCCGCGGCAGTAGCAGTGGCAACGCTGTCGACGGTGACCATGGTGGCCATGAACTGGTCGTGCAGCAAGTGAAGGAAGTGGCAGTTTTGTACTAGCTGGGCAGAGATATTGGCAGGTGGGATTGATGAAAATCTTTGTGTCTTTAGTCTGAATGCAGATCAAAGAAAGTGTGTTTACTGATTTGGCATAAAAGACTTAAGATGTCAGTGGGTAAAGTAGTGTAGCTCTGCAAAGTGTAATAAAATTATGGCTTGTCACTCCCTGTTCTGGACAGGAACTACATTCACGGTAGAAAAGGAACCTATAGGAGGTTCTCATTACCTATGTACGCCCACTGATCATAAATTTCATAACCTAAATTATGACGTTTTTAACAACAAATGTCCTTTACAAACATGCATGATATCTTGGTGGACTTTGGTCCTTGGTGGTTTAGTGTAGTATATGTACGTAGGTTGGAATATGGGCACGTACATGTTGACTTGCTTAAATTGGACTTGTTGAGTATCTTTCGTATTCATCCCTACATTGTATTCTCCTTTGTTAGATTGCTAACACGGTAGGCAAAGATGTGTGCTTCTCTAAACATCAAGACAGAAGATGGCGGACTTCAAGCAATAGAAGGACGGAACTGGAAGCTTCGCTATGGCAACACAATCCTAGAAGATGATGATGAAGATCGAAGCACAATCAGACCATAGCATTTTGTCAGAGGTTTCGTCTTTGGTGTGGTCCCTATTGTAAGTTAGAGTTAAGTTTGTCCTATGTTTAATTGTAAAACTATATTTTAATTGTCCTAGTTATCGAATCCATTGCAGTTATTTTGCTATGCTACTTTGATGTGCACATTACTCAGTAAAGCGAATCTTTGTCGGCTAATGAACCAAAAACTTGCATGCTACCAGAGGTAGTGGTGTGCTGGGTCACGACACGCTACTCCTGTTAGGTGTGCATATTTACAAAGCAATGGCTACCACAATGACAAGGCAAACATTGCTTCGTTGGTCGCTCACTCCCAATTGTTAAATTTCTTTTCTTCTAAGCTCTGTTCCCATCGATTGTACTGTTTGTTCTACACATCATCAACAACATGAGCATTTCTACCAGTATCTATTAATTGTACAAATCGGTTGTGTACAGTCTCATAGACTCATGGCCATAGAGTAATGTAAGCAATAATATACTACTACAGAATAATTTTAAGGAAGCATCGGACCGCACAGATCTATTTGGTTAATTAATTAATCACCACTTCCTTTGGAAACGTAGAAACTCAAATATTCGATGTGTGTTTTCAATGAAGTTTCGGTGAGAATCGTGTGTTCCAGTGTGAGTAACCAATTATAGCATTCTACGATGGATCCATGGGCTACACCCTGGTGCAGACCCTGGCATCCTTGTAGACCTTGCCGGGCCTGCAGACGTAGCCCTGCTCCGGTGCGCAGTGCGCGTCCTGCATGCACACGCACATCCCTTCCAGCGCGCACCTTGGCGCGTCCCTCGTCGGCGCGCCGTCACCAATGCCGAGCATCATGTCGCTCCAGTCGCTGGAGAAGAGGCCGTCCGGGTCGTAGGCGTCCTTGACGCGCAGGAACTGGCGCAAGCTCGGGTACTTGCGCGCGGCGCCGACGAAGGCGAGGTTGCGGTTCTTGCCCCAGTGCGGTAGGCCGCCGTACTTGAACACCCCCATCTGCTCGATCTCCTCCAGCACGTCCTCGTACAGCCGCGCCCTCCCTGGGTCGCGGCTGCGGTAGTAGGTGATGTCGAAGTCAACCATGTCTGCCGATTCCCCACGAATCGCCGGCTTGCCCAGGTGCGCCGACGACGACTTGACGTAGCGCATGAGGATGCCATCGTAGAGCTCCACGCCGCAGAGCGCCTTGGGGTTGAGGTCCCGGAGCAGCTGGACCTCCTGGACGAACGCCCTGGCGCGGCTCACCGGCAGGCTGAAGGTGGTCTGGTGGAAGAAGCTGGAGCCCCTCACGCGCGGGTCCCACGGGCACGCAGTCAGGAGCGCGTCCTCCAGCGCCGTCACGCAGCCGCCCGACGCCTGCATCCGGTGCTGCGGCCCCACCACTGGGTACCCCGTGAACAGCCCGCCGCTCCTCCGTATCAGGCCGTACCCCGCTGCCGAGAGCGCCGCGTGGGTCACCCTCGATGTCAGGCACTTGCCGCTGCCGTTGCCCGCCCGCTCGAACAGCTCCTCCGCCAGCCGGTTGGCCTGGATCAGCAGTGTCGGGGTGGCACGGAAGCCGATGAAGTCGAGGATGCCGTCGCCGGAAGCGTTCATCGGTAGCCGGTCGTCCATGCGGTACACCGCTCGCCCGAGACCCGGGTACCAGGCGATATCAGCAAACTCGTGCTGGTAACCGAACTTGGTCACCTGCTCCGCGAGGTCGCCGTCGTCCCGCTCAGTGAACGTTACCGAACGCTTGAACAGAGGTTGTAGCCCCAGAGTGACCTGCCATGCCGGGTGCATATCATTGTTACTTAACTACACATGATGTACGTTCGGAACATTTGCAATCAAACTATTTTAACTTAGCACTAATATCTTTACGAAATTTAGATTGACCATAAGAAAATCATTCAAGTATATTTATCTCGAAAAATATTTCCATAATTTTATTATGTTTTGTAAATATATTGCAATAAAAATTGGTGGTACATAGCTTTTATGGTTTGGACAACAAGTCAATGGCCAAAATGATACTTCTCTGTGATTGGAGGGAGCATAAATTTTGAAACATTGAGATATGCTATACATGTATTGTTAATTTTTTGGACCCGTAACACCCACAAAATAGTGGAATTTTACGGTAGCTATTTCTTCCTACCCCTCCCACACACACAATGAAAACCTACTGCCACCGCTTTCGCACCCATGCTGCCTCCACGCATTGCCACCCTAGGTCCCTAGCATCTACATTGGCCAGGGCCTCCTCCTAGACTTCCTCTACGCCTTCAGTTTTTTTATTTTTAGCTTATGACTTATGGCTTCCTCTTGAACAAGCAAATAGGATAGTTTTTCCGTCATGTTTTTAAAACGGCTTATCAGAATAGTCTTTTCAAATCGGTTTATCGACGTTCGGTTCATTGCTTATCGACATTCGGTCCGTTCATATAAATACTCGCACTAGAACCCAAAACCATCAACCGTAAGTTACAGCGTCAGAAAACCCACCCTTCTTCTCGTTCTCCCCTCGCATGGTCACCACTTCCAGTGCTGGGACAAAGAGGCCACTTTTGGCACCCGTGACAAACAAAAAAACAGTGAATAGCCAACTTTGCCGAAACATGGAGCGAGGCGCCGGTGGTCGCGTGCACTCAACTCGGGTTCAATAGAGGGTTTGCTCATGCTTAACGTCGCCGGAGACTGACAAGGATGTGGCGGCACACCTATCTTCAAACATATCTAAAGGTTAAACTGCACGAAACGAACATAGAAAATCTTAATTTTGTTTGTTCAATGCAAATATTATATAATCATGCAATCGCCTCCTTTAATCACGCAATTAGTACAACTGAGTGCCTTCATTAATAGAAACGGTGAATGTCGGTTCCAGGACTTCAAATGGTAATAGCATACTAGAAAACGAAGAAGCAGAAGATGCGGTAGCTAGCGTTAATTAGGAAATGCCGCTATCGCCATAATGTCCAGTCGTTTAATCGCCGAGTCAAGCTATCTTGTCTAGGCACTTTGTATCAACATCAGAATTTGCTCATCATCGAGCTACAAGTAATTGCACCCTTGTCGTGTGAAATATGAGGACATGGAAATCGTAATTTTCAAATCAAATTTCTGCGTTTCCTCGTGCACTGTACAAGTAAAATCTCATGCATTGTACAAGTAAAATCCAAGGCGGGCGTGCCCCCGTTTTGTGATGACTAGGGATTGCTAATCCGCGAGCACGTTGCAACGCGAATACTGTCGTTTGATGTATCGACATCCGGACGCCACGAGTAGCTCATCATCGCTCCATCGATTTTCTCTGAACTTCAACTGAAACCCTAAAAACTTTTTGAGTCGAATTTCTCCGAACTTTCGACTCAAGCCCTAAAACATTTGATATGGAAGAATGAACTTCAACTAGAAACTTTGGAACTTTCAAACTGGAAATTTGAACATTCAAACTGAGATTCGATCTTTCGGTTAAAAAAACCCAAAACTTTCAACTAGAAATTTTCGACTTTAAACTAGATTTTTGGGGCTTCCACTTGAGAATCCTTGACTTCCAAGCTGTGAGGCACCGGTCGATGGCGGCGACTGGCAGCGCCGCCGGAGCCGGTGGAGGGTGGGATCATCGGAAAAGCTGGGGCACTTGCGCGAATGATGAGGAGGTGCAGATCCAGAGCTTGACGCCCTCGCCAGTGACGGTGCATGCGCGCGGCAATGACTGGGTAGGGCGGCGGCGGGCGCAATGGAACGAAAGCTTCAGAATGGAGAAGAATGGGGAAAGGAGCTGGCGCATTAAATGGAACAATTATTATTGCATAATAACCCTTTTTAACAATGTTTTGAAAATGACCCTCACCAGAACTTATTTTTAAAATAACCCATTTTAGTCGCGGCACCGGTTTATTTTTTGAAAATATGTTTGGATTGTCCTGTGCAAAGTTCATTTGCCACGCCAAACAGGATCATTTTTCCAAATGAAGTTAGGGTGGGTATATTTTTAACAAAAGGGTTAGTTAATAAAAATTATTCTATTAAATCACATTTCACTCGAGGAAATTCTTGGATCCAATATATGTATATGATATTCTTTCAACTTAATCTATATAGTATGACGTTGACATCGAAAGTGACGAATCTTTACTACTTAAAAATATGAGTTAGTGATCGTCGGTCCGTTCTTCTTCCTCTCTTCTTAGTCGTCCGATCAAAGATCAACGTTCAGATCCGCATGTAGGTAGTTCTTCTGTTCCTCGTAGAAAAGGTCAGGCCGACCCGTGGGCCGCGCTCCTCTTCTCTTCCCTCGCATCATCCGCCTCCCGCAACCACTCCACCTCCTGTAACCGCCACCTTCTTCTCTCCCCCGAACCCTCGTGTCACACCTCCTCCTCAGTGTCGCCACCAATTTCTTCCCCACGTGGCAACATCTGGTCACAGTCCCCTAACTTCCCAACGCCGCATCCCCCTGTCGACGCCTCCCTAACGCATTCACCCACCACCTGCTCTCCCCATCTGCACGTCACCACCTCCCCACCTCCACCTCCCGCAACCACCGCATCCTTCTCTCACTCGAACCCTCATGCCGTGCCTCCTCGTCCTCATCACTGCCACTAATTCCTTCCTCACGTGGCAACGTTTGGTCGTAATCCCCCAACTTCACCCAGCAGCACCGCATCTCCCCGTCACCCCAATGCATTCACCCACTGCCTCCTCTCCCCATCTGCCCGCCGCTGTCTTCCCACCTCCACCTCCCGCAACCATCGCCTCCTTCTCTCCCCTGAACCCTTGTGCCACGCCTCCTCCTCCTCCTCCTCGACACCGCCACCAATTCCATCTCTCATCACCCCTCCAACCAGCGGCACGACAGTCGGCGACAGCGGCCGGTGGATCGGAGAGATGGGCGCTCGGCGATAGCGGCCGGTGGATCAGAGAGAAAGGCGCTCGATGATGGCGGTGGCGGCTTCCTCTTCCTATGCCCGCCCATGTGGCTCTCCCCCCACCGCCACTACCCAGCGGTCACTCACCTGGTGAGCCTCTCTACCTCCTTGTGCTCTTCGAAGGGGCCGTGGCCAAAGTTGAGGGGCCGTAGTCGAAGTCGAAGCCATGGTCGAATGGGGCCATGGTTGAAGTCAAAGATCAGTGGTCGAAGTCGAAGCCCTGGTCGAAGGGGCGACGGTCAAAGTCAAAGTGCCGTGGTTGAAGTCAGGACATTATCGAAGGATCGTGGTCGAAGGGAACAGTGGTCGAAGGGGGTAGTGATCGAAGTCCAAGGGCCATGGACGAAGTCAGTCTGTGTTAGAAGTCAAAGGGCTGTGGTCGAAGTCAGGCCGTGGTCGAAGTCGAAGGGTTGTGGTCAAAGTCCAAACCATGGTCCAAGTCGAACGGTCATGGTTGAAGTCCAAGCCGTGGTCGAAGGAAACAGTGGTCGAAGTCGAAGAGCCGTGGACAAAATCGGTCCGCAGTCGAAGTCGAAGGGCCATGGTCGACGTCGGGGCCGTGGTCGAAGGGGCGTCAAGGACGTGGTTGAAGGGGGCCGTGGTTGAAGGACCGCGGCCGAAGTCAAAGATCCGTGATCGAAGTCGAAGCCGTGGTCGAAGACGGCGGTGGTCGAAGGGGGAAGTGGTCGACGTCGAAGGGCCGTGGTCACCGAAGCGCTGTGGTCAAAGGGGACTGTGGTTGAAGTCGAAGCCAAGCTGTGTTCGAAGGGGACAGTGGTCGAAGGGGACGGTGATCAATGTTGAAGGGCTGTGGTTGTCGAAGGGCTGTGGTTGTCGAAGGGCCGTGGTCGAAGGAGGTAGTGATCGAGGGGGTCAGTGGTCGAAGTCGAAGATCCGTGGCTATTGTCAAAGCTGTGGTCAAAGAGGTAAGTGGTTGACGTCGAAGGGTCGTGGTCGAAGGGGACAATGGTTGAAGGGGGCAGTTGTCGAAGTCGAAGAGGGCAGTGCTCGAAGTCGAAGGGGGCGGTGGTCGAAGTTGCAGTCATGGTCGTAGTCGTAGTGCCCGTGGACTTGGTTGTAGCGGTCATAGTCGTAGTCATAGCGCCAACCCAGAGGGCACCTGCTGGTTTGTCCATAACCTCTGCCACTATGAGTTCTCCCTCCAGTTGGACATCCCCGTCGCCTACCCCTAGGTCACCCTGAGATTGAGCTCCCCACCCTCGACGGCAAGACTCACAAGGTCTCGTACTCTCCATGGATTGTAACATGCTTTTGGCCACAAGGTGTGTCGTCCGCTTCCGATTTACGACCACGAGTGCTGGTCGATGCGTTCTAACTTATGACTACAAGGTGTGGTCGATGTCTTCCAAATTACGACTACGAGCGTTGAAGTCGAAGATCCGTGGTCGAAGGGGGTAGTGGTCATCGTCGAAGGGTCGTGGTCGAAGGGGACAGTGGTTGAAGGGGGCAGTGGTCGAAGTCGGGGGCCGTGGTCGAAGTGGGGGCCATGGTCAAAGTCGATGCCATGGTCGAAGTCAAGGCCGTGGATCGAAGGGAGCCATGGTCGACATTGAAGGGCCATGGTCGAAGTCAGGGCTGAGCAGGCTGGCATTGGTAGTCGGGCAACAGGGCACAAGCGCACCAGAGGCTCGCCAACGTACGACCACCAGCGATGGTTGACCGCTCCCAACCTACGATCACACATGATGGTCGACGACTTTTAACTTACGACCACGAGGTGTGATCGACAGCTTCCGATTTTCGACCATGAGCACTGGTCGATATGTTCCGACTTACAACCACGAGGTGTGGTCGATGTCTTTTGACTTACGACCACGAGCGTTGGTCGATGTATTCTGACTTACGACCACGAGGTGTCCTCGATAGCTTCCAACTTATGACCAGAACGATGGTCGTCAACTTCCGACGTACGACCACGAGCCATTGTCGAAGGCTCCCAATTTAGGACCATGATCAATCATCGACCGTTGCCAACTTACGACCACCAGCGATGGTCGATCGTTCCCTACCTACGATCACACGCGATGGTCGACGACTTCCGACTTACGATGACAAAGTTTGCTCGAGGGCTTCCGACTTACGATGACAAAGTTTGCTCGAGGGCTCCCAACCTATGACCACGAGGTGTGGTCTATGTCTTTCGACTTATGACACAAGGTGTGATCGACGGCTTCCGACTTACTTGACGGATTGAAAAACTTTTAGAACATGTTTGTATGCATATTCTAAAATTTTTTACCACCTGTGAGTTTTAAAACATGCAGTATGATAAATTTTAGAAATCCGTAGTAACGTACGAGCATTTAACTAGTAAAAAAATTATAGATGCTGAGATGTCACACATGCACCGTCAACAAATCAAATAAAAACAAAAAGGAACTCCATATATGTATGGCCCCAAACCGCACAATAAAAGTAGTACAAACGAGTATTTTTACTGAATTTTCCGTAGCCATTTGTTTTTTTTTTTTGAGGTAGCACCCCTAGGATCATGTTCCAGTACGACAGATCTTTTTATGCTTTTCACAAAAAAATTGCTCTTTTCCCCTTTTGCTTTCGTTGTTTTTAGTCATAGGGTGGCATCATGGCAGCATGTGAACGAAAGGAGAAAACCAAGTTATTAGTAGTCTAAATAATTCTAAAGGTGTTTTTAAAATAAATAATTCCAAAGGAATTAAAGTAGCAAGATTGTGATAGTTCCACTGCAGCTGCTTGTTTTGTGCTCACGTATGTGATGTTTTGTTCTCAAGTATCATCAATTGTTGCTTTTATGAACATCAACCCGGTGGATCAAGTAGGTACCCATGAGTAAGAATGATGTATCTCGTTATATATTAGCTCTTTTATTTTAGCCTACGGTTGATGATTTTTTATAATGGCTGATGGTTTTTGTTTGCACTTTTTGAAATGGCTGCAGACGGCGAAGACATGAACGCAGACGGCGTACACTGTTTTAGACTCGAAAAGCCATCCTATTTATTTTGGCTTTCAAAGAAATCAAAGCCAAAAGACACAAAAGGCTAAAAAAATAGGGCCAATGCTAAAAAAAACTAGGTCCATTAGTCAATCGCTACGGTAAAGAACAGTGGCGAATCTAAGAAAAATTCATTAGCTAGGGTCTCGAAGAACATGAATTTAATGTTGAATAGGGCTTGATAGCTTCAGGGCTTATTCTTTATGGCTGCAGCTTATGACTTTTGGCTGCGGCTTATGGCTTTTAGGCTATTCGTGAGAGAGATTACAGAGTAACAGAAACTCATGTGCGGTTTTTGCCAATATAAATAAAGTCAATACATTATATACTATAATTAACTAGTAGACCTCGTCTTGAAAGATACTTCGTTTAAAAGCTAATTACTGTAGAAAAGTCAAAAGCTGAAAGCCAAAAACTGTAAAGAACATGCCTCTAACCGTCTTGTAGACCTGTCTAACTAGTAGATCCCGTCTTGAAAGATACTAGACACTAACCTCTTATACATTGGATTTCCCCCTGATTGTGGCTGCAGCTGGTGTGAAAACGTTTGGATATCATGTTCAGGCGGAAAGGGAGGTATTTTAATGTTGGATTTGCATTGGTCTCTAACCGTCAACAAATGTTTTTCGTTAGAACGAATAACACCAGTGCAACCAAAAAAAGTTTTCTCTAAACTCAAAAAATGATTGGTTTACCAAACAGCTAGACTTTCTTGTTCTTTGTCAAAACACAAAGGAAAATTTTAAACTAGAAACTTGTCGACAAAATCTACTCACAATAAAGCTCGTTTTAACAACAAAATCTATCTAGAAAATCCACCATTCATATAACCCCTCTATTTACTCACATATGCATTGAGTAGTTAGACAGGTAGATTAATTAGTAATGAATGAAATTAATGCAGCTAGCTGGTGTAGGAGTAATAATACCTTACCTGAGAGATGACGCCTAGGACGCCGAGGGAGACCTTTGCGGCGTCCATCTCCGGGTCGGCAGCCGTGAGCATCCGCACCTTGGCGTACCCGTCGGTGGCGGGAGCGGGCGTGACGAGGCGCATCCCGACGACGTACTCGTGAACGGCGCTGCCTTTCCCCCAGAGCGAGCTGCCGTGCGCGCCCGTGCCGAGCATGCCGCCCACCGTAAGCCCCCACCAGTAGGGCGCGTAGGGCAGCGCAAGCCCGGCCTTGGCCGCCTCTCCAATGAGCTCCCGCAGCGTGATGCCGCTTTCCACCGTCATCTCCATCCTGGCGGCGTCGACGGCCACGACGCGGTTGAGCCACCTGGTGCTGATGACGAGGCCCTGGCCGTCGCCGCCGCCAGGGCAGGCCAGCTGCGGGATGCTGTGGGAGTACCTGGTGGACACCTTCATCTTGGTCTTGGAAGCCGTGGCGTTAGCGACCGCGCGCACCAGCTCCTCCTCGGACGAAGGGTAGACTACGGCGGCCGCGCGGCACGTCGACCGGTCCGGGAACACGCCGTATGCGGTCGACACGGTGCAGTCAGCTGTGCCACCAGTGGACGAGCACTGCACGGGGTCCGGCGGGGGGCTTGCGGCGGCCCGATCAGCTGCAGGCCAAGACAATATCATGAGCAGGACGAGCGGCAGCTGCACAAGATTGATCATCCTGATCTTGGTGTACTTGAGGCTTAGGACTAGGCATGCAACGGCAGCTGCAGCCATATAACCATTGGAAGCAAGGCACATATAGCTAGCCTCCAGATATTAGGATGGACTATATATACAACGAGGGAGCTACCTATATCTGGCGATCGTCTGATGACAGTGCAAATAAATAAATAAATGGGGCTCGCGCCCTAAAAATTGGTAGCATTCCTTTGGTACCAAGTGAAAAAAAATACGTTTGTAGTTTTAACTTGTTTGTTTTCAGCTAATTTGAACAAGTTTGAACTGAAGCCATGCATATATGCTTTCTTTTGTAGTCAAATTTCAATTGTAGGTATGTGATGATTTCTTAATAAAATCAGCATACAATGCAATCAAAATTCGTTCAAAATCTTTGAATTCGACTGTTTTTTTCAAAGAAATGTGTTCCATCGTAATTGTTATAGTTGGGTATTTAACAAAATAAAAATATTAAAAACTGTACTCGAATTTGAGTTAAATTCCTGCATTTGAAATCAGGGTACCCAGCGAACACCGGTGTCCAGTCACGGCATCCCATATGTACGTATGCTCAAAATAAAACATGCATATATATGTTCCAAAAATTATCTGGCAGTTTTCTTTACTAACAGCGCGTGCCGCGTAACGCAATGTATATGGTATACGTACCTGCTCGATAGACACTACTTAGATAGGGAAGACTTGAAGCATTATCTTCTTTTATTTGGCCTAGCTACATGCATGCATGTTTAAAAATCGACCGCACTTACCGTCTTGGATGTCCGCTGCAATAACTGCATGACATATACATTCCATCTAGCTAATTTATTCTGAGTGTTTTGTTAATTCATGCACCGGTGCGCCCGATCGTACCAACCTGCAAGCACTCCCAATGTTCCCGTGTACGTGGCCATTTAATCTTTTATTCGTTCGTGCACCATGCATGGGATCGGAGTAGTTGTATGTGGACGAATATAAGGTGTACTACTGTTACTACTCCAATTGGCTCTCCGTGTCGATCGGGGCATGTCATCCAACTAACGGGCCCTCATAATTAAATTGAAAGGGATATATACGTACTCCATATGTACTCAGTACATCATAGCTTGTATTGTAACATGCAAGTGCAGCCGTGTTAAAGAATCATTAATTATTCTGCACAGAGTTCTAAGTGTGCAAATCATACTTTTTTAATTTGAGCGTCAAATCAACATGATAAATCGTGGAAAGGAAAACTTTGAGAATGTAGCCCTGAAAGAAATCTACCGTCACATATAATTTTGAAAATTCAGTCTCAATCTTGGCACAGCTACTATCTTTCTCTTGAAGGCTAAAAATCAATTGATCTTAAGGTAGCTCGAAATTAAACAGGAAGCAATACATAAGATTGATCTATATCGTGGTCAAGTATGTCAATTCAGTTGTTGTTATCCCTTGCTTGCGTTGCTGGGTATGCTTGTCTTGCACCACAAGGGATGGGACACAGCCAATCAAAAAAGACTCCAGTAACATATCCTGCATGCACAGAAGACTAGACCGAGCGTCGGATCAAGTGCATATATGACATTCGGCCAGCGACTCTGTGATCAAGATATTAAATAATTTGGTTGATCCATCGACGATGTTACCTGTACTAAGTCCATGTACATGTATAATAACATGATGTCAGTTATTGTATCACGATAAACAAAATACATTATATCATGGAGAAGCTGTCTATAGAAATATATAAAAAGATAAACTGTTGTATGAGCTGTCTTTAGTATCATCTATAGATGATACGAAAAATTTATAGATAGTAGTTGTTTATACCATTATATATATTTTAAATGGGATGATGTATGGACTGATTTATCTAACTAGCTGAGCTGCTGAGTAGCACAGAGCACTATCTATCGATCATGCATGCCACTCGAACTGATCATCTAGTGGGGGGTGGCGTGGACTACATTACTTTTGAGACACATCATCATTAGTGTCACGAGTGTGGTGAAAAAGCAAGGGGAGGCCTTTTGCGTGGGCCGGCACGCACCTAGATCGGCAATATATTCACCCACCCACGAACCAGTGCATGACCAGCATATCTCCGCGTGGACACATGCGCGCATGATAGATGTATGCACGAACAGCGCATTGGAGTGCAGAGTACTAGCTAGTATGCCAGGGGTACATAATTTCCCGACTGCTACAGGACACTCTAATCTTATGATTATTTGCCACAACACACCGTGCCATGCATTAAAGTGATATTATCTTAGCAGGCAGGAGGGAGAAAGTACACAAAATGTCTGTTTTGCCGTGCCATTGAAATTTTGAGAATTTTCTTGAATGATTATGGTTTTTAAAAAGCCATTTCCAATTTTCTGAATTTCAAAAGTATTTATTGTGATTAATTAGATGTTAATCACGAGCTAAAAAGTATTTATTGGAATTCGAAATGCTTTATTTGGAATCTCTATTTTTTCTCGGAATTTTAGAGTTAATTTGATATTTTCCAGATTATATATAAAAGGGACAATTTGGACATATGTGGGATATTCCCTTCGAAACATAAAAAAAATATTATTTTAATTGGTTCATTGTGTTATGTAAAATTAGCATTATTTTGGAGCGCATTTTAGCTAAACCATGATTTTAAAGGGTTCCTAAGCAAATACCATCATTTGATAGTGTTATATAGCCAAGTTTGCCTATTTAAAATAAGTAACGTCTCCATTGTCTTTAGTACTTGCAGATAGTGTCCATATCTATAAACCGCCCTCCACATCTATAAATGTTGAGGAACCGTCGCTGCTGACCAGTCCAATCGATTCCTGTGCTTATGCAAAACCATATCAATCACAGAAGACAGAAATAGTAAATTGAAATCACAGAGAAAGATAGAGAGAACTCCTGGCCTATTATTGCTTTTTTTTATTCCGTATACAAAACTATCAACAGTGCTCCCTATTTATAGCATAGTAGTAAGGTGCCCACCATGGGCCAAGGCTTTAAGCCCAGGCCCAGGTTTCTTAACAATAAAAACCGCTAAGTAAAACTGAGGAAATTCACTTAGCCAGTTGTACCTGTGGTCTAGTGATGACCTGCGCAGGATGACAGGCATAGTGCGGCAGCCATGGCCAGCAGTAGCAGTGGCCTAGCATGGTAACTGTCTGAGAACGTAGGTAATATTTTATTTTTAAATTTTACTACGAGGTAAATATCATAAATAACTAATGATATATAAATCAGTACTAGCAGTAGACAACTCATTGTTCTTCAGAATATATGCAGAAACATAATTTAAACAAATCAATTGTTCACATAAATGACTTACAATTGGGTCTAATGAAGAATAGGATGCAGCGCAGAACATAGATGAAGCACCGAAGCAAGCGGTCGTAAGGATGTGCGCTACCTAGAAACCTTATTTCTGCTCCCCCGAGCAGGTCTTCATAACAGCAATGGCTCGAATCTGCCTCACTCAGCTCAGCCCAACTCCAACATTGCAGCCTAGTCCACGCCATCCACCAACCACACATCGCCCACTCCATGCCTCACCTTTCTCTCTCCACTGCCACCTGGGTCCCGCCTGTTAGTCGTGCATCGTGTTCGAGTTGTCTTCTTCCCTACGCCATCGTCTTCCTCTGGATTCGAAGTCTACCTCCCGTCCGCACTGTCACTGTCTCCACCATCTCGGACTCCACCCTCGGCCTGCTTTAAAAGGGGACCCTAGGTCTTCAATCTTCGCATCCTGAGCCACCTCGCCCTTGCCAAAGCCCTAGATTGCTGGGATTTCTGTGAAGCACCGCCGCTTTCATCTCCACTTTTGGTGTGAAATCCCCATTGCCCCTGAAGCGGTGAAGCCTCTTCGTTGTTGTCCACTACTGCTCCAGGTTTGCCATGACCTACTATGTCCCTTCCACACCTCACCGAAGCTATTGCATCGCTGTAGCTTAAGATCATTGTGCGCCAGAGTGCTCTGCCTCCTTCACCTCGCTGCCGGTGTCCTCTGTTGGCCATAGCTCTGCACCTAGCCAAATAACATCGCAATCATCCTAAGAGACCGTTGAGCACCTCACTGACCTTCGTCAAGCCTCTCACCGGAGTTTGTCACTGCTGAGCTAGCTTCACCGCACTTCTCACCACCAACCATGGTACTCACCGCATCCGGTCAATCCAAGTTATTAGATCGTTTCATCGTAGCTCAACGAAGATTCTGCTGCTCACGCTGACTTGCTATTCGCTGTCACCAGTGTTGAGGAGACATCACCATCGATCTGTCCCAGTCAGCCAACCATGTGTCCTATCACATCAGTGCCAGTGCTATATGTCCGCCATGTGTATGGCACGCAAACTCCGCTACCAGCCCATCCTATAGCAGTACACTGCCATGTCATTAGCCATGTCACTGCCATATAAGTGCCATGTTATTGATTTCATCCCATGTGTCTGCAACCTTAGTGCCACGTCAGTCGAGTCTGCCGCCTTAGCATTTGATGAACTGTTTTGTGCACCGAGTCCACCATAGACCCAAAATCAGTCCGTAGACTTGTTCTATAGGCCATAACCCCACATATCAGCCAAATACCCTTTTTTAGAATTATTTTTATTTTGGAAAATCCAAAAATCTATAGGGCCAACCTATAAGCCACTAGCCTTTTATTAAAATTAATTTGAGGGAATATTCCAGAGAATATTATCCTTTCTCCCTCAATTTCCATGTATTTATTCTCCCAACAAATCTTCTGAGAGTCTGTTCTCCTTCATATGAACTCCAATTGATCCAATTCTTCTTCTTAAATTCATCTAAATTTTAGCTCTACTGTTTGGTTCTTGTTTTTTTATTTTTTTGATTTTATTTGGATTTTTTTGTATTATTTATACTTCGTTTGCTTTCTATCTTAGAGATAACGTTTATGAAGGAGTAGACGCAGGAACTGAAGATCAAGAAATGGTGACTAAGTAAGGCTAAGGTAAGTCATATTCTTTGATCATGTCAAACCTATTATTTCAAATCTAAGTATTACTATTTTATTTTAAATTATTATATGTTGCTAATTTATTACAAATCCTTATACCTGGTAGTTATTAATCAATTTTGATTAAATCCTTTTTTTAAATAATTTGAATACCATGATTCCACTGTCACCATAGGATGATTAATTATCTAGTAATATAATATTAGTATCCACTTGGATTGTATGTCTAGTATGCTTATCCATACTTATTGTTACGCTGGGCTATCATCACATTGATCAATGAATTAATTTTGACTTAATGAGATATTGAATCGTGGTGGTGAGTTACAGGTATAAAATTTATGTACCATAACATGGGCAGTGTCATTGGTCTTGGTTAAACAAAATGGTTTTCACTTGGGTAAGTGATCGTGCAGTAAATGGGGAAGTGTGATTAGCACTAGAGGTGCAATCGGGTCTGATTCGGATGGATATTGCTTAAACCATATCCTAACCTACATTGTTTCCCGGATTCAGAGTCGGATACAGTTGAAAGCATATAGGCCCCTAAAAATAGTTTTGGTAATTAATTAATTTATGTGAATATAGGATTAACATGTTTATTAAGTGTTTAAAAGGTTTAGTCACTAAAATGATGATGAGACGCATGCATCAACACGAAGATCAAAGTGGCTCAAAACAAAAGGTATATGTAGACTAGGATTCCTTTTTTATTTTTACCGGTCTTAGGAGAAAGGGTGGAAGACTGAATTATAGGATAAATGTCGTACCATTAAGAGAGATCATGGTTAGTAACTTGATAGCATATTCTTGTGCCATTTAGATCAATTTAGTATCATGAATTAAAACTAAAATTGATAGCAAATATGTGCTCTGTCTGGACAATTGGAAGTACCGATGTGCAAACCATGGTACATTCGCTTTCCGGAAGTTTCGTCAAATCGAGTGGAACGTTTTTTCCAGAGAGCACCCTCGGAGTCACTTTGTCTCCGCAGAAAACAGAAGTACCAAAGTTTCAACGATGGAACTACCATAGAGCGGTAGTACCGTAACCTTAAACGGTACTTTCGGAGCACGAAAGCTCCGAAAATCCGAGCGGAACATTTTTTCCAGAGAGCGCCAACTCTTGGCCTCAAATCAAATGGAAGTACCGTGTCGAAATTTCAGAACTTCCAAATATCGAAATTACCAGGTTTACAACGGCGGTAGTTCCGCACTGACTTCCAATGGCTAGTTCAAAAGCTCTGAAATAGCCGTTATTGTTGTGTCAGAATGGTGCGGAAGTATTGGCCAATGAATGGCGGTACTTCCGCTCGTCCTGATTTTTTCAGGGATTGCCCTGTAACGACTAGTTTTGGTTGGTGAGGGTATAAATACTCTCCCACCCGCCCAAGGACAGATGTAAGAGACTCCACTGAACATCCTTGAGCATTCATTCCACACCTCAATTTCACATTGTGCATTCATTTGAGGTGGTTGAGCCAAAACAAGTGCATCTCATCTCTAGATTGTTCCTTTGGCACTTGATTGTCGTCAAGCGAAGCTGTGAGTTTTTACTCTTGGTGCTTGCCAGCACCTGGACAGTTTGGCGGGAGCTTGCGTAGTGACTTCTTTAAGAAGGTTGTGAAAAAAACCCGGCACCGACTTGTGAGTGGTTTAGTGTCCACCATCTTCAGAGTAGAGGAAGAACAACAATTAGTGGATTGAGGAGCTGAGGCTTAATTAGTGGAGCTGGCCCAAGTCACTTGGGCTTTCCTCAACATGGATTAGTGGAAACCGGCAAGTTTCCGATTACCACGGTAAAACATCATGTGTATATTGGTTATTTATTTGTCTCTTCTTTATGCTCTTGTATTTCTAGTATATTGTGATTGCCATATTCTCTTGTGGAACTTTTTGTGTAAAGACTTGTGCTTGTAGTGCCTTAGTCATACTAGAATTGTGTAGGTTTCAATTGCCTTAAAATCCTGCAATACTAAAATTGTAGTAATTATTATTAGAAAGCAAGATAATTTTTAAACCTCCTATTCACCCCCCTCTAGTCGGTTATCCTTGATCCTACAAGTGGTATCAGAGCTTGGTCTCTCATTTGTTAGACTTAACCATCTAGAGAGAAAGGATGGCTAGTGAGGGGATTGCTATAGGAAAGGCACTTCTTTTTGATGTCTCAAACTATTCTTATTGGAAAATTAGACTGTCCATTTATCTTAAGGCCATGAGTCTGAGCATATGGAAAATTGTAAATGAGGGTTATGTCATGCCTCTCGATCCACTACATCCCATAGAACAAGATGGGCATAACTCTCATTTAGATACTCAAGCTATAAATGCTCTATTTGAAGCTTTGAACACAGATGAATTCAATACAGCGAGCAATTTAGAAACCACTCATGCTGTTTGGACTACCCTCTTGGAAATCCATGAGGGAAATCCACGGTCAAAGAAGCTAAATTGCATAGGCTTCGGATCAAATATGAGACATTTACAATGTTGCCTCATGTGGACATAAATGAAATGTATTCTCACCTCAACAACATTGTAAATGAGCTCAAAGGCCTAGGCACTACACTAACCGATGTTGATATTGTGAGAAAAATGCTTAGGGTCCTTGCTGGAGAAATATGAGACATTGATGACACTCTTTCTCAACTCGCCCGAGTTGACAAGAATGACACCAACACAACTCTTGGGCAAGCTCATAACCAATGAGTTGTACAAAAAGGAATAGGAGGAGCTTTGGAGCAATCCTCCTCCAAGGGTAAGAAGATCACCACCTTCAAGGCTAAAGCAGTGTCAAGTAAAGAGTCCAATGACGATAAGGAGAACTCTGAGGAGGAGTTAACTCTCCTTGTGAGGAAGATGAACAAATTCATGAAAAGGCGCTCGTCTCAAGCACTTGTCATGAAAAGGTGAAGAAGGAGCACTTCTACAATAATAACAAGCGCTATAGCAATATTCGTTGCTATGAGTGCGATGAGAAGGGGCATATTGCCTCCCAATGCCACACAAAGAAGGATGACAAGGAGAAGTCAACCAAGAAAAAGAACTTCAATGGCAAAAAGAAGCTTTTCAAGAGGCTTCAAAAGGATGGCAAAAATGAAGCCCATATTGGAGAGTAGGCTTCCGGTGAGGAGTACACCAACTCCGACTCAAGTGAAGATGAGTCTCCTAAGAAGAAGGGACTTATTGGTATTGCCATTAAAGAAGCACCATTACTCTTCTAATTTCCAACATGCCTTATGGCAAAAGGAGAAAAGGTAAAAGCTCTCGATGATAATGAGCCTTCTTATGTTGAAATTATGGATATGCTAATTGAATTGAATAAATTTCTTGGAAAAGAAAAGTCAAAATTTAAGGTCTTAATTAGAGAGCATATCTCCCTTAAAGAATCTTATGAGGAGCTAAAAGAAGCTCATGACTTGCTTGTCCAAGAAAATTCAAGCAAATATTGTACTAGCATCGGTATTACTTGTGATATTTCAAATGAAATGCCTAGTGTAAAAATTACTAGAGCTAGCATATCTACTTCATGTGATGACTTGCTTGCAATGCCATGTTCCTCTAATATTGATTCTAAAAATACAATGGCTAAATCATGTGAAGATAAGCTCATTATTAAGAATAATGAGTTAAAGGAATAAGTGACCAAACTAAACAAAAGCTTGGAAAGGTGCTTCAAAAGTAAGGCTACCCTTGACATGTTGTTGAGTGAGCAAAGGTGCTCATTCAATAAGGAAGGTCTTGGGCATATGCCTAAGAAAGGCAAGAAACCGGTAAACAAGCCCACAAAATTTGTAAGGCAAAATGGTAAGTATTGTTAAAAGTACCGGGGATTTGGACAGGTGCAACAAAACTGTCATATGGGTAAGACTCCTTCTATTGGACTATTTGACTCTTGCTGTATGCTCAAGAAATCCAAAGATGGTAGTGTCATTGCTAGATTTGTTGGAACTTTAATTTTAAACACTAAAAAGAATGCTATTTGTGTGTCCAAACCTTGGTTACTAACCTCCAATAACCCATACAAATTTGGATACCTAAAAAAACTTGATTGCTTTTTGTAGGTGAACTAAGACTGGTGGACAGCATTGGGTACTTGATAGTGGGTGCACTCAATATATGATCAGAGACCGGAAGATGTTCACTACATTTGAAAATGGGAGCAATGAGAGAATCACATTTGGGGACAATAGTAAAGGAAAGGTATTTGGTTTGAGTAAAATTGCTATCTCTAGTGACTTTTCCATTTCAAATGTATCTCTAGTAGAAATATTAAATTTCAATTTGCTATCGGTTGCTCAATTGTGTGATCTAGGCGTAATTTGCTTTTTTTCTAAAGAAGAAGTAACTATTTCAAAAGAAAAGGAAAATGAACTTGTTTTCAAAGGTTTTAGGTTTAGAAATCTTTATTTGGTCGATTTCTCCTCTAGTGATTCATGTTTGAAAACTTGTTTAATGGCAAAGACTTCCTTGGGTTGATTATGGCATAGAAAGCTAGATCATGTGGGTATGATTCAACTTAAAAAACTTTTCAAACATGACTTAGTAGTTGGCTTGAAAGATGTGAAGTTTGAGAAAAAGAGATTAGGTAGCGCTTGCCAAGCCAGGAAGTAAGTTGCAAATTCTCATCTTTCCAAAAGTATCATATCAACTTCTAAGCCATTGGTGCTCTTGCATATGGATTTGTTTGGTCCAAAAACCTATAAGAGCATTGGAGACAATCGCTGTTGTTTGGTTATTGTAGATGATTACTCTAGCTATATATGGGTGCTCTTCTTAAATGACAAGAGCGAAGCCTCTAGCATTTTCAAAACTTATTGAAAAAGGGTCCAAAATGAATTTGATTTCAAAATAAAGAAAACAAGAAGTGACAATGGTTCTAAGTTCAAAAACACTAAAATTGAAGATTTTTGTGATAAACTTGGAATAAAGTATGAGCTTTTCACCACCTATACTCCTGAGCAAAATGGAGTTATAGAGAGGAAAAACCGAATATTAATTGAAATGTCTAGAACAATGCTTCATGAACATAATACTTCTGATAAATTCTAGACGGAAGTTATTAACACCGCTTGTCATGCCATAAATCACCTTTATTTGCATCATCTTTTGAAAAAACTTCCTATGAGCTTTTCATTGGAAGAAGACCAAACATTTCCTACTTTAGAGTATTTAGATGTAAATGCTATATCTTGAGAAAGGGTGTTCGGCTTTTTAAATTTCAAAGTCGATATGATGAAGGATTTTTATTTGGTTATTCTTCAAATAGTAAATCTTATAGTCTTCAACAAAAATTCTGATTTAGTTGAAGAATCATGCGATGTTCAATTTGATGAAACTAATGGCTCTCAAGAAGAGTGAGAGAATTTGGATGATGTAGATAATGAAGGACTAAGGTGAGCAATGAAGAACATGCAAATTGGAGACATCAAGCTAAAGGATGATCCAAGTATATCTCCTTTATCAAAGTAAGTTGAAGCTCCCTACTTCCTCCACAACAAGCAACACACGTGTAAGATATAACAAAGAAAAGGAAGAGCAACCTCTACCACTAAAGATCCATAACGCAATAGCCGAATATCATCCTATAGATCAAATATTGGGTGACGTGAGTAAGGGTGTTCAAACTAGATCTAGAATAACTTCATTTTGTGAACATTACTCTTTTGTATCTTCTCTTGAGCCAAAATCTATAGATGAAGCACTAGATGATTCGGATTAGGTAAATGCAATGCATAAAAAACTAAACAACTTTGCCCAAAACAATATTTTGACATTGGTGGAAAGGTCCAAGAGTACAATGTGATTGGCACAAAATGGGTTTTCTGTAACAAGCAAGATGAAAATGGGGTTGTGGTAAGAAACAAGGCAAGGTTAATTGCTCAAGGTTATATTTAAGTTAAGGGTTTGAATTATGATGAATCATTTGCACCCGTAGCTAGACTTGAATCAATTCACATACTACTTGCCTTTGCATCTAACTTTGATATCAAACTATTTCAAATGGATGTCAAAAGTGCATTCTTAAATGAAACAATCTTCGAACTTATTTATGTTGAGCAACCTCCAGGTTTTGAATATTTTAAAAATCCTAATCATGTGTATAAACTCTCTAATGTGCTATATGGGTTAAAACAAATTCCTAGAGCATAGTATGAGCGTCTTCGATATTTTCTTCTCTCTAAAGGATTTAAAATTGGGATGATTGATACAACCTTATTTACAAAGATTATTGATGATGATTTATTTGTATGTCAAATTTATGTTGATGACATTATATTTGGTTCTATGTCGGGCCCGGATTTTTCAATCCAGAATCCCCTGTGAAAACACCGCACTATTCCCTGGATCAGTAAATATTGCTCATAGGTACATCGTTGCATTATTTCATACATCAGATGAATCACATCAACTCATAATAATATACATAACTGAGTCTGAAATATGCCGCATCGGGCAACTTTTTTACATAAGGGCCGATCAGGCCAAATGTTCACATTACAAAAGCACAACAGCGGAAGCAAAAGCAAAGTAAGGCCTTTAATCCACAGGCAAGCGACTACGGGTAAATATGTGCCATATGAATATTACCTAGACTTAGGCAATATTTGTGGGCACACCACTCCATAGTCTAATTGCCTAGGACCCAAAAGCGCAACAGTCGTCCTAGCTCTCGGCGTTATTTCCTCCATCTGTAGTAGGGGTATTTTCGTATGCATAATGGTCTTGGGCCCCTGAATCTGATTTTGGTAATGCGAGTGTAAGCACAATCCACCGTGCTCCGCGAGCCAATACATAGAATGCAGTATATAGTATGCATGGCTTATCAAGAGAAGGCTCGGGTTCTTTTATTTGCCAGAAATTGCCTTTTCACTTATACTTCGTAGAAAATCTCCTATGACCTAGCAGTTTGGACTATAGCATAGTATATATGAAAGATTGCTTCAATAGTAGTGATCCAGATACCATCCACCATTACATGGTCTCTGTACCATATGCTAGACCTTTAGCGTTATAGCCACTTACATTATCACTAGGGCGACACCTAGGGCAACACCATTCAGGGCTTCCCTCTGCCCTTCCTTTTTCCCATTCCACCCACTAAGTTTTTAAAATATAACTATATCTAGTTAAGTTCCCATGTTTGCCCTTCACCGTGGGCACGGCTATTCGAATAGTTTTGACTTTGCAGAGTTTGCACACTTTACCCACAAGAGACAGTTCGCTCGTTGCCCCGCATGATTCCTTAGTCGTGCGGTTGAGCAAACCATCACAGTAACCATTTAAAGAACCTCGCCCCTTCCATCATTTCACTCTTACGAGCTTGGCCCGCTTGCGGTAGGTTTCATAGGTTGTGCGGGATGTTCCCCTCCTATTCGCCTACCAGCTGGATACCCACACTACTAGCACACCGCAGAAAAACTTCACCCTTGCCGAGTGTCCCATTCAAGCCATCCGCAGATCAGCCACTTGCACTACCTCTCCTCCTCCACCTGTGAGGATGACTTTCAGGGTCCGATAAATCTACTAAACCAAGTTGTAATTACAGACTTGTGGTTGTACTTGTTTTTACACAGGAGGTCATGACGAGATTCAGTCCTTAGGGTTATCTGGGCAGTTCTACCACTAACCACACTCTCGTGCACCACTGCACCATACCCCCGAACCATCCGCCCAGATAGATAAGCAATTTGAGGTTTTTGGGAGCATACAATAACCATATCAAAATATACTAGTCATTACCACCATGACTTCCCAAACCCGTTTTCTATGATTAAAAGTGATGCTTGGGCATTTTGGCCTCGAATGTCTAAGCAAAACTAAGCATGGCATATAAGTACGGACTTATTTTCGAAAGATTACCACTCTAGTTTTACTAGGGTGACAAGGCTCACATATTCAAATATTCCAAAGGAATGTATTATTAACAAGATTATTAATCAGTATATAACTAGGGTATTGAAATCAAGCATATACTTAGCACATAAAATAACAACATGCAGTTGATAATTTAAATGAAAGTAAATTGCAGAAAATGTAGGTTCAATATGATCAAAATATTGACACACCTTGATCATAGTGAGCTTGGTCTTGGTTGTCTAGAGCGGCTTCTGCTTCAGCTTCCTCCTCTTGAGCCTCGTACGCTATTTTTTATGTGCGCAAAAATTTGGATAAAAATCAACAAACCAAATAAACATTCGCAAGAAAATTCAAATAACTCCAAAATTCCTGATTTTAGTTCCATTGGACAGATTTTGATTTTTGGGTGAATTTAGAAATGTGTTTCATTCAATTTGGAATTAGAATGAATTAGTTATAATTATTTGAAGTTAACCATAAGTCAATTATATGCAATATAGCCTCTAATTTAATTTAAGTATTATAGTCGAAAAAGAATTCTCATCATTGCTAGGGCATAGTGATGTGACCACGCCACAAACACATACGACAATAGCGCCCAATATCAAGATTGAACTAAAGGTGAATTCGTTTCTTCAGCCTTCATATGTTACTAAGAATAGACCGCTACCTAATGCAAGTGATTTAATTGTGCTTAGGAACTTGGGAAAGGATGAAGGAAAGGGACATGGAGTCCTGGACATGGAGTCCTGGACATGCATGGAAGGAATAAGGGAGGTCACCACGTCACTTTGGGACCAAGTCAAGCACGAATTCGAGTTGGACACGTTTTGGAATCAGACTCGGACTGCTGCGATGGTACCAAATTCAAACGGGCATAACTTCCTCATACGGACTCCGTTTGGGACGTTCTTGTACTTCATGGAAAGCTTATGAAGTCTACTTTCCAACGGATCTAACCTCATCTTCAAATTATATCCGAGCCGGCCGCAATCGTCAAAAGAGTCCACGTTGGTCACGTACTAGAATCGGATTCGGACTGCTGCAATGGTGCAAGTTTAAACGGACATAACTTCCTCATACGGACTCCGTTTGGGACGTTCTTGTACTTCATGGAAAGCTTATCAAGTGTACTTTCCAATGGATCCAACCTCATCTTCAAATTCCATTCGAGCCGGCCGGAATCATCAAAACAATCTACGTAGGTTTCTGAGTCCGAGTCAAAAGAGTGCTGCGCCACCTCCACTTGGGCCCATGGGCCTTGTAACCCTAGGGTGTACCCTTTGGGACGCCTCCCCTGGTTGTTTTCACTATATAGGAGCCGCCGCCTCCGTTTCTAGGACGGAGGTTTTTTTTAGATCAGTTTAGCCCCTTGTGCAAACTCCACGTTCTCTTGTGTCGGCTAGACCAACAGATTCGTGTTACAGAACCTCAACTATCCGTGTGCGACTTTTATATCTAGCAAATTCAGGTTGCTCACTATCCTTGTTCTTGCTTGTTCTTCGATTGCATGCAGGAATAGACCTTCGTGGTCAGGTCAACCGCGTTCTTGGCACGGTTGATAACGACTTGGGTGTGGTTCAGCGATTGCTAAGGCGCAAGTGACGTCTCGTACGGTTGTAGTCGGATCGCAAGAGTCATCTCCACCAAAATCGATAGTTATCATCCTATCGGAAGATCGGGACCCCATCGCCTCATCAGGTGGTATCAGAGCTTCAGTTGACCGGTAGGAATTCTTTGTATCCCTAGTTAGTAGATTGATTTTTATTTCCCATAGTCCAGAAAAATTGCCCCACAAAAAGAGTTAATTTCCGCTTTCCAAACCCCGTTGTGCCTTTCAATCTGTTAGTTTTGGTTTGCTAAATTGAATTTATGTCCGTTTTAGCTTTGTCTAGTTGCTGGTCATATCCTTGATTCCATAAAAAATCCAAACGAAAAAAAATTCCCCAATCACAAACCCTAATTCCAATTTCGGCTGATTTTTCCTTTCTCTGCAGCCGCCACAAAAAACGTCATACTTTTGATTTCGAGATTATTTTTGAGTGAGACCACCGCCATTAGATTCAAAACTTCATTGTACATCTATCTGTAAAATTTCACGTCATTCCAGCAAGGCAGTTAAGAGATATCTGCGGCGCAAGTTCACCTAAAAATCCAGATTGAATCTGCAACAGCTGGCACTTGTGAATTTTGTACGAATTTTTCGGTCGGTTTCCAGAACTTGGCCCCAAAACAAAAGTTGTAGAAAAAGCCGTCACGAAACGGAGAAAAAAATAATCATTGAAAAAAAGGCAACTGACAAAAAGTTACGGCCGAAATACCGACTTGCTGTCCAGTGGACAGAAATCTTCAGTTTCCAAGTTTTGGGTCAATCCTTGTGCTCTTCAATTCCAGATTGCATTCAATTGAATTATCTTGTATTTAACACTCCTATACATTACCATACACATATTTTAGCCTTCTTCCATCCTTGGTTGATCAGCAACATAGGCTAAGTGCTAGATACGAACTATAATTCAATTCTGTGCAATTTCTGAAATTAATTGATTGTTTTCCTTTGCTACAAAATACATAGCCTATCCAAGCTCCACTTTTCTACTAACCGAACAGGTCTCGCTGTACCTTGCAATCGCTTTACTCATCACTTGAGTTAGATTTATCACGAACCAGCCACCGGTTGCACCACCTGTTTGTTTTGGTAAGAACTTGTAAGAATTTGGTAAGAGCTTGAGAGATGCGTGACTTGATTTGAGCCTCCATAACCTAGTAGTTGATAGAAACATTTACTTGTGATTTGTTTCCTTGTTTTCTACTAACAATGACAGGCTTGAGAAAATTGGTAGATTATGATGTCATCGCGGGCAGATTTGAACTTGAAGGGAAACAATTACCGGTATATATCTTGCCACTCACCGCTGAGAGTACGTCGTCGGACTACTTCTTGTGGGTTACTATGATGGATAGCTACTTTGAAAGACAAGATCTTGATCCTTATGAGAAGATGAGCATGGCAAGGACGGCGCTGATTGGTGATGTTCAACATTGGTGGTCAAATCTCGAGTTCCACTATATATACACATGGGAGGAGATGAAAAAGAAATTGCGACATCGTTTTGTACTTCCAGCACCCACGGTCACAAGCGAGGTGGAACCTGAGGTAATTGAAAATGTTGATATTGTTTTGGTTCCTACTCCATCTACAGATACCACCGAGATACTTGAAGAGGTGAAGGATGATCTGGTGCATCTTATGCCATTAGAGGAGAAGTTTGAGGTACCTACAGTATCTGATGAGGACGATAATGACAAAGGTACTGATTTGGTGCTACAACAAGACATAGATCAACCTTGTGAGTATATACCTGCTGTAGTGCAATTTTTTGATATTCCTTGTGTTGACTTGAACGAACCATGTGCTGATCTAAATGCTCATAATTTTGCACATGTTGAATTAATTACACATAAGGAAGTATTTGATAGAATATCTCCTGCTGATGCATTGTGCTATATCATGCTTAATGAGGCCGTTAGTTTGGATTGTGCTATGGAGAAAGTTTCTGAACTTGCATGTTCGAAATTCTTGTTTAGTGCCTACACCCCTGAGTATAAGTTTAATTTGATTGGAGATTATGGTGTAGACAATCAATTTTTTGTATATCGAATATGCATAACTTGTGATCACATGGATGAATTGAAGCTTGCTGTTTTAGACAACAATTCTTGTGTGTTGAATCTTGTTCAATATGAGAGGGGAGTAAAATTTAGTATGCATCCAATGCCTATGTGTTCATCTCTTTTTGCATCATCTAGTATGGACAATCTGAATAAAGATGATGAATTATGGAAGAACACACAAATCCCTTCACCCTTGCTGGATAAATTTGCTATTGCTCCATTGGGATATGATTATATGGATGAACTATGCTTAATTCCAAAAGTTGTAGGTTTGCCCATATGTGCCACCACTTCAAGTTTACAACTTCAGATATTTCAATTGCATAAATGCTTCACTTACATTTGCAAATCTAGTTGCAATAATTGCTGTGTGAGAAATTTTAATTTGGTCATTGACATATATGATTACTTTTGGGTTAATAATACAATGAGCTTTTATGATTGCTGCTGTGTTATAGCATTAATTGTGCAACAACGAAGAACCGTTAAAACGGATGACATATACATATACCATGCATACACCTTGGCTTCTTTGTTACCATACTTTCAGTTTATCAAAAGCCGAGGACGGCTTTGTTTTCAAGAAGGGGAGGATGATGAGGACATGACCCCTATGGATACAACCATATTTGCTATGCTTGTTGTCCTAGTTACAAGAGTTCCTACGCATCGCTTAAATTATAAGGTGAGCTCGTTTCAAAGAGGTTTCACTTTGTTTAACAAAGAACTTATGATATTACATAGTGAGAGTTTGTTGCGTTTGTTATTATGTACCGACATTTATGATGAAGATCATGCAATACGTGAAGCTACACATATGCTAAAACCGAGGACGATTTTCTATCAAGAAGGGGAGGATGATGTGACCACGCCACAAACACATACGACAATAGCGCCCAATATCAAGATTGAACTAAAGGTGAATTCGTTTCTTCAGCCTTCATATGTTACTAAGAATAGACCGCTACCTAATGCAAGTGATTTAATTGTGCTTAGGAACTTGGGAAAGGATGAAGGAAAGGGACATGGAGTCCTGGACATGCATGGAAGGAATAAGGGAGGTCACCACGTCACTTTGGGACCAAGTCAAGCACGAATTCGAGTTGGACACGTTTTGGAATCAGACTCGGACTGCTGCGATGGTACCAAGTTCAAACGGGCATAACTTCCTCATACGGACTCCGTTTGGGACGTTCTTGTACTTCATGGAAAGCTTATGAAGTCTACTTTCCAACGGATCTAACCTCATCTTCAAATTATATCCGAGCCGGCCGCAATCGTCAAAAGAGTCCACGTTGGTCACGTACTAGAATCGGATTCGGACTGCTGCAATGGTGCAAGTTTAAACGGACATAACTTCCTCATACGGACTCCGTTTGGGACGTTCTTGTACTTCATGGAAAGCTTATCAAGTATACTTTCCAATGGATCCAACCTCATCTTCAAATTCCATCCGAGCCGGCCGGAATCATCAAAACAATCCACGTAGGTTTCTGAGTCCGAGTCAAAAGGGTGCTGCGCCACCTCCACTTGGGCCCATGGGCCTTGTAACCCTAGGGTGTACCCTTTGGGACACCTCCCCTGGTTGTTTTCACTATATAGGAGCCGCCGCCTCCGTTTCTAGGACGGAGGTTTTTTTTAGATCAGTTTAGCCCCTTGTGCAAACTCCACGTTCTCTTGTGTCGGCTAGACCAACAGATTCGTGTTACAGAACCTCAACTATCCGTGTGCGACTTTTATATCTAGCAAATTCAGGTTGCTCACTATCCTTGTTCTTGCTTGTTCTTCGATTGCATGCAGGAATAGACCTTCGTGGTCAGGTCAACCGCGTTCTTGGCACGGTTGGTAACGACTTGGGTGTGGTTCAGCGATTGCTAAGGCGCAAGTGACGTCTCGTACGGTTGTAGTCGGATCGCAAGAGTCATCTCCACCAAAATCGATAGTTATCATCCTATCGGAAGATCGGGACCCCATCGCCTCATCACATAGGGTTAATGGTTATGGTTTAAACTATGTAGTGGCTAGTTCTACAAACTTTACTAACATGCAAGGATTTATGATTTATTGCTTAGGAAATCTTTATTTACTAAATTATCATTTCATGAGAGCATATCTCTAAACAAGATTTTTACTCACTTACTCAATATGCCTTTAACTTAATAATTAAATTTTTAGAATAACTATTCATGGCACATTAACTACTAATATGTGATGATTAATCCAAGATTAAATGTTTATGTTGGATCGAAATTGGCGACAGAGGGGGGGGGGGGTGAATGTCGTCTTTTAAAAACACGTCTCAAAAGTATCCCACTTAAAAATATTCTCCTCATATAGTTATAAAACTATGAAGAAGAAAACATGCTCACTGGAAAACATGCTCTCTGGAACCTAGAACAAACAAGAAAAGAAACGAGACAACACACAGCAAACACTTCATGAAATTACACAGGCTGGACAGGGGTGGCCGGTTAGACCGCAGGCATCAGGCCGGTCTGACCGCCCCTCTAAGCCCGGTCTGACCGCCATTGAGGTTCTGGTCAGACCGGCCCTCGGGCACAGCAGCCTGTAGGATTTTCAGAGAAGACTGAAAATTGCAGACCTTCAGAGAGTAGAGGAATTAAAGGATTTCTGCAGCTCTTTTTAGACCAAAAGAGCAGAAAACAGACCTAAATAGCAGTGACACCTCAAGAACCACAAGATTTTATCAAGAGAGCAAGAAATTTAGATTATGACAAAAATTCTGATTTTTTTTTCAAAATCTGAACCAAAACCCAAATTACTCATCGATCTTGGATCCCTTGCTCATGAGCTTTTGCAATTGGATTAGCAATGATCTAAGAACTTTCCAGACCAAATCTCAGGCCAACTTGAGAAGGGAAACAAGAGATTCATGAGTCCCCTGCCTCCAAAACCCTAGAATAGGGAAATACAGAGGGGGCATGACGAGGGATTGAGAAATCACAAAAGACATTGGATCCTCAGTTTGATCTCAAAAATGGAATGGCCAAATGGCCTTGAGTCTTTCCCATCACAGAGAGATCAAGAATCAGCTAGAGGATCAATGATTCAACTCAAGAACTCAAGAAAACCAAGCAAAAATAGAAAATTTCAGAAAATGAAATCCATCACATATGGGCAAGAAAATGAGAGCAACTCATTACAATCCTTCTCATTGACATTGAGGAAAAGAGATGAATGATTATACAGGGGTTACAACTCTCTCCTCACACAACATCTCAAGAACTCATCTCCTCTCACCAACACACACAGGGAGACAAGAACACACGAACTCTGCTCTCTCCAACAGCTCTCACCAACTAAAGCACAAAAGAAGCAAAGCAAAAACAAACCCCAAGGACCTAAAGACTATGCAGGAGACACCCTCCTTTTATAGCTTCCAACTAATGGGTTTGATTCTCTCTTTACCCACTAAGCCTCCACCAACTCTAGTGCTTTATCCATAATCCGCTTCCTTAAGTGCAGCTTTGCGTATTCACCAAAATGCCCCTCCTGCACCTTCCAGGAAGCTTTCTCATTCCTTCCCTTCCAAGTCTCGCAGCTACCTCGAGCCTTCGCCGTCTTCGGCACACCTCGACCGTTCTGACCTCGGCACCACCTGCGCCTAGTCCGGTCCTCCGTACCTCGCCACAACTTCGCCTCGACGTCCTGCAGCCATCACAGACAAGAAACACATCACATAGCACTGCTCGACATATGTAATCACAATTAGCACCAATGAAACATACTCAAGCATGAAAAGGCCTAAAAGCTCAAACGAGAAGAAGAATGCGCCTAACCACACCCAACTGAGCGCCAAATGCCATCATGGCACTAAACACACAAACAAAACTCAATCTTTCCAAACTACTTGTCAATTACTCATCACAAGCATATGGTCACCTCCACAGGGTCTCTCAGTTTAATAAGCTCTTTTATGTCCTAATAAATTTTACTATCTTTTATGGATTAATTGCTGATTTTTCTTTATTTTTCTTAGCTGCAATAGGTTAGCAACAAAATAAGAAAATAAAAACCTAATTATTCTAAACACTGCAGAGGGGGGAATCGAACTCGAGACTAGGCGCTGAGTGCTCGCTCGGCTAACCAACCGAGCGCACAGTCTTTCTCGTCTTAACGGGGGATAAGAACGTAGTTGAGCCAAGGCTAGAGTGTCCAGAACAGAGTAACTCGGGGCGGCGTATGGACGGCGATGTTGCTAGCGAGGGCGTTGGCGGTAGGCAAAACGGAATGCCGACGCCGAGTGGAAGCCGAAGGAGGTGCCGGTGGGGGCCGAGGAACGTCGAGGTGGGCCGGCGATGTGCGGCAGTGGCGAGCTGGGGAGAAGCTTGACGCCGACGAAATACGAGCTAGGGGAAGCTCAGCTGAGATAGCTTCGCTGTGTTCCTAGGATGCTTCGAGGAGAGGGAATCGGACTGGCGTGGCCTCAATCGATGGCGCGTTCGTCGGCCAGCCGTGGGGAAGAAGAGGGCGCCAGCGAAGCTAGGGGCTGGGGGGTTCCAATCGGTTGGGGTGGGAGCTAAAACGAAGCTGTGCGATGCGGTTGGAAGCTGCGGATGGGCTTTTATAGCTGGGAAAAGGCGCGGCGGCAGGCGGGCGGGTGGCACTGAGCTCGGCGGCGGCATGGCCACAGTGCAGGCGACAGGACGAGGCAGCCAAACGGTGTCGCGAGTTGGCGTGGGCGACGTGTGCAAGACAGGACTAACACGCGTTGTGGCTGACCGGAGCTGCAGTTCCATCTTTGGCATGGGCGGCGAGGCGGAAGGGACATCGGATTAATGGCGGCCAGACAATGATGCGGGCACATCGCTTCGATGAGACGGCGGTGGGGCCCAGTGACGCGAGCTCGGAGGCGCCGGCAACCGCTGGTCCGAAGGGAGCTCCATGGAGAGGCGGGCTGCGGCGCCATCCGGGTGAGCCGCTTCGGCCTTGGTTGAATTAGCAGGGGGGATGGAGGAGGAAGAAGGGGGAAACGGGCCGCCTGGGCTAGGCCGGGTTGGCCAGGCTGAAAGGCTTTTCTTTATTTTACACACACACACACACACACACACACATATATTCATGCCTATTCTTATGCACATTTTTATATGAAAAATTTCTTTGCCTCTAATTCTTTATTATTATTTTTCTAGTATCTTTTTATTTTTATATTTTATTTTTATTTACTTATCTATTTATTATTATGGTGTATGTATATACATATTTATTTTCCCCATACCATTATTATTATTATTAACCCCAAGTAGAAATTCAGGTTTTATTTCAAATTCTAAATTCCTATCATTTCCACATTTCCTTCTTGGCTTTCCATTAGTTTTATTTTTCATAATTTCTTCAATTACTGGAACCTTCAACCAAAATTCAAGGAAATCCAACAAAGTTCAAATATCAAGAAAAAATATATTCCAAAATAATTCAAGGGTTATACATTTCCCAAAACTCAAAATTTCAGGGTGTTACATTATGCTAATCAAGAGTTTTGCAAGGAATTTGGTGAAACGATGTCTAGGGAATTTGAGATGTTCATGATCGGAGAATTGAGATATTTTCTTGGACTTGAAATCAAGCAACACAAGGATGAGACTTTTATATGCCAAACAAAATACGTGAGAGATCTATTCAAAAAGTTTGGCAGGGAAGATGCAAAACCCATCAAGACTCCTATGGTAACAAACGGGCATCTTGATCTTAACAAAGGAGGTAAGCCGGTAGATTTAAAGCTTTAGATCAATGATTGGTAGTTTGCTTTATGTTACCGCATCTAGGCCCAATATCGTGTTTAGTGTTTGTATGTGTGCACGCTTTCAAGCTTCTCCAAAAGAGTGATATTTGATGACCGTAAAGAGAATTCTAAGATATTTAAAGCATTCCTCTAGCATAGGGCTTTGGTATCCTAAATGTGCTTGTTGTGGTTACAGACCAAACAGAGAGAGATGTGGTAGTGGAGAGTTGGAGAATGATGGTCCTTGGGTCCTCTCCCATAGCCCATGTCTTATATATACAGGTACCCATGTGGGAAGTGTTTTTACAGTTGTACCCTTACATCAGTATATCCCTATCAGGGGTATTTAAGTCGCTATACATATCCTACTCTGGGTCCTACAATCTTCTAACAGGCCTGCTGGGCTTAGGTGGGGGCCACCCCTACAACAGGAGCCTCTCATGGTGAAGGGCTTCACAGGCCGAAGCCATGTTGTGAGTCCTTTGGCCCCCTCCATCCCTGCGGCCTGTTAGCTTGTTCGGACCTGTGGAGCCTGCGGCCTGATGCCGAAGTTGAAGTCAATGTTGGGACTGGAGCCTGTCACTGTTGGGGTCAAAGGAGTAGTGTCGGGACCCCGGATTTCCAAACCCGGACCCTCTGTGTATTTCTGCACTAGTCGCAGATCAAAGCTAGTGCACACAGTTAAACAGAAATGATTCATGACCAACAACGTATTTATTACAAATATAAAGAGTACTGACCACCGGGTCTCATTATTACATTGGAGGTTTCAAAACCTCGCACAATCAAAACACAGCGGAAGCAAAGTAAACTCAAAGTAGACCCATCAATATGCCACAGGCAGTTGACTGGGGAAGCGCGACCTAGTCCTCCGGGAAGAATCCGTCACAGCCACAGACGAAGCAGTAGTTGTAATCACCTTCTTGAGCTTCATGTTCCTCTGAGGTTTATTTTAAGTGTAGCATGTGAGTACATAAAGTACTCCGCAAGTCTTGGGAAAAATGCATAGATGCAAGGCTTAACAAAGGAAGGCTATATGGTTCTTTTGCACAAAGCAACATTTTAAAATTTAATTACTACTAATTATTTTCGAAGGCAACATTTTAACCAATTAATTGTTTTAACAAAACTATCATTAATTCTCTAGTGAAGGTTCCATCTACCAACACTAGCTAACAACTTGAACAAGTTTAATACTGCGGGTTACATCCACCCTCTCTGGCTCCATCCGCCAGGATACCCTTCCGAGAGTTCCCTCTACTCTCGGAATACAAAACTTTGATTTTTAAAACCAAAACCAGAAATCTACCATGTCAATGCATTCCTTGCCCGCCCTTGACCGTGGGCACGGCTATTCGAATAGTTTTACACTCTGCAGAGGTTGTACAACTTTACCCACAAGAGATAAATTATCCTAAAAGTCAACACGCTTCCTTTGGCATGAGACCCAGATAAAATATCACAAAGCTTTTACCTTACTATAATCTAGCTAGATACCACCCGCTGAGGTTTCACCGCAGGTAGGCTAACTGCCCGAACCGAAGCCCCCTCTTGCGCCATATGAGTACAGTAAATCCCTGTCCCTCACTGTGAATAACCAGTCCATCCCTGGCACCCACTTTCCACTGGTGGCACCTAAACTAGACTATCATAAGTTATTCGGCTAGGTCGTACCCATATAGACTTGTGGTTGTACGGTTAATGCTCAGTCTGGACAAACACAAGCGTCGGTCCTTAATTGACTAGGGTGGAACATACACTTAACAAGATCTCGTGCTAACTGCACCAAACCAAACCAACCATCCACCCTAATCTAAACCAACTTTCACATTTTTATTTTATTTTTAAAAATAACAGCGGCAACTCCAATTACCACTACATTTATAAACACAAGGTTCTACAATAAGTCATAATTGCCCATTTCAAAATTATAACAAGATTAAATAGCAAGGCTAAGCATGATACTACCGTTCTTATATTAGCAAAGATTAAATAATAATCTCGTTATTGAGACAAGGGCAATCCTAATGTTTCAAAGGTACATGATATTCAAATTCAATTGAGGGTATAACAACATTTGGTTTAACTAATTCGCTACGACAAAATTAGGGTTCTATGTAAATAGCGATGCACATAAATTTAAAATAATTTAAAACATTTCATAATCATGGGTTCAAAATGATCAAAGGAGACTTGCCTTCCTGGACGCTGGTTGGGTCTTCTTGCTGCGACTCGACGAGTTCCTCGGCGACGGCGGAATCTACGCGCGAAAAGACGGACAAACAAAACAAATAAATTCAACCAAAATTTAAATAAAATTCAAAAATTCAAAAAGAGTGCATATTTGGATAGTTTATGATTTTAGAAAAATTTAGAAATTTGAACGGCTCAAATCGGAGTTAAAATGAGAAAGTTATGGCTTCCGAAAGATTAAACAGGAGGGAAAAAGGAAAAACCGGATTTCGGGAATTATTTTTGTACTGGAAAATACTAATTATGACGTCACCAAATTTCGAATTTGCTGAGCGGGAAAATGTATTTGAATGACGGGTGGGTCCGGTCTACCGTGGACCGAACCCACGGACCTCGGGCCTTGCCGACGTGGCGCACCGGCCACATGGCGCCACGCGGCAGTGAGGTGGCGGCCACGCAGGCACAACCCGCCACGCGGGCGCACCCATGGCCGCACGGGAGATGGCCGGCCGGCCTCGCCGGCGGCCGGCGGCCGGAGGTGGGGGAAGCGGCGAGCGGCGGCGGGTGAAGGGGGGGGGGGGGGGGTCGGCGGCGGCTTACCGGCGGCGGCGACGGGAGGCGGGGCAGTGAGGGTGGCCGGCGCTAGGAGGCGGCGGCGAGGTCGGTTGGGGGCGGCGGTGAAGCCACGGGAGGCGGCCGGCGGGAGGGGAAGAGGAGGGGCGGTGGGAGGCGGTGTCGAGGGAGGCCGGGAGGGGTATTTATAGGGCAATGGGAGGAGGGGAGGCCGGCCATTTGGAGCTCGCCGGAGTAATTGCAAACCGTGAATAGGGGGCGAAATTTAAGGGGAAAACGGCCAGGGAATGGAGGTAATTGATTTGGCATCCGTTACCATGTTTTATTCGGGAATTAAAGCGAAGGAAACGGCCGAATTCAAAGCTCTATTTTCGGGTTAATGGAGGTGGAGAGAGAGGGTTGGAGGAGGAAGAAGAAGAGGTAGAAGAAGGATATGACAAGGGGGCCCCATGTGTCATAGAGAGGGTGAAATGGTGAAGGGGTACGGGCCGTCGGATTTGCGACACGTGGCAAGTGAGTGAATGAGAGGCTTTGGATTTTATGAAGGGGTAAGTTGTGGTGGATGGCTAGGATTAAAACGTGGAGAGAGGTTGATTTAATCTGAGGGCGACACGTGGCGGGCTAGGGATAATTTGATTTTTATTTTCGGAATAAATTTCAGAAATTACTAGAAACTTCATAAATACTTCGAAAATTAATATTTAATGCCTAAAAATTCCAGAAAAATCATAGAATATTCCTGGAAGTATTTTAGACTTACTAAAAATATTTTTAATTTCAGATTTGAATTTTATAATTTTATAAAATTCTTTTTAACTTTTAAAATTGATTTTAAATTCCAGAAAATTCTAAAAAAATTACTTAAAAATTTAGGGAAGGCTAGGAAAAATAAAATAAACTCTTTTTGGCTTTAACAAAATATTTTAAATACATTTTCGTGCTTTAAAATTTTAAATAAAATCCAAATAAATCTGAATAAATCCAGATAAATCCAAATAAGACTCAAATACATTAAAATAATTAATTTAAAATTAAATTTCTCAGAAAGCAAAATTTTGGGATGTGACAAGTAGACGGAGTCGACATCGGATCAAGGTCGGGCCTCGCCTAGCCATAGACGCACGCGCGCTCCGTTCGCTACCCTTCGAACGGGTGGCAGCGGAGCTGGCGCATAGCTGAAGTAGACACGCACGCGCTCCGTCCCCTACCCTTCGAACGGGCGGCAGCGGAGCTGGCGCCTAGCCGAAGTAGACGCGCGCGCGCTCCGTCCCCTACCCTTCAAACGGGTGGCAGCGTTGGCTCCTAGCCGAAGTAGATGCGTGCGCGCTCCGTCCCCTACCCTTCGAACAGGTGGTAGCAGAGCTGGCACCTAGTCGAAGTAGACGCGCGCACGCTTTGTTCCCTACCCTTCGAACGGGTGGCAGCGGGGCTGGCGCCTAGCCGAATTAGACGCGCGCGCGCTCTGTCCCCTACCCTTCGAACGGGTGGCAGCGGAGCTGGCGCCTAGCCGAAGTAGACGCACGCGCGCTCCGTGTCGAAGCCGATGTCGGGGCCGACGGCGTTGTGCGTGGAGGCGATTGTGGCCCCGCGGCCTGGCAATGCGCCTTAATGGTGCCCGGGACCGCGTTGGCCCCTGACTTGTCAGGGGTCAGCCTGTTGCGCCATGCGGTCTGCCTTGGGCACGCGGCGGCTTGTGATTGGTGCGTCGTGGTATGTGAGCGGTTGCGTGCCCGCGGCCGTTCGCCCGTTTCCCAGGGAAGGGGGACACGGGGCGGGCAAGGGTTGGCACGTCATACGGCGCCTAGCCATACTCTGCCGCCTCCTGCCGCTGCCGGTTGTCCTGCCATGCTTGTGCCCCAGGCGCTGATGTCTCCGAACTGCCAGGTGCCCCTTGCGCTGAGGGGTCCGCCTTCCATTTTTCCGTATTGCGCGCTTGTCGTTTCCTGGCGCGGTCCTGGTGCGATCATCGCAGGCTGTTACTGCAGCCGCTACAGTCGCAATTCCGCTGAACCCACGCCGTGCCTTTGGGGGTGCGACATCCTGCAGCTCCTCTGTGACGCCCGCCAGGGTCTCCTTTCGTAGGTATAGCGCGTGTCGGGTCATATGCCTCCCAGTTCATCTCCTGCGGTGGGGGGATGCCACGCGGCGGGAGGCCACTGTGGTGTCGTGCGCTTACGGCCCTTTGCGGTATTGCGGTTGTGTCTGACGCACACCGTCACGGCACTTTGGCTCCGGCTGTGGGGAAACATGCGGGACGGGCTTCTGTATGATCGTGGTCGCATCGGGCACATGAACCGCCACGACGCCCCAACTACGGTCCTTGGGAGATGTGCGGCTCGCCGTATGCCGGTTACGATAAGGGATGATGGAGGGTGAGGGGTCTTCAAATACCCCCCTTGACAGTGCCCCTGCACTTGTGTGCCCTCTTCTCACCCGCATCGCCCTCTACACCCCCGTGGTAATCTCACCGCTGCGCTCTTCCGCCCTCCGTGAGCAGTGATGGCGTCCGGCGACAAGCGTGGCCAGGCAGCCGGTGATTGCGGCATTTTCCGGCGGCCATCGCGGTTGGAAGTAAAGTACGCGCTCGAAGAACGCGATCCGGCGGCGGCGGACAAGTGGTGGCTGGTGGCGGAAAAGGAGGGTTCGTTCTCCAGTGACCTGTGTCCCTTAGTTGTGACCGAGAAGACGATCCAAGCGCTGCTGCGCGATGGGAAGTTGTCCGAGCGCCAGGTGGTGTGGCTCCCCGCCGTTGATGAGACGGAACCGCGCCACGAGAAGTCAAAGGCGGTTGTGTTCGTCGCCTACTTTGATGCGGGCCTATGCATCCCAGCGGCGGCGATCGTGGGCGACGTGCTGCGGTCGTTCGGGCTGGAGCTGGTGCAATTAACCCCGAACACCGTGGCCCAGCTTGCCGTATACAGCTGGGCCTTACGCACAGAAGCGTGCTGGCCCAGCGCTTCGATGTTCGCCTACCTGCACGAGGCATAGTTCCAGCCAAAGGAACGGAAGGACGGGACGCTGTCGAGGTTCGGCAGCATCAACTTCCTTCTTCGGTTGTCCTGCGGCAAGCTCTTCCCCGCGAATTCCACTCGCGGGAAGTGGGAATCCAACTGGATGAAACGGTGGTTCTACCACCGTGTGGCGAGCGGGAGCGGCCTTGAGTGCACGGGCCGGTTGATCGCATTCAAGGCTTCGCCCGGCCGGACGCTTGATGACGAAGATAAGCGGAGGGCCCGGCGACTGGTGGGTGTGGCCGCCCGCTTCAACATGCGCAACCTCGCGCGAGGAGTACGTGATGTACGGCGTGGCGCCACTCGACCACAACTGGCGCCTTGCCGCCGGGCCGCTTCGCGACGACAATGTTCGGCCGTCTGTCTGCACCCTACCGGCACCCTCCGGCCTTCGTAAGCCTCGATCGTGGCTCTCTTGCTCATACGCGATGCGTTACGCTTTAACCCCGTCTCCTGCCTTGCCTAGGAATTCGCTTGGAAGACGCGGAGCGGGCCGCGCGCGTCTTCCTTGGGCCGTATACCGCCAGGGAGCACGACCAGCGCGCGTCTGCTACCGCGGAGGCGGGGCTAGGGCGGATAAACCGTGTGTGCGAGGCCTTGGGCCTCGCCGTGCCGGACCGCGCGCGTCCAACCCCGCAACACCAGGACGACGGCGCGATGAGGACGAAGGCGCCGGCTCGCAAGAGGGCCCGAGGCGGGGCGGCTACCGTGCTCGGTATAGCAGCCGCTACTGCTGCTTCTACCGCTCCTGCCAGCGCGGCAGACGTGGAGTCGGATTCAGCGAAGTATGCCGACTCGGGCTTGGAGGGCGCAGACACTAGGGGCGAAGGGCCCTCGGGCGGTGACCTGGGCGGGGGGCCCGCGACAGGTAGCCGGAGGGAGGAAGTCGCGTCACCCGCGATAGTCGTCGATTCGGGGTCCATACTGGCCGGTGGTGCTGTGACGGAACCCTCGGCCGTGGACGTTATTACGCCGGGGACGCCCTCCGCGGGTGCACACGGAGCTGGGTCTTTGCCGATGACAGCGGCAGGGATCGAGGTGCCGTGCGCGGAGGTTGACAGGGTAGTGCCTTCGCCGACGGGTGCTGTGGCCACGGGGGCCACTCCCGCAGCGGTTACTGGGGCGGGGTCATCGCCATTCATTCCGGCTAAGCGACCGTGCCTGCGGCCAGAGCCCCATCGGACGTCGAGGGGATTCGTCGTGGCGGCGGGCATCGGGAGCTTGTGGGACTTCGACGCGCACGCCGAAGCCCCTATGGCGCGCGCCCCCCGGCTCGTCAGGACACGACGACCTCCACGTCGGAGCGATCAACGCCGGCCCCGAGCGCGGGGGCTTCTGTGCCCCGGGAGGTGACGCCCCTCACGGGGACTTGCGTCATTGCTGTCCCGCCTGGGGCTAGGGAGGCGTGCCCGCGAAGTCCTCCGTCCGCTACTGAGGGTAAGATTGCCTAGTCTACCTTGTGTATTCTTCATTGTGCCCTGCGGGGTTCTCACCTGTATCCCGGCCTGCAGCATCACTTATACCAAAGGAGGATCCCCTGCCGAAACATGGGGGTCCAGGCACTAGCGACGCGAACGCCGTGCGCCCGAACCCGGCGGACTTCGTTCCTCCGTTGGAGGCGTTGAGGGCGTGGCGCGGGTTTGTGGACGACGCGACCACCAGCGTTGGCCACCAAGTGCTGCAGACGTACGAGGTGGAGCGTCTGTGGGATGCCTTAGAGGTGTCGGGGGTGAGGGTAAGTACTTGCTTGTATGGCAACTCGTGGCCATGTTGAACCCGCTAACCCTCTTTGCCTTGCGGACACTCGTGCTAGGGCAGACCCTGCGCACGGGCTATGTCCGCGAGTAGGGGCGCTCGACAAGCTGCGGGTCGCCGAGGGGGAGCTGCGCGAAGCCACGGAGGCTCGTTCTGCCCAGGACGCACGCATCTGCCAATTGGAGGCGAAGTGCGCCAAAGCGAAAGCGCACGCCGAGGAACTTGCCGCAGCAGCGCGGGAGTCAATTGCGGAGGTGGCGCGGCAGGAAGGTGCAGGGGAGCGGGACAACCTCCTGCAACAAGTCGCCGCGCTAGAGAAGGAAAAAGGTGAGCTTGCCTTGACTCTAGCGGAGTGTAACCAGGTGCTTGGCGAGGCTTCGATAATTGCCTGGGATGCCATGCAAGCACTGGAAAGCCATCTCGAAGGGCTCGTTGCTAAAGTGCCAGACCACCCCTTCGGGCCGGAGGAGCTGTCCCGCACACTCCGCTGGATTGGGGATGCCAGCAACCACTGCGCTTACGTGGTGTCCTGCATGCTGTGCGCGCTCTTGCGACACCGCGGCTGCGGGCACGTCGCTGGACTAGTGGACCCCCAACTGGAGTTGCCTGGCGGGGCCGGAGTGATGTCCGGTGCCGTCCGCGCCGTTCGTCGTGCCGTCAAGTACTTCTACGAGCGGATCTGGGATTACGCTGGTGAAGTGGCAGCGCGAGTCGAGCTGCGGAAGTTCCTTCATGGCGAGGGGAGTCTTGGCCAATTTCTAGACGAGGTCCCGCGGCGCGACGAGGGCGGCGCTGGGGCTTCTGGAGGCGTTGGGAATTCACAGGTGTGACACCGGGGTGGCCGTGTGTAGGCGTGCGTTGTAACATATCCCCCCTTTTTTGAATGAAGTGCGCATTTGCTTCGCCAATTCTGACTATTTTACCCATATCCTGAGCAGCTACCCTGTTGGGGCTGGCTGCTTGCCTCCGACCTTGCGACCCGGTGGCGCCTTTGACGCTGGCAAAGGGCCGATGAGTCGCTGAGCTTTTGGGCAAGCCGGCCTTCTTCTGGCGAAGCCCCGACATTAGCGCGTGTTAAGGACGAGCCTGCCGAGTAGCGGCTTCGAGTGTCGGAGATGTTTGCGGTCTATGTACCTGTAAAATTTTTCCGATATATAGACTTGTTGGTCAGTTAGGATATGCGGGGTGTGTTCACGCCATCCTGGGTTCGCCCCCGTCACGATTGTGGTATGCTGTGTTTGGGGCGGGCATGTTATGGGGGGCCGAGGTCCCCATCCCCGGGGCGCGCCCCATCCCTTCTTCGAACAGGTGGCAGCGGAGTAGGCGCCTAGGCCGAAGTAGACGCGCGAGCGCTCCGTTCCCTACCCTTCGGACGGATGGCAGCGGAGCTGGCGCCTAGTCGAAGTAGACGCACACGCGCTCCGTCCCCTACCCTTCGACCGGGTGGCAGCGGAGTAGGCGCCTAGGCCGAAGTAGACGCGCGAGCGCTCCGTCCCCTACCCTTCGGACGGGTGGCAGCGGAGCTGGCGCCTAGTCGAAGTAGACACGCACGCGCTCCGTCCCCTACCCTTCGACCGGGTGGCAGCGGAGCTGGCGCCTAGTCGAAGTAGACGCGCGCGCGCTCCGTCCCCTACCCTTCGACCGGGTGGCAGCGGAGCTGGCGCCTAATCGAAGTAGACGCGTGCGCGCTCCGTCCCCTACCCTTCGACCGGGTGGCAGCGGAGCTGGCGCCTAGTCAAAGTAGACGCGCGCGCGCGCTCTGTCCCCTACCCTTCGAATGGGTGGCAGCAGAGCTGGCGTCTAGGTCCGGGGGGCGGGTCGCGTGCGCGAGGGGTCCGCGTGCTGCTTTCCTTGCAAACTGGCGCGTGCGGAGGCGGACCTCAACGCTACGACTTGATTTAATGTCCGTAGACTGGCGCATGCGGAGGCGGACCTTGACGCTACGACTTGATTTAAAGTCCGTAGACCGGCGTGTGTGGAGGCAGACCTCGACGCTACGACTTGATTTAAAGTCCATAGACTGGCGCGTGCGGAGGCGGACCTCGACGCTACGACTTGGTTTAAAGTCCGTAGACTGGCGCGTGCGGAGGCGGACCTCGACGCTACGACTTGGTTTAAAGTCCGTAGACTGGCGCGTGCGGAGGCGGACCTCGACGCTAGGACTTGGTTTAAAGTCTGTAGACTGGCGCGTGCGGAGGCGGACCTCGATGTTACGGCTTGGTTTAAAGTCCGTAGACTGGCGCGTGCGGAGGCGGACCTCGACGCTACGGCTTGGTTTAGAGTCTGTAGACTGGCGCGTGCGGAGGCGGACCTCGACGCTACGGCTTGATTTAAAGTTCGTAGACTGACGCGTGCGGAGGCGGACCTCGACGCTACGACTTAATTTATACTCCGTAGAGTGCGCGCGGAGGCGTCCCCCCACGCGTCTTTGTTTATACTCATATCCGTGTCTTTGACGGAGAGTGCGCGCACGAACGCGTGTTTTTGGTTTATACTCATACCCGTACCCCTGGCTACGGAGAGTGCGCGCGCGAACGCGTGTCTTTGGTTTATACTCATGCCCGTACCCCTGGCTACAGAGAGTGCGCGCGCGAACGCGTGTTTTTGTTTTACACTCATACCCGTACCCCTGGCTATGGAGAGTGTGCGCGCAAACGCGCGTCTTTGGTTTATACTCATACCCGTACCCCTGGCTACAGAGAGTGCACGTGCGAACGCGTGTCTTTGGTTTATACTCATACCCGTACCCCTGGCTACAAATAGGGTGTGTTTGGTTCGTGGATGGAGGTTGCATCGTATATCCTGGATGAGTGGATGCAGGCTGAGTGGAATCGTATTTCAGAAAAAGAAGATGTTTGGTGAGGCTGTATGAGCGGATACAAAAAAAGTGAGATGCTGTTTGGTTGCCTGTATGAGCGGATGCAGTCTACCAAACCTGAGAGGCTGACACGTGGGACCGCATAAGATACACTGCATCCACTCATCCAGGATGGCTAGTGAAGCTCATTTTGAGCGTATCCACCCATCCAGGATGAAGGCGTATTTTTGCATCCGCTCATACAGGCTGTATCCGCTCATACAGGCAACCAAACAGGCTCTTTCTCAGATTATACGGATCCACCCATCCAGGACGAAGGAGATGCAGGCAACCAAACACACCCATAGTGCGCGCGCGAACGCGCGTCTTTGGTTTATACTCATACCCGTACCCCTGGCTACGGAGAGTGCGCGCGCGAACGCGTGTCTTTGGTTTATACTCATACCCGTACCCCTGGCTGCAGAGAGTGTGCGCGCGAACGCGTGTCTTTGGTTTATACTCATACCCGTACCCCTGGCTACAGAGAGTGCGCGCGCGAACGCGCGTCTTTGGTTTATACTTATACCCGTACCCCTGGCTACGGAGAGTGCGCGCACGAATGCGTGTCTTTGGTCTATACCGCGGGAGCGCGCGTGTAGGCAGGGCCTCCGCGTGCTCTCACTGCGTATTTTTTTACAATGATAGGTGGGTGACAATCGGTGAACTTTATTACATTCCCGTTTGCGCGGGTGAGCAGTTACAAAAGGCGGAGGTACTAATCACCCGTCACTGGTACAACCGGAGCCTCTAGTGACTGGGCTTATCTGCAGGCTTGCCGAGGTTTATGGCGAGCACTTCTGAACTCCGTGCTGCGGTGTCGATCCTAGGCGCGTCGTTGAACTTCGCGGCGTGGACCTCTGGGGCTGAGTTCGATACGCCGGGCCATGTCCTGGTTGCCACGAACAGTAATGACGGCCTGCGGCCCCAGGAGCTTCATGCAGAGATAGCTGTGATGTGGCACCGCTCTGAAGGAATTGAGGATTGGGCGTCCCAGTATGGCATTGTAGGGGTAGAGGATGTCGACGACATCAAAGGTTGCATCCTCGGTCCTCACGTTGTCGTCTTAGCCAAAGGAGACCTGAAGACACATCTGACCGAGCGCCCGGAGGGGCTGTCCCCCAAAGCCCTGCAGCGGGATTCCCGAGGGGCCCAGGCGCCTTCGGGGAATTCCCATCTGGTCAAAGGCTGCCACGAATAGGATGTTCGCGGAGCTACCGCCGTCAACTAGGGCACGTCCCACGTCGCATCCTGCTATAACGGCCCGGACGACCAGGGGGTCCTGGTGCGGAAATTCCACGGCCTGAGCATCGGCGGGTGTGAACGTGATGTCGTGTTGTGCCCAGTCCGGCGGTGCCTGCGCTGGGTATGCCGCTACGTGGTGCAGCCTCCGTGCATAGGCCTTCTGCTGCCGTGCTGAGGCGAATTCCAGCGAGGAGCCTCCGGAGATAACATTGATGACCCTGCGGTGGACTGTCTCCGGGGCTTGCAGCTGCAGGAGGCCCCCCCGCGGTTGCTGCACGTGGGCTTGAATCCGCAGGGGGCCCTTGTTGGGATGCACCCCTGGCGCCTGGACCTGCGTGGGGGCTTCGTAGGGGTACTGGACGTGGGCCACGACAGGCGGGCGTTCCTCCAGGTTTCTATCCCTGGAGACGCTTTCGCGGAGCGCTGCGATGGAGACGCACGCGCGCGTATCGTGGGTGCCACGGCCGTGGACCACGCACCACTACCCATAGTGCTGGTCGTCGTAATCTCCCCGACTTTTATCATCGCGGCCGCGGCCCCGTCCTCGACCTCGGCGCCCCTTACCGCTACGACCAGCGGAGGCATTCTCTTCGGAACCGCCCTCGATGTCGAAGACATAACGGCCTTGCCGCAGCTTCTGCTGGCCACGCTTGGGCCTGTCGGATGGCTCCTTGTGCGGGGCGTCCTTATGCTGGGGTGCGTCCTTCGACGACTCCTGCTTATGCTTTCGCTTCGAGGAGCCGTCCTTCGGTGGGTCTTCGCCTTTCGTTGAGCCGCCGGCCTGGTTGGTGTCGGAGTCGTCACCCTGTCTTCGCCGTGCGTCCTCTTCTGCCCTGGCGTACTCTTCCATTTTGTCGAAGAGCTTCGCCACCGTCTTGATCGGCTTCCGCGCGTTATACTCGGCCATCGGGCCCGGGCGAAGGCCCTGTATGGCTGCGTTAACGACGGTGGTTTCGTTAACGTCTTTGACTTGGCAACGTACTTTCACGAAGCGTTTGAAATAGTCCCGGAGCTTCTCCGAAGGTTTCTGCTTCACCGCGAATAGCTGGTCCGCGTCGATTCGCTCGACATAGTTCCCTTGAAAGTTGTTGTAAAGGCGGTCGCGGACCTGCTCCCACGCATAAATGGAGTTTGGCTCTATGGTAAAGAACCAGGAAAGCGCCACTCCTTGCAGCGCGAGGGGGAGTCCCTTCGCCTTTGTGGTGTCGTCTCCTCCAGCGGCTTCGATTGCGGTTTCGTACACGCGCATGAACTCCTGGGGGTCCGTGTCGCCTTTGTATGGTTTGATGACGCTGGGAAACTTGAAGTCTTCGGGCCACACCGCCTGTTGTAGGCCTGCCGAGAGCGGGGACTCTGGATCAACACACCGCGGCTGCACGCGACGGGATGTGGGGGCGTCGCGGCTGTCTGCCCTTTCTGGCGTGGGCTCGGGCGCGACTACTGGCGCGGTCTGCTGGCTCCGAGCCTCTTGCAGATCTCGGACAACCCCGCGAAGATCCCCTAGCTCCCGCTGAAACGCGTTGATGGCCGCCAGCAAGGCACTTTCCACCGCGGGTGCGGTCGGAGCCACCGGTGCGCCTAGCGGACGAGTCGGTGCGGCGACGACCACCTCACGAGCTCCCGAGCTGCCGGCTGCTCCCTCGTGGCTAGCTCCGGCCGCACGGTCCGCACCACCAACGATCGTTGCGGCAAGTGTGGCGGTGGCGGGGTTGGCTGTCGTCGTGGCGGGGTCGGTTGTCGTCGTGGCGGTGGCGGGGTCGGTTGTCGTTGTGGCGGTGGCGGGGTCGGTTGTCGCTGCGGCGGTGGCGGGGTCGGTCATCGCAGCACGAGCGCTGACGTCCACGACCGCCGCGCCCGCGTCGTCACCCGCGACCGCGACAGCCGACGCTGAAGCCCTGGTACCGACACGACGCCCCGCTCCGACCGTCTTCTTCCCCTTCACTGCCGCCGACGAGGCCTTTTTTGGTGCCATCCTTCTTCGGATTTCAGGCTTGCTCCTGTCCTCCCCACGGACGGCGCCAACTGTTGTGGTTACAGACCAAACAGAGAGAGATGTGGTAGTGGAGAGTTGGAGAATGATGGTCCTTGGGTCCTCTCCCATAGCCCATGTCTTATATATACAGGTACCCATGTGGGAAGTGTTTTTACAGTTGTACCCTTACATCAGTATGTCCCTATCAGGGGTATTTAAGTCGCTATACATATCCTACTCTGGGTCCTACAACCTTCTAACAGGCCTGCTGGGCTTAGGTGGGGGCCACCCCTACAACAGTGCTAATTTGATTTAGTTGGATATTTGGACTCCGATTATGCAGGTTGCAAAGTGGAGAGAAAAAACACATTGAATAGTTGTCAATTTTAGGAAGGTCTTTAGTATCATGGTCTTCCAAGAAATAAAATTTTGTAACACCACCGAAACCGAATATGTTTCCTTAGGTAGTTGTTGTGCTCAATTGATATGGATGAGGCAAACTTTGATGGATTATGGAATTAAATTTGATAAAATATCTCTTTTGTGTGATAATGATAGTGCGGTAAAAATATCCAATAACCTAGTCCAACACTCAAGAACTAAACATATAGATATATGCCACCATTTCTTGAGAGATCATGTAAGTAAAGAAGATATTACAATTAGCCACATCCGGATCGAAGATCAATTAGCAGGTATTTTCACCAAACCTCTAGATGAAAGCCGCTTTTGAAAGTTGAGGAATAAATTAAATGTCATAGACAACTCAAATATTACTTGAACTCACGACTCATGTTTTTCATGCTCATTTGGAGTTGTTGAGGATTTGTGAAAAGTGTTTTTCTCCTATTTTTACTAAAATCTCTATGTCTATATTGGTATATTTCAATGTTATATTTAGTGCATAATGATCCTAAATGATTTTATTTAAGTACAAAACTAGGGATCATTTGCATATTTTTCTGATCCAAGTCCAGTTCCCTGAAAGTTCCAGAAATATCAGAACTATCGCTGTTTCCTTTGCAGTACTTCTGTGTTCCAGAACTACCAGCTGTGTGGTCACGGTACTACCGCGTGTAACGTGGTCGAAACCAACGTGGTCGAAATCAGCGTGGTCGAAACAAGCATGGTCAAAACTAGTACGGTCGAAACCAACGTGGTCGAAACCAATGTGGTCGTGAATGTGGGCAGTAAACCATAGCAGTCGAATATGATCAAGTACAGTCGAAATCAAAGGACTTTTAATCCTTGATCACTGTTTTCCTTTGGAAGCTTCGACTCTTTCAGCTGCTCGTGTCCGTGCACATCTCACTCTCGTCTCCAATGAAACCTCCAAAATCTTCTTGTTTGATCTCAAAATCTGGTGGAGATTTCTTCAGTTTTTGGTGCTTCCTTGCGTCCTAAGGGTTCATCTCCTCCGTTCCACAAGGTAAATGGGATCAAATCATTTCTTTTACCTTGCTTTAGAACCCTAGGTTCAGGTCTGGCTGTTGATATGAAATACGAATGATTTAAAGTTGTTTTGTTATGGGCAAACTACTAGATTTGGTGTCTAATGATGTTTGCACATCTATTCCATGGATTCAATTCAAGAAAAACACCAAAAGAGTCATACATTGCTTGCCCTAGAAACTACTAGGGAAACTGGAACTACCACTTGACGAGCGCAGTACTACCATAGCCCGGCACTACCGCGGCTGGAACGGTGGTACTTTTGATTATCTTGATAAAACATCCATCTCATTCCATTTTTTTTCAAACCCTTTTTGTTTGTTCTCTTCATATCTCTGATGTCCTCTCTAGTTGTTTTAAGATGCCTAGGACAAGGAATGCTGGCCACAAAGTATACTCCTCTTCTGTGGCTCTTGGACTATCTTCATCTTGCTCAGAACCTCTTGCAGCTCAAGTGTCTTCTCTTGCACCTCTAGCCACCTCAGAATCTGCTAGAAAAACCAGATAGGACAGAGGGAAGGGAATAGCTTTTGACTTAGAGACAAAATTAGAACAGCAAGAGAGCTCACCTCTTGAGCAATTAGATGAGGATATGTCTGGTCGAGAAGAGCCTCTAATAAACGTAAAAAAAATCACGACTGAAGAATATGCCTGGCTGCATCATAGAAACCAGTTTTGCTTCCAAGTAACTCTGTCAATCCAAGGTTTCACACTAAATTTCAAGAACAAGTGTATGAGCAGCTGTATGGTCCAAACATACTCTTTGCTGATCACAAGTATGTTGATTGGGACCACCTGGACTCCATTGACGAATATGATGGAACTTATAGGCTGTTTCAAAGGGCCGGAATTCAGAATCTTGTGGCTCTCAAATCAAATTATAATGAAGATATAATTAGGCAATTCTATGCTACGCTGTATGTTTCTCCTGATTTCTAGCATATCTCATGGATGACTAGCTGCCGACCTTGGATTCCAATAAGCATGAGTTTGAGCTAGTTCTAAGGACAGAGTCAAGTGCACATAAGAAGGTTTATGACAGACCAGCACTTGAGCTCCCTGCCTTATCTGAGTACTATGGTCAGAATACGAGATTTGTCCTAGGCAAGCTTGTTGGTCTCCTTCCCATACCCAGCTTGGTAAACCAGATCATCAACCATATAGTTCTTCTCAAGAGTGGGAATTATGATACTATAAGAGGCCATGCATGGAACCTAATCAACTATGTTATGCAAAGTCGCAAATTTGATGTAGTTGATCTTATTATCTAGGAAATAACATCTTTCAAAAATGACAGGATCAAAAGGATAAATTACACTCCATACATTCATGGCCCTAATCCTTTAGAAGATCGAATTCCGTGGTGGTTTGGACGGTGTTCACAGGGCTTACAAGCTTCGAGCAGATCCTCTAATTCCTCCAGCTTCTTGTCCTCGAGCTCCACAACAAGAAGAGCCTTCTACAACACCACAAGAACAAGAACAAGTCTCTCTCTCTCTCTCAGATATACTGAGCTATTATCCAGATTCGTGATTCTTAGGCCGAGACATTCGCTTCCCTTTCCTCCAAAATGGACTCTATTGATGAGAGAGTCACCTCCATTGAGCATGCCTTAGCTCGTTCTCCATCTCCAGTTTGGTATGGTCACCGTCGTCGTTGTGACCCTTCCTCTGAAGGACTACAAGAGTAGCCTTTTTGGTCATTTGGTGGCAAAGGGGGAGAAGACATGAAAGGGGAAGAAAGGAAGAGAAGAAACCCAGTCTATCTATCTATACATTTGAATATGTAATGTAATGACTTTACGCATGTAATGACCTTATGCACCCTATCTCAATGCCTTGCTTATGATGAATTTCAAAGTGTATGCATCTTGTGCTCAATTGTTACATGGATTTGAAAGTGTATGCAACAAGTGAAACTCCACCAAATGTTCTCAAAAATCATTACACATGTTTGCAAAATTTTCTCTCATTATATGCACATGTTTAGGGGTAGCTTTCCTTGTGTTGACTTTAAAAGCAACTAATTCTCTAAAACTCATGTGAGATCATTGCAAGAATTACTTATTTTTAAAGTCACAAAAGAATATACAACTAGTTTTCAAACAAGTGGTATATTTAAAACTTTATTCACCTCACATAATATTTGTATTGTCATAAATTACCAAAAAGGGGGAGATTGAAAGCATCTAGACCCCTAAAAATAGTTTTGGTAATTAATGAATTTATGTGAATATGGAACTAACATGCTTATTGAGTGTTTAAAAGGTTTAGTCTCTAAAACGCATGCTAAGGGTCAACATGAAGATAAAAGTGGCTTAAGACAAAGGTATATATAGACTAGGATCCCTTTTTCATTTTTATCGGTTCTAGGAGAAAGGGTGGAAGACCGGATTATAGGATAAATGTCGTACCATTAAGAGGGATCATGGTTAGTAACTTAATAGCATATTCTCATGCCATTTGGATGAATTTAGGATCATGCATTAAAACTAAAATTGATAGCAAGTCTGCACTCTATCTGGATATTCGAAAGTACCGATGTGTAAACCGCGATACTTCCGCTTTCCAGAAATTCCAACAAATTGAGTGGAACATTTTTTCCAGAGAGCACCCTCAGAGTCACTTTATCTCAGTAGAAAACGGAAGTACCAGAGTTTGAACAGCGGAACTACCGTAGAGCGGTAGTACCGCAACCTTAAACGGTACTTCTGGAGTATGGAAGCTCCGAAAATCCAGACGGAACGTTTTTTCCAAAGAGCGCCAACTCTTGGCCTCGAATCAAATAAATGTACCGCGCCAAAATTTTGGAACTTCTGAATATTGGAACTACCGGGTTTACAATGGTGGTAGTTCTGTGCCAACTTCCAACGGCTAGTTCAGAAGCTCTGAAATAGCCGTTATTGCTGTGTTAGAATAGGTACAGAAGTACTGGCCAATGAACGTCGATACTTCCGCTCACCCTGATTTTTTTATGGATTTCCCTGTAATGGCTAGTTTTGGTTGGTGGGTGTATAAATACTCTCCCACCCACTCAAGGACAGATGTAAGAGACTCCATTGAACATCCTTGAGCATTCACTCCACACCTCAATTTCACATTGTGCCTTCATTTGAGGTGATTGAGCCAAAACAAGTGCATCTCATCTCTATATTGTTCCTTTGGCACTTGATTGTCGTCAAGCAAAGCTGTGATTTTTTACTCTTGGTGCTTGCCGACACCTGGACGGCTTGGCGGGAGCTTGCGTGGTGACTTCTTGTAACACCCTAAATTTCAAGTGTTCAAAAATATGGAATTATTTAAAAAAACTTTTCTTGCATTTTGCTGGCGTTCAAATTTCTTCTGAATATTTATTTGAAATCTTTTTTAGATTTGTGGCATGCAAATTAATAATCAAGAATAATCCCAAGTGTAAATAAAGATCATGTAAATAATAAAAATGGAAAATGATATTAGAGATCATGAATTCGAAATACCAAAATCTTGAATTCAAAATCAAGTCAATAGAATGAAACCAAAAAGAATATTATATATATCTCTAAATGATTAAACCAAAAAATTCCTTTCTTTTAATTCAATTAGCATACAAAACCTAGGGTTGAATATTGAAAAATTTATCAAAATCAAAATCTGAGGGCAAATTAAATAAAATAAAAAATAGTGGAATATTAAATTTGTATCTAGATATTTGAACCAATATTTGAATTGAAAATCCAAAAAAGTTGAAATTAGTAATCTTAAATATGAAATAGAAATTCAAATTAAAAATCCAAAAGCCAAGATTCGCTAAAACTTTTCATTTTTCTCCCATTCTTTTCTCCTCTCCTTCTCCTCTTTACTGTCACTGCATGTGGCCAGCACTTTCCTTTCCTCCTCCTCCTCCCACCCGCTCCCTTTCTCTGCCCAGCGTGCCCGGCTCCTGCCCCGCCTCCTTCTTTTTTTCTTCTTCTCCCTCCTCGCTCTGTCTTCTTCCTCGCACTCGCCTCACTCCGCTTGACCGCCCGACCCCACTCTCCATGTTCATCCGTCCCCTCAGCGTCGTTCACATCGCCGAACCACTCCCGTCGCCTGCGCTCCCACGTCTCCATCACGTCGCCTCTGCTGCATGTCCTTGGCGTTAATTGCTCTCGTCACCTCCCCTGTTCCGGTGTCAGTTGCCCGGCGCCACGCACGTCTCCGTCATGACCTGTCGTAGTGCCATCCCCTCACCATGCCTATCAAGGTTAGTCTGTCGCCGCCCATGCCTTGCGCCTCTGCATTTTGCGCCACCTCATGATCATCACCCAAAGCTCCCAGGTCGCCCGGTCGGCTCACCCCCTATAAGTATGTGCGTACCCTCCCAAAGGCCTCACCACACCTTCGTCTTCCCCCCACTACAGCAAATTGCCCTTCCGTGCCTTGTAGCATACCGGCGGCCCCCTTCTTCTTTATCTCCGGCCATTTGGAGACCAATCGATTGGAGCTATCCTCGGTCAATTCTGCCGCACTTAGGCTTCGCCATGGCATCATAAACCTATCCCCACCTCTGGCCGGAGCTACCTCCCACCCCAGTTCGTGGTCCACAGAGGTCCCACCCGTGCCGTCGCCAGTACACACCACCAGCTCGCCAAGGATCTTCTCCAGCTCGGCAAATCACCCGGTGAGCTCCCCCACCACTCACTTTTGCTCACACTCCTTTCCAACTCCTCCCTCTCGCACCACAGCGGCGTTGCCCCGTTCTACCCTGCCTCTGGCCGCCAAGCCTCACCACCGGCCCGTGTCAGAGCTCCTCGGCTCACGCCAGCACCTCCCTTGGCTTCCTTGTGTTGCTAGTCGCCGCCTCTCGGCTGCCCCCTCGCTGGCGACGCCATCACCCACCCTGTGCCGCCCGCCTCATCTGCTTAGTTGGCTAGCCGAGTGAGCATTGAACCCACAGACCCGAGTTCGAATCCCCACTCTACACATTACATTTTTATTTTTATTAACCCCTTTCAATTAAGGAAAAATTAAGAAAAATTAGAAATTAATCCATGGAAGCCAATAAATTTGATTAGGGTATAAATAAGATTATCAAAGATCTAATCTTGGATTAATCATCATATATTAGTAGCTAATGTGCCTTGATCATTTATTTTAAATCTAATTATTAATTAAAGGCATTAACAAAAGATGGCTTTGGTTAAATGTCCAAAGTTAATAAAGATCCCAATTAAAAATACATCCAAGCTAAGCTTAAGGGAAATAAATTGGATATTATGTTTGACTATAAAAGCAAGGCTTTAAATTAAAAGTACCTTTAATTATAATTAAAATATGTGCCCTAACATTTAATATGTCGCCATTAAATAAATCACAGTGGTAGGTTCAAATAGAATACAACCCTGTATAACAAGGCCCTAGATAAATAGATTTAGACTAAAAATAAAGCTATGTCTAATAATAGCTGAAGTGTAGATAAAATACTAATGCTGCCAAATATGAAGGGAATCTTTAATTAAAAATCAGGCTAGCACGTCTATTGAAATCCCCGGGGTCATCGGTAATTAAAATAATCTCGCTAAATTACGTTTTAATGGGCAAGGTAATATTTGAACCCCATAAAATCCTACCAACCAAATTGTTATAAATATAAACTCTAAGATTAATTTGACGCACCTCGCGTGTAGAACTCATACCCTAAAATTGAAATATTAACATCCAACAAATAGTAGTACCCCCAACCAAGCTCTTATAATTGCCCGTAAGTCTAACCTAATTCATGGAACTTCCTTGATAAGTATAAAATAATAATAATAAAAGAAATTGTTAAACTAAAGGATGAGTTATGATAATCTGCCATCAGCTATACCTAGCCATCTCCAAGTTCTAAGCAGGATATTCTCATGAATATTCCTTTATCATGAACCATCCTTAGCATTGATCTCGACAAATTTCCCTCAGTCATTTATCACTTAGCTTCCACCCCTCTGACTTCGTCAATACTTCGTGCCCAATCAAACCAACCTCAAATCACTCGTTTAATCATAATAAAAATTAATCAGGTTTAATTGGATTTATTTGGAACTTTTGAGTTATTTGCCTTTATTTGGATTCAATTGTTTAGCGCGTAATTAGAAATTGGAGTCCTGAAGATTCTAAGGATCAAGCGAGATCAAGATCGAGGTGAAGATAAAGACCAGAAACTCAAGACCAATGAATGAGAAAGCTTGAGTGAGCTCGCAAGGTGAGTCAATACTTTGATCATGTTGAACCTACATTTTTTGCAAATTATTTCTGTCCTAAATTATGAAATTGCATGCTGTTATTTCATATGCCAATTATGTTTGTTTTATGATTTCTAGTTACCTACCCATTACTTAATTTGTTAATATTACACTCGTTTGGAATATTTGAGTATTTGAGCCTTGTCACCCTAGCAAAATTATAATGGTATCCTTTTAAAAATAAGTATACAATTATACGCCATGCTTAGCACTGCTTAGATATTCGGGGGCACCAAAATGCCCTAAGCGTCACTTTTTAATTATGAAGAACGGATTTGGGAAGCTATGGTAGATATGATTGGTATATTTGGATGTGATTATTTTATGCTCCCCAAAACCCCAAACTTGCTTAAATATCTGGGCGAATGGTATGGGGGCTGGTATGTGGTGCAGTGGAAGCCCGGTGTATGGTTTGTGGTAGAACCGCCCAGATAAGTCTAAAGACTGAATCTTGTCATGACCTCCTATGTAAAATAGTACAACCACAAGTCTGCAAAGTGCAACTTGGCTAAGTAAAACTATCGAAGCCCCAGACTCATCTCACTAGTAGTGGAAAGGAGGGGGATATTGCAAGGGCAAGGGGAGGCCTAATGTAACTGTTGGATTGAAACGGCAACAGAGGAGGGGTGAATGGTGCCTTTAAAAACGCCCCCAAAAGTATCCGCAAAAATCTCTGCTTCTCCAATAGCTATAGAAGCTACGAAGGAGATGATTTAAGCGCTCTGGAAAACAAAATTTAGAATGACTAAATAAATGACTCGGGCCCGGCTAAAACCAGTGAAGAAACAACAAGAAAACCAAGCTAAAAGTTCACTCTCGGCAAAAGATAGATCAAGAAAGACAAGCGAGGAGACTACAACTAAAGGCTTTCCTTGCTGCCAAGAGAGAGCACAAAAATAGTCCAGCTGCAAGAACACAAGGATGACACCAAAAAGCACTGCACCCTGGCCGAAACTGCAAGCAAAAGAGACAAAAACCTGATTGATAAAGCTGCTGGCCGAAGCTTTGAAAAGAGAGGAAATGCAGTGATTAACTTGCAGCTAAAAAGAAGATTAAGAGGGCTGTCGGCACTAAAGAAAGAAGCACTGCATAGCTGCTGCAAACAGCAGTCTCTCCTGCCAAAAAGAAGACTTGCTGCTGCCAAGAACGTGCAGAAAAGGACAGCACTTGCTGTTGCCAAATAGAAAATTAATTGGCTGCCATGAGTGCTGCAACCGAACTGCATGTAGACAATAAAAACAGCAAGGAGGGCAGCTGAAACAAAGACACATGAAGAACCTTCAGCAGGAGGAGATCAAACAAAGAAAAATGCTGGCCGAGAGAACATGGATTGCTCACTAAAAATAAAAGACAAGCTGCCTACTAATGCTGTAGGAACAGCAAGATATCTCCAAAAAGAAAAAGCTTACTCGGCAAGAACAAAAGGCACTGAAACTGAGATGAAGATCACTTGAGAGGAAAACAAGAACACAAAACAAGGATAAACAAGCAAGAAGGAGTAAACTCGAAACCATAGGAATTCAAATAAAATCTCTCATAGATCGAGACAGAGACATACATGATTACATGATAGTTGTTCTCAGCTCATCTCTCTCTTAAACTCACACTAAATCCCCATACATGCTTGAAAAAACAAGAACTCAAGAAAGAAGAGAGCCAAATAAAACCCTAAATCTTACACCCACTCTCACAATTTCAGCACAACCTCTCCCTCTCCTTTTATAGCCTCCCACTAATGGGTTTGCACATGCTTTACCCATTAGGTCACCACCTACTCGATTCTTTATCCAAACCCGCTTCCTTTAGTGCAGCTTTGCGTTTTTACCGAAACGCCCCTCGCGCACCTTCCAGGAAGCTTCCTCCTTTCTTGCCTTGCAAGCCTCACAGCCACCTCGAGCCCTCACCGTCTTCGACACCTCCCGACCGTTCTGACCTCAGCGCCACCTGCGCCTAGTCCGGTCCAACGTGTCTCGCCACGACTCCGCCTCGACGTCCTGCAGCCAACACAGACAAGAAACACATCAAATAGCACCGCTCGATACATGTAATCAAAATTAGCATGATAAGCCCAAACCTGTCGAATCAAAGGAATACCCATCCTAAACACGATTGACTAGGTTCGACCAGGTCCGACCGAAACCAAACCGCATCACGCGACAACTCGGCTCGAACCACTCACATCAAACTCAAGCTATCCAAACCACTTGTTAATTACTCATCACAAACATGGGATCACGACCACATGGTCTCTCAGTAACATCCCAAAAATTCAAAATTGAAAAATGGGAAGCTTTTAGATTATTTTTGCAATATAATTTATTTGAATTTGGAGTTCATGGTATTTTTCTGGAAATTTGGTTGAGATTTTCAAAAATTGAAGAAAGACCGAAAAACAAAAATTAGAAGTGTCATAAAGAGGATATGCAAATAATGGAAACTCAAAAATTTTAAATACGAATCCGAGAAGATGATCCAGAATAAGGAACCTGAGTTAATAAAATATAAAATAAGGTTTTGAAGATAATAGTATAGAGGCAACAAAAATAAATAGAACATATACAAGTATGTATACAAAGGGCCTAGAAAGTTGAGCAAGATATAAAATGTAATTATACAAAAAAATATATAGGCACGACGGAAATATATATACATGTATATAAAATGAATGGGCAAATAAATAAAAATGTGTATATGTATATATATAAACAAAATAAATATATATGTGCAAGTACAAAAATAGAAATAAATAAAAATATATAGATACCATACATAAGTATATATATACCTGTATATACATATGTATATATACACACACCAAATAAACAAAAAAAAAATAAAAAAAGAGAAAGAAATTGGGGTCAAGCCAGCCGAAACAGCCCGGCCCAACTCCCGTTTCCTTCCCCCGCACGGCCCAGCTCGCCCCGGCGTCTCACTGCGCTGCGGGCCCCCTTCATCCCGCGCCCCTGGCTCTCTGCTCGTCGACCGCGCCCCCGCCTGCACCTTTTCTCCTCACTTCACTCGTGCCTCCCCTTTCCCCTCTTCCTTCTTTCTCCCGTGAGCTGTTGCCGTGCTTTCCCCATGACTTCGCGGCACGCGCAGTCACGCGTGCAGGCCCCGTCACATCGCCGCTCCCTCTGCACAGCTCCTGCCACGCGTCGCTCACCCAGTCACTCCATGCGTCGAGCCCCGCGCCTCCGCACCGAGCCCCGCGTCGGGTTTTGCCCTGTGGTCCGCCGCCACCACCCGGTCCCCCGCCTCCGTCTGGTCCCCCGCCACTGCGCCTTCCCCGCTCTCTGCAGCTATAAAGAGACGCCAGCCCTAGCGCCCCACCGCGCCACCCTTTCTTCCCCATTTCAAACCGAGCACGCCGCACCGTGCACAACGCCGCCTCCGCCATTAGCGCCGCCCTCGTCGCCCCGGGCAATTTCCCTTCAATTAGTCGCGGTAGGAGCACCCCCTCTATACCCCAGAGCTTCCCCGACCGCCAGCCAGAGCCCCCGTCGCCCGTACCTCGCCGGCGCCAGAGTCCTCCCTGAGCTCGCCGTAGCCACTAGCCGCCGGCCCGCTCCGGAGGTCCCTGGTCCCCACCAACGCCTCCACCGGCCTCACCTTGGCGCGCGCGACGCGTTTTAGCCCTCACTCGATCCTCACCGGTCGCCCCTCGCTACCGGCACCGCCGCCCGACCACCGCCCGAGTTTCTCTGCTTCAGCTCCCTCCCCACGCTCCACTCAACTACGTAACCCTGCCCTCTTCAGTCAGGTAATACCGGGTAACTAAGTGGCTAGGGCTGCGCGGTCTCACCCCGTCGGCCTGGGTTCGAGTCCTCGTTCGGTAGTATTAGGGGACTTTTAAACCTTTTGTTAGCCAACAGTAACGGGGGTATTTATGGTAATAATCAAAGGTTACACAGTAACTAATGCAAATTAATTAGTAAACACAATTACTGTTCAGACACAATTAATAGATGCTAAATTAATTAGTGACTAATGACCCTCATAAGTGCTAATGCTGGATTAATATATGCAACTCTCACTGACATGTGGGCCATGCCCCAATTATTTAAATAATAGCCGACCCACCTGTCATATGCCCAGTACACAGAATATAAAAATAAAAGAATGACTTAAAAATATACAGTGGGACCCACCTGTCAGGATTTTAATAATTTCTTGAAAACTGAAAACTTTGAATGGGCATAATTTATTCATTTTAACTCCAATTTGAATGATACAAATTTCTAAATTCTTCTAAATTCAAGATCTATCCAATGAAATGAAAACTAGGAATTTTAGAGTTCATTTGAAATTTGGGTGAAAATTATGGTCAAATTGGAATAATCTAGGAAATGTAGTAAATTTATTAGGAGGTAAAATAAGGTTACTTAATACTTAATATCTGATTACTTCTTATGTGAATAACTAATATAGCCCAAATAGTTAATTGAGATCATAGTTAGGTAATAAGATGTAGTGACTTGGGTTAAAAATCCACATACAATAAAACTTACCTTTGCTTATAAAATAAACATATATGCCCTGACATTTGTTAGACCACCATGAAATAAACCGTAGTAGAAAATTTTACTAAATAGCAAATACTGAAAGGTGACCCTGTAAAGCAAGTTTTGCTCAGAGAAACAAGTTTAAGTTAAAATCTACAGTTAAGCCTAGCAATAACCGAAGTATAGACAAAATGGAAATGTGCCATTAATGAAATCTTAACTTTAAGGTTATTGAGCATGATTAAATATTAAGCTAGGACCCGAACCAATGGATTTTAATTATGCCTAATAATAACTAAACGTACATAAAATGTGGTGCCACAAAATGCTATATACCCAGACTATAAGATTAACTCGGTAGGCTAAAAGTTGTACACAACGCTTATATATCGCATATGCCCGGAATATTAACGCTAAAAGATGCTATATGGTGCGGATGCCATGTAACGGTGGATGGAATCTGAATCGCTATTATTATTGCATTTTCTTACACATTATGTTTTTGTTCAAAACTGCTAGGTCTCAGGAAATTTTTATGTATTGTATTTCAAAATAATGACACATCTATTCTTACAAATTAAAATATGGTAGGAATAAATAGAGACGTGAGTAAAGGAAATGGATGTTTGTTGTAAACACATAAAGATATTGGTGGATTCATGTCAATCATAAATAGGAAACGATAGTGTGGATTCTGTGAGAAATAAATCGGTGGAGCCTAAATGACTATATAGACTAGATAGATGATTTAAATGATTTTTGGAGATTTAGGGAGTGCAAAGGTAATTGTTGGATTAATTCTTGGGAGTCGTTGTCGATAATGGGATTAATAGGCTTTGATCAATTACTGGATGGATGAATTGAATTATTGGGAATTTGGAGGTATGACAACAATTATTGGAGTATAAACTTGATCAATGGTATTCTTGGTGGACGAATACTAGTGAAATATAAACCTGATTAATGATATTCTTGGTGGATGAATACTAGTGAATCGTAGACTTGACCAATGATATTTTGGTGGAGGTATACTAGCGAGTTAGTTAGGGATAGATAATGAAAAATAAGGTTGATTATTGGAAGAGCAAATTATGGTTGTGGATCAATAACAAAAAGGATTGGATTGTTAGGAATTTGGAATACAAAAGATATTGGCGGAATGGTATAATTGATGATAATCGTTGTTTGGAGTTTTGGACAGCAATTAATATAGAAAGTGTATGATCGGTGGATTAATTAAATGATGTTATTCGCTGTTTGGAGTTTTAGACAACAATCAATATAGAAAGTGTATGATTGGTGGATTAATTTAATGATGTCACTCACTGTTTGGAGTTCTAGACAACAATCAATTTGGAAAGAGTATATTCGGTGGATTAAGTAAATGATGACACCTGCTGTTTAGGGTCTTAAACAGTAATCAGTAAGGAAACAATAACCTTGTGGAGTTTAGGTAGAAACAATAACACTATGATTTATTAATAATACTAAGGCTACCAAAAGCAATTTGTGACAAATAAAATAACCTGAGCCTCTTCTTTGATAAGCCATGCATGCTATTTATTTGCATTCTGTGTATTGGCTCGCAGAGCACGGTGGTTTGTGCTCACACTCGCTTTCACAACAAATCCAGAATTAGGAATCAGATCGCTACGCTTCAGCAACACTCTTGGTCATGATGGCAAAGAAGATGAAGATGTCAAGAACTGGGTCGCGAACCTCCAGTTGGCTGCCTGTGGGCCTGTCCTGAAGGTCCCACCTGTGTGCTTCGTTCCTCCGCTGCTACAATTTAATGATTTCGGCCTAATCGGCCCATGAGTAAGTCTACTATTATATTTACGCTTCCGCATGATATATACTTTGATATTTAGAACTATAAACTGTGAGCACTATCTACTGATCCAGGGAATAGTGTGGTGGAATCACAGAGGATGGTATCAGAGCATATCGACTGCAGGTCATGACCTAGTCAGCCTGGTCGTTAGTTTCATGACTAGAAGTATTTCTTTAAAATACTATTTCCAAAAATATAAGTTATAATACTCATTATTATCTCCCTTAGATGATTCTCTCTCATCCAAATGCTGCCTTAGCCATTTTTACTTCCAGAGCTCTCTTACCCCGAATTCAAAACAATAACACAAGAGTGAGTGCTAATATCAACCAAATTACCCCAAATACTTCTCTCCTCTGTCTATTAAATTCAAAAGGAAAAATTTTGATTTTCTTCTCGTATCTTTACTCCAAGAAATTAAGGCTAGGGTCGTTGAAGATGGTCAGAAAGAAAAAGTGGTCTCGTTTTAAATGGACTGAGTGCATGGACTCTGTGCTCTCTTATGTGTGCTCCCCGAGTAGACGATGTATTGTTGCAAGATTCTATTTGGCCCTGTGCACTGCTTTCTTGCCCTTGGGCGCTACATTTCGTGGTCACAGGAAAAGAGTGTTTTAAAAACTTATGTGATTCATGTGCCACCCCAATTTCCCGGGGTGTACTCTTTTACAGTTATAATGGGTTTAGATTTCCGTATCCCCATGATTCTATCCTTACCTCCTGCTATTCCCTCTCGCCCCATTTGCTACAAACCTAGTCAAATCTACCAAAGCAAAGTGAAGCCTTCGCAATTTTCCAACCAAAAGCCCCAACCAGCACGAGGACCAAGATTCGAGACTCTGTCATGCTAACATTCTTTTCTCACCTACCTGGAAAGCCCATAGATCGAATTGCCGCCAGCCATAATGACAATCGTCATTTATTTAAGGGGGTAGTACTAAGAGACAGAACTGCCAAGGAACTACTACGATGTATATTTTTGGAATCGCAACAATCTGGACTTAGGGCTAACTAGACCAGCTGTAACAGCCCAGGTTTTTCTTAAAATTAAAAATAAAAAAAATGTGAAAATTGACTAAAATAAAAATTAAAATTAAAATAAGTATTTCTGTGCCTAAATTTTAATTTTGGTTTTGCCCTGAATTTCTGTTTTGAAAAAGTTGTATTTGAAAAGTATTTTTTAAGTGAAAACCTAAAACTAATATTGAATAAAATGATATTTTGATTTTCTACAAAAAACCTACTTTAAATTAATTATTTGGATTTTCTTGGCTTTTATTTGGTCTCCTGGATTTTTCTGGAGTTAAAACCTATTTTTAAAAATTAAAATGTATGTGGAGTATGAAAAATAAATACCAACATTAGTTGGAAATATTTTTATTAAAGTCCAAAATGTCTCCAGGTGGTTTTCTAAATTTTTCTGAAATTTTCTGAAATTTTTGGAAATTATTTTATATTTTTCTGAGCTCATTTGGATTTTCTGGCAATTTCTAAAAAACTGAAATCATAAATCACAAATTAAATCCCTCTCCTCCGGCCGCCACGTGGACGGCCGGATTGCGCCCACACGCCCCGCCCGATCCCGCCTTCCCCCTCCACCCGGCTACCACGCGTGCGGCCCAGATCCGCCTTCTTTCCCCTCGTCGGCCCATCCCACCGCCCGCCTTGGTCCCTCTCGGTCGTTCGATCTCGCCCACGCGTCCCAATCCCCGCCGTCCGCACCCCGCTCCCTCTCTCTCCTCTCTGCCCCGTGGACCCCACCCGGCAGCCGCCGCGCCTCCTCTCCCGCTGACCGCGCGGGCCCACCGGTCAGCTTCCTCTTTCCCACCGCCCCCTTCTTCCTCGGCCGCAACCGCCGCTTGCAACCTCCGGCGCTGCTCCTCCCGGCCTCTCCCGCCTCCACTCCGCACGCGCCCACCTCCTCCGCCATCTCCGCGCCACCTCCTCACCCCGCACCGGATCCGCGCCCACTCGGCTGCCTCTCCCGCAACCGCCGCCGCCCACTTCCCTCCGGCGACAAATCCGCACCGGCTTGCACCTCTCCGCCCCTATAAAGCCTCCCTCCAGCCTCAATTCACTCCGTCCCACCTCCCTCCGCATGTAATTTCATCTCTCCGCCGCCCTAGCGCCCCCGCACCGTGCGCCATTGCCTCCGCCGCCGCATAAGACTCCGGCGAGCAATTGCCGCTCGCTCGGGCCCCGCCGCGCCTCGCCGTTTCCACCACCACCTTCGCCGCGCCCCTGCGCACCCCAGTGCCCCTCGGCCGCGCCTCTCTGCCACTGGAGCCCCCTCGCCATCGCCACCCGAGCCACGCCACCGCCCTCCTCGTCGCCGACGCATTTCTGTCCGCCCCGGTACCCCTCGCACCCACCAGCGCACTGCCCGTCGCCCCCTCTCTCCCCTCTGGCCCTTGCTGCCGGCCGGCCGCCGCTCGCCGGAGTGCCCGCGAGGCTCGCTCGCCCGTGTGCTCCCCGGCCGGCTGCCCACGTGGTTGCCACCTGGTGCCACGTCCCCCGCCACCTCGGCCACTCCTGCCCCGTTGGCGCCACGCAAGCGCCACCCTCCACCCTGCCACTTCACTGGTTCCTTGAGTCCATGGACTCAGTCCACATGGACTGGGCCCACTTGTCAGTGTCGGCCCACCCCCAAGCTGACACCTGCTGACGCCATAAAAACCATTTTCCCATTGAAAAATAATTCAGCCAAAAATAAATCCCTGCTGAGGCAATAATTCAGATTTTCCTTTAGGAAAATTGATGTGACGATGGCCCGATCTTCCGAGAGGTACTGATAAGTCGATTGTGGAGATCTCGACGTTGATGATCCAAAGGCTCCGACCAAAACAGATCGAACCCCTCGCAATCACTACACCACTGCTCCATTGGTTATCAACCGTGCCGAACACGATTGACCTCGCCAAGAAGGCTATCTCCTGCAAGCGAATCGAGAACACAAGCAAGAGAGTACAAGATGCAATCTGAAATTGCGAATAAATATTAAGTTCACAAGTTGGGGTCTCACAAACCGATGAACGGCAAAACTGTTCAAAGACAGATTAATCTAAGCAAAACCCAAGGAAAACTAAAGGGGTGTGACCTCCTTAAATAGGGGAGGGAGAAGCCACACTTATCTAATGAAAAGGGATGTGGTACTATTCCTAGTTACTGTTTACGCGTGTGGTACTGTTCACGTGAACAGTACCGGCCCAAATAGCCCAAGTTACAAGGCCCTCGGCCCACTTTGAGTCGGACTGGAAAAGTGACGTGGCTTGTTTCGCAGTTTCTGATCTGTTCGAGTGGAATTTGAAGGTGAGACCAGATCCATCTGAAAGTAGACTCCAAGATCTTTCCAACGAGTACTCACGGGCCCCGAGAAGCCTTCTGGATCAAAAGTTATGGCTGTTTGAAGTTGGCTTGTCAAGCTGAACCCGAATTGATCTGGAGGCCGAATTGGATTCCAAAACCTGTCCAACTTGAACCCTTGCTTCAATTGGTTCCAAAGTGATGTGGTGCTACAAATATATATATTTTCATCATTAGGTAGCATCATATTCTCATTTAAAATATGTTGAAGTTGAAGAAACGAATTCACCTTTAGTTCATTCTTGATATTGGCCGCTATGGTCGTACGTGTTGGTGGCGTGGTCACATCATCCTCCCCTTCTTGATGGAAAACCGTCCTCGGTTTTAACATATGTGTAGTGTCACGTATTGCATGATCTTGATCATAAATCTTGGTGTATGATAACAAACGCAACAAACTCTCATTATGTAATATCATAAGTTCTTTATCAAATAAAGTAAAATCTCTTTGAAACGAGCTCACCTCATAATTTAAGTGATGTGTAGGAGCTCTTGTAATTGTAACAACAAGTAGAGCAAATATGGTTGTATCCATAGGGTTCATGTTCTTATCATCCTCCCCTTCTTGCAAACAAAGCCGTCCTCGGCTCTTGATAAGCTGAAAATATGATAACAAAGAAGCCAAGGTGTATGCATGGTATATGTATATGTCATCCATTTTAACAGTTCTTCGTTGTTGCACAATTAAGGTTATAAAACAGCAGCAATCATAAAAGCTAATTATATTATTAACCCAAGAGTAATCATATAAGTTAATGAGCAATTCAAAATTTGTCACACAGTAATTGTTGCAACTTGTTTTGCAAATGTAAGTGAGGAACAATCCAGCTATATAATCATATCTCAATCGAACAATAGCAAATTCATCTAGCCAGGGTGAAAAGATTTGTATGTTCTGCCATAATTCATCATCTTTATTCAGATTGTCTATACTAGATGGTGTAAAAAGAGTTGAATACATAGGCATTGGATTAGTACTAAATTTTACTTCCCTCTCACTTTGAACATGATTCAGCATACAAGAATTGTTGTTCCAAATATCAAGTTTCAATTCATCCATGTGATCGCAAGTTATGCATATTCGATATGCAAGAAATTGAGTTCCCACATCATAATCTCCAATCAAATTAAACTTATATCTAGGGGTATAGGCACTTAACAAGAATTTCGAACATGCAAGTTCAGAAACTTTCTCCATAGCATGTGACAATTTCATAGGTAGATCCAACATGATGTAACACAATGAATTAGCAGAAGAAATTCTAGTCAAAACTTCTTTATGTGTTATTAATTCGACATGTGCAAAATTATGAGAATTTAGATTAGCACATGGTTCATTTAAGTCAACACAAGGAATATCAAAAGATTGCACTACAGCAGGTATATACTCACAAGGTTGCTCTATGTCTTGTTGTAGCACCAAATCAGTACCGTGAGCGATGATAGCTCCATGTTCTTTACCTTTTTGGCTCTCCTCAGATGATGTAAGTGCATTCATCTCCTTATCTTCATTCTCAACCAATGGGGTCAGTGATTCAATCAGCTCATGCTCTTCTTTGGCATGGTTCTCAACTACCTGCAAGTTGTTAGTCACAGAAAATAGCACAAACACAGGTTTGTTCTCATGATCATCACCATTACCTGCAAGGTTAGCTGCAAGAGCATATTCATCCTCAACATCACTAGCACTTACATAACCACCATCTTCTGTCGTAATGTACGCCCGCTGACTTGTGCAATCTCTCATGACGTGGCCCATCCCTTTACAACGGTGGCACACAATGCCCGTCGTACGGCCCGTGGAAGCAACTGATGAAGAGCTCTTTGCTGGTGCTTGCACACTAGTAGATTTGCTTGTCTCGGGTGCGCGTGATGGTGGCGGCGGTGCTGCTGAACGCGCCCTACTCACAGAGGGGGCAGCAGCTCGACAAATAGGAGGTGGGGCTATCTTGGCTTGCCCAGGCGTTGATCTCGATGTAGACGTATCTCCAAAGTTGCTCCTTGTCCTTTGTTGCCTACCCTGCAATTCTTTTTCTGCCAAACAAGCAAGCTGGAACAACTTGTTAACAGTAGTAAAATCTTTATAATAAATAATGTCCTGAATTTCACGCCGTAACCCCCCGTAAAAACGACAAATCTTATCCTCCTCATCTTCTACAACATTACAACGCAACATGCCTATTTGTAGTTCTTGCTAATATTCCTCGACAGACTTATTACCTTGGTCTAAGCACTGCAATTTCTTATGCATTTCATGTTTAAAAGCAGGAGGAACAAATCTAGCACGCATAGCTTCTTTTAACCGCTTCCATGTATCAGGTTGTAAGCGCATGGTACCCATATCATTCCACCAGATAATAGCAAAGTCCTTAAACTCACTAGTAGCTTGTCTAACTCTATGTTGCTCAGGAACCAAGTGAGAATTAAACTTCTGCTCTACCGTCATCTCCCAATCAAGATATATTTCAGCATCATAAAGACCAGAAAAAGATGGAATGATAAATTTGACTTTAGCAAAAGGGTCATGATTAGAACGATCATTATGGTGCTGAAAATTATTACCTCCCATACCATGACGGTTTTGATGTAGGCGGTGTCGTGGGCGTGCATCTTGGGCAGCAAATGAAGCACTTGCGTCGTGGTTTTGTCTCTCATTATCATCAGACAACCCACCTGTCATGGTTAGTAGAAAACAAAAGACAACACAAAGGTATTATCCCTATGCACTACTAGGTGGTGGAAGGTGGAATCACATATTCTCAAGCGTCTTACTACACTCTTACAAGTGTTCTTACCGATGCAGCAGGTGGTACAACCGGTGGCTGGTTCGTGATACCGTGTCGAGCGTGGGTACGATTGCAAGAGGGAACCTGTTCTGATCAAGAGTAGGTGTAGCTTGGAAGGCACAATATGGTAGCAATGGAGAACAATCAGTTAATTTCAGAATTGCATAGAATTGAATTATAGTCCGTATCTAGCACTTAGCCTATGTTGCTGATCAACCAAGAATGGAAGAAGGCTAAAAACAAGTGTACAGCAATGTGTATGAGTGGTAAATACAAGATAATTCAATCCAATGCAATCTGGAATTGAAGAACACAAGGATTGACCCAAAACTGAAAACTGAAGATTTCTGTCCACTGGACAGTATGTCGGTATTTTGGCCGTAACTTTTTGTCAGATGCCTATTTTTCACTGATTATTTTTTCTCTGTTTTCTGATGGCTTTTTCTACAGATTTTCTTTTGGGGACAACTTCCAAAACCCGACGCAGAAATTCGCACAAAAATCACAACTGCTGACTGTTGCAGATTCAAAACAGATAACTGGGTCAACTTTCACCGCATATATCTCTTAACTGCCTTGCTGGAATGACGTGAAATTTTACAGATAGATGGATAAGGAAGTTTTGAATCTAATGGCGGTGGTCTCACTCAAAAATAATCTTGGAATCAAAAGATATGGTGTTTTTGGTGGCGGCTGCAGAGAAAGGAAAAATCAGCCGAATTTGGAAATTAGGGTTTGGGGTGGGGAATGTTTCTTTTGTTTGGATTTTTAATGGAACAAAGATATGACCAGCAACTAGACAATGCTAATATGGACACAAATTCAATTTAGCAAACCAAAACTAACAGATTGAAAGGCACAACGGGGTTTGGACAGCGGAATTAATTCTTTTTGTGGGGCAATTTTTTTTTCTGGACTATAGGAAATAAAAACCAATCTACTAACTAGGGATACAAGAATTACCTCACGGGCAACCGTTGCTCTGATACCAACTGATGTGACGATGGCCCGATCTTCCGAGAGGTACTGATAAGTCGATTGTGGAGATCTCGACGTTGATGATCCAAAGGCTCCGACCAAAACAGATCGAACCCCTCGCAATCACTACACCACTGCTCCGTTGGTTATCAACCGTGCCGAACACGATTGACCTCGCCAAGAAGGCTATCTCCTGCAAGCGAATCGAGAACACAAGCAAGAGAGTACAAGATGCAATCTGAAATTGCGAATAAATATTAAGTTCACAAGTTGGGGTCTCACAAACCGATGAACGGCAAAACTGTTCAAAGACAGATTAATCTAAGCAAAACCCAAGGAAAACTAAAGGGGTGTGACCTCCTTAAATAGGGGAGGGAGAAGCCACACTTATCTAATGAAAAGAGATGTGGTACTATTCCTAGTTACTGTTCACGCGCGTGGTACTGTTCACGTGAACAGTACCGGCCCAAATAGCCCAAGTTACAAGGCCCTCGGCCCACTTTGAGTCGGACTGGAAAAGTGACGTGGCTTGTTTCGCAGTTTCTGATCTGTTCGAGTGGAATTTGAAGGTGAGACCAGATCCATCTGAAAGTAGACTCCAAGATCTTTCCAACGAGTACTCACGGGCCCCGAGAAGCCTTCTGGATCAAAAGTTATGGCCGTTTGAAGTTGGCTTGTCAAGCTGAACCCGAATTGATCTGGAGGCCGAATTGGATTACAAAACTTGTCCAACTTGAACCCTTACTTCAATTGGTTCCAAAGTGATGTGGTGCTACAAATATATATATTTTCATCATTAGGTAGCATCATATTCTCATTTAAAATATGTTGAAGTTGAAGAAACGAATTCACCTTTAGTTCATTCTTGATATTGGCCGCTATGGTCGTACGTGTTGGTGGCGTGGTCACATCAAAAATAATTCCCAAAAATCCAGTTTTTCTTTTTCTCTGAATTTAAATTTCTTGGAGCCCGATCTTCTTCGTCCTAACTCCGATTGAGCCCATTCAATTTTCTAAATTCATCAAAAATTCCCCTCTATCCATTTATAGCCTCAATTAAAATTTTTGAAGTTAATTTGAATTTATTTGAATTTGGTGGGTTATTTTCACGTGTAGACTTCGACGATTCGGGAAAATTCAACGACGAAGGTTTGAACCAAGTTGAAGAGCAAGGCAAGTCACACTCCTTGATCATGTTGGTCCCAGTTTTCAAAATAAAATTATGTTGATTTAAATTATATTGCTTGCATATTTTTATTCAACGTATTTCAATTCAGTTTTAAATTTAGTTATTGCCTACTTGTTAATTCCTCCTTTGATATTGAAATTCCTCGATACCTTGTCACCCTAGAATTAAACTCTAGTTAATACATTAGTGTTGGCTAGAGAGTTTAAATCAAAAGCTTAGCCCTGCTTAGATATAGTCTTGGTTTTGGGATACATTTCACATAAAATGATGAGTTTTGCACATGAAATGATAAGCCTTTTAAATGTACTCTTGACTTTGGTGAGTCAAAGAGTGTTATGAAATATTTTGAAAACAAAATATTAAACCTGGTTTAGACTTAGGCACTTGGTTAGATTGGTGGGTGCAGGCATACCTGTTGGTTGGAGCCGCAGTGGTTGATTGTCGTGCACAGGGGTATGTGGTTGGGCCTAAGTCAGATTAAGGACCGGTCTGTGAGCTACCATTGCAAAGCCCTAATCGTACTACCACATGGCTGGTATGGGACAGCCCTGGCTGAATAATTTACGAAGTCCCAACCTGAGTCAAGTCGTAGGTTGAAAGTGAGTGTGGTTGGTGCCATGTGAAGTCTCACTTGGGCGAGCGTGGTTAAGCCATGAGAAGTCTCGTCTAGGCTCAAGAGGGGGTCCCGGTCTGGTGGATTCCTTACTAGGGTGAAACCTTAAAGTTGGCTCGACCAGGTTGAAGGCTTTGCATTGTAAAGGCATTGTCACGACTCCTCGCCGCACACCTAAGGAAGTGTGTAAACCGGTGGCAATATGGGATGATCGTGCCTTATGGGTAAAGTTGTACAACCTCTGCAAAGTGTATAACCTATCCTGGATAGCTGTGCCCACGGTCATGGGCAAGCTGAGTAAAAGTTTTTCATGGATTAGACTTTGTTTTTCAAAAATGATTTTTGAAAACCTTGTGGGTAGATGGAACCCATGAGAGGATGGTAACTTGTTGATGGATGGAATCCACGAGTGTTTGGAAACATGTGGATGGATGGAATCCATACGTGATCCGGGTGGGATGCCCGTGGATAGGTTGGTGTTTGGTCAGAGCCGGCACTGATGGTATTATTTTCTAATACAAGTATTGTTTTTACTTACTTAAATTCAACAATTTCAATCTACTTACTGTATTTCATTAAATGTTGTTTTATGCAAACTAACTCTATAAGCCTTCCATTGAAGCCTTTATCATTATGTTGCATTTCTCCGTGTGATTTGAGGAGTACAAGTTTGTACTCACCTTGCACCCCCCTACACAGAGGAAGATGTCGTCGACTACGGTGAAGATCAGGATGAGTAGGCCGCGTCTTACTGTCGTTTGCCTGTGGGTAGGCTTGGGCTTCGCTATTTATCAATTTGCTTCCACAGTTATTTCCTTTACTTATCATTGCCAATGGGCGTTGATGTAAGACTTGGCCATAAGGCCGTACCCTTTATTTGATATATGAAGTCATTTGTGCTTGTTATTTATCTTTGTTGTATTGTGTGCACTAGCTGAATCTGGACTAGTGCGATTTACACAGAGGATCCAGGAGTTGTTACTCCGGGTTCCGACACCAGCACAAGGAGATTCGCAAGACCAGGAATCTGCTGGTGATGAGGATTACAAGACATACCTTTAGCAAAAATCGATGTGCTTGGCAAAGCTAAGAAGCAAGAACGAGATCCTCGTAGAAGTAAAAGACCGCCATATAAAATTGTCCATCGTCACCTCTTTAATTCCCAAGGCCCTCTACCCCTAGGGCACAGACCACTGCTACCCACCTATCAATATGAAATTCTACAACCATATGTCCAATAGCCGATGCAACTACTCCATTCTATGGTAACGTGAAGACAATAATGTCAAAGAGCAAGTAATTAAAAGTCTACGACCCATCCAGCACAAACAAGGTATCTCTCTTCTCTTTTGACTTCTCCAAGTGCTAACCCCTATTGTGCAAATTTTCATCTCTCTGTGGAGCTAAAGAACTATATGTCGAGCAACACCCCGAAACCCATTGCTTGCCAATATAACCCCACCTCCATTCTTTCTACTCTGCCGGAATCTCGAGCTCGAGATTCATTTAAGGGGGGTAGGTTTGTAACATCCCAAAAATTCAAAATTGAAAAATGGAAAGCTTTTAAATTATTTTTGCAATATAATTTATTTGAATTTGGAGTTCATGGTATTTTTCTGGAAATTTGGTTGAGATTTTCAAAAATTGAAGAAAGACCGAAAAACAAAAATTAGAAGTGTCATAAAGAGGATATGCAAATAATGGAAACTCAAAAATTTTAAATATGAATCCGAGAAGATGGTCCAGAATAAGGAACCTGAGTTAATAAAATATAAAATAAGGTTTTGAAGATAATAGTATAGAGGCAACAAAAATAAATAGAACATATACAAGTATGTATACAAAGGGCCTAGAAAGTTGAGCAAGACATAAAATGTAATTATACAAAAATATATATAGGCATGACGGAAATATATATACATGTATATAAAATGAATGGGCAAATAAATAAAAATGTGTATATGTTTATATGTATATATATAAACAAAATAAATATATATGTGCAAGTACAAAAATAGAAATAAATAAAAAATATATAGATACCATACATAAGTATATATATACCTGCATATACATATGTATATATATGTGTGTGTATATATATACACACCAAATAAACAAAAAAAGGAAAAAAAGAGAAAGGAATTGGGGTCAGGCCGGCCGAAACAGCCCGGCCCAACTCCCGTTTCCTTCCCCCGCACGGCCCAGCTCGCCTCGGCGTCTCACTGCGCTGCGGGCCCCCTTCATCCCGCGCCCCCGGCTCTCTGCCCGTGGACCACACCCCTGCCTGCACCTTTTCTCCTCGCTCCGCCCGTGTCTCCCCTTTCCCCTCTTCCTTCTTTCTCCCATGACTGTTGCCGTGCTTTCCCCATGACTTCGCGGCGCGCGCAGTCACGCGTGCAGGCCCCGTCGCATCGCTGCTCCCTCTGCACAGCTCCTGCCACGCGTCGCTCGCCCAGTCACTCCATGCGTCGAGCCCCACGCCTCCGCACCGAGCCCCGCACCGGGTTTTGCCCGGTGGTCCGCCGCCACCACCCGGTCCGCCGCCTCCGTCCGGTCCCCCGCCACCACGCCTTCCCCGCTCTCTGTAGCTATAAAGAGATGCCAGCCCTAGCGCCCCACCGCGCCACCCTTTCTTCCCCATTTCAAACCAAGCGCGCCGCACCGTGCACAACGCCGCCGCCATTAGTGCCGCCCTCGTCGCCCTGGGCAATTTCCCTTCAATTAGTCACGGTAGGAGCACCCCCTCTATACCCCGGAGCTTCCCCGACCGCCGGCCAGAGCCCCCGCCGACCGTACCTCGCCGGCGCCAGAGTCCTCCCTGAGCTTGCCGTAGCCGCTAGCCGGGTAACTAAGTGGCTAGGGCTGCGCGGTCTCACCCCGCCGGCCTGGGTTCGTGTCCTCGTTCGGTAGTATTAGGGGACTTTTAAACCTTTTGTTAGCCAACAGTAACGGGGGTATTTACGGTAATAATCAAAGGTTACACAGTAACTAATGCAAATTAATTAGGAAACACAATTACAGTTCAGACACAATTAATAGATGCTAAATTAATTAGTGACTAAAGACCCTCATAAGTGCTAATGCTGGATTAATATATGCAACTCTCACTGACATGTGGGCCATGCCCCAATTATTTAAATAATAGCCGACCCCACCTGTCATATGCCAGTACACAGAATATAAAAATAAAAGAATGACTTAAAAATATACAGTGGGACCCACCTGTCAGGATTTTAATAATTTCTGGAAAACTGGAAACTTTGAATGGGCATAATTTATTCATTTTAACTCCAAATTGAATGAAACAAATTTCTAAATTAATCTAAATTCAAGATCTATCTAATGAAATGAAAATCAGGAATTTTAGAGCTCATTTGAAATTTGGGTGAAAATTATGGTCAAATTGGAATAATCTAGGAAATGTAGTAAATTTATTAGGTGGTAAAATAAGGTTACTTAATACTTAATATCTGATTACTTATTATGTGAATAACTAATATAGCCCAAATAGTTAATTGAGGTCATAGTTAGGTAATAAGATGTAGTGACTTGGGTTAAAAATCCACATACAATAAAACTTACCTTTGCTTATAAAATAAACATATATGCCCTGACATTTGTTAGACCACCATGAAATAAACCGTAGTAGAAAATTTTACTAAATAACAAATACTGAAAGGTGACCCTGTAAAGCAAGTTTTGCTCGGATAAATAATTTTAGGTTAAAATCTACAGTTAAGCCTAGCAATAACCGAAGTGTAGACAAAATGGAAATGTGCCATTAATCAAATTTAACTTTAAGGTTATTGAGCATGATTAAATATTAAGCTAGGACCCGAACCAATGGATTTTAATTATGCCTAATAATAACTAAAGGTACATAAAATGTGGTGCCACAAAATGCTATATACCCAGACTATAAGATTAACTCGGTAGGCTAAAAGTTGTATACATCGCTTATATATCGCATATGTCCGGAATATTAACGCTCAACAAAATGATACCCAACTAGCCTCGTACACTGATTCATAGGTCGAACCTAACTCATGGAACTTCCTTGATAAATACCAAAATAATGAAAAAGAGATTATCAATAAAAAGATTAAGTTATCGTATTCTACCACCGGCCTTGCCTCAAATCACCTGAATCACCTATTAACTCATAACAAAGCTAAATTGAGTTTATTCAGATTTATTTGGATCTTTTGAGTTATTTACTTTTATTTGGATTCAGTCGTTTGTCGCGTAAATAGAAAACTGGAGTCCTGAAGATTCCACAGATCAAGCGTGCTCAGAGCGAAGTGAAGATAAAGAATAGAAGCTCAAGAGAAAGCCTCGTGTGAGCTCAAGACCGTGGTAAACCACGCCAGGCGAGTCAATACTTTGATCATGTTGAACCTACATTTTCTGCAAATTATTTTTGTTTAAATTATCAAATTGCATGCTGATATTTTATATGCAATTACATGAGTAATTCAAGATTCTAGTTATATGTCCATTATTTATCTTGATTAATATTACATCTCCTTTGGAATATTTGAATGTGTGAACCTTGTCGCCCTAGCAAAATTATAATGGTAAGTCCCTAATTATACGCCATGCTTAGTACTACATAGATACTCGGGTCGCTGAAATGTCCCATGCATCATCAACATTTTCAATCATGAGAAACTGGTTTGGGAAGTCATGGTGTAATGACTGGTATATGTTGGTATGATTATTTTATGATCCCAAAGACCCCAACTTGCTTAAATATCTGGGCGGATGGTTCGAGGGTGTGTGTGTGGTGCAGTGGAAGCACAAAGTGGGTTAGTGGTAGAACCGCCCAGATACCACTAAGGACTGAATCTTGTCATGACCTCCTATGTAAAACAGTACAACCACAAGTCTTTAAAGTACAACTTAGCTAAGTAAATTTATTGAAACCCCCAGACTCATCTCACCGGTAGTGGATAGAAGTGGATACGCAAGGGCAAGGGAGGCCTTAAGGGACACCAGTGGAGGGTGAAGTTTCCCAGCTGTTCTAAGCGTTGCGGGAAGTTGAGAAGTCCGACTGTGTTAGTAACTGTGGTGAACATCCCATGCATAGATGGGACCCACCGCAAGTGGGAGAAGCCCATAAAGTGAGATGACAAAAGGGACTAGATACTTTGAAAAGTCGCTGTGATGGTCTGTTCAACCACATGACTAAGGAATCGTGTGGGGCAACGAGTTGATTGTCTCTTGTGGTGAAAGTGTATAAACTCTGCAGAGTCAAAACTATTCGAATAGCTGTGCCCACGGTCAAGGGCGGACATGGGAACTTAACTAGATATAGTTCTATTTCAAAAACTTTGTGGGTGGGAATGGAAAAGTGAAGGGCAGTGGAAAGCCCTGGTTTGAATTGTCCTGGGTGTCGTCCCAGTGGTAAGTTAAGCGGCTATAACGCTGAAAGATACTATATGGTGCGGATGCCATGTAACAGTGGATGGAATCTGGATCGCTATTATTATTGCATTTTCTTACACATTATGTTTTTGTTCAAAACTGCTAGGTCTTAGGAAATTTTTATGTATTGTATTTCAAAATAATGACACATCTATTCTTACAAATTAAAATATGGTAGGAATAAATAGAGACGTGAGTAATGGAAATGGATGTTTGTTGTAAACACATAAAGTTATTGGTGGATTCATGTCAATCATAAATAGGAAACGATAGTGTGGATTCTGGGAGAAATAAATCGGTGGAGCCTAAATGACTATATAGACTAGATAGATGATTTAAATGATTTTTGGAGATTTAGGGAGTGCAAAGATAATTGCTGGATTAATTCTTGGGAGTTGTTGGCGATAATGGGATTAATAGGCTTTGATCAATTACTGGATGGATGAATTGAATTATTGAGAATTTGGAGGTATGACAACAATTATTGGAGTATAAACTTGATCAATGATATTCTTGGTGGATGAATACTAGTGAAACATAAACCTGATTAATGATATTCTTGGTGGATTAATACTAGTGAATCGTAGACTTGATCAATGATATTTTGGTGGAGGTATACTAGCGAGTTAGTTAGGGATAGATAATGAAAAATAAGGTTGATTATTGGAAGAGCAAATTATGGTTGTGGATCAAAGACGAAAAGGATTGGATTGTTAGGAATTTGGAATACAAAAGATATTGGTGGAATGGTATAACTGATGATAATCGCTGTTTGGAGTTTTAGACAGCAATTAATATAGAAAGTGTATGATCGGTGGATTAATTAAATGATGTTATTCGCTGTTTGGAGTTTTAGACAGCAATCAATATAGAAAGTATATGATTGGTGGATTAATTAAATGATGTCACTCACCGTTTGGAGTTCTAGACAGCAATCAATTTGGAAAGAGTATATTCGGTGGATTAAGTAAATGATGACACCTGCTGTTTAGGGTCTTAAACAGTAATTAGTAAGGAAAGTGTGTCTTTGGTGGATTAAGTCAATTATGGCAATCGCCGTGTGGAGTTTAGGTAGAAACAATAACACTATGATTTATTAATAATACTAAGGCTACCAAAAGCAATTTGTGACAAATAAAATAACCTGAGCCTCTCCTTTGATAAGCCATGCATGCTATTTATTTGCATTCTGTGTATTGGCTCGCAGAGCACGGTGGTTTGTGCTCACACTCGCTTTCACAACAAATCCAGAATCAGGAATCAGATCGCTACGCTTCAACAACACTCTTGGTCATGATGGCAAAGAAGATGAAGATGTCGAGAACTAGGTCGCGAACCTCCAGTTGGCTGCCTGTGGGCATGTCCTGAAGGTCCCACTTGTGTGCTTCGTTCCTCCGCTGCTGCGATTTAATGATTTCGGCCTAATTGGCCCATGAGTAAGTCTACTATTATATTTACGCTTCCGCATGATATGTATATTCAGAACTGTAAACTGTGAGCACTATCTACTGATCCAGGGAATAGTGCGATGGAATCACAGAGGAATCCGGATTGTAAATCTGGGTCTGACATCTAAGGGTACACCGAGAGGAGGGTGAAGTAACCAGTCATACTAGTGTTGTGGAGAGTGGAGTTCGAATGTGCTAGTAGCCGTGGTTACATCCCGCACAATGTATGGGACCCACCGCAAGTGGGAGCAGCCCATAGGGTGAGATGACAAAAGGAGCTATATATTTTAAAAAGTTACTATGATGGTCTACTCAACCGCATAACTAAGGAATCGTGTGGAGCAACGAGCGGATTGTTTCTTGTGGTGAAAGCGTATAAACTCTGTAGAGTCAAAACTATTCAAATAGCCGTGCCAACGGTCAAGGGCGGACATGGGAACTTAACCATATATAGTTCTATTTCAAAAACTTTGTAGGTGAAATTGGAAAATGGAGGGCAGTGGAAAGCCCTGATTTGTGTTGCCCTAGGTGTCGCTCTAGTGATATGGTAAGCGGTTATAACGCTGAAAGGTTAGCATATGGTGCAGAAACTATGTAACGATAGATGGTATCTGGATCACTATTATTATTGTACTCTTTCAAGCATTGATAAAAATTTTGTTTTAGTTGAAAACTGCTAGGTCATAGGAAATTTCTAAGTAACCTATTTGAAAAGCAATTGATGGCAAAACAAAATATCCTGAGCCTTTCCTTGATAAGCCATGCATGTTACTTATTGCATTCTGCATATTGGCTTGCAGAGCACGGTGGTTTGTGCTCACCCTCACTCACTCAATTAATCCAGAAATAGAATTTAGATCACTATGCTTTAGCAATACACCTGGACATGATGGTGAAGAAGATGAATGAGTCAAGAACTAGGTCGCGTAACCCCAGTTGACTGCCTGTGGGCACGTCCTGAGGGTCCCACCTGTGTGCTTCATTTTTGCTGGTGCATTTTAATGATTTCGGCCTGCTCAGCCCATGAGTAAGCCTACTATTATATTTATGCTTCCGCATGATATGTATTTTGATGTTCAGTACTATATGTGTGGGTACTATCTACTGATCCAGGGAACAGTGCGGCGGAATCACAGAGGATTCTAGATTGTAAAATCTAGGTCCGACACTTCTTCAAGAAGGTTGTGAAGAAGTCCGGCGCCGACTTGTGAGTGGTTTGATGTCCACCATCTTTAGAGTGGAAGAAGGACAACAATTAGTGGATTGAGGAGCTGAGGCTTAATTAGTGGAACTGGCCCAAGTCACTTAGGCTTTCCTCAGCATGGATTAGTGGAAACCGGCAAGTTTCCAATCACCACGGTAAAATATCATGTGTATATTGGTTATTTATTTGTCTCTTCTTTATGCTCTTGTATTTCTAGTATATTGTGATTGTCATATTTTTTTTGTGCTAGAACTTTTTGTGTAAAGACTTGTGCTTGTAGTGCCTTTTGTCATACTAGAATTGTGTAGGTTTCAATTGCTTTAAAATCCTGCTATACTAAAATTGTAGTAATTATTATTAGAAGGCAAGATAATTTTTAAACCTCCTATTCACCCTCTCTAGTTAGTTATCCTTGATTCTACAAGTGGTATCAGAGCTTGGTCTCTCATTTGTTAGACTTAAACGTCTAGAGAGAAATGATGGCTAGTGAGGGGATCGCTATAGGAAAGGCACTTCTTTTTGATGTCTCAAATTATTCCTATTGGAAAATTAGACTATCCATTTATCTTAAGGCCATGAGTCTGAGCATATGTAAAAATGTAAATGACGGTTATGTCACACCTCTTGATCCTCAGCAACCATGGTAAAGTCGGCCGCCTAGGCCCCGCCTAGGCACTAGACCCCAGCTTACCGCCTGCCTAGCGCCAAGCAAACCCACCCATTTGTCCACTCTTCTCTTAATTTGGATTTTCACGGTTAGACACATCAAGGCAATAAATTAAGAGATCTGAGGATTTACATTAGAAGCTCACCATACAAAACTAATTTGAATGTTATTGTGCTTTGACAAACAAACAGATTGATACATCCAAGCTATGGCTTCACATTTTCACTAGATATTTTGAATTTCATACAGTACAGAAAATACATAAAAATAAAAAAAGCAGCAACTACTACATATCCAAGTCAATGCCACTATAGATTCAAATTTTCACTGGGTATTTTGCAATGCCAATATCATAACAAATACTCTTTTATCATCTATGACATAATAATAGCATCCATTGCTATTCAGTGAAATGATCATAACACGATGAAATTTCATAATGCTACTAGCATCTTGTACTAAAACCAGAATTCAACGTTTGAACATTGTAGCATGTAACAGGCAATATCAAGCTACCAACAAATCACAAGAAATTGAGCTTTGCTACTGCGATCTCTTGAGAATTTTTGAAATGGGTGTCCTGGTCTAAAACGACAAGAAATATTTCCACATGATTGTACAGCTGAGAGGAGTACTAGATATTCACAGCATGAACAAGAGATGAGACATCAAAAGGCAATCAAGTATACAGATTATAGACTCTGATGGAACCAGAGCAAGATGATGAGAGAACAAAGCACTAATATCAAATTAAGCAACCATTGTGCAACAGGGGGGAATACAACTCAGATCTGAAATTTTGTGAGGGTGAGGATGTGGAGTCTTACCTCGCGCGGAGTGAGAATGCACTTGGGGAGGAGGCGGGGATGGCGTTTGTCCAGGCGACAAGAGATATGGCAGCGCCAGCGATAGGCGAGTGGAGGATGGAGCTAGAGAGAGGTGGGTGGAACTTGGGGGCGGTGTACGGCGATGTGAAAGGAGGTCGATGTTGAGAGAGGAGCCAAGCAGAGGGCGGCGATGGGCGGGAGACAATGTCGGTGGGAGGCGGAACCCTAGTCTCCTTCTTGCTACTTGGTGGAGGAGAGTAGCCACTGGCCACTTGGCCAGTGGATTGGTTGGCAGTGGAGATTCGGGGAGAAGGGGATGCGGTGGTGGTGAAGAGCCAAAGGTGAAGGGACTCCGCGGTGGTGGAAAGCCAGGTAGTGGAGATGGGGGGCAGAGCCGCCATGCAATGATTGAATGATGGATGAACCCTAGACACGGTACGACTGCGGTGTTGGTTAGGTCGTCCCATGGAGGTGTGGACTCCGTGTGGATGCTTGACGCTTGGTGGGCTGGTGTCTGGTGGGCCGGCTTGTGATTGTTCTGGATATCTGACCGGATAATACCAAATTTACCAAATACCAAAGCAATTTGGTCAGGTATCATCCATCTTGAATTTGCTACCGAAACCATCTCAAAGTATCCAAATATCGTACCAAATCTGGCCGGATAGCAAACCACTGGGAAAAACCTGACCCGTTTGCACCCCTATTTAGCGCTTTGAGATATGGATGCCTCATCTCGGTAATGATCTTCCTGAACTCTATGTGCCAATGATCTAAGTCTTACATGCAACCACATGTCTAGTATGAGATGGATCTTCCTAATTAATGTATGATATTTCAACTTTGATTTCGTCATCAAGATTATGTGGGTGGTTAGTTCATTTTTGGGTAATCTTCGACATAGTGCAAGAGGAGGCTTTTCCGACTAGGTGGTTAGCCTACTTAGCAGAGAAACCTTAGCGAGCAAGATCTGGTTGAGATTGAGCGCTATAAAAGTCTTGTGATAATCACTCAGCCGCAAGCCCAAATAAGCATGTATTTGTTGACATGATAAGTTGATTATCTCTTGTGGGTAAAGTTGTGTAACATCTATAGAGTGTAAAATTATTCGAATAACCATGTCTCTGATTATAAACACTACTCGATGATTTCACATGAGGGGTAAAATTTTATAAAACCTTGGTTGGGTTTGAATGGGAAGTGAATAGTTAGTCCACTTGTGGTTTATTCAATTCCTCTGACTTATTTACTTGTTACTCATTTTTTATGTGCACTTTTAATCTATTTATTGTATTTACTCTAAGTTATTACTTTATGCAAAATGACCATGCAACCATTCTTTTATAAGCTTTGCATCATTATATATTATATCTTGTTACAAAGGACTTGCTGAGTACTCTATATACTCACGGCTATATTCTTTGTTGCTCAGTTGCTGAGGAAGAATCAAATCAGCCAGAGGTACTTGAGGAAAGATTCTTCGATGATTCCTTAGATTAGGACTTTGCTTCCCAATCAATTGCCTGTGGGCATGATGAATGGCTACTCACTTATTATTGTTTTCTGCTATTAGTCTTGTTATGCTTTTCAAACTATTATTTGTACATTTGGCCATAAGATCACTACTCTAATTATTAATATTATTTGCATCTTCATTGTTGTATATGATTATGGTTGGTATTTCGTCTATGCTTTTACTATGCGCACTAGTGTGATCCTGAACTAGTGCAGAATACACATAAGTCTAGATTTGCATATTCGGGTCTCGACAGCAGTTGACGGGTGGCTCACTCCTAGATGACCATCACACTTGCCCCTAAGGGTGGAGGTGACTGGCAGCTCCAAGGCTATCGTCATGCCCAGACTTGGAAGGGGTCTAGCGGGACCTGCTTAATGACAAATGGACCAGCATAGTGGGGCCTAAAGGGACCCACACCATGACCCCAGCACAGGTAGGGCCCAACGAGACCTGTGGCATGGCCTTGGTGTAGGTAGGACCCGATCGTCTGCACCATGGCGAGTGGACCCCAGCATATGCAAGACCCAATTGGATCAAGTCAAGGATGACCTAATGCAAGGAAGGAGGTGGTGAACCACATGAAGGACACTTCTACCCTTAGCTATACCCCCTTAAGGGGTATTATAGTCTTTGGACAAGGCCAAGATCCTATAAATAACCCTTATGGGGCTCATTTGTAACATATATCTCAAATCAATACAAGTCTTCACCTATTGGTGTGCCTTAGTGTTTCCTCTCTTAGAGGTACCTTAAGAGTCTCCTTGCTTAGAGGTGACCCCTTGCCGTTGGGTCTGGCGGCACACTGACAGGAGTATGATGCCTTCCTTAGGTGCCCAAATCTGTATAAATCCCATGTGTCTTATTCCCTCTCGTGTACGTTGATATGTTAAACGGGCATCGTACACCTTGGCACCATCTGTGGGGACCGTAGCTGATTAACAAAAGGCTATGGCTCCTACCAAGAAACCTTCGAGGTCTACAAAGCTTCTGCTAGTCTCAAGTAGAAGGGGTCCTCAAAGGAGCCCATAGATGACTCGTCTGCCCTCCGGAGGAGTCCTAAGCACCTCTCCTCCTTCAAGATCGAGGCTATCCACCCCATGGTAGACAACGTCCTCCAAGACCCCCAGTGCCTGGGCACGTCCTCCCCCCTCCCCCCTTGCACTTGTGGCTTCTACTCCTACTCAAGGGTAGGTGACTGAATGCTAGATTGCAGGGTTGGTGCTATAAACTCAGTGTCCAACCCTCTTAGCTGAGGCATTTGACATTGTTGGCGCTCATGTTATGCATATTTCTCACACCAATATCATTCTAATATTCATGATAATTATGCATAATTATGCCATGTGGTGACTAACCCTAACCAAAATCGAAGTTCCCTTGTCCCCTCATGTGTTCTGTAGAAAGGGCCGAAATAATGCAAAATCAACTCATTTGGAGACGTTCACTCCTTAACCAATATTTTGATGGGTTTTGGAGATCCTTTCATGAGACTTAAATGATCAAGACATTTTCAAATCCCAATTTGAAGACTCTAATGATTATGCTCACAATAGGGCGATTGAAACGCATGTATCATTTGCCCGAATTTGAGTTCAGACGCAAAAGTTATGATGGAAAAAATCATGCTTTCGACGGGTTGGTAACATGATGACATGGAGGATTGCCATGTGCACACCAAATTCTAAGGAGAAATCAATGGTGGGACCCTTGATTCAATAGGAAATTTATTCTCTTGCTTTTGGATGCTTCCACATAAGTTTCGAAGAAAGGAATGCCAAAGAGATAAGGAAATTAGTAGATTCCATATTTGCTGAGCCAAGAAAGGAGACATAATCTATGCATCATCTTGCAAGATGCTTTAGGTGACCAAAATGACTTCAAATGGAAAACTTGAAACTACCGACTTGTAGACCTCTTAATATAGTTGAATTTAGAGTTCTCATGGACCTAATTTGGGGTTCACACTTAGAAGATATGGCCCCTGTAAGGTAGACTACACAGAGAGTCCAAGCACAAAATAGAGAAAACTTCCAACGTGTTTTTGAATTAGAAGACAATGTTTTTTGTAGGATTGGAAATGGCAGTCAGGGGGGGTGGTAAATGACTCCAACCAATTTCCCCTAGATATTCACAATCTTTTCCCTTTAGTAGCTATAGAGAGCTAGGAAGATCAAGATTAAACTTGCAGCCGCGAAAATCAACTTAGAAATGCCAAATCAAGACAAAACTAGTAGAGCCTCCAATATCGGTCTAAGCACTCTCAAGGGGGGCAGTCTAACCGCTCCTAGCTAGTTTGACTAGTGGCTCAATGGTGGTCTAACCGGTCAACCTAAAATTTTAGCACAACATTGAAATCACGAATTGACCTAACTTTTGATCTAGTAGTCTAGATAGTTAATATGATCTTAGAAGAGTGGTAGGACATCCCAGCAAGTTATACCACTACAAGAGTTACTCTAGAAACTAGGGAGACAAGAAATCTCAAATCAATCTCAAGAAGGGAAGAAAATCAAGCACAAACACAAGAATGATATGACGAGCCAAGAGTTTCTTCGATTACCGCTTGAGGATGAAAGATGTCAACAACTCCAACTGGAGGACAAAGCCCCAACGACCAATTCCAAGCACTACTCTCAAATCCTAGTTTTCTCTCTACTTAGCTCAAGTGCCTCAATCACCTCTCTCTTTCTTTACTCCTCTTTATACAATGGATGCTCACATCAAAACCCTAACTAACATCTTGTCAGTGTTTTAATACCAATCTTATGTATTATTTTTTTGGATTTGTGAAAACTCTAGAAGACTAGATTTATCATCATGTAGAGTAGAGACACGAGAATTTTTATACAGATTCAGGCCTTCTTCTGGGAGAATAATAACCCTACTTTTTGTGTGGCTATTACTCAAAGAATTGCTTACAATCAACAGTATAAAGTGAAATGCCTTGTAGTATATGTAACTTGGATTGGATCTCCCTCTAGTCTCCCTTTCCCTCTCCAACGTCAATATTTATATAGTTGGTAAGTGGTAGCCATTGTCCCATGCCAGAGACGCCTTAACGCTTCGGGTGATAACTATTTGATGGAAGTTATTGTTAGAGAGAGATCATGTCTGGTTATTAGAAATAAATGCATGTTCTAACAACCTTTTCAGACAACCCTACAATGTTGCAGAACGTCGTTAGACAAGGAGATCGGAGATCGAGTAGTTACAGAAAGGTCCACAACCATGAGGTGGTCGCAAGACAACTACAACTATGTGGTCATAAGAGAGCTTATGACTATGTGGTCGTAGAAAAAACTTACGACTATGTGGTCGTATAAAGAATTTACGACTACGGAATGGTCATAGAAGAACTTACGATCATATGATCGTAGAAGGACTTATGACTAGGGATGGTCGTAGAAGGATTTACGACTACTCTTTAAAACTTCTCACTTATCGATAACAGGTTATACTCGGAGAATATAATGATGCAATAATTTGAGGATTAGTCTATCCTCATCATCTAGCCTCTCAATTTCAAGTGAAAATAACTTATTTTAGAAAGAGAGGTCATAGATGAAAAATGTTCGAAAGCAAAGCCTTTTTTGACTCTCATCGACCAGAAGCGAGCTTGGTCAATAAGGTAATTTCGCTTGAGTTGTGAAGATAAATGGACTTCAAGCAGATGAATCCCAATCAATTTCTACCGATCTATCCGCTGAAGCGGTTCCCAAGATACATGTTCAGTTTTCGAGACGGATAATGGATTCACACGGTTATAAAAGCTTACCTCAGAACTTTTGGTTCCTACTTTTTTCTTCAGTTCCAATCTGTTTCGAGGCTTCCGCCGCCGACTAGGTCATCTTCTTCCCTCAATCTCTCCCAAATCCCAACCAACCACACAAGAAAAATGACTAAGTCTTCGTCAAATTGGACGTTATCAGAGATGGATGATGCAAAATTGTAGGCATTATAGAGAAATTTCAGAGTTCTAGGCGTACTGTAAGTGTAGCCTTCATCTCCCTGCTCATCTCTTCCTCGCTGTCATATTCGAATACGTTGGAGTTGAGTTGGTGAATTTGGTTTCTAATTCGATTACCATGCTTAGTTGAATTTGGAAGCATCCTCAACCAAGAAAAACTATCTCGTTTCAACAATTTAGTGAGAGGAGCTGCTAACAATCCATAATATTTAATAAATCGCCCATAATAACCAGCGAGACCCAGTATATCCTCGAAGAGCACGTATCGACTTCGGACATGGCCAATCAGTCACTGCCTGTACCTTATGATCATCCATAGCCACTCCCTTGCCACTAAGAAGTGACGGAAGAGACTCCAAACAAGCACTTTGACCATTTGAGAAAAAATTTATGGTCTTTTAGATGCACAAGATTGTTTGTACATGACAGAGATGAGCTAGCCAAGACGGACTATAAATCAAAATGTCGTCAAAGAAAAACACAAATCGGCGGAGATATGGTCGAAGAACTGAGTTCATCAAAGCTTGAAAAGTGGCCGGTACATTAGTCAATCCAAATGGCATTACCAAGAATTCAAACAGCCCTTGATGTGTATGAAAAGTCATCTTCTCCACATCATTCGGATGCATGAGCACTTGATGATATCCCGACTGAAGATGCAACTTGGTAAAATAGCAAGCATGCTTGAACTCATCCAATAGTTCCTCGACCACTAGAATTGGGAACTTGTCCTTAACAGTCTTGTCATGGAGAGCTCAGTAATCTACACAAAGTCACCAAGAGCCATCTTGCTTTTTTACCAATAACACCGGAGCCAAAAAAGCCGAAGAGCTATTCCTGATTGTGCCTTGGTGCAACATTGCAGCGCACTGCTATTCAAGTTCGTCTTTTTGGAGTTGTGGATATCAGTAAGGTCGAACGGCAATGGGTCCTGTCCCAGCAAGCAGTCGGATACGATGGTCTTGCACCCGCTCTGGAGGTAATCCACTCAGTTCAGCAAATAGATTGGAGAAATCTTCCAATAACCAGTCATCAAATCCGGCAGTGTACCAGATAATGTGTATGCTTGTGTGAAGTTCGAAGTCATTCTTGTCCACGCCACCTGACGTCCTTCATATTGGTACGACATTGTCAGGTCGTTGAAATCCCACACAATAGGCCCCAACAACCGTAACCATTGAACTCCCAGGACAATATCGAAACCTTCCAATGGAATAGAGTAACAGTCGACGAAGAATGTCTCCTGAGCAATGTGCAGCTCCAAATTTTGACAAACACCAGCACTCTTCACTTGCTCTCCATTAACCACCGTCGCTTACATGGTTCTAAAACTAGGTCTACTCGATCAAGTATTCACCTGAGTACTCGAACTAGGCCCCCTCACCGAGTATGAGCAGGCAAAAATGAGTTGCTAACCGGTTTAACTGGGCGAGTTTTTGGTATAGTCGACTACCAGGCCGAGTAATCGCTAAGTGGCCAGTCCAGTGTATTGAAGCCCATGCTCAATTTAGCGCACAACCCAGGAGAGTCCCACGCACTAGCTCGTATGTTTACCTAATTACTCCTATCTAGTACTAGTATATATTGTGCTGGATTTGTCGTTTTCTAGTTGTGTTTTTTTCTGTTAAGTAGAACATATTTTTGTGATAAGAAGTTAAGCACAACATTTCAGTCTCCACGAAAACTTTTTCACCGATATCATTTGAGAACATGTTAATGCTATTTTGCACAAGTTTGATAGCAAGACTACTTTGCAATAGAATGCCATTTCTTCATTTGTGATTTTTCTTTTCATTCTTTTAGCTGTAGCATCCAATGTTGGGAACTGATTTTTTTTAACCACCTATATACATAAAAACAATAGCATCAAATGTGGTTTTGATTTTATATGAATATACATATATAAACCCGTTATTAAAATAGAGAAACGGTTACAAGGCTGAGTACAAGGCCGATTCCCATATAATCACTACAAAGTGAGATGACCGAGCGAGTACCGGTTACCGAGTTTTAGAACCACTCACTTTCAATCCCTGCCTAGGACATACAACTAGTCCCGCCCTAGCAGCCGCCCCATGAGTAACAAAATTGCGTGTCCATCATGTATCAAGAAGGACAACTAGCTGAGTGCTCCCCAAACGGACTGGCATTCTCATCGTCTGCACGGCGCGCGGCTGAAAGCCCATCAAGGCGTGGAGAGATATGGATGGTTCATCAACGACGAGTATTTCGGAGTCCTGCCCATCAGAATCATCCGGTACACACTCCAGCATAAAAAGTTTCTTGCAGCGATGACCCATAACAAACTTCTCATCGCAATTAAAACACAGTCCATTGCAACGGCGCTCTGCCATCTCTGTAATTGTGAGGCGCTGGCTGGCCAGCGTCATTGGTCCGGCCAGCTATGTTCCTTCTGGAGGTGGCAACGTCTTGTGAACAGCCGCATTGGACGTCGCATTGAATGGGACGCCGGCTGCTGGTGTGGATCCTTCGGGACGGGCCGAGGGACCAATACGTCCTGCCGATTTTCTCGCCGCACTGGCCAGTGCGTGTCTCTTCTCATAAGCATGGGCAAGAGCCATTGCTACTTGCATGTTAACCGGGCTTGCGATTCTACATCTGCTCGGAATGGTTGCATGAGACCCGATGTAAAAAGTTGTATTTGTTGCCGTGCTGTCATTGGATCTGCATGGCAGAGGAGGGCCAGGAACTTCTCCTGATACTCCTCAACAGACTTGGTGGCTTGAAGCTTGGCTAATTCTCCCAAGAAATTGTTTTGAATTGGAGGGCCGAAGCGAAGAGTGCAATACTCCTTGAATTCACGCCATGATACTTCACCCTCATTCTTTCCAGTTGATATTACCATTGCTACGCTGCACCTACCAAATGGTATGAAGCTAACTAGACCTTCTCGTGCTCAGGTGTCTGCTGTCCTTTGAAAAATTGCTCGCAGCGGTTGAACCAACTCAGAGGGTCTTCCTTGCCATCAAACGTGGGAAACGTCAATTTGTGAAATCTTGGAGCTTTGTGGCCGTCGTTAGAGCTGTTGTCCTGAGTCGCACTCATGGAAGGTGCCACTGCGGGCGCCAACCTTGGAGGAAGCGGCAGTAGCCCCTCTCCAGATCGTTTTTCCAGTGCCGTCGTCTGATCCTTTATGAGCCCAAGCTCCGAGGAGAGACCGGCCTTGATCTCGTTGAGCTTCCGCGTGAGGGACACTGTGAGCTCTGCGGATTGATCTGTTAAGCCAGTTAACTCAGAGCTCCCTGTCATTGGCTCTAATACCATGCTGTCGTGGGCATGAACCAGAGAACGCAAGCAGTAGTTGTGAAATACCGGAGGCTGAATGGCAGGGCCCTTGCGTCGCCTTGGAGGAGCCGTGGTAGATGCCGAGATGGCAGCAGGGGCGCAGGGGAAGGGCGCCGGAAACAGGGGAGGAGAAGAAAGAACAGGGGATGAGGTAATAGATTTATTCCTTGCTGCCTCAAGATACAGCCGTAAGCCATATTTAAAGGGTTACAATCCGACTCTACTTATCATATCTAACCAGATCGCTAAAACCTATCCGGACTCTGACTCATAATTCCTAATGCCTAAGAGCAACTCCAGCAGGAGCCCTCAAATCAGAGCCCCTACTTTTAATTTGAGGGCTCCCCCTACTTTTGAGGGCCCTGTTTTTTGAGTTGAACTCCAGCAGAAGCCCTCAAATCAGGGCCCTCAAATTCATTGCAACTGAGAATGACATGTAGGACCCACTCCTCCTCTCCTCCACCCGCGCCTCCTCCTCTCCTCTCCGCCGCCGCGCCTCCTTCTCTCCTCCACCCGCGCCTCCTCCTCTCCTCTCCGCCGCCGCGCTCCTCCTCTCCTCCACCCGCGCCTCCTCCTCTCCTCTCCGCCGCCGCGCCTCCTTCTCTCCTCCACCCGTGCCTCCTCCTCTCCTCTCAGCCGCCGCGCCTCCTTCTCTCCTCCACCCGTGCCCACCGCTCGGCGCCGCCACTCTCCACCTTCTCCGGCCGCCACGCCTCCGGATCCTCCTCCGCGCCACCACTTCTCCGCGGACGGCACCACCACAGCGAGGCGGTGGGCGAGCCGAGGCGCCGGGCAGAGGCATCGGGCGCGGCGACGAGCGAGCGCCGGGCGGAGGCGTCGGGCGAGCGGAGGTGCTGGGCGGAGGCGTCGGGCGGAGGAGCCGAGGAAGCGGAGGAGGCGGGGGGCGAGCAGAAGCCGGGAGGCGGGGGCGGGGGATTTTTCACCGAGGCGGGAAAAAACGGAAGAATGAGAGCCAGAGTAGGGGGCCCCTGGGAATGAGGGCTGGAGGGGGGATTTGAGGGCCTCCTTAAATTTGAGGGCTCTAGTAGGGGTTCTGCTGGAGTTCTGTTTTTGCCTCAAGCCCTCAAATATGAGGTATGAGGGCTCAAGTAGGGACCCTGCTGGAGTTGCTCTAAACAATCCCAAAACCTTCCTGACTTAATACCTTTCCTAATGCTTATTGCCGCCTGCTATAGCAAGTCTCCTCTGCACGCTGTAGCACATCAAGCCGTTGTCGCCGCTGCAACCGAATCAATCCTATCCGGAACCTGAGCCAATGGAACCAGCGGCTGTTGCTTGCGTTTGCACCTGGAATACGTGAGTGAGACCCCATATGACAATTACTTGTTCCGTAAGATCAGAATGATCAGACAAAAATCCTGTTGAATGTATTTTTTTTTCAACTGCTACGTGCCAACATTTTTGAAGTTAAGTTGGAATAATTGTTTCTCAATATCATGTATTACCATAAGGCATAATAGTGAAATTGATGAGGGAATTTACATGATTTGAAGAATGAAGTTAATAGTTCCCAATGGACAGATAATAAAGTTCTAGATTTTTTTGTTGATAAGGTTTGTTTTGATAAATCATAGTAAAGTGCTGGCACTGGTAGCTTTTGGAATTTCCACGTTAGTTCGTGAACTTGCAATTCAAAATGGTGGTTCTTAAACCATCGTAAGTTAAGAAAATTAGTCTACATGGAAGATGATGTTTGCGAATTTGACAGATGAGGTCTGTCAATCTATGTAGCAAGTGGTGGCTGCGATGGTGAAGCTAGTATGGTACTTTTATAAAGTTTTTCCTATTAGATGTTTTCAGCTGATGTATGCCTGGTTTTTCCTAGTAGATGTTTTAAGCTGATGTATGCCTGGTTAATTCTCATGAGGATTGGAAATCCCTGGTTGGAGCGAAGTTTAACAATGTTTAATAGGTAATATACTAATATGAGAGCCTTGGAGGGCATGCGTGTTATATCCATGTTACACCAGTACTCTACTGCCTCTGGTCCTCTGCTTTAAACTTGATTTTGTCAAAATCCTTGTTGGTCGCATTTCCACCACATGCTGCAGATTGTTTATGCGTAAAACAAGTAAATTCACAGTCCACAACCTGCTCTCATAGCCGACTATCTTGTTTCCCACAAATATATTCACTCCCTGGATGCCCAGCCCTCGTTGTCGTTGGCACCCTGCGCTTCGCCATTCTGCTTGCTTTTGCCTCCATGCAATGCTGCCGAAACTGCTATTGCCTGCTGCCCCCTTGCTTGCTACATCTCACCCATCATATGCCATTCATCTTGCTTTTCCCCCCGTTCTCTCCGTCTCCTACCCCACCTTAATAAATACTTGAAATATCGAGCTGCATACTTACATCCTTGCTACACCTCACCAGCTCTGCCTGCACTTGCTATTTCACATGGCTATCCTTGCCAACCCTGTTTCGCCTGCTCACCACCTCTTGTCTTGTTGCCACCTACCAGTTGCCAGTTGGTAGCTTGCTTTTCAGCATCCTCACAGCTTGCTTCTTTGTCACCCAAAGTCGTCTATAAACTTTTTTTTATCACGATGGCAATCTTCCTATCCTGCATATCTAATGTTAGTTTAGTGCATTTTTCTCGTAAATGAAAATGACAGTAAGAAAGGGAAGCAAAGAGGAGAAAAGAATATAGTGTTCATGAATTTGATTTCCTCGTGGGACCCGAAGAATCGATGCCTTTAATTATTAGATCATATAGCAATATAGTACGTAATGGTGACTTAGTTGTGCAAATCGCAAAAGAAGGGTAGCGTTCTCAGCTTTTTAATGTGTTATGTTTTCTTATTTTTATTGCATTTGGTTTTGTTCATCTAACTATTGTGTTTTCCTTCATCATTTAGTTACTGCTATTTTGTTGCAATTGCCTTGTTGGGGGAAATAAACCTCCTAGGCCTAGTTTGGGAGCACAAAATTCGGGCAATGCCCCGTTACCATCCCTGCCTATAACTCTCTATAAATTTGATGCAAATTTCAACTTAACTATTCTGGTAATTGGTGCTTCTAGGGTTGTCATCTTCTACTTTTGTGCAAATTGATGTCCCAAAACAAAGATGATTGAATAGAATTCAATGTTTTATCTTTTAACTGTAATGTATCCTCTGTCTGTTGTCAAATAACGGGTGGGTTTTTTTGGCTAATGGTTTATGGTTTATAGCTTAAATATTTGAATTCTGGCCGTTTGCGAAAGGTAATACATAAAGGGAAATAGTTGCATACGATTTTGGTCGATATAACTGAACTCAGTATACTTTTTACTACAATTTTTCTATCAACCCCATCTTGACAAACACACCGTTTAAAAGCCAGTTACTATAAACAATACAAGCATAAATTAACATTAAGTCCAAAAGAGCCCGGCCAATATTCTTGATTTGTCGATCAGTTGCATCACCACTACATCCAAGTGACATCCTTAGTCTCTGAGCGTGTTTTCCCTATAGAAAAAGTTAAATTCTGAATCTATTACTTTCTCGAGTATTTCTTATCCAACACTAGTTAGCTTGAATCTTCTCTGTCTTGTCATCAAAAAGAAGCTCGCTATCACTTCACATGTGATCTATCTTTTGTTTCGAGCAATTAATGTTTTCATGGCTCTATAGTTTGTTTGGATATTAGTCAAGATTTCGTTAAGTTCAGTTGATCATTTGGTGTAAATGTGATTGATAATTATAACACACTTGCTTTTGATGTCATTTGCTGACAATCTGTTCCCGGATCATAAATGCACTTCTAAAATTTGTGTTAGTGCATTGTCATGTGGGGATTCGAGGATTTACCACTGTAAAAGATGTGTATTTGAAGATTTGTCATTCGATGTCTCACTGATATATGGTCCCTGCTGTCAGTGATAAATCCTCAATTATTCATTTTTTAAAAACTCAATTGCATGTGGTTTTGACAGCCTGTATTGTAAATCTTATGAAATTTTTGTAATAGATTGCATTTATATGTGGCAATGTGGTATTTGTTTCACATGGATTTTTTCCTCCAAATTGGTTAACAGTTGTTTTCCAACTTTTTATGGGCTTATGGCTAAATTTATTTCTGGTTATTTTCTACATGAGTCCAAACCTGCGCTATTTCAGCCTTCCTACCACATGTATGACTTACGATCAGTTCTGTAAAGCCATAGGAAAACTTCAGTCTCTTAAAGGCATGGCGGTGGATGATAGTCTTATTAATTACGATGTCCTCCCCCATGTGCATCAGTGTTGCCCAGACTTTCTGGAGCTGAAGATGTTTGCTCTTTACGTGGATGAAGATATGGCTTCTTATTGTAAATATTACGGTATAAACATATTTTCATATTTAATTTCAGCCATAATAATCATACAAACAACATGATACCAGAACAGCAAGAATGACATAAATTGCATAAAACTATGTAATCTCACATTGTCATTCATATATAAGTAAATATTCAATGAATATGACCATAAATCTGCTGAAAACGGCATATACAGCAGATTCTTAAACAGTATAGCAATTAATTCTAGCATGAAACAAATTAATTGCTTTAATATTGCTCTCAGAACAGAGTTGCTCAAGTTTTTAGATCTTGGCCTTCTCATGCCTATGTGAAATCTTTTTTATTAACAACTCAATAATCAAGTAATCAGGATTTGAGCTCTAAATTGATTCTACTGCCAGAACCAGAAAACAGTAGAGACAAACTTTTCGGTAAATGTTCACAATCAACAAGAATACAAACCGTACTCGGGCTGTAAACCAGATTTTAACATGCAGTATATATCAAGGCACTAATATGCAACAGTTGAAGCGAATCTAAATAAAGAATCCTTCCCAGAATAGCTACTACACAACAAGATATAGTTGCATATGAACAAATCTAACCAGCCGAAAAGATATTTAAGGTACTGACAGGGAAACAAACTAATAGAGCTCAAGATCCTAATCCTGTTATCAAGTGTTATCTCAGAAATTGACTAGTTCATCATAGAGCAAGCATTGATCCCACGCAACATATAGCATTCCAAGTATTTGAGCTTTAAGACAGAGACTAAAGAACAAATACATCTGCAGCTATATGAAGATAAACCGAACACTCACAGTGCAGACGGTATTCAAAACCGTCCTGGAGCAATCAAGCTGAAGAAGAACTCAAACAAATAGGGCAAGGCACGATGAAATCGCTGTCCCAGAAAACCTATCGCCCCTCTGTGCCGATGAAGAAGAGAAGTGTGGCCTTCGGAGATACAAAGCCCTCTCCGACCTCGGAATCCCGACGCCGGAGTCGAAGGTCAGGAATGCCGCACAAGACCGTGAGAGTACTCCGGCCAAGAGTACCCCAAGTACAACAGGAAACCGTCGCCGCCTTTACCTTCTCTCGGGTAGACCTTCTCTCAGATTTCCCCTCACGCCAAAGGAGGTGCAAGAAGAACCGAAGACAAAAGGGCCTCAATCGGAGGTGATGCCGAAGCACTAAACCTCCACACACCCAAAATACCGAGACCAGGCAGAAGATTCAAGAGAGGAAAAACAGATCGGCAGAGAGCTACCCACCATGGAGAGAGCTCGGGCTTTTGAAGAAAGGGGCGGGGTCTGCGAGGAGGTGACGCGAGCGGCCGGCTCCGAGGAACCCGGGCCAGCCCGCGCCTCTGTTGCTCGCCTCTCCACGCGCCGCCTCCCAATCCCGACGAAATCGCCAGATCTCCGCCAAACCAAAACGGACGCACGCCCTTCTCTCGCACGGGACGCGCCCGGGAAGGAGACAAATTCTCCTCCCCTTATCTCTTCGCGCGGCTCACCGACAGGTGGGCCCCGCCTGCATATATTTTTTTTCCTTTTACTCAATTGGGAAATTCCCAAAAGACCCTTGCAGATACAACAGTCCCCACCAATTTATCAATTGATAAAAGATGTCTAATGTCTTGTTTAATATACAGCTGTTCGACGATGGGTACCTTGCGGGTTTGAACCCAAGGCCTAGCGACAAGGACTATGACTCTGCACAGACAAAGGAGGACTTCGCCTTGATCCAATACCTTGGTGTGAGAATTTTCGCCCAAATCACATTCTGCACTGGGCGGCTTGCCCTTTCCCTCTCGGGTTGGGACGTTCCGGTCATGTCCCCGTATCTTGCTCATGAGTGATTAAGAAAGTATACCCTCATCTTTCTTTGATTGCGACCTCACAATCACACTCACGTAGGTGAACTCTTATAGGAATCCTGTAGGACGATTCCATAAGTCATATAGACCTCGATTTCATTAAGAGCCAAAGCTCATCCTTCCATACAGAAAGAGCACTGCAGCTAATGGGACCCGTTAGATGTGCTCTCTAATCTCACTCAGTTTGTTGTCCTAGAGCCTAGTTCACGGGATCTCCGATCTCCTAGGATAGGTTACCACCAATGTAAGCCTTTATATGGGTATGAGCCCCATTCCCTGAGACGCTGCTTGGATGGCCTTCCGTGCCAATCTTTTAGTGAAAGGATCTGCCAAGTTCCTTTCAGACTGGATGTATTCTACAGAAATGACACCCATCTCTCTTGCATGCCTTACCGACTTAAGTCGTCTCTTTATGTGTTTTGAGGACTTCATATTGTCCTTCCTACTCTTCGCCTTAACCAGAACGGTTTGGTTATCGCAGTAGGTCAAAATGGCTGGAATAGGTTTTTCCAGCACAGGCAGGTCAGAAAGGAGTTCTCGAATCCATTCTGCCTCTACAGCCGCTGAATCAAGTGCTACCAATTCAGCCTCCATGGTGGACCGTGTAAGAATAGTTTGTTTAGAAGACTTCCACGACACGGCCCCACCTGCTAGAGTGAATACATAACCACTCGTAGCCTTCATGTCATCCGAGTCACTGATCTAGTTAGAATCACTGAATCCTTCCAAGACTGCCGGATGACCCGAGTAATGTATTCCCAAATTAGAGGTTCCCTTCAAATATCTTAGTACTCTTTCTAGTGCTATCCAATGATCATCTCCTGGATTGGACGTATAACGACTCAATTTGTTTACAGCATATGAGATGTCTAGCCTCGTTGCACTAGTTAGGTGTATCAGGGATCCTATAATTTGAGAATATTTAAGTTGATCCTTCCCATTCCCAGTGTTCTTGTGTAGCTTTGCATTTGGATCATAGGGTGTGACTGCTGGTTTACAGTCCATAAATCCAAACCTGGTTAGGACTTTATCCACGTAATGGGATTGTGAAAGAGTAATCCCATTCGCACCCTTTATAAGCTTAATGTTTAAGATAACATCAGCTTCACCCAGATCTTTCATATCAAAATTCTGGGAAAGGAAAGACTTTGTACTATTGATCACATCTATGTTGGTCCCAAATAGCAATATGTCATCTACGTAAAGACATAGAATGACACCTTCACCCCCGTTAAACCGATAGTAGACACATTTATCGGCTTCGTTTACACAAAAGCCGACTGACGTCATTGTACTATCGAATTTCCCATGCCATTGTTTAGGAGCTTGCTTTAGACCATACAAAGATTTGATCAATTGACATACTTTCTTTTCTTGCCCTTCAACCACAAATCCTTCAGGCTGTTGCATATAAATCTCCTCATTCAACTCTCCATTTAGGAAAGTGGTCTTTATATCCATTTGATGTACTTGGAGTTTGTATGCCGCAGCTAGTGCTAAAAGCACTCGAATTGTGGGTAAACGAGCCACAGGAGAGTATGTATCAATATAGTCTTCTCCTTCTTTCTGCGTGAAACCTTTAGCCACTAAACGGGCCTTGTACTTTTCAATAGTACCATCAGGTCTACGCTTTCTTTTAAAGATCCATTTGCAACCTACTAGCTTACAACCAGGCGGGAGATCTGCAATTTCCCAAGTTCCGTTAGCTATGATGGAGTCCATCTCGGTACGGACTGCCTCCTTCCAGTAATCCACATCCGGAGATGCATATGCCTCTGAAAGGGTTCGTGATTTATCATCCACAACATAGGTGACAAAGTCATCGCCAAGTGACTTCTCGGTCCTCTGTCTCTCACTCCTCCTCAGCTCCAAATCTGGAGCGGTATTGTCCACACTAGGAAGAATAGAGAGATCATCTATACTGATATGGCCACTGTCTTCATTCGGTCTCATAGGAAACACATGCTCAAAGAATGTCGCATCACGAGATTCCATCACTATATTTGTAGCGATGTCACTCACCTCAAATTTGACCATTAGAAATCTATATGCCGTGCTATTAATAGCATATCCTAGAAAGACATAATCAACGGTCTTAGGACCAGCTTCCTTTTCTTCGGCAACGACACATGCACTTTTGCAAGGCATCCCCACGTTCGAAGAAATGATAAGTTGGGTTTTTTCCCCTTCCATCCTTCATAGGGCGTTTCCTCCTGATTGCGAGGTGGAACCCTATTCAGGATATAATTAGCTGTGAAAACTGCCTCACCCCACCAATAGTCCGGCATACTTGAACTCTGAAGCATGCACCAAGTCGCAAAGAGTTCGGTTCTTTCTTTCCGCTATTCCATTAGATTGGGGTGAGTATGGTGGAGTAACTTCATAAATTATTCCACTTTCTTCACAGAATTGGGAGAACTCATGTGAGACGTATTCACCGCCTTGATCCAATCTTAACTGTTTGATTTTCTTTTCTAGTTGATTTTCAACTTCAGCTTTATAGATTTTAAAGTATTCAAGTGCTTCATCTTTCAACTTAAGTAGATAAATATAGCAATACTTTGTAGCATCATCTATGAGAGTTAAGAAGTATCGTTTGCCACCTTTAGTTAATATTTCATTCATCTCACAAAGATCAGAATGGATTAGTTCAACTGGAGAAGTGCTCCGCCCTTCAACGCTATGAAAAGGTTTTCGGGGCTGCTTAGCTTGCACACACACTTCGCACTTTGAACCCTTCTTATGGCATCCCCACAGATCATTGCGCCTACAAGAAGTCAAATCTAACAACCATACCATTTGGTTTCAATTTTAGCACTTCAACCGGATTATATTCTGGCACAAGGACATCGGTAAATCATTGCACCTACAAAAAGCCAAATCTAACAACTATACCATTTCATTTCAATTTCAACACTTCATTTGGATTATATTCTGGCACAAGGACATTGGCGAATCATTGCGCCTACAAAAAGCCAAATCTAACAACTATACCATTTCATTTCAATTTCAGCACTCCATCTGGATTATATTTTGACACAAGGACATCGGCAAAAAAATTCACATCGCAATGGTAAAATTAAAGGTAGGGAAAATCCTAGTCGACCTGCTTCCCCTCAAAAACTCAACACGCTTCCTGACATTGGGCCAGAGCGTCTCGAGCACATCGGCATGCTGACCCGCTAAGCTCTGCAGCTTGTCCTGTAACCCAATCAGATCACAGAAATGAAAATAACAGGAAATCATAACAGAAATGGGATAAAAATTCCACCAAACATAAAACAACCAAGCGTGCTAGAATCGAATAGCCTTTGAAGTATAAGCCGAATCAATGCACCTTTAGCGCATTGATGAGGTCGGCACGGTCCTTGGCGCTGAGAGCTACAGGCAAACCGTATGAGAATACATATCGATTAGGGAAATGATAAGGGGGCGGGAATACAGCTCGGTGGCGTGGAAGTTACCGGCGGTGGCTGCGGGGAGGGATGTGTTGCGGTCGGTGAGGTCCAGGCTCTCCTTGTCGCCCATCGTCGGAGCTCCGTTGTGGCATGCTTCGCCTTCGACTTGGACTTCGCCGGCGCGCCGCCTAGGACAGGAGAGGAAGCCCTAGGAGCGGGAGATGGGCGGTGAGAGGAGGCGGCGGTGGAGCGGAGGGGTGGGGGGGAGGAGGAGGCGGCGGAGGAGCGGGGGAGGAGGCAGCGATGGAGCGGAGGAGTAGGGGAGGAGGCGGCAGCAGAGCGAAGGAACGGGGAGGTGATGTGGGGTGGGGAGGGAAGGAGGAGGCCATGCGAGGTGGGGAGGGAAGGAGGATGAGACGGCGCGTGGGGAGGTAAGGAAGAGGAGGAAGGAGGAGGCACCGGCGTGTGGGGGCGGAAGAGGAGGCGGTGCGGGATGGGGAGAAGGCAATGCGGGGTGGAACGGAGGGGTGGGGGCGACGGAAAAATCTGTGGGGGAGGAGGCGAGGGCGGAAGATTTGGTGGGGGAGGCAGGCGCACGGTTTCGTGAGGAGGGGTGGGGGGCCTCCTCACTAATCTCGTATGTTTCTATTGTGGCTTGTATGAATTTATCACTTATGTATAATTTGTGTTCCTATTGTTCTCACTGCTTCCTTTTATTCTTCGTTTTGCTGGACCTTTCTATTCCTATTGTTCCTATAATTAGTTGAACTGCGTTTTGCTTCGTTCGAATTTACTAAAGTATAAGCTTCAGTTGTTATTATTTCTATCACACCATCTTCTATATATGTTTGTCAAATTGTTTTCATTCATGTTTTATTTAGTGTACTTTTAGAACGATACTTGCTTCAGCTTTGCCAATCCTACGGTTCACTGATATGCTAGAAAATACAGCAAAAAGTTTAGTATGGAATTTGTATGATATACCATGAGCTGTGTGTATCTTCTCCCTAGCGCAAAACTGTAGCTTTTGGAACTGTAATCATCTGTATTATCTGTCTATATTATCTGTTTCCGAGCCGAATCCGTTATATATCCGTCCCGACGATACTGTATTCGAAACTCCGAATATTCCGAATTCGTATTCGTATCCGATCTTACCATATCCGACTCCGAATCCGGGAAAAAATGTGGGTTAGGATACGGTTTAAGCAATATCCGTCCGAATCCGATCCGTTTGCACCCCTAGTCATGTGGAGTGGCTGAGAGGCCTAGCTGTGTCTAAATATACTATGTAAGCCTCTTGAGAGAATTGAGCCAGTGAATAACAGAGAAAACACAGAGGAAAAGGTACGTCAGTTTGCACCACAAAATCATGCCTCGGTTCTTATGTTCAGTCCTGTTATTAGCTCCACCTTATCGTTCCCCTCTTCGGCAAGCTGTCCATGATCGTCAGTAGAGTCCACAGCCAAAGTGTGCGTTTGAGAGAGGCTGGACCAACACCTGGTGTGCAGTCGTAAGTGAGTTACGACTACTAGTGTGCGCAACTTCGAGGATGTCCGGTGTGAGTTTATGCACTGACTGGGTCCGACGTTTTACGCCACCAATGTCACCGGCGACGCAGCACTTCTTGGTGAGCACGTGTGCCTTTCGGGCCAGCTCTTCCTACGACTCTGCCATGTTACGGTTGTCTCCCATGCTACCATATATGTAATTTAGTACTGTTTCTAAATGATATATTTAATTCCATAGTTATAGGGTGTATTTTTTGGGCTAAGGTTTATAGGTACAGTTTATGCCTTTTTGTCCTATTTTTGTACTATCGCGAGTGTTTATACGAACGACTTGAATACTGATAAACCGTTTCGAAAAAACCATCCTGATAAGCTACTTCAAAATGACGATAGAGAAGTCATTCGATTTATTTGTTTGAAGAAAATCTTAAACTATAAGCTGAAAAAACAGGCCATATCCGACACCAAATGAGGAGAGTACGAATCCGTATAGGAGTCATGGATGAGCTGGCCGAATCATAACAAGTGCGGGAGCAACACGGATTCACTTTGCGTTGTCGTGATGAGATTCAAGTATTTGGGATCAGGAACCTCACCACCTCTTGGAGCTTGTTCACCAACACCTATTTGAACTTCTTGTTGAGTTGACTGCCGGTGTAGTCCTAGGTCCTAGGAGGCAGGCCAGGCTTTTTCGGGCCACCTTGAGGCCCAGCTCGCATGTCATGGATATGACTCGTGGTGGGCAGGAGGGCGGGTCGTGCCAGCCTTGGATAAAAGGCTTAGCACGAGGGACGCATGGCGGGTCGGGTGGCACAGACACGACGATAGCATAGTTTGATATAGGGTCATCTGATATTTTCGACGTAGGATTAACATATTCACATATAGCATCTTGAATCATAATGATCCTTAATTGCTAATGCAAGAACAAATACTCTTTAATTCGAAAGAATACACGCGTCGAACTTCACGACAACTAAGCCCTATTATGCTCCCAATTTTCAGCGAAAAAGTTAAATGATCTCTATTATCGAAGTACTCTTAATGTCCCATCAAAATGGTTCAGCCATCTTAGAAGAACAAAGTAATATACTGTTTTAATCCATTATCAAAATATCTAATTTGCCTTGCAACGAGGGAACCCCGGAATTTATGGCGCCCCCTCCCTAAGACTCACGAAAGACTCGGCCTAGGGCCGGCTGAATTTGATTCGGTCAAAGGCCGAATTGATCTACTCCCTGTTATAAGAAATCAACTCAAATTTTACTCTAGCAATTCGGATCAATGTAACCCAAGTACGGTTCGGACCCAAAGTCTAGAACGAAATTACACGGCCGGATTTAATGGACTTCGGCCTAATTTGGCACGCAGGCCCGTGAGTCCATTCGGTCATGCACATGGGCTTTCTTCTCCTTGATACTAGGTCCTCCTTCTGGCTTTGCTGTTTGAGATCCTGATGCAGCTCTTCAGTATTGGAACACCCTATCAGAAGCGTGCTCAGCAAATCCACTGGCATCTGATTTTTCACATGAAGAATTAATATCCGTAGAATGCACAGGCTTCCTATTTTCTTCATCCGATATCCAAATATATTAAATATTATATCCGTTTTGAACGGCTCAACGAGATCTTCACAAGAGTACCATTTATTCTGACAAGCAATATTTCTTTCTCTCGGGTCTTTTAAACGCATTTTCACTTTAGTGTTGTACAGATCGAGTATAAGCCTGTATATAATTAAATAAAATAGTAGTAACTCTGTACCTTTAAGTATAATAATTAAATACCTAATAAAATTAGAGTTTACCTGGTAATATTTAATGCGACTCAATAATCCTTTCCAGTCAAATAATATATTTAACTGAAAGGTGCTAAACATGTCTATATCCGCATCATCCTTTCCTTCTTCAAAACAAATCCGTCATCGACTTTTGATAACCTAAAAATGTACTAAACAAATAATATAACGTGTATGTATGGTATGTGTGTGTGTATATATATATATATATATTTGTCAATTACACTTCTTTTATTTAGCATATTACGATTACCTGAAGGCATAGTAAACAAAAAGAACAACACATATATGTGGTATATGTATGAATCAATAATTGTGTCATTCTTGTTATTTTGCACAAACTAATTAGCATAATAGTAGCCATAAGATATATGCATTGCAATATTGCCATTCACATCTTCTCCCTGTTATGAGAAAAAGTCATCTTTGACTTTTCTAAGTACATGGACAAGACATTAATGGGCAAAACTAGATTAGGTTGTTCAAATATGGGGAAGAAAATTTTTAGTACCTTCATGTTTCAACTGTGTTACTCTAATTACTTGTACATGCTTGCACATCAAAGGATAACAAGTAGACTTAAGAAATCTTTTAAAATAGCATGCACGATTGTTGAAATTCATCTCATTGTGATTATGACATGGCAAAAAAGATTGTTCATCTAAAACATGCAATTTCAATTCAGCAATCTTATCACGTGTAATGCATATTCGATAAACATAAAACTTATCATCTACACCATAATCTCCAACAAATTAAATTTATATGTGTAGGCATAAGTACTAACTAGTGATTTTAAACATAAAATTTCAGCAAGGTTCTCAATTACACTAGATAGCTCTTTAGGATCGTCAAACATAATATAATACAATGAATCACGAGGACATATTCGACAATATCTATTTCACATTATGTAAAATTCTTGATATTGTAAAGTTAAGTAATAATTCAAGCTAGAATATTTTGCCTAAGTGTTGATCCAAAAAGTTTAAGTGACATGTATGAACGCACATGTAAAAATCAATGTGACATAAAGCAAACAAAGGAATGAGCTAATTAGATGCAATCTGAAATTAAGGATTAAATAGCAATACTATGAATATAAGGGCACAATATTGCTCAATGAAAATTAAATTACACAATCTGAATTTATGGACTAAGGTTAACTCACCCAAATTCATCCAATGCTCATTTTTTTAATATATATTTGCTCAAGCCATGTTTTTTTAATTCGGCTCCCTCTTTTTTTCTACTCAAAGGACGAACTAGGGTTTAGATATCCCTTGATTTTACACAAGTCATAAATATTCAGCAAGGTGTAAAAATATTTAAGAGCAGCCATAGATGTAATATTCAACCGCTAATCTCAATTAATAAAATAAAACACAAGTGAAGCTCAACAATAGCAATGCTCTCGGCTAGTGCAAAGATGCAAGCTTCTTGAAATTTCCTAGCCAAGCCGCGGCACTAGTGATTTTGTAGTGGCGTATTGGACTCCAGCTCTTCTCAAGTGATTTGGATGAGGCAATTGGAATTGGGCCACTACACCAGCATTGGGCTCGGATTGGCGCAAGCAAACAGAACAACTAGCAGCAGTCTATTCCGGTGTTTGGAGGAAGTAAACATTAACATAATTCTCACCCGAACCGAACTCAAGTGAAGGCTGTTAAGAAACCTGGGCCTGAGCCGGCAGCCCAGGGCCCATGGTGGGCACCTCATTGTAGTCTATAAATAGAGAGCCATACCTCCTCATTATGTACACGTGAATGAAAGCAATAAAGAAAGACCAGGAGTTCTCTCTATCTCTCTGTGTGTTCAATCTATTATTCTGTGATTCTGTGATTGATTCGTTCTTGTTCTAAACAGAGAAATCGCTCGGACTGGTCGCCAGCTAGCGACGGTTCCTCAACACGTTATCAGCACGACTTCGCTCTGGTGAACGAGGTAATCATCGAAGCACAGATTGAATTTTCTAGATCGCTTTTGAATCTGTATTTTCTTCTCGCGTTCTAGATTGAATCTCTACGGTGCAAATCCGCCCTAATCTACCGCGAGCAGACTTGAAATCGCCGGCACAATGCCGATCGGTAGATTGTGAAACGGGGTAGATGTTGATTGCACTGTAGATTAGAACGATGCAAATCCGCCCTAATCTACCGCGAGCAGATCTGAAATCGCCGGCACAATGTCGATCGGTAGATTGCGAAACGGGGTAGATGTTGATTGCATCGTAGATTAGAAAACAAAAATTTTGTATGGGTTTTGTTTGATTCCGCATGATCACTGTACGAAAATTGGTATCGTTTCTTCTGTTTTGCTCTGCATGGCATCACATAGAAAAAGAAAAAAAGGGGGCACTGCGCCCGCATGCGCGGGCCGCCGGCCAGAAGCCGGCCGTGGAGCCTGAGGCACCGTCGGCCATCAGTCGGCGCCGCCGATTGGAGACACCCCGACTTCTGGCAACGCTTCCCGCATGAAGCCACCGCCATTAGGGTCGGTCGGAGGCTCGAAGCCACCATCTGCTCGTCGGCCTTGCTGCCCGCAGCAACGCGCCTGCACGCACGCTTCCCGGCCGAACGATACTCAGGCTCCCACGCTTGCATGTGGCCACACGCCGGAGCCCGCATGCCGCCGGTTGCCGGCCGCTCCCGCGCCGCCGCACGGCGCCCGGCCTTCGCCAACCCGCCGCACCTGGGCCCACCACCCCCACGTACTCGGGTCACCGCTGGCGGGAGCAGCTTCGCCGCCCCGAACGGCGTCACCGCAGCCACCTCCTCGCGCCGCCCTGCATGGCGCCGCCTTGACCTCCTCCGACCGGTCCCGCAGTCGCCGGCCTTCCCCTGCCCACGCCCCGCATAGGCGCCGCCGTCACCGACCACCGGGCCCTCCGCCACACGGCTCCGGCGCCCGCATCCGCACCCCATCGCCCCCGGCCGCCGCTCGCCCCTTGCCCGGCCGCCGCTCGCCCGCAGCTGAGCCACTGAGCGTCGCCCCTTGCCCGGCCGCCGCTCGCCCCTTGCCTAGCCGCCGCTCGCCCGCAGCCGAGCCGGACCACCGCTCACGCCCCTTGACCGGCCACCACCCGCCGCGCCTCGCCATGGCCGGAGGCCACCTAGCCGCCTCCCGCCCTTATGCGCCGCCGCCGCCTGAGTAGAGTGAGGGGGAACCCTAACACTCCCCCTCCCCTCCTGTTGTATGGGCTCGGCAGGCCAATTGGGCCGCGGACAAAGGAAGAAGCCACATGGGCCGTAGGTGGGGGGGGGGGAAAGAAGCTTGACCGGGAGAGAAAAAAAGGGCCCGTGCGGATTAGGGGGGAGGGGTGAAATTGCAAATAAATCCCTCCCGAAAATTATGAATTACCGATTAGCCCTTTAAGTTTATATTTGAGTCCCGAATTCTTGCAGGAAAGGCCTCGTAGTTTTGAAAATTGCGTATAAGCCCTCAAATTTACAAGTGGGTCCAGAATTTTCAGAAAACCCCTCGGTAAATCAGACAATTGCGCGAATTTTTCTCTGAACTGAAAATTTGCGCAGAACCCCCCTGGAATTACAGAATTTGCTGAAATTTCATATTTTAGAATAAAAGGGCCTCAGAAATCCGAATTTTGCATTATTTTTAGCATTTGAAGCTTATTTATTTATGTCATTATTATTCTCTGTATTTTCTGTATTTATTTACTGTTTTGGTTAATTGTAATTGTTTAAATTGCTTTTAATCACTGAATTAGCCGTAAAATTTATAGAAAAGGCTTAGAAAATTCTGAAACATTGCGAGAACCTTTTGTACCAATTATTTACCCGCAGTAACTTATTCCGTGCATGTCTACCAGCAGTAGACTTATACACATTTAGATGACTAGCATCACAAACTAGGAGTTCGAGGAACTGGCCCAGCATGGCCAAAACTATCTGACATAAGCATCCAATGTCGATATTGTGCTTGGAGCCATCAAGCTCCGCACTGCTATTGGGATTGGTGGACTGAATGACGCTCAACCCAAACCTGAGGAGAATGATCAGGCACTTCATTTTCTCAGGCACCATCTCTGCCTCACTCTCAAGAATAAGTACATGGTAGAGAAAAGCGTGCTAGCACTCTGGACCGCACTCCAGAAGCGGTTTGAGAGGCTAAAGTACACCATTCTTCCACAAGCAGAGGAAGAGTGGATCAGACTAAGGTTTGCCGACTTTAAGACGGTCGGGGAGTACAATCTTGCACAGGATTTGTACTAATCTTCAATTCTGTGGCAAGCAGATCACAGACAAGCAGAAGATTGAAAGAACCCTATCCACCTTCCACCCCAATGTAGTACAATCCGCACGCAACTATCGTCAAGATGGCTATGAGGAATACGCCGAGTTGACTGATATGATGCAAGTTGCGGAGGCTCAGGACAAAGTTCTCCGTAAGAACTACGTCACTCAGCCACCTGGGAGCTCCGCTGGCCGTGAAGCCAACGCTGGGAGCTACAAGGTGCGAAAAGCTCTTAATGAAAGAAGGGGAAGGAAGGATAAGGCCGCAGCCCAGAAAGGCAAATCAGATGCTCCACGAGAGAATAAGGCCAGCAAGCCAAAACGGGATGGCAAAGGGCAGCATGAAGCCCACTTTGCATCGGCTGAGGGGGAGAGTTCGGCGTAGCTGCCTGCACTGGTGAAGGTTGAAACCATCACGATAGCAGCAACCCCTTTTGACCTAGAAGCAGCCGACGCTATGTTTTCTCTTGAAGAGAATGTCAACCCCAAGAAAATAGCAGAAGAAGTCTGATGCACTGAATGCATTTTGACTTTAATTGTCATTTATTTTGTGTGGAAGAATATGTTAGAATTTGCATGGATGGTACTTAAGAATTGTTATTTTCTCGTGATGGTTGGATGATATTTGAAGAATTCATTCATTTATTCAGTTTATGATGGCATGGTATGTTCTGATATTGGAGTATTTTATTTATGTGTTGATTGCCTTCTCATACATGTTAATAAATACCCTATATTAGAACACGTGTAGCGCCCTATGAAGGAAGTGTGCTTAGCTAGTAGCGGCACAACGCATACCATCTTAAGAGAGACTAAGTTTTTTCAGTCGATTCGTAAGAGCACTGGCAGCCTTACGACAATCGCCGGAAGCGATACATGTATAATTGGTTCAGGAAGAGCCACAATGGGCACAACTTTGGTCATTGAAGAAGCCTTATTGTACCCTAGAATCGACTAGAACTCTCCTAAGTTTTAAGGATATTCGCGCCAATGGTTTCCACGTTGAGGCTGACGAAGAGTACGGTAAGAAATACCTGTTCATTACGAAGCGCGAAGAGAATCGAAAAGAGTATTAGAAAAACTTCCTTCACTTGAAACTGGGCTATATTATACCAACATTAAGGCGCCTGCAGCGTACACTGTTCTGAAGACAGTATTTAGAAGCTCTGAACTATTCTGTCTTTGGCATGACAGATTAGGCCACCCAGGTCTTAGGATGATGAGAAGCATAATCAATAACTCGCATGGGCATAATATTAATGTGAAGAATTTTCCGAATCATGAGGATTTTGTGTGCCCTGCATGTGCCACCGGGAAACTAATTACTAGACCCCTCCACTCTGAAAGTGAAGGATGAAGTCCCTGCATTACTGGAACGCATCCAGGGAGACATTTGCGGTCCCATTCAACCCGTCTCAGGGCCATTTAAGTATTTCATGATGCTCATTGACGCTTCATCGAAGTGGTCTTATGTGGGTTTATTGTCCACAAGAAACCACGCCTTTGCAAAATTGATCTCGCAGATCATTCGCATCAGAAATGTGTTTTCCTGATCATCACATCAAGTCCATCAGAATGGATAACGCCGACGAATTTACTTCAAAGGCATTTGATGATTATTGCATGGCGATGGGAATTGCAGTTGAGCATTTGGTACCGTATGTCCATACCCAGAATGGTTTGGCAGAGGCTTTAATTAAGAGAATTAAATTTTATTGCCCGACCTCTTTTGCATAATTGTAATTTGCTAGCTACATGTTGCGGACACGCAGTCCTACATGCAGCAAATCTCATTAACCTTAGACATTCGGCCTACAACATCCATTCACCTATGCAACTAGCGCAAGGGTCACTACCGAAAATTTCCCAACATTAGGGGGAGGAAATCAACCCTTTGATGAAGAATATCGGGAAATTACATGGCAAGCCACGGTAATCCATGCAGATGACCCGCGCACTAGTGAAGCGAATAGAGAAGTCCAGAAGACAAGAGAAGTCTAGAAGACAAGAGAAGTCTAGAAGACAATAGATTTGCAAGCATTAGCAAATCAACTGCCTGATCACTTTAGTGATTTGAAGAGCGTGACTAAGTCACATGTGCCTGAACGCACTGCACTGGAGAGGGTTAAAATACCAAAGAAAATTAAAGGTATCCCTAATCTCGTCCAGAGGCCTCAGAAAAATAAAAAAGAGGACGAGAACTCCGGTTCCTCGAATCCTTAGTAACCGGGGACGCCTGGTGAAAAAGGATAAGAGGGATTTACCACAGCCGATCATTGAAGTCCCCCAGAATAAGAAGGGGAGCCAGTTGAGACCTGGCACAAGTATGACACCTTCCGAAAAGGGCATACCGGATCTGAATATCCCCATCGGCATGGATGTGTGCGCACACATCGGAGCCGAAAAAAAAACTAAAGGGACTTGCCACTGCAATTGAAAGAAGCGATGTGCAAGGTAAAGCTCCAGCAGAAGCAATCGCTCCAGAAAAAGCAACTCATGAAAAATAGCTATAAATTATGTGCACACGGGAGAGTCCGTGAATAGGACAACAGCCAATATCGATATCTACTTCGCAAAGAAAATTGCCACAATCATCGATCTTGATCCCGAGCCTGCATCACTCGCTGAATGTAAGAAAAGATCAGATTGGAAAGATTGGAAGAAGGCAACAGCAACTAAATTGCTATCTCTGAACAAAAGAGAGGTGTTTGGGCCCGTATGCCGCAACCACCCCACATACACCCCGTTGGGCACAAGTGGGTATTTGTTCGAAAGAGAAATGAAAGAAATGAAGTAGTGAGATACAAAGCAAGGCTGGTAGCACAAGGTTTCACTCAACATCCTAGAGTTGATTATGAAGAAACCTATTCCCCGGTCATGAGTGGAATTACCTTTAGATACTTGATCTCAATGGTAGTGAATTTGAACTTAGAAATAAAGTTGATGGATGTTGTGATTGCATACCTCTACGGTAACTTGGATTCGGAGATTTATATGAAAGTCCCTGAAGGAATATCTCTCCCGAACCAAGACAGAGCAAATAGAAATCTGTACAGTGTGAAACTCAGAAAGTCACTGTATGGACTGAAACAATCTGGAAGAATGTGGTATAATCGCTTAAGCAACTTTCTCTGCAAGAAAGGCTACACGAACAATGAAGACTGTCCTTGTGTATTTATACGACAATCCCAGAATGGATTCTGTATAATATCTGTGTACAGATGATCTGAATATTATCGGGACAGCCGAAGACATAAAAGAAGCAAGCTCCTACTTGTAGTCAGAATTTGAAATGAAAGATTTGGGCAAGACCAAGTTTTGCTTAGGCCTGCAGCTTGAGCATGTCCCTGAAGGAGTCTTGGTATATCAGTCGACCTACACCCAGAAGGTGCTTGAAAGGTTTGGCTTCGAGAAGGCATTTCCCTCGAAAGTACCGATGATCGGTAGGTCTTTACAGCAAGAAAAAGATCCTTTTCGACCTAGGGAAGAGGGGGAGGAAGTCCTGGGATCGGAATTCCCATACTTGAGTGCAGTAGGAGCACTCATGTACTTAGCAAACTGCACTAGACCGGACATTGCATTTGTCGTGAACCTGTTAGCAAGGTACAGTGCAGAGCCCACCAAAAGGCATTGGCAGGGCATAAAGGACACCTTCCGATACCTCCAAGGAAGCAAAGACATTGGATTGTCTTACAGAAAGAATCAAGATCTGAACTTGATTGACTATGCATATGCTGGGTACCTGTCTAACCCGCATACCGCTAAGTCGCAAACAGGCTATGTATTTCCATATGGTGGAACTGCAATTTCCTAGAAATCGTCTAAGCAAAGCCTTGTAGCTACTTCGACAAACCACTCATAAATTATAGCGCTATATGAAGCCGCACGAGAGTGCGCTTGGTTCCGCTGAACGATTCACCACATCTAGCAGTCATGTGGAATGAACATTGTGCAAACCCCCACAATTATCCATGAAGATAATGCAGCTTGCGTTGCACAAGTGCAAACGGGCTATGTAAGCATATCAACCCCAAGTTCCTCTATGCTCATGAATTGCAGAGATGGACAAGATTAAAGTACTGTACACTAAGTCATGTAGACTTGTTCACTAAGTCACTCCCCGCATCTAGCTTTGAAAGGTGCGTGCGTGGAATTGGAATAACGAGACTTAGAGAAGTGTAGAATTCAGGGGGAGAATTCTCACAAGCCTGCTAATAAATCTTGATCATGAAGATTAAGTACCCAAAAAAAATAAAGTCCTGCAGATCAAATGAATTTGGGTGAATTGTACTCTTTTTCCCTTGACGAGTTTTCCATGAAGTTTCTCGACCAAGGTTTTTAATGAGGCAATTCGTGCATCGTAGCATCACATGTATCATGTGCTCTTTCTCCAAATTTTCCCACTGGGTTTTTTATGGAGTTTTAGTGAGGCATGAACGTGTCGGATGAGTGCCCAAGGGGGAGTGTTAAGAAACCTGGGCCTAGGCCGGCAGCCCAGGGCCCATGGTGGGCACCTCATTGTAGTCTATAAATAGAGAGCCATACCTCATCATTATGTACACGTGAATGAAAGCAATAAAGAAAGGTCAGGAGTTCTCTCTATCTCTCTCTGTGTTCAATCTATTATTCTGTGATTCTGTGATTAATTCGTTCTTGTTCTAAACAGAGGAATCGCTCGAACTGATCGCCAGCGACGGTTCCTCAACAAAGGCAACAACTTCCTGCTGTCAAACGAACAGATTGGGAACTCTCTCGTGCAAGCAGTTGGTGTTCGGCCACCTACCTCACGGCAATAATGACACCGCTAGTGTTCGGATAGGAACAAGAGAATTCAATTAGCCTCCGGCAGCTGGAATTCGAACGTAACTTGCAAAGCCCAATAAAGATGAACGCAACTGTCGGCTGTTCTGGTGATTCAGCCGAGCGACAACTTTTTTTGACATAATTATGATTCGATGAAACCAAAAAAAACATCATAACCATTAAGCGACTCAAAGGAACACGAGATCAAAACCTAAACAAAAATTTTTATGAATCAAAACATAATAAAACTCGTGAAAAATAACAGATGCAAAAACTAGAGTTTGGATTTTTTTGTTGCAATTTTTGGTTAATGGACTCTAGGTATTAAGAATAGCAAGAACAATTAATCTAAAAGCTAGGGTAAATAAGCCCACCGAGGAAACCATGCTCTGATACCAAGATGATGTGGTAGGGTAAATATCAAAACCGTGCTCGATAAGGTAAATAATCACTAGGAGATATTCGAGTAAAAATTTCTTATGAGTAATCAATTCTACATTATGTAAATTAAGCATAGAAATATCAGAACATGAAATTTTTGATTGAACGGGAGAGAAATAACTCGGTGCGCTGACTCCGTGGGGGAGGGCGAGATGTGTCGGAGCCGACGTGGGGGAAGAAGCCGGTAGAGCGGTTGGGAATGGCGATGGCAGATCTGTTGGCTCTGGCGCCTTCATCCTCCACGTTCATGACTAGAGAAGCAATAGGCGCCCTCATCCTCATTAGCTCCTCCCCGCCCTCATCCGACATCCTGCCTCGGACTGCAGCACCATCACACTCACTATCGCCGTGCCAGTGCGAGTGAGGAGAGGAGAGACAGGTAGAGAGGAGAGAGTGATGAGTGAGGAGAGACTGAGAGAGAGAGAGTGAGGAGAGATTGAGGAGAGAGAGAGAGACACACAGCGGGTGGCCTAAGGGGACAGTATCAACACTCAACAGTTAGCATGGCCTGGGCAACGATTGCCTAGGTCACTAGGCAACTAGGTTGACACCAAGCCACCAATGATAAGACAAAGGATAGACTAGCGAAGCAAGATGAGGGCAGAGAGAGAGGAAACGGTCGGGAAACAATGACAAGACATAGAAGAGGACGTAGGCAGAGCGCTGGTGGAGGTTGAGAGACAACAAATAGATGCAACGTTTTCCTCCATGGCCATAAAGCCCACCTTCTCTGCTCATTTCTTCACCACCAAAGTACCAATCTTCTTTTCTCTTTTTGTTGTGCTCAGTAGTATGTACAATAGAAAGCTCGGTGGCGTCTAGGGTCTAGCGGTATGCTACCAAGGAGTCGCAAAACAAAGGCGAGGGCGAGAGCGTCAAGCTCGGTAGCAGTATACTATCGAGGAGTCATAACACGAAAACAATAGTGAGGCACCTAGCTGGAAGCTCCCATCGCCGCTCCCATAGTCCTCTTCTGGCTTTGACTCCCGTTGATGCTCGTCAATTTCACTAAGCATGGGAGACTGTGGCATGGATGACTATCATATGGATGGTAAAAAAGGCTATGAGGAGTGTCAGGATAGTCTAGAGCCAATGGGGACACCAAACTCTTCTCCCCTATCTACAGACAACAATATTGGTGGGTCTAGGTCTGGCACCACTGGATGAAGGGCGCTGTGCATGAAACATATGACCTGGAACTAGAAAATTCAAGACGACCAAATGATAGAGATCATAATATATAATTATTACAAAGCTCAATTAACTACTTATCTCCTTTTCTTTCCCCTCTTCTCTCTCCTTTCCTTTTTCTTTTCCTACGCTGCGTCAGTGCCTTGGTCTCCTCTCATTGCACCATTTCTTTTCTTAGCCTGTCCTAGGCTCATGGCTCTCTTTCTCGCCAGTTTGCCATCGTTGCCCATCGGCCCATCGCTCCTCCGTCCCTCCCTCTCCACCACACTGCCACCACAACCTGTCCCATCCAATCTGCAACTTTGGTCCTCCCCTCTATTGCATCGTCGCCATCCATCAGTCCTCATCGTGCCGGCCTCATCCGTTGGCCATCTACTACCTCGCTGCCACTTAGCCTTCCCTTCAACCGTGTCGCTACCGCAACCCATCGCCCTCCATATTTGTGCCTCAGCTCCTCCCCTCCATCACGCTGCCAGCGCCCTCCAATGGTCATTGTGCCTACCTCGGTCACTGCCCATGCACCGCCTTGCTGCCATCACTCAGCCTCCCCCTCCATCGCTCCTTAATCCTCATCCTCTGCGCCATCGCCGGTCATCTTCCCCCTCCACCACCCCTTCCCAGCTTCCCCCACTGTGCCCTCCTCTTCCCCTCTACCTCCCCCTCCTCCCCTAGTGCTGGTCACCCCTCCCCCTCTCTCTTTCGCTGTGCCATGTTTGGGCCATCTAGATCCGACTCTGACACAGCCACCTCCCCGCTCGCACCAGAGTGGCCACCACTCCATATCCTCATCGTTTGAGCTCCAAATCGAGTGGCGAGAGAGCATACTCTATGACTCCAATGCCCGCTAGGGGGCTCTAGCAGTCTAACTAGTTCACATGGGTTTTGCACCAACCCGTGTTGCCATTTCCGCCTTCATGGTGGGCAGGATTGGTGTCGTTGCCTGACCATGGTGGCAGGGACACAATGGAGGTGGCTGAGCGAGGAGCCACACGGCATGGCCGTGGCTAAGAGAGGTTCGATGACGATGGCACTAGAGATGCGAGGTGGCACTAGAGATGCGAGGTGCAAGCACAACACGAAAGGAATGAAGATGGCGGCCACCACCACCATTGTCACCAACGCCTGGGCTGGCATGGCATGGTAGTAGCCCGTCGTGCCATGGGCCATGCCTGGGCCTCGTCGAAGGTGAGTCGTGCCAGCATGACCCGAAGCCCATTGGGCCCATGCCGCGTTGGCACATCACAACCTGACTCTTAGGTTTATGTAGGTGGGTTACTTGACGACAAAGTTTGCAAGATAGTTTCCCGTTGACGAAGTCTCGACATCATTCATCTTTTTTATTGTTTATATACCGGTCAACTAAAAGTATGACAAATTTCGGTCAAACTTTTGGCCATTGGATCGAATCCCACACTTGTTAAGATGAATCACACAAGCCCCATCACTCAAACCTATTCCCCCACCTCCCCTAAGATCTAATCGATGCACATAGCGCTGCCAGTTGCCTGCACTTCCCACATCACTCATCCCGCTACCCTCGACGAGGCCAACTCGCGAACACCTCCCCCATCGCTACCAACTATCAGTGCGGCTATCGCAACTATTGACACCGTCCACCTCCTCCCCCTTTGCCCCTCCTCCACCTCCCCTGCTGCCATCCTTTTTCCCCATCTTCGGCGGCTAGCACCTCCGGGTCCACCACCACCACCTGCTACCTCTTGTTCTTGTTGGCCTCGCTGATCTCCACCACCCACTACCCTCCTCTAAGCCAGTGGCAGGGGCCACCACCATTGCCTCCACAGCCCCTTCCTCCTACAGCGGGGGCCTAGTGAATACAGAATTCTAAAGTGGTGAACCTGAGTCCTAAGCTTGCCACCGTCAGAGACAAAGGTTAAGAGTGCGAACAGATGCATCTAGGAGCAAAATCAAACATGGAGAAATTTGACTGAAAACTGTAAAATTTTTTAGTTGACTGCTATTTAGAAATTGCAGTTTTTTTCTGCAAAAGAATCTATTAAACCTTAGGCCATCGAATCAAAACCACCACTTCTCCTACTGAACTGTGTGTTACCCTTTGTTGCAGCCACGCTCAGGTTGAAATATGATAAAGTAAACTGATTCCAAATTGCACCAAAATTAAGTTATAAGCAAATTATGGCCAAATAAATATGAAACTTGGAGCTCCACCGTAAAAGATAAAACAAGATAGAAGGAACATCGAAAACAATGTCGTAGCACTATAGAGAAGTAGCAATTTAATTAATACCCAACCAACCAGTGGCGGATCCAGGAAAATTTTTTGGAGGGGCTGAAGTACCTTCAGCTCGACCTCAACCCCTTCTACATTATACATCTATGGCTAAATATTTATGGGGGCTCCAGGGGGCTCCAAGGGTCCGATAGCGGTAGGGGGGGCTCGAGCCCCCTCCGCCCCACCGCTGGATCCGCCCCTGCAACCAACGTAGATTTGGTTCATCCCACAATTTCCACTTGGAGATGAGCCGAATGTTGATTTTTATACATTCTTAGAAACTAGACTGATTTTTAGAGAGAAGTCGTATTACTGATTTAATCCCAGAAAAAAAATGGTATGGTTTGTCCGTCATGCGCCCCTCTTTTGTTAAACCTTTGGTGTGATCTAGAGTTGTGACAAATTTGTACTATTTCTTTTAGACTATACACCTTCCGACTTTTCCTTTGCTTAACATAGCTTTCTACTACATCATACCTCAACCACATGTAATTAGTGCACACGGATGGGCAGTAGGTGTTGCTGTTTTGACAAACTCTACAATAAATGTCAACGAAAACACCCCATCATAATCACGAGTCCTCCATTTCACAGCAATTTCTTGCTACCTTAGCCCTTAAGCAACATGGCCCTTTATAACACCTTCGCCTTCCAAGGACTCAACACAGGTAAAGTTTTCTAAAGATTTCATATTTCACAGGGAAAATGGTGGCCGTTGACCCGAAAGCCGCTCCCTCCGCCACGGCCGTCCACCACCAGTTCAACGTTGTCATCGACGGCGCCGAGACGACAATCCATGAGGGCGTGCTCCGGTGCAACGGCGGCACGCTCACCGTGGTCAGCCCGGGCGTCCTCGAGGTCAGCCGGTTCCAGCACGTCGTCGTGCGCGGCGGCGGCCTCGGCGACGTCAGCTTCACCCGGTGCGGATTCGCGGCGGCCGAGGCCTGCGGCGCCGCGTCGTTCCACAGGTGTGACGCGGTGCGCGTCGACGGGGCGCGGGAGGTGGCCGTGCGGCGGTGCCGGTCCGCGGACGTGGAGCGCGCGGGCTCGGTGGGCATCCGGCGGTGCAAGGGCGCCGCGCGCGTGCGCGGCGCCGGGGAGCTGCGCGTCGGGCGGTGCCGGGAGGCCGACGTGGGCAGCTGCGCTGACGTGGCCGTGGGGCGGTGCCGCTCAGCGCGCGCCGACTGGTGCGGCGCGCTAGGTATCGAGCGGTGCCGGTCTGCGGACGTCAGCCGGTGCGGCGCCGTGAGCGTCAACCGGTGCCGCGCTGCGAACGTATCGGGCTGCGGCAGCTTGGTGGTCCGCCGTGGCAAGGTGAACATGGTCGAGGCGCAGCAGCCGCCGATTTGTCAGGAGCAGCCGATGTGCCATCAGGCAGAGCCAGTCTACGCGGCGCCTTTGGAAATCATGAGCAAGTGAAGGAACCTACGAATACGCGGTACTATGGCCAGTTGTCTTATCCGTATGGTACTGTTTAATAAGACAGCATATGAATTATGAACTCTGGTATGGTTGGTATTGTTTTATAATCTTAATATTTCTGTTGTATTTTGCGAAGTTCAGGAGATGTTTGGTTTGTATGGAAGTATTGAAGCACCAGTATGTGTAAGAAATGTTCATCATTTAAAAGTGACGACGTTGTACAGATGTTTGTAAATAAGTAATAAAAATAATTTTAATGTGTTGTTGAAATTGCTTTTCGAGGGAGCAGACGCCCTATTGTCCATGTCCTTGTAGTGGGCACAGAGTATAGCTTGATCCAAATCTACTCATAACTAGGAGTGGATAAATACCTCGAGGCTTCTGGCTCGGCTCGAGCTCGTAAATAGTCGAAGATTAATGTATTGCTCAGATGATTGATTTCATAGTTACTCCCTTGAGAGGATCAAGCTCTAAGCCTAGAGCCAACTCACTCTCTAACCTAACTCCCATGAGAGGGACAGGCGCCAGTCACCAAGACTAAGCCCACCGTCTCAACCCTAACTCTTGCCTCCCTTCCCCTTTTATAGTCTCATAAGTGAACCCTAGACCTAATGGATCCAACCATTAGTCCAAATAGGGATAACCCACTAAGCCCACATAACACTGGATTTTACTCATGCACACTTCCCAAAGCGGCTTAAATGTGGCCCCAATGACTTGTTAAGCCTTTCACGTGTTTGGATCCCACCGAACCGTCCTCGCTTGCAAATGACGGCACCCAGCATCCTTGACCGTCTAGACCTCGACTCCTCGCTGAGCCTAGTCTCGATCCACCTCGCCGTTGCCCGTCATGTCCACCTCAGGTAGCGCCCGCTCCGGTTCCTCGTCGTCCGCTTGCAACCACCTCACCAGCCTCGATCACCTTTGGTATCTCCCTGACCGTTCTGGACCTCAACACCTCCCTGTGCCTAATCCTGGTCCTTCCATGCCTCACCATGGCCTAGCTCCGAAGTCTTGCAACCAACACCAATAAGCAAAGCATCACGTAGCACTGCACCATGCATAAAGATCATCCATTAGCACAAACAAAATGAATGCACCCAAAATATTGATTCTAATCCTAGAACCAAGCAGTAACCTCATGTGCACAAGGCAACAAACATCTTGGTCAACCCTAACCAAAACACCAAAAAATTCAGTGAACAAACTCAGCACAAAGACTAGTCTGATATGACTTACAAGTATCGAATGCACAAGAAAAGAAGCACTCGTAGCCCACGAGATCCTTCCAGCAGGCTACGACCACATAGCAGACTGTTACGACCATCACACAGGTCACTACGACCATGCAGCAGACACTACGACCAGTGCTTATAGAACATACGACTATCGCTTACTTTGGCTACTATTTACCCAACCAGATCGCTACGACCTATAATTACCACAATCGATAGCCACGATCACCGATCACACAGGCTTCGACTTCTGCACCTGATCGCTATGACTATCGAGCACCATAGCCTACGACCATCGATTGCAGGCTACGACTATCAACCAAAGGTATGACTATCGATCACCAGGCTTTACGACTACCAATCACGACTAGCAGAAGCTACAACTATCAAGTCGTAAGAACTCGTGCCAACCACCAAGTCGTAAAAGCACCTGCGACCACCAAGTCGTAAAAGCACCTACGACCACAAAGTTGTAAGAGCACTGCGACCACCAAGTCGAAAAACAGAAGTCATAGAGCCGAAAGTTATTGAGAGTAAAGTCGTAGAAAGAAGACTTCTGCACAAACCTCAAAAACCAAACTCAACCTCTACACAAACTCTAATGCAAAGGTCAATTACTCATCACAACCATGGGGTGACCTCCACATGGTCTCACAATCTCCCCCTTGATGAGTATATTGACAAACACAGAAAATGCATGAAGATGAGTTTGTTTTTGAAAAGAAAAGCAAAAAAGTTGCAAAAACTAGACATGGTCTAAAAGAAGTGAAGAATGAGCTAATGACCATGTTGACAAAGTGTGAAATGGAGCAAACAGTAAGAAAGAGCAAGTTTTCTACAAAAGCTCCAAATCTCACAAAAGCCCAATCTTGCTCACAGTCCAAAGGAAAGAGCAATTGCTTACCATGACCATTCTTATAGCAAGATGACCAAGCATTCTCCCCCTTTAATGCCTTTTGCACCCCTTAATGCCTTTTTCTCTATCATTTCCCCCCTTCTGGCAATAGAGTCATCAAGATGCATGGAAGAAAATAGAACATGAATGAAATGGAGTGACTGCATTTGATTCATTTTAAGCATTAGGAGCCATGAAGATTATCCAAAGTGACTTTCTAAATATTACACGAAGCCATATAAGGTGAAAGTGCTATCTAGATCATGACAAACCATGTCTTGCCAAGCTAAAGCCAAATAAGTCATAATATGAAATTAAAAGGATTGTTTAACATGTCATGTCACTCAAGATCATATTCTAGCTAAAGGTTTCTGAACATGAGTCAAGCCATGTCAATATTCTAAGTGGAACCAAGAAGCTATAATTGAGTCAATTTAGAGTGCTACAAGTTCAAAAATGAAACATTTGTTCAAGTTCTTCATATCACCTATAATTGAGCAAATTTAGCACATTTGGCATTTTTAGAAATCCATGGTTGGTTTCAACATTTTTAACAAGATTTTGTTTTCTTAGCCATGTGCTAGATCTCAAGCCTTATGTGACTACTCCAAGCAAGAAGCTTAAGGAAATGATCTTAGTCATCCAAAACTCCCTCTGAGTTCATGCCTAGTGCAATGGCAAGCCATCTCATGAGAATGGATTGGTGAGATCAGTTTTTTCGCACGGAAGAGATCTTTTTGCATTTTTTTTGACTTAGTTCAAGAACAAAGAGTTAATACTAACTCATGCTTCACTAATGAACTAACATAGCTCAATCTAAAGCTCAATGCAGATTTAAGACTCAACTCATCTTATTTGACATGACATGAATCATAAGAGGATCACTAGAGCCAGACTAGTCACAAGATCGAACAAGACATGATTTGATTCAAGCTGTACATATTTAATTAAGCTAACATGGCAAAAGCTAAGCAACACATAGAAGAAAATGATAAATCTAGCAAGATATCATAAGACATGGCAAGATGTAAAGCATGATATCATGTTACATAAGGATAATAGTCAAGGCTCCATGATTTGTACAAGCATTCATGTATATACAGTGCAATATAACATAAATGAATGCACAACAAATAAGCTCCCCTGGAAAGCAGCCCGAAAAGAAAGAGAAGCTCCAACTACCCCAAAAGAAGGCAAATTGAGAAGAACCAAAAAATGAGGCGTAAAATCTAAAAAAAGAGGGTTCAAACTCAACGAGATGACTCCCAAACACACACGTCCCTCATGGTCTCTAGCCTATAACCTCATACCACAGAGTAAAAAGCACACTAGCTATCAAAGCACAAGACATTAATGGCCAAGAAGAAAGTTCAAACTAGGTATCAGATAATCCTAGAGAACCAAAGCTCAAACTAGACAGTAAATAATCCTAGAGAACCATTTAGATGAGAGGTGTGACTGAGACAACATCACCTAGAGTTGGCTCCTATCTATCCAATCAGACCCTTCCTACCACTAAAACTAGAATATTATGCGAAACCAAGTGGTGGAAGGCAAGAAATTGAAGATCACAAGGGAGTAAACCTCTGTCACATCACTCAGTGATGTGGTGTAGTTGATGTGATGAAGGCTGATTGAAGTTGCATCGTGAAATCAAGAAGCTCAAGGGAGGTGAGAGACCCATAGCATCAATCATAACCCACATGGTCTCCCCTCATATCCACAACCTGTAACTTAAACACAGGAACAATTGGTGTCCTAGTACTGGGGCAAATGATATACAAGCATGGATCTAGTATTGAGACATATGACAACAAAAGTAGCATCACAAGTACTAATGACAAAAAAAACACATGAGAACACACCCCCACACAAGCTCAATCTAGCCCTCATCAAAGCATCTAGAACAACAAGCCTAGTGCAACCCAATTCTAGAAGAAGTTTGCGAACTAACCACAGTTCTAATGATACCTAAGCATAAGCACAATCTAAAGCTACCAAGATGTCATACAGACTATTTCATGCCAGAACAGAAATGAATAAGATCAAAATATACATGCATCTCAATGAATTACAACCATACATACATAGCAGGTGACAAGGAAAAGTCACAGAAGCATATGCTAGCATGCATACAAGTATAAGCATGTACACATGAACCAAAAAAGGATAAGAAGGTATAAACAAACATAGCATCATGACATAGACAACTATCAAAGATATAATCAAACTTAAAATGTCCATAAACAAGCATGCATCATGTAGGCATATATCATGACAAACCAAAATCATGGATAAGTATGCTAACATGTATAAATAATGATGAATGGACATAAGGAGTAAGATGTAAGAAATAAACCATGATAGATACAACAAGGCACAAAATCATGATGATTCTTGACTTCTAATACACATATTCTATAAGACACTTATGCTCATGAAGTCAAGTCAAAGCTTAAGCATCCAATAAACTAACATATATAATCATGACACATGGATATCTAAGCAATATACACACAAAGGCATGACAAGAAGGTATCAAGAGTAAAACATGCCAATATAGTACAAGTGAGCACATGGACAAGCACAACATGCCAATTATGATTAATACATGAATATAAGAGCATGAGGATATAGAATAGCTTACAAAGTAGGTGGAAACACCAAACGTGAAAGCATATGCCTCTTCGAGGCCATCAAAGGAAGTGGAGAACCAACAAGTGTTCTAATCACGTAATGAAGGAAAAGGCTAGAACTCAATCAAGTATATGTTCTCCATTCCGCGTATTAACACCTACAAATCACAAGAACAAAGTACCCGAGTCTTGGATCCCGAATGGTTAGTAAGCATGTACTTGAGAACCCAAAACTTTGACACACTCACAATAGAACTATGCAAGTTAGCATGATGCAATGGATGGTTCGTGCAAGGAAATCTGATCCTGGAGGCATACCGCAAGTGGACAACTCGACAAGTAAAACAAATGCCATCTTTGAAAAAGCGGCGAATGCCTTACTTGAGAGCACCAAGATGAGAACCAACCGATGCACCAAAAGAACTCACAACTCCTCCTCGTCGTAGATGCATACCTCGATTGGGCGAACGAGGTCCACCATTTGAGAAACGGCGGAAATCCTTCCTCGGGACAGCACGTGGACAAAAACCAAAATCATAAGAATCAAGTTCACGACGCCGATGATGTCCATCCTTCTCACAAAATGAGCAATGGTGCAAATGTCTACTATAAGACATGGTCCGAAAGGATAAACCACCATCCTTGCTCAAAAAGAGAAATCCCTTGGACAACACTAGAAGAGCCAACAAGAATTGCACTAGCCAAAATATGAGCATTAAAGATATGGCACAAACGCCAATAATGAAAGAACTATGCTCACTACAAGAAAGATCCAACTCCAAATAAAGGAGGTGACTAAGTCACAAGATTCAACGCTCGTATCATCGTGTTCTCTCCTCAAAGCATTTACACCATCTCTGAAAGAATGACAATATATGCTAGAGATGAAAATGCAAGAAACCAATGAATTGGACCAAAATGAGGAACAAAGCTAGTACAAATATAAAACAGGAGAAGTAGGCTATCAACATGAGAATCATGAACATAAGCACTAGGCTTACTAATCTCAGCCCTAGTAAACTCAAGCTCCTCCATACATGTGCAGTGAGTCAATTTTAATATCTCATTTTCAGACTTTTAGCATGCAAAAAGAGAAATCAAATTTTCAACATTTACAAGAAAAAGACTCACAACCTACACATGATAAATGAGATTCCAGCCTAGCATGAACAATTTAGCAATTTTATCATTTAGGCATCTCACATTATCCCTAAGAGTAAGCATATTAATCTTGGATAGGGCCAAGGTCACATTGAGGTTTTACCTTGCTCATGATGAGTCGACGCTCGTCCTCCTTAGCATCATCATTCGTGGACTCCAAATCCTTCTTCTCCCTGGCACTTGAACAACCAAAGGTAAAGAATGTACCATAAAGCTCACACTTGTGGTTTCTTGCAAATAAAATCACTCTCTAGTTGATTTCAAGCCTCTTATTACAAAGGACATCATTGGCAAAAACACCTCGACAAGATGCAAAGAAAAGCTTACAAAGTTCCCTACTAGTTGCCATGCTCAAGATCAATTAAGATCAAACACAGAGCCAACATGGCTCTGATACTACTTGTAGGACCAGACAAGCGACAGAGGGGGAGCGTGAATGTGCCTTCAAATTCTCCCCAAGTATCCACTCAACTCCTTTCTCCAATAGCTACTGAGCTATGAAGACCAGAGTTGAAAGCTCACTGGAAAACCGAGACAATAGACCAAACAGAGCAAGAAAGACGAGATCTATCAACATGGTTGAAACTTACTATGTGGTTGTAAGTCTCAACAACATGGTCGAACTCAGACAACAAGGTCAAGAGCATACAATGTGGTCGTAAACCCGACTACGTGGTCGGAAGCAGACACATGATCAAATACCAACAAGTGGTCGAACAAACAACGTTGTTGTAACCCGCCGAGACCAAGGTCGAACCTACGTGGTCGTAAGCCAACGAGTGGTTGAACGACCAACATGGTTGAAGAAATGAACGTGGTCAAAAACTTCTCAGAAGAAACAGAGTAAGAACAGAGGGGCACACGACCGCATGATACAAATTCAAATAACTTTTGATTCAAGGATCAACTGGTCATGAAACTTTGAACACAGCAAGAATAAACTCTCAAGGGGTTGCTTTGATCTTTAATTGAAAATTCATCAAGCACATAGGGATCTTTCTTCAAAGACTCCAATAACGCACAAAAGAGAAGACGAGAGAGTGAACCGCGAATCAGACTATGCTGATGGGAGTAGAATAGCCAAGATGGCTTTGGGCATGATTCCGAACACACAGCAAGTCAGACCATAGACAAGAATGTTCTCTCGAAACAAGAAAGAAAAGAAAAAATCAAAGAACAGAGAAGCACCAAGAAAGCATAAGAACAAAAACAAATAAACTCAAAGCCATCTAGACAACAATACTTAAAAGATAGATCAAGAATAGATGTATTGCTCTGAGGATTGAGTTTACAGCCACTCCATCCAGGAGGACCAGGAGCCCAACTACTCCATACACAAAACCTTAAACATGAACACATGCAAGAATGGTGGAAAAACACCAGAGAGCTTCATGAGATTTCACCAAGAATGTGCAAAACCGAATCCGAGAGAATAAGAACACAAATAGAACCACTCGTGGGTCAAGGGTAGCCAAGATGGCTTGGAGTACAATCCCACATGTCATTGCGATTCAGAACAACATCAAGATCTAGCCAAGAACACCTTCAGATCAAGAAGACAGAGGAACAGAACGAAGAATACAGAGGAAGAACCAAATCAAAGTCGAGCAAACTCAAACACAGAAGAGACACACGAAACATATAGTCGAAGATTGATGTATTGCTCAGATGATTGGTTTCACAGCCACTCCCCTTGGAAGGGCCAAGCTCTAAGCCTAGAGCCAACTCACTCTCTAACCTAACTCCCATGGGAGGGAGAGGTGCCAGCCACTAAGGCTAAGCCCACCGTCTCAACCCTAACTCTTGCCTCCCATCCCCTTTTTATAGTTTTATAAGTGAACCCTAGACCTAATGGATTCAACCATTAGTCCAAATAGGGATAACCCATTAACCCCACCTAACACTGGATTTTACTCATGCACACTTCTCAAAGCGGCTTACATGTGGCCCCAATGACTTGTTAAGCCTCTCACACGTCTGGATCCCACCGAACCATCCTCTCTTGCAAATGATGGCACCCAACATCCTTGACCGTCTGGACCTCGACTCCTCCCTGAGCCTAGTCCTGGTCCCCCTCGCTGTTGCCCATCATGTCCACCTCAGGTAGCTCCCACTTCAGTTCCTCGTCGTCCGCTTGCAACCACCTCACCAGCCTCGATCATCTTCGGTGTCTACCTGACCGTTCTGGACCTCAACACCTCCCTGTGCCTAGTCCCGGTCCTTCCACGCCTCACCATGGCCTAGCTCCGAAGTCCTGTAACCAACATCAATAAGCAAACCATCACGTAGCACTGCACCGTACATAAAGATCATCTATTAGCACAAACAAAATGAATGCACTCAAAATATTGATTCTAATCCTAGAACTAAGCAATAACCTCATGTGCACAAGGCAACAAATACCTTGGTCAACCCTGACCAAAACACCAAAAATTCCAGTGAACAAACTCAGCACAAAGACTGGTCTGATATGACTTACAAGTACTCAAATGCACAAGAAAAGAAGTACTCGTAGCCCACGAGATCCTTCCAGCATCCTACGACCACATAGCAGACTGCTACGCCCATCACACAGGTCACTACGACCATGCAGCAGACACTACGACTTACCCAACCAGGTCGCTAGACCTACGATTACCACAACCAATATCCACGATCACCGATCATACAGGCTTCGACTTCTGCACCTGATCGCTATGACTATCGAGCACCACAGCCTATGACCATCGATCGCAGACTATGACTATCAACCAGAGCTACGACTATCAATCACCAGGCTTTACAACTATCGATCACGACTAGTAGAAGCTATGAATATCAAGTCGTAAGAACTTGTACCGACCACCAAGTCATAAAAGCACCTACAACCAAAAAGTTGTAATGGCACCTGCGACCACCAAGTCGTAAAAGTAATTGGTGCATATTTGAACAGTATCTGTGATGCCATTCGTTACCTCATAAGTTCCCCACAAGTGGTAACCAGGTTCATAGAGTACTGCCAGCCAATGGGCAAGAGCCAATAAAATTTGGTCCTAACATGAAGGTGAGGTGGAACTCGACATATATCATGTTAAAGAAGATACAAGGGTACAAACATGTTATATCCATTTTTGTCAATGCTAACTCCTAAAATAATAAATTGGTAGTTACTAATTTAGATTGGCATATTTCGTTTTTGAGAGCTTTTAAGACCTTTTTATAAAGCAACAAAGGTTCTATATGGTGTTTATTATCCTACCTCTTGCTTAGTTATATAATTATTTTGTTAATTGCAAACAAAATTGCCAAATCTAGGGAGGATTCCCTTTTAGGCCATGCTGTCGTAGCAGTGGAGGAAAATTTTATTAAATATTTTTGTTCTATTTCACACTTGTATTACTTTGCTATCATTTTCGATCCTACAAAAAAAAGTTGGCAGGCTTACAGGTTGGTTTGGTGCGAATAGGTGAATGCTTTGGCCTTGATTATTTGGAAGCTTTCGCACATGTCAAAGAGGAGTTTTTTTCATGTTTTTTTTGTATGTATCATGATAAGTTTGGTAGCAGTGGAAGATCGGCGGACTCATAGCAGACGCAACAAGGAAAGGCAAGCTTGACATCATACTTATGGAAGAAGTTAAAGGGCAAGTCTACTTCTTCATCCTCTCAGTCTCAGGCGACCTCTAAGTGGAATTCTATCTCAGAGTTGAACCACTACTTGGAGCATGATTTTGCAAATACTGATCTTGATCTTACTGGTGGAGGCAAGATAGACTTGCTCAAGTGGTGGAAGAACAACAAGCATATATTTTCTGTGCTGTCACATTACGCATGGGATGTTCTCCTGGTGCTAGTGTCCACCGTCTCTTCAGAAGCGACGTTCAGCACGGTAGGGAGAATAATTGAAGAGAGAAGATCATCTCTTATGCCTAGGATGGTGGTGGCAATCACATGCGCCAAAGACTGGGAATTAGCCAAAGAGCGGCAACAACATCAACTGGAGGATCTTGAAATCGTACAGGCGTATGCTAGCTAACCTCGAACGCATGAATGACCTAGACATTGATGAGTCGATACTATGTACGCATGTTGTTATAGTTAGTATGTATATATTGTTACTGTACTCTTTTCCTTACTCGGAGAACCCCACTCTAGGGCGTAAGGTTTTAACGGGGAAGTAACATTGTATTTTTAAAATATCAAAGAAATTTCACTTTTCCCGAAATATTTACGTCATTGCGTGCCCATAATTTTGTGCAACTAATTCAATTTCAACTAGTTTTTAATGAGGCAGGTATGAGAGAAAGGAAGATGACGACCGTCGCCACCATCGTCGCTGCCGCCTTCGTCGTGTATAGTTACTTCGGACTGAACTTAGGCTAGCACGGCACGAACACTAGCACGATGAGCTTTGGGCCGTGCTTGGACCTAACCAGAAGCGAGGCAGGCCGGCATGGTACGGTACGGTGAGATGACTGTGCCGAATCGACACGGCACAAAATGGCGCAAAGCACGATGCTCTAATGGCACTTGTATGATAAAAGCCGTCTTGTCATAGTAGCTCTGTCAAAAGCATCACTTTGCAAAGCAAAGCAGGCGTCGTGGGCATCAAACCCGAGGGGAAGCCACTCACATATAATAAAACACACGAAGCTTGCAGTGATTCTGTAGCGAGAACACCGGCCGTGCATTTCTTATTTATTTGGTGATTTTAGCCAAAATTGCTAAGTGCACACCAACAAGCATACCAGGAGGCTTTTTGATCTACTTTGCTTCACATACATGGTTGGTGTACCAAGGAAATTGTCGATTTTAACTAGGTTGAGAGACTAGATGGTTACCAGGTTTTAGACGATAGTACCAGTCAAGTAATGATGGTAGTATCAGTCTGGTGGTAGTGATAGTACCGGGCATGGGCAGCGGTACTATCGTAGGTGCGGTATGATCGGTCTCTAGATGACGGTAGCTATTTTCCAGAGAGTCTTATTTCTGATGGTTTTTTTTGTGGCAGCCAGGTCTGATAGTACTGGTGCAAAATCGTGGTACTACCGGAGATTGGTATGATCATGGCTTAGTTGGCATTAGTATTGGCCTTAGGCAAGCGGTCATACTGCTCCCCTATTACTAAAAAAGGTTAAGGGCCAGTCGGACCAGCCAATGGTTGGTGGTATGACCTGTGCGGTCACTACTATAAGAAGGGTCATCACAGATGATTTAGAACTATCATCACAAATGGTTTTCTGAACCGTTTGAATTTATGGGTCAGTGATAATCAGAGATTATCACAGACGGTTTGTCAGCCATCTGTGATAAATATAACATAGACGGTTTGTAACTAGAACCGTCTATGATACTCTAACATCACAGATGGCTCGAAGTTAAAATCGTCTGTGATACTCTAACATCACAAACAGCTCGAAGTAAAAACCGTCTATGATAGTCTAACATCACAGATGGTTCTATCTACCAAACGTCTATGATAGGTGAGTATCACAGATGATTGTAATATAGAACCATCTGTGATAGTCCTTCATAGGCAGTTTATACCATAAAATCATCTGTGATAGTTTATACTATATCTAAATTTTTTTCCTTTTGGCTAGCCTCAAGAAATATTAGCTATGCCCTTTGAAAACAAGCAAATATAGTAGCAAACACAACAGCACATTCCATTAGAATCCACCATTACAACATCACAAGATAATAATCAGGTTACCCATCTAATACAGTAAGAACATGGCAAGAACACATTCTAATCCTATGAACCCAACTCTTAAATATAGAAAGAACATATATCCTAATCTTACGAACCCAACTTTTAAACATGGCAAGAACACATCTTCTAATCCTATGAACCCATGGCAAAAACATAGAATGCGGAGAGATCCTAGTAGCGCGTGAGCTGGATGTCCTTGACGCCGACTTGAGCACCGTCTTGGTAGCTAGTTGCTTCTACGGTGCCTTACAGCGAAGGAGAGGCGGCGGTAGCATCACTTTATGTCACGACGGTGAGACTGAACAATACACTCTTAGGACACTTACGACAAGAGTATGTTGTGCAATTGACCGTGGTGTCACAACGGAAGCACTAGCTCACGGCGGTAGTTGGCGTCATCGAGGAACAAGCTAGGAGTGGATGAACTAGCTAGGAGCAGCCGGTAGAACTCATGCATCTCAGAGTGAAAGGGAGAGGGGGAGTAATTGATAAGGGGCGGGAGGTGGGAGGAACCAGTGCCTGCCATTCGATGCAAAGAGAATAGACGGGTGAGATCAGAATCCTGGGGGAGATGCCATGGATCGGTGTTGTGGCATTATCAGAGACGGTTTGTTATACGAACCATCTGTGATAATGCACATATGACAGACGGTTCTTATAAATAAACGTCTGTGAATTATCACAGATGATTATTAATACGAACTATCTGTGATGTCTGTATTATCACAGATGGTTTATACTAACAACCGTCTATGATATTTTCACAGACGGTTATTAATAAGAACCGTCTATGATGTCTTACTTTATCATAGACGGTTCGTATAAATAACCGTTTGTGAAAATATCACAGATGGTTGTTAGTATGAACTATCTGTGATAGTTGCAGCATAGACAGTTCATAGGAACCGTCTGTGATAGTTGTAACATAGACAGTTTATAGGAACCGTTTGTAATAGTTGCAGCATAGACAATTTATAGGAATCGTCTGTGGTGTAGCCGTTCAGTAATCCTCTTTTGTAGTAGCGGGTATGACCGCCATGAGCAGTGCAGTCATACCAGATGAGATCAGTCAAGTTAGTTATGAAATTTGAGATTTGTGGGAGATTTATTCATGAGATGATGTTGGAACTCTAGTCATGGTTGTTTTGTGTTGCATGTTACATTTTTATACTAACGTGGGTCAAGTTATGAAGAACTCGTGTCCAGAAACTATTTCTTAGTCTTGGATATGCAGGAGAGCTTGGAGACAACTTTGGTCAACGACGGATGACCAGGACTAGGTTAGGGTGGATCAAGGTCTAGAGCGACCAAGGAGATCGTGTGGGATGGTTGGGCTAAAGCATGGCATACAGTAAAGTCAAGGAATGAGTTTGAGAGAAGGTTCAACAACTAGTTAGATCAAGTGGCTTTGTTAGTTTAAGTGAGAAGTGGTTCGATGGGAGCCAAAAATATGAGAGACTTGTCGATAGGAAGAAGGCTATTGATCAACCTACACGTAACATGCATGGTCGCTTGCACAATAAGAACAAGATAGAGTTAAGGGAAGGTGCCTGGAAGTTTTGTCAGGGGCATTACGGGAAAATACCCCGAACTAGACTTGAGGCCTACACCAAAACCATGGTGCGGGAGACGAAGGGAAGTGGTTTAGGGTTAAGATAGGGTTATGTTTGTGAAGTAGATCAAACACTTGGGGTGAGTGGGTTTATTCTTGTAAGCACATTGAAAAGCATGTGTGTGAGTGAAAACATGGCATTGCGGGGTTGATGGGTTTCCCATAATCCTTAGCGGGTTTGGACCTACTAAGGGGGCTGGTTAAGCTATATGAACATGGAGGAGATATAGGATTTACAAGGAAATAGGAAGAGTTTCTAGGATTATGCTAGTTTCTCCCTTCCTTCATGATGTGAATAAGAGTGGGACTTGTGGAAGGTCCTTTGTAGCCAACAAGCTGTATTGAATCATTACTGTTCATGCAATAGGTCAAGTTCTTATCATTTTTGTGCTCTTGTCTCAATTTGCCTGTGTTCTAGATCTTGCTAGTGGTAACTTGGTTCTTTTTATACTTCTCTTGATCTTGATATGATCCATGATATGTAAAAGATACTAGTAAATCTTTAGGATCAATCTTTGCCCATCTAGACAACTCTTATAGCAAGAATTAAGATCTTGCTTGGTTCTTACCTTTTTGGACTAAGATTTGTGATTCTGTGATCGTGGCCCTTCTAGCCCAAATTTGTGCTCGAATCGCCTTATTAGGACATGTGAGAGATGATCTAGAACTTTTCATGACTTAGATCCTCATGAGCAAAAAGTAATTTGAGTTTTAGGGTTTGGTGTGTTTTTGTGACCCAGAACGAGATTTCTTTAATTGGATGGAATCATGTCCAAGAACATTCTATTTCTTGGTTTGATTTGGTTCCTAACATCCTTACAAGGGTCCATACTAATTTTGATAGTGTTTAGTCAGGGTTTGATCAAGATCCACGAATTTGGGTTTTTGTCCCAAGGGATTTGTGTCTAAAAATAGGAGTGTGGTAATACTAGCTATCCCTTAGTGGTAGTGCTAGCTATCCCTTAGTGGTAGTACCGGTTGGGAGCAATCGTACTGGCTTCCCTTAGGTGGTAGTGTCGGTTGGGAGCGGTAGTACCGAACTTGTCGAGAAAACTAGGTTGATGCATCTTTTGATCTTAGATATCTGTAGGTTTTGTGTAGGAGGTGTAATCCAAACTTGATGACTTTCATAGTCATTTGAGTGAATATTTTGGATATTGGGGAGAGAAAAGCTTCTACAATTATTCACCCTCTTTGATTGTCGGCATCGATCCAACATAGGTACACACATATTCGTACTAACAAATTTTGGATTTATTCCATATGGTAACTATGAAGTATGATCTTTCACTGCTGGATAAAGACACGAGGTTTTCTCTATGGCAAGTCAAGATGCGAACTGTTCTATCAAGTTTGATTTTGATGACACACTTTTGAGAATTGACAAGATGCCAACGACATTGTCCATTGATGAGAAGCAACATAAAGATTGTAAGTCTTATAATCTTCATCTATCAAACAATATTCTGTAGTAGGTTTTGAATTAGACATCCACTGTAGCATTATGGTAAGGTTATAACCAACAAGATGCATATGAAGCAGAAGCTTTATTCTTACAAGATGGTAGGGGGAACCTCATTGTTATACTATCCGACAGCTTTCAAGGAAGTTGTTGCTAACGTTGAGTCTATATAGGTAAAATATGATGATGAAGACTTGGGTCTTATGCTGTTATGTTTAATGCCTAGTTCGTACTCTCATTTCAGAGATACTATTCTATATAGCTGAGATACTCTTACTCTTATTGAAGTACATAAAGCACTATGAAAAAGAAAAGATGAAACTTATGGTTTCCGATGAAAGTTCAAGTACGCATGCAAAAGGTTCAGAAAATAGGAGAAGGGTTCAAACGATGATTACAGAGGCAGAAGCTTGAGCAAATATAGAGGCAGATCTAAATCCATGAATAGAAAGTCATGCAAGTATTGCAAGAAGAATTGTCATGACATATTCGAGTGCTAAAAATTGCACAACAAGATAAAGACAAATTACAATTTTAAGAAGGATCAACAAGAGAATAAAGCTAGAGCCACCATTGTTACTAAAGAAGGTTCTAATACAGATGTTCTCATTGCCATTGCTGGTGATTCCAAAACTGGTGATGGGTGGGTTCTTGATTCAGCTTGTACATTCCATATGAGGACAAACCACGAGTGGTTCGTTACATATCAAGCTACACCAAGTGGATCCGTGTTGATGGATGATAATTCACCATGCAAGATTGTAGGCACTGGTTTATCCAAATTAAGATATTTGATGGCACTATTAGAACTTTGTTGGATCTTTGACATGTTCTGAATTTGAACAGAAATCTTATCGCATTGACTACTTTTGATGCTAAAGTGTACAAGTATTCAGGTGGGTGTGGAGTTTTGAAGGTTTCCAAAGATTCTCTTGTTATGATGAAGGGTGATATGAAGGTTACCAACCCATATCATTTGCAAGGCACTACAATTTTAGGTAATGCTATTTTTGCCTCAAATAAATCATCTAATTCTGATGCTACTAATCTTTGGCATGTGTTTCAGGCATATAAGTTAAGCTGGTATGATGGAGTTATGCAAAAGAGGACTCATTGATGGTCAAAACATCGATAAATTGAAGTTTTGTGAACACTGTGTCTGCAGTAAGCAAAAGAGGGTGAAGTTCAATACTGCAACTCACTCTACGAAAGATATATTGGATTATGTTCACTCTTATATGTGGTGAGAATCTTGTGTTTTGTCCCTTATAGGTGTAAGCTACATGTTAACCATAATTGATGATTACTCGAGAAAAGTTTGGGCGTATTTCATCAAGCACAAATCAGATGTGCTTAAGACATTCAAGGAGTGAGTGATTATGATTGAGAAACAAATCAGCAAGCATGTCAAGAAGCTTCATACCAACAATAGCTTAGAGTCCTGTTCTTGAGAATTTGAAGTTTTATGTAAATTAGAGGGCTTTGTGTGAATTACACTATCTTTGATACTCTTTAGAAAAATGGTGTGACCAAACGCATGAACAGAACTATTATGGAGAAGTGTTACTTTTAATGAATCTACTATGTTGCATAGTAAACCATCTATTGGTGGTCCCATTAAGAAGCAGCAGAAGTCAAGCATGCAGGTCGAGTATATTGTTGATTTAGGATTCTCACCAAAAGCTAACAAGAAAAATACATAGGAAGTTCCTATTGTTGCACTGTCAACACATCATTCCATTGAAGCTGATAGAGAAAGAAGGAAGATCTAGCCTTCTAAGAGATCGATTAAAGAAGTCAATGGTGTGGTTTATTGTTTGAATGTGATAGAAGATACTGAAGTTACTACAGACTTTTAGCCTATTTAGAGACTATCTCTTCTAGTGATTCAGAAAGATGGATGACTATCATGCATGAAGAGATGGAATCTTTTGAAAAAAATGGCACTTGGGAGCTAGTCAAGTTTCCAATTGAGAAGAAGTCTATTCACTACAAATGGATCTTTAAGAAGAAAAGAGGAGTTTCACCAATCGAAGAGGTTAGGTACAAAGAGAGACTTGTTGTTAAAGGATACAACCAAATTTCAAATATTGATTTCACGTATGCCTTTTCCCCAACTGTGAAGCATAGTTCTATGCGCACTTTACTCAGTATTGTAGTCATGCATGATTAGGAGCTTAACCAATTGGATGTGAAAATCATGTTCTTACATGGGGAGTTGGAAGAAGACATTTATATAGAGCAGCCTGAAGGTTTTGCCCTTCTAAAAAATGAGAAGTTTGCTTGCAAGTCAAAACAAAATCTATTTATGGTTTGAAGCAATCACCTAGATAGATGTACAAAAGATTTGATTCCTTTATGATCTCTCAGTATTTTAAAAGATTCAATTATGATAGTTGTGTGTATTTGAAGACTGTTAATGGTTTACCTATTTACTTGCTTCGATATGTTCGTGATATGCTGATCGCAACAAAAGGCAAGACTAAAATTTCAATGTTAAAGGCACAACTGAGCAGTGAATTTTAGATGAAGGATCACGATAAATCAATGAAGATCCTTGGTGTGGAAATAATTAGAAATAGATAGTTTGGAAAATTATAACTAAATCGGAAAGGGTATGTTGATAAAGTCCTTCATCGTTTCAACACGATTAGGCCGCATATTTCAGAGTTTCTTCAGCACCAAGTCCACAATCAAATGATGATGTTGAGTACATGTCTAGAGTTCCATATGTGTGCAGTTAGTTTGCTTATGTATGCTATGGTATGTTCTCACACTGATTTATCTTAATCGTTAAATGCTGTTAGTAGATACATGACTAGTTTTGGAAAAGAGTATTGGAAAGCAGTTCAATAAATTTTCAGATATTTGCGGGACACTTCTGATGCTTGTTTACACTTTGGAAAGACTAGAGATGGGTTGTTGGTTATGTGGATTTTGATTTTGCTGGAGATTTGGATAAGATATTGGTTATGTATTCACTGTTAGAGAATATGTGGTTAGTTAGAAAATAAGTTTGCAAGCTACCATTGGCTTGTCTACTGCAGAAGTCAAGTATATGATTATTTATGAGGCTTGCATGTCATTGCTCATGGTGATATTAAAGTCAGCAAGATAAGTATTTGTCAGACCCAGATTTTGCAATCCGGAATCTACTGTGTTTAACTGCACTATTCCCTGGATCAGTAGATAGTGCACACAGTTACAGTTCTGAATATCAAAGTACATATCATGCGGAAACGTAATTAAAATAATAAACTTACTCATGGGCTGATTAGGCCGAAATCAATAAATTGCAGCAGCGGAAGAACGAAGCACACCGGTGGGACCTTCAGGACATGCCCACAGGCAGCCAACTGGAGGTTCGCGACCTAGCCCTTGACATCTTCATCTTCACCTTATCCGCCAGCTTGTCCACTCTTGTTGCTGAGGCGAGGTGACTTGACTCTTGATTCTGAATTTTGCCGCAAAAGCGAGCGTGAGCACTCCGACCCCGTGCTCAGCAAGCCAATACACAGAATGCAGTATATAACATGTATGGCTAACCAAATGATGGCTTAGGTTTATTTTCTTTTGCGAAGAGTGCTTTTGAATACAATTATATAAAAATTCCTTAAGACCTAGCATTTTGAACACACGTATATGTTGTAAATGAATGCAGTAATAATAGTGATTCAGATTCCATCCACCGTTACATGGCATCTGCACCATATAGCAATTCTTCAGCGTTATAGCCGCTTAACTTACCACTGGGACGACACCCAGGACAATTCCAAACCAGGGCAGTCCATCGCCCTTTCACTTTTCCATTCCCAGTTTTTCAATATTTTTAAAACAGAACTATATCTAGTTAAGTTCCCATGTCTGCCCTTGACCGTGGGCACGGCTATTCGAATAGTTTTAGACTCTGCAGAGTTTGTACACTTTCACCACAAGAGACAATCAACTCGTTGCCCCACACGATTCCTTAGACGTGTGGTTGAGCAGACCATCACAGTGACTTTTCAAAGTATCTAGACCCTTTTGTCATCTCACTTTTATGGGAAACTGCCCACTTGCGGTGGGTCCCATCTGTGCGCGGGATGTTTTCCCCAGCCCCTACGCAGCCGGACTTCTACCTCTCCGCAACGTAGGACAGCGGGAAAACTTCACCCTCCACTGGTGTCCCTTCAGACCCCCTTGCCATAGCATAACCCCTTCACACCCCTACCAGTGAGATGAGTCCGGAGTTTCGATAAATTTACTTAGCCAAGTTGTATTTTACAAACTTGTGGTTGTACTGTTTTACACAAGAGGTCATGACAAGATTCAGTCCTTAGTGGTATCTGGGCGGTCTACCACTAACCCACTTTGTGCTTCCACTGCACCACACTCACACCCTCAAACCAATCCGCCCAGATATTTAAGCAAGTTGGGGACTTTGATGGTATAAAATAGTCATGTCAAAATATGCCAGTCATTCCCAATATGACTGCCCAAACTATTTTCTCATCATTAAAAGCGATCATGATGTATGGGGCATTTCAGCGCCCCCTGAGTATTAATGCAACACTAAGCATAGCATATCATTAGGGACTTATTTTCGAAATATTAGTATTATACTTTTGCTAGGGCGACAAGGTTTACACATCCAATCATTCCAAAGGAGGGTAATACTATTCAAGGTAAACATTGGCATATAACTAGAATATCAAGTTTAGCATGTATTTGCATAAAAATAACAGCATGCATTTTGTTAATTTAACACAAAGTAATTTGTATAAATGTGGGTTCAACATGATCAAAGTATTGACTCGCCTGGCGCGGTTTGCTGCGGTCTTGAGCTCACACAATGCTTTCTCTTGAGTTTCGGATCTTTTCTTCACTTCACTCTTGATCTCGCTTGATCCGTGGAATCTTCGGACTTCAGTTTCTAATTACGCGACAACGACTGAATCCAAATAAAAGCAAATAACTCAAAAGATCCAAATAAATCCAATCACTTTAAATATCCGATTTAGTTTAAATTATGCATTTATTATGATTTGAGAATAGAAGGGCGATTCAGGTTAGTGTGTGGTAAGCACATTGGTAGCTGGGTTTGGGCAGGAGGACGAGTTGTCTGAATGCTTTACCATGAGGGAAAATTTTAGAAATACGAGGGATCAGAAGTGAAGATGTACCTACAGGAATTATCTACTTTTGGGAAGGGAAGGTGGTCATACATAGCCGATTGGGGAAAAGCGAGGCTTGACCTTTTTATTAACAAATTTCTTTTATTATTTTTGTATTTATCAAGGAAGTTCCATGAGTCGGGTTAGACCTACAGATCGGTGTAGGAGTTTGGTGTACAAATTTTATCTTTAGGGTATGCATTCCTTGCAACTCAGGTTATGGTAAGGCAAACTGGACCGACGGATGAGATCTGTACTTATTCTATAAATCCTTTAGTCGAAGGTATTATAACACTCGGATACCTTAATTAAGTTTTTAGAATAATCTTTGATATAGACTCTTACTTATTAATTAGATTAAGATAAATAGCAAGGGCTTAATATTTATTCTTATATGGTAATTAATTAGAATTTAAATTTCTAACAATCCCATTATCATATCTTATGTATCTTCATTCGAGATTTAATTAATGGCACCACTATCCTTTTGTCTATACATTTGTTATTATTATTAGACTTAGCTTCATTTATTTATCTAGCAAGGCTTGATTTATAAAGTTATATTCCTGGGTTTGCTATTTAGCAAGATCTAACACTAAAATTTATTTGTTAATGGCTTGCTAGTGATAACTACTATTTACGTAACTATATTAGGTAGCTTACTTTTAATCACCTGATGACCTAGAGGTTACTTTATCACAATTGCGGCATACATACACATACATATATCTTAATTAGGATCCTTATAAAATTTAGACATTGACAGAACTATACTTTACCAATGCCATTAAATGGTAATTAGACCCCAATAATTATTCCGGCTTTGCTATTTGCTCAAATGCGGTAATTGGTCAAATATTAACTCTTAAACTATCTTGTTTACATTCTGATAAAAGTTGTTGGCTTAATGTTTCAATCATCTAATAGTCAAAAGGGATCTCCTAATTGCATGGGTACAAAAACATGGGTTTATGATCTAGTATCTTGCAATGGCTAATTCTTTATTTACTAAGTTATCATTTTCATGAGAGCACATCTTTAAACATATTCCTATTAGGTCTTTTAGCTACTAAAGTTTTGAAATAAATATAGTGAAAGAGTGAAATCTGATTTAACAAAACTAGAATTAATAAAATCTAACTAATAAAATTTTAACTTAAAGGAATGGAGGTTAAATTTGAATTCAGGGCATTAAACTGATCAAAATGGTGTATTTTTGTATTGGAAATTTTCTGGATTTTTCTAGTATTTTTAATTGATTTTCTAAGTTTTATAACCGAATGAACAGTAGTGGGTTCGTTCGGTATGAATAGTACGGCCCGGCCGGGTTTTCCCCCGCGCGACCGATCGGCCCACCGGTCGGCGACCCGAGCCGTGCACAGCGGAGCAGGCCCCGCCCGCGACCCACGCTAACGCGGGCGCAGCCCAACGCACGCGCACGCACCTCCGCCCGATGGGCAACACGCGCCTGGCGCGGGTGGTCGGGATGCGCAGGAAGCGGACGGCTCGGATGGGAAGGCTTTAACAGGCGCCCATGGCTGGGATTTGACCACGCCACCCCCACTGGTCATCTTCTACCTCCGGCCGTCTCTCTCTCTCCAGTGGAAACAGAGGAGCGGCGGTTCAGGAAGAGTTGTGTCGGCGAGGACTCTCCGGAGGAAAGGGTGGCACATAGAGGGGCGGTTTGGGCTTGGTAACCCATTTTAGGGTTTTGAAAGGCGAGGTGGTTAGCGGTGGTGGCTAATGACAGAGGAAAAGGCGGCGGCCTCCACGGCGGCGCCATGGTCACCCAGTGGTGCTCCGGCCAATTGAGCGGGCTTTTCACCATCTATGGGATCCTAGGAGGCGGATGAAAGTGACGGAGCAGCTCAGGAAGAACCCTAGCGAGCTGGCCACGGTGAGGACTCTTCGGCCGACGGCGACCTGCGCTGCCGCGGCTCAGGGCAGATGCTCACGGTCCAGCGATTGCACCAACATGACCCAGAGACAATGGAGACCATGTGAAAGCGTTGAATCGAAAAATAATTGACCAAATCGCAAGTTGGTTTCTAGGGCTCACCGGGCTCAGGGACTTCGATTGCTGGCGACTCAGGCGATGAGAATGCAATCGGCTGCTCTGGGAGACGCACGAGGATGCTAGAAGAAGCTCTGTGGTGTCCAATTGGTTTTATAGTGAGCGTAGGACGGTGGCAATCAGTGAGGCGTCCTCGGTCACGTTTTCCTTACGCTGGCCAGGGGGAATGAAGGCACTGAAGCTGCACAGGAGGGGGAATGAACGCAAGGTGCTGTGGCTAGGGGAGGTGAACGCAATCTTCTCCGGGATTGCGTGGAAGGGAGAAGACGACGCGCGGCCGAGGTAGCGTCGGCCTCCGCTCTATTCACGCTGGCAGGGAAGATGGACCATATCTCGCCGAGATTTTGTGGGGGAGGGAAGTAACGGGTGGTGCTTTGAACTTGCCCGGGGGTGTGAGAGAGAGGGGGAAGGATCGGCTGCGGCAGAGCGCGAGAGAGAGCTGGCGCTAGGGGCGTGGCCGCGTGGAGAAGAAAGACCGAGGAAGAAGAAAGAGAGGGTGCGGTCCACCGGCCAGCGGGTGTGAGCGGGAGGGCGCCGGGCCCGCGGGCAGGGAGAGAAGTGCGAGCGGAGGCGGCCCACTGCGCAGGCGCGGTCGGGGCAACGCCGCGTGGCCACGCGGCAGCGGGAGGAGAGGCGCGACCAGGGGGGCGGGCCCGCAGCGCAGTGAGGCGCGGGGCGCGGCTGGCGGCAGGCTGGGCCGCACAAACGCGTTGGCCGCGCGTGGAGAGAGGGCTGGGCCGGGGTGACGGCCGGCCCGGTTTTTCTTTTTCTTTTCTTATTTCTCTTATTTCTATTTTCTTTTTATTTTATTTGGCTTTTGCATTTGAAATTACATGCACATATATATTTTCATTTGCACATATGTTTTGAGATATATACCTATATACATATCTTCACTTTTCTCTGATTTTCGTGTATGTAGCCATATATTTATTTATGTATGGCATTCATGTGTATATATATATGTCCTTATATATATCGTTATTCCTATGAGTTTGCATATATGCATAAATATTAACATCCTTTAATTTGCTTGCCCCAAATTTTTAGGGATGATATTTCATGCTTATTTACGATTCTCCTTTGGCACTTTATGGATCATCTTTTCAGATTCTTCCTCTGTTTCTCATGTTTTTATCATTTTATGTGTTGATTTTTTCCTCTTTTTACTTTTGAAATTCCTTTTCATTTACAAAAAGCCAATAAACTCCAAATTCAAATAGAAAACAAATAAAATAATCCAAAAACTCCATAACTTATTATTTATATTTTTCAGGATGTTACAGTATTCATAATAATCTGGCTGATATGTTGACAAAGCCAATTCATACCACTAAGTGTGAGCTTTACTTAGACTTAGTTGGTATCACTTATTAGTCCTATAAACTTTTGGCGCATAAGGTGTTCATGCTGATTTAATTGAATGAGTTTATTGCATTTTTTGATTGTTATAGGGAATTCGGTTCAAGACGAAGATTGTTGAAGTCTGATCCGAATTTGTTTCATGTCCGTGTCGGACCTTGCATTGTCTCATGCTAGGCGTGGCATGACTGGTGTTAGGGCCAGGTAAGGGCTACACCAGACATGGTGTCATCCTGCCACAATCGATTCTGATTTGTTTTTCTTTTTTCGATTGGGACTTGTTTGTATCCCTCTCCCTATTTATGTACTACTATAGTCGCATGTTTTAGACAGCCTGTAGTCTCATGCTTGTAATTTCTTCTTGTATAGTAAATTTCGCCTTCATACATCCATGATTTTTTCCAAAAAGATTTCCACATAAAATTCGTGTCCGGAAGCAAAACAATTAGCTAGACAAGCATTACCCATTGTCACGGCAATCAAAAGAAGCTGTTGTAATTGTACTCATCAGAACAGTGCCTCTCCAAGTATACACGCACGTGGGTGCGTTCAGTGGTCAAAACGTGTGTCCATGCTCTGTGAGGCTTTAGTGTCTCTATCTTATCTTAGCGTGTGCGTTGGAGCACACACCCACGTATGTATGAGATGTGAGTGTGTGTGATGTTATATGTATGTTATATGTGTGCGTGATATGTGATCCTAGAATTACCAGGTTATTTTCAGGGGAACGTACTGGCTGCGGTTTTGGGCATTGCTGCAGCGTGATGATGAAACAAAGGAGTCTTTTCAATTAGCGAGCAGCAAAATAGAGACCACTGCGTTGGAGTTGTTTGCTTCCCATGGATGGAAATTTAATAATAGACTCTGTTATGCATAATTTTTGCATTTTTTGTTTCCCTGATTCATCAGCAATGTAGCTGAAACTATGTAATAATGTAATCGCTGTGTGCGGAAACACAGAAGCGGGAAGTCTCTTCCATTTTCAAAAAAAAAAATTGTGTGCGTGAATACACACTTGTTGTAATCGTAAATAAAAAAAGCTGTCCGGTGTTCACAGCTCTGACTTTGTGCTGAACGTTTGCAACACCTCTTGCTTGCAATGAATCTAGCCCCTGTGGGGCTTTTAACCTTCAAAGAAAAATGTTTGATGCCCAAATCGAAAGAGCTTTCGTAATTGCACATATTTTTTGCACCGTAAAAAGAGCTGGATTAGGTTGGTTAACCATGGTGGCAGTTGGCAACCTGCGTGGCAATGAATACAGCGGCGACACGACCAACTGCGCAGGTTCACCCATTTATTTCGACCTCAAAACTGCATCTAACCACATTTAAAAGCTCTTCTTCCTCGACAGCTTACCTACCCTACTACCAAAAGGACATCGCAAGCCCACACCACATGGCAATGGCACTCGTCGATTCCATGGCTGGGGAATCCTCCACCATCGCCGCCCACCACATGTTTGTCGTCGTCGTCGAAGGCGTCGAGACGGCCATCCACGAGGGCACGCTCCAGGGCTATCCCGGTACGATCGCCATCACCAGCCCCGGTAACCTATCCGTCGACGGCCTCCGGAGCGTCCTCGTGCTAGGCGGAGGAGGAGGCAGCGTCGTGTTTACCCTGTGCGGCGACGCGGCCGCCGAAGGCGTCGACTCCGCGTCCTTCGTCCGGTGCGGAGCGGCGCGCGTAGATGGCGCGCGGGCGGTGTCGGTCTCGCGGTGCCAGGCCGCGGAGGTGGAGCAGGCCGGCAGGGTGTCCCTCGAGCGGTGCCGGGAGGCGCGGCTCCGAGGCGGCGGCGGCCTCCGCGCGGCCCGGTGCAGGCGCGCCGATGTGGAGAGCTTCGGCGAGGTGCGCCTGGCGCGGTGCAAGGGCGCGCGCGTCGACTGGTGCGGCAGCGTGGAGGTCGAGCTGTGCAGGGCAGTCGACGTCAGCCGGTGTGGTGCCGTGAGCGGAGACCGGTGCCGCGTTGTGAACGTCGCCGGTTGCGGCAGCGTCGCGGTGACCCACGCTGTGGTGAACATGCTGGAGGAAGAGCAGCTGCAATCGCAACAGCCCGTGTCCCCGCAGTCCAGTGAATAAAATCAGCAGCAGTAAGTATGTACGCATCTGATGTATGGAATTGGAATGCGAAAACTAAGACAAATTGCGTAGGTTTTATGATGCGTGATTAATTGCATGAAATTCTCAATTTTTTGTTTCACGGCCTTCTTGACTGACGCAGCGCATTTTGGAGTGATGTAGGGGTGCAGATTCCATAAGAAACATATATACCGAAATATTCAATTAAGACTGAATTTGATAAATTGCAAATGTTTCAACATATTCTCTGTCTGAATTCGTATTCAAATCCAGTTTAAATATATGAATGAAAATGTGGTTTTATTTTTGCATTTGAATAATAATTTTCTTTGTCCATTCTCATCCAAATTCGATTAAAGTATTTACCAAATTTTCTTGCAATACCACTAAATGTTGAACCGAAATTAGTCATCTGCGGATGTCTTCTAAATCCTGATCTAGTTGTCTCTTACTTAAGCAATGATGGTGGTATAGTTTCCAACGGTAAACTGAAGCGTTTAACCTATAGGGTGCGGTAACCTTGGATGACTACGAGGGCATATCCCGTGCATTGCATTTTGTTTGATGCACCCATGCATCCTCATTGTAATATGATGTAAATCGTCGTGAAAAATTTCAAAAATAATTGGTTAGATAAGTCATGATGTAATCAAGAATCCTGAAAAAAGTCAGCTAAAAGCACGACGTGTACCAGGAGAAAAAAAAAGGATAAATTTCAATGAATAGTAGCTTTATCATTTTTGGATTTTATTTTCAGTAGGATTTGTCTTTTTTGTTTCTCTGTGTGAAGATCATATTTAGACTTGAAATGTTGTGGCGTGATAGATTGGTTTTATGTCAATGCTCTTAATATTTGTTTTGGAATTTCGTGTGACTGTTTCGAAGAGAATGTAAGGGGGTGTAACAAAAGTTGAGGTGTACTAGACATACCCTTGGAATCGCATGGCTACTGTCGATATTTTAATATCGATCTTACGTATGATTTATTTGGATTCAGGAAAACTCTAGAAGACTTGTATATGAACATGCAGAGTAGAGACACAGAAATTTTTATACTGGTTTGTGCCTTCTCCTGGGAGAATAATAACCATACATCCTGTGTGCCTATTACTCAGAGATATTGATTACAACTGAGAGTAATGCGAAATGTCTAGTACTATCTCCTGATCCAATGTGATTCTACCCTCATCTCCCTCTGACGTTAACCTTTATATAGTTGACAAAGCGACGCCCATTGTTTTGCGCCAAAACACATCTCAATGGTTCGGGAGATAATCGTCTGGCAGAAGTTACTGTTAGAGAGACATAGTACCCCGTTTGCCGTGCAGCGGTTGTTTTCAGAGAGAGATTGTGTGTGATTATTAGGAATAAGTGCACATTCTAACCGCCTTATCAGATAGACCCACTATGTAGTAAGTTGTCATAGACAAGCCAGTTGGAGATAGACTAATCGCAGGAAGGTCTTGACTATAAGGTGGTCGTAGAACGATTTACGACTATATGGTCATAGAAAGACTTATGACTAAGGAGTGATCATATAACGACTTACGATTATCTTATGAAGTATCTCCCTTATCGATAAGGGATATACTCGGAGAATATAATGATGTAATAATTAGAGAATTATTATATCCTCATCATCTAGCCCTCAACTTCAAGTGAAAATAACTTACTTAAGAAAGTGAGGTTGTAGACGGGGAATGGTCGAAAGCGAAGCCTTTTCGATTCTTATCGACTAGAAGCGAGCTTGGTCAATAAGATAATTTCGCTTGAGTTGTGAAGACAAACAAACTTCAAACAAATGAATCCCAATCGATTTCTACCATCCTGTCCTCCAAAGCGGTTCTCGAGATAACCGTTTGGTTCGTGCGATAAATAATGTATTCACACGGTTATAAAAGCTTACTACAAGGTAACTTTTAGTCTTCTTACTTTCCCCTTCTTCCCCGATCTACTTCAACCTTTCCGCCGTCGGCTAGGTCACCATCGGGACAGTTCGGAGAATTTCGGTGTTCCAGGCGTACTGTGGGTGTGGTCTTTGTCTTCCAGCTGACCCTTTCCTTACCACTGTGCTCGAGTATTTTGGGTTCGAATTGGTGAACGTGGTTTCCAATTCGATCACAATGCTTAGCGTATTCATATACTTGTACGAGACGTATTTGGGGATCCCACAGACCTCAAGCTCTTTGGGTATTATTACGAGATGAGTCAACAAACTAGGAGCCATGCTCTGTAGCTCCATGTTGGCAAGACGGAGCTGTACATCTAGATATTCACTTGGTCTTCATGGCCGGGATGGAAGAAGCGATGGTTCTACAGGGAGATGACCAGAGAAGACATTCTTTCTTTCATGGGAAGGCTGCAGAGAAGAACAATATATGGAATTCGGCCCCCAAGGACCTTACACAAATAGCCCCTTACATCTTAGCTATCAAAGAGATGAGGGACAGGGGTCTTATGGGCTGGCATGTAGTGAAGGACTTCATCACACGTCAAATCAGCCCCTTGAAGTGACAAGCACATCCCATGTGCATGTACTCGGGTGCCTCGGATCCAATTAGGGACTATGAGAATGGTAAGCATCACTCGTACTCGTATTCGTAATTAGATTACTTCTTCTGAGAACTATGTATCGACCACCATATCTTTATGAACAGATCTTGATTTGGGGGAAATCAACTCTGGAGTCAAGTCTATTTGTGAGAAGACTCCATCGCTTGAGGTGGAAGCTTCTCGTATTTTGGCGGATCTTTCTGCTGAAGAGAGAAAGAGGAATGCCTAAAGGTATTAGGATTACATAGTCGTAGAAAACGACTAAATAGTTACACTTCATCTTTACAAATTGTAGGCATAAACAACCGTCAGGACAACCAAGGGGTTGAACTGATGGTCATTAGTGGAGAGGTGGAGAAAACTAAGCCTCCTCCAGCCAAGAGACATAGACTGGTCAAAGCAATCAATAAGGACAAGGGGAGCACAAGTGCTACTGTTCCCCTTGCTATCCTTCCTCCTGCTGCTCTGAGCATCCCCGTCCAGTAGTTCCTTGCGGATGTGAATACCACAAGTGAGATAGAAACTACTGTACAAGAGCAACCGACTCCCAAGATCAAGGTATCCTTCTACTACGATACCGAAACCCATTTAGTAGGTGCTTCTCGAGGCTTTATCAAGCAACTCAACAAGGAAAACTGGAAAAATTTTGTATCTTTTGTGAAGGAGACTGCTACGGTAGCAGCACCCGTGATCGAAAAGGAGACAACCTTTCAGGTGGTCGAATATGGTATCGACCACCAGTGGGACAAGGAGAAAGAGTAGTGAATATTGCTCAAGATCTTCGATCAAACATTGTCGAAGATGCACAAGACCTTCGACCAGAGATAGCCGAAGAAATTGTCATTCTACTGTGACCAGAAGTAATCGAAGAGAAGAAATCGAAGAAACTAATCTCTAGAAAAATTTCTTCTAAATTTATGCATAAGGCTATGACATCGATGTATGAAAATATAAGTATAAATGTTATATTTTACCTCTAGGTCTTCTTGAATGCTGACTTCTTTGAGATTTCAGCCTAGCTTCTCGACTTCTCAAGGATGCTTCTTCTAAGAAGCCCCCTATGGTTTTGCCTGCAGCTGAAAAAAAGGTAGAGATGGTAGTCGAAGATACGATCACTGCAGCAATAGAAACTATGGCTGAGGCAGCAAAGACTACGACCATATTAGTGGTTGTAGAAAAAGAAGTACAAATAGTGAAGGATGGGATAAAAGTACCTGTTCGGGAGATTGGAGATCCTTCCAATCATCATGCCAAGGAGGAAGGCATCAGGGATGTTCCCCCTCGTTCCTGTGAAGGTATAGCTAGAGAAGAAGAAGATCAACGTAACTTCTTCTCTACATTTTTTAACCCTCTGTTTGTAAAGGAATCCTTTTCTGATCGACCTCGGAACCAAGTTCCATACCCAGAGACATTCTTGACAAGGGGAACATTTTCGACGACGAGCGTCTTGAGAATGTGTGGTGAAACAAGGTCGACTAACTCAAGCAGCTTGAAGCCTCCAGACTAGTGCTCGCTACGTTGCTCATAGGAGAATGAATGTAAGTATCTAGTACTTGAACATTCGTACTTGGTTCTTGTCTCTGACTATCCTTCTTTGTTTAGAGAACGATAGACAACATGGCAACTATGGCTAGGTACCATAGACAACTCTTATCTTTACGACAAGCGAATGCTGAACTCTCCCAAAGAGTAGCAGCACTGTAAGTTACTGTCCTATGTAGTCAAATTCTGTCTTTGACCACTTTGTCCAGGTTTTTATGTCTGCTTTTTACCGTGGTAGGTCCAAGCTAGGCGCAGAGTTCTTGGCTGCTACTCTCGACAACGAAAAGGCCGACTCACAGAAGCTAAAGGTGGATAATGCTAACTTATCAATAAACCTCATGAAGTCCAAGCCAACTCTACAGTCAAGGCTTTGCAAGAGGAAATAAGCAGTCAGTTCTGAACTTAAGACTGCTCATTTATATATCTTTCTCACTCTCCTTTAGCTCCTTTTCTTTTGATAGAGCAAGAGACTAAAACAAGTAAACTTCACACTAAGGTCGAAGAGAAAACCAAAGTGATCGAAGAACTTACTCGTATCAACAAGAAGGATGAGAGAATGAGGCTGCTCGATACTCGATTATTAGGTAAGAACTTTACCTTTGACCAGTTCTTCTAACCAGTCTCTTGATAATTATTGTCTTGACCATTTTCAACCCATTTGTAAAGGCCATGGTCAAAATAAAGCATCTCACTGAAGCTACGACTCATAGTCAAGAGGAAACGAAGTTGATGAAGACAACCCTTCAAGATTGTGGCATGCTTCTCAGCAAACTACTTAGTGAGTTTCCTGTGGAGAAGATGAGTCCTTCTGAGGACAGCATATCTGGTCGCAAGAGTATGATCAGACTACAAGCCAAAGCTTTAGAGAAATACCTATCCATTCTGAAGGTTGATCAAGCGGAGTCGATTAGGGATGCGATCGCTGGCGCTGTAAGCTATGTCTGGGCAAAACTCAAGGCATGCAACCAGAACCTCAACCGACACCCTATTAACCATGACTTCAGCTGCTCTTTGCAAGAAGCAGCCCACCTGGTCGAAGAGTTAGAGCCAACTGTTCAAAAGATTACAGAAGAAATGCAACTTGGCTTTCTTTCTTCTTTAGAGTAGTTTGTAAATAAGAACTTTGTAAAGACTTACCTTTGGATAATTAAAGAATTTCTTTCTTTTCCTGCAATTCATCTTGTTGAGTAGTTAGTACTCGTAAGACAACAAAGAAAATGCAAGAGAAATGATTTTTATGACTAACAAATAAAGTTATATTGATAACTCTATCCTAGCCCTAACTATTTACTTAGTTTATATTGATAAACATAGCAAATAATACATAGTAGAGTATGTAGATAGCAGAGTAGTTCATCCGACTATCGTTGTTGAATTCAATTGTCATGTGTTGGTAGAAAAAGTTAGGAACAAGTATACACTAAGAAGCTCTTTCTAGTGGGCAGGACCACATACAGAGAGGAGAGACTCTGACTAGGTGATGTTACCTTCCTTCGACCAGGTTAATCAAATCAAAAATATAAACGATAAGAGGATAAACACTCATAATTCCTTCTCGTACATTTGTTCAACATTTTTGTAGACAACTCAATTGTTTTATGCTGATAGGAAGAATCAGCTAGTGGGCATGACCACATGCAGAGAGGAGAGACTTCAGCTAGTGGTGTTCCCTTATCCGACCAGTTAAACAAATTGGATGTCGTAGAAGTGGTCGAACAAATATAAAAGAAACTCTACTAGACATACGACAATAAAGATTTGAACAAACTGAAAGCTTTATTGAAATAGTAGAAATGTTACACATAAAATTTGCATAGTTGGTCGATGTTCCAAGAGTTTGAGAGAATCTGGCTATCTTTTTGCCTTAGGTCATTGTCTTGACATGCATCAACATATGATGCATCCACTTCTTGAATTCCATCAACACATGATGGTCTTCACTTGCTTGATGATCAACACATGATCATATTCTCTTGGGCATGCATCAACTCATGATGCATCTTTCTCTTAATGGACTTCAACACATGAAGCCATCTTCCATCTAGACTTGATGATCTTTGACACATGAAGTCATCCCAAGTCATTCTCATTTGTAGCACCTAACCTATTTATCCAACTCATAAAATATGTTAGTCCACAAATCAATTGTCATCAATTACCAAACTTCACCATTAACACATAATGGAGGGACTAGATTCTATAATCTTCCCTTTTTGGTAATTCATGACAATCTCAACAAAATATGAGATAGAAATATTGAGTTGCGAGTATACAAAATGTACACAACACTTGTATACTCTAAGATAAGCTTTAAGCAAAACTTATTTATCCGGTTGTCATTAATCATCTAACCATTAACATATGATGAAGAAGTTAGATGGCAACCCGATTGCAAATGAGTATATATAAACTACACAAGCTATATATATATATATATATATATATATATATATATATATATATATATATATATATATATATATTCAAATGATGTGTTTGAAAGTAAAGATCCTAAATATGCATATTAAAGGAAACATGGATCAATACTTATGAACCCTCAAAACATAGAGTAAACTCCTCCTAAATGTGTGCATACAAGTATGTATAATGAAGACATATGCACATATTCAGTTTGGACTATTTCTAGAGTCCAGTCTATATTTTGGATCCAAGGTATGTACTAATATATGAGAATATAATTTTGAATGCATACCTCTTATGGATTTCACCTTTTCATCCAAATGAGACTAAGTGATATCATAATCAATAAACAAGGTTAGTCACAAATGTATTTGTCATTATCACCAAAATCTCAATAATATTTGTCATTATCACCAAAACCAACTTAATTGGAGCTTGATCTTTCACTACGGCCAAGACTTCCTTCAAACTTTCGGCGTGAGGCTTCTGACATTTGGCCTTGTTCTTAGATTTCCTGGCCTTCTTCTTCCTCTTACTGCCTTTACCTTCCTTTTTGGAACTTCGATTGACCTAACCAATGGTTTTAGTCCATTCGACCACTTCAGCAGTAGTCATGTAATGGTCAGCCATCTCAAAGAGCTCAGCGATGGTGGTCGGAGGACGAAAGGCGATGTCCTCTGTGAACCTTCTATTGTGGACATCTTGTTTGAATGCTCTGATGATAGAAGCATCAGAGACCTCTAGAATTGAATCACAAACCTGACTAAAGTGTCTGATGAATTGTCACGGGGTCTCATCGCCATTCTGTCACATTCGGTGTGGGCCATCCTCTTTTCCAGGGTGATCATATGTGCCCTGGATGTTGGCCAACAGAAGGTCGCAGAGATGCTACCATGAGTGGATTGACTCGAATGGTTGATTGAGCAACCATAATCAAGCAGATCCCTCGAGCACGGTCGGTAGGTAGTTCGCCATAACGTACTCTCCACCTCCTGCTGCTCAAACTGTGGTCGTGTAAATCTGAAGGAACTTGATGGGATTTTGGAACCCATCAAATTTTTCCAGGTTTACTGGTCGAAACCATAGTGGCTAGCGCACTTCTTGGAGGTCAGACGTGAATTTCTCGTATCCCAAGAAGGGGAATTTTGGGTTATAACTGTCTTCGGTTGGATCAGTACGCAGCGAAGGGATGGATGAACTCGTAGGGAGCCCACCCACTCTCTTTGCAGGTTCCACCGGAGAGTTACGACCACTAGTTGATGAATTCTTGGAATTACAGACTCCAAGGCTCGCTGAAACTGCTCGAGTGATTGCTGCGGGACTTGAACACTTGGGGGTAGGCCCATTGTCGTGTTGTGAGCGTGGTTGGATTGAGCCTTGTCATCTAGGGCAACTGGTTCCTCCTTTCGGTGTACTGTTGTGGGGATAGGGATCCTTCCTCAGCCTTTCTAGCGGTGCAGTCTCCAAGATCTCGGGATGGATTTCTAGAGATATCCTCATTGTCAGAGGATAGCATTGTCTGCTCAAAGTCGAAGCAGGCATCCATGTCAATATTTGCATAGTCGGCTAAGTCGAACCAATTCTCCTCGTTCCACTGTCCTGCCATGAGGACATCAGAAGAAAGAGAACCTACCGATGAGGAAATTATCGGAGTCTTGGAAGAATCTCCCCACAGACGGCGCTAACTATTGATGTTTTAATATCGATCTTACGTATGATTTATTTGGATTCGGAGAAACTCTAGAAGATTTGGTGCATGAACATGCAGAGTAGAAACACATGAATTTTATGTATGTTCGGGCCTTCTCCTGGGAGAATAATAACCCTACGTCCTGTGTGGCTATTGCTCAGAGAAATTGATTATAACTGAGAGTAATAAGAATGCCTTGCACTATCTCCTGATCTAATGTGATTCTATCCCCCATCTCCCTCTGGCATTAACCTTTATATAGTTGATGAAGTGATGACCGTTGTCCTGCACCAAAGGACATCTCAACAGTTTGGGAGATAACCGTCTGGCAGAAGTTATTGTCAGAGTGACGTAATGGCCCATTCATCGTGCAGCGGTTGTTATCAGAGAGAAATCGTGTGCGGTTATTAGGAATAAGTGCACGTTCTAACCGCCTTGTCAGATAGACCCACTATGTAGTAAGTTATCGTAAACAAGTTAGTCAGGGATAGACTAATCATGAGAAGGTCTACGACCACAAGGTGGTTGTAAGACGACTTACGACAACATGGTTGTAGAAGGATTTACGACTAAAGAGTGGTCGTAGAAAGACTTACGACTATTCTATGAAGTCTCTCTCTTATTAATAAGGGGCATACTTAGAGAATATAATGACATAATAATTAGAGGATTATTATATATATCCTTGTCAGCTACATAATCTAATATTACTAGGAGGCATGCTAGATTGCTACCAATTACATGAATATGTTTACCACAGAAAAAGGTGTCTACCAATACTCAAATTGAGACGCATATTAGATTGGTGGCGAATATAGGATTACGCAATCAAAACTAGATGTAGGGCCAGGCACAACAACTGTAAAAAAATTTTCAGTTTCCTAAATTACCTTAACCCCCGTAACAATCCTTTTTTCCTAGAACATGAAGCGAACTGCCTATCCCGTAACAATCTAATGGACCATCCCATTGAATGCCCACAGCCCACATGACCTGTTCCTACTCGATCGCGCTGTCGTGCAAATAATCTGAATCTGGTGGCCTCTGGGCCATGAGCATTACAGCTCAAAAGTAGCTGTATGCACTCAGTGTGTACCTTAACTAATAATTTCATAAAAAATTTAGAAAAATTTCTATATGTATTTCTAAATTTACTTTAATTATGCATAAATTTCAAGTTTAAATTTATTATATGTTAGACGTAACAAAAAAGAGAAAATTTGACAACAGTTAAGAGTTCAAATTTGTCAGAATGTTCTCTTTTTTGCTGCTCTTAACATAAAATGAATTTGAATTTGAAATTTTATATATAAGTGGAATAAACCATGGAATATATGTAGAAATTTTGTCGTAATTTTTTATGACCTTTTAGTTATAGTATATGATAAGTACGTACATCATAAACTTGAGTACATAAGGTATGTTTACGTACAACTGTACAAGATCAATGTAGACGCTGCATCCCTCGCTCTAGATTCAAGGGGTTTTTGCAGCAGTTTGCAGGGACGTCAATGGCAGATTTGTAGCTGCCAGCGTGCTGGTCAAGGTTGGCATTACTCAACCGGCGTCTCTGGTAGCAATACGTTGCAACGAAGCCTCATGCTCGGGAACGGACTGAAATCTATGTCAGGTGTATGTGACAGTTTGGAAGTGGTGCACATCATCACCGTGGAGCCAAATGCCATTATATGGCAGTGCTGCATGAAATCCATTCCGGGCAGATGCATTTGCAAAGTGAAGAAATTAATTGAAATTAGTGGATTTATCCGCACGGTAAGATATCATGATATAATTATATTTAGTATACAACTCTATTATCTAAAATACAATTGTATTTGTTATACAACTCTAATATACATATATGATTAAGTGGTGGAGATGCTTCTCTTTTTTCTCGATTGATGTGAGAATTAATATAATTTTTCTTTTTTAGGATTATTGTAGAATTTTCTTACCCTCAAATTGAACTAGGTATTTTGAATCTCACCAATTATTTTTATTTATATAGCTATCTTGTCGGCCACTTCTGCAGTGAGCACGGTTCATGGAAGCAGTGCGCACCGGAGATGTCTTCAAATCTGAACATGTTCAGGAAATAGTTTGGAAACTCTCAATTTTCTGAAACCATGTACAAGCGGTATGTGCCACAATAAAGAATAGCGCTGAATAGGCTCTGCTGAAATTTTCATTTGCCACCGATGTGCGTTTTCCAAGATAGTGTTGCGATTCTGTTATGTCCAAATGTTACTAGAACACAAACATTCTAAATTTGTTGGTCTTGTCTGTTGGCTTTTCGCAAACCATACATTGATTTTGTGGAGATTTTTTGGTTTATCCTTTATTTCTTTGTCTTTTCCGTGGTGCCGCTAACAATTGTATTATGAGGCTAGATGGTAGGGACATATTTATAGACTCCACTTCCAGTTGTTACAAAACGACCCACCTATTTTTTGGTACACCGTGAGGCTCCTGAACCATGTTACCAACCACGATTAGACATGCTAGTTCAATGAATCTAAAATATATTAGTCTCTAGTACACAAGGGTGAGTTATGCGTCATGATCAAATTGTTTATGAGATCAATTTCAATATGATTATATGGGTCAACAGCCTGCAGAGCCGATCCTGCAAAACAAACTTGGCTATTTTGCTATGTGATGTACCCGAGTTAAACATATGTATGCACTTTAAATTTTAGTAGACTTGATATTAATAAATATGTCTATCATATTATAGCATAGTCATCCTTAGCACCTCGAGTATTAATTCCTCAAGTTAAATTTCGCATCAAATTATTCTCTACCACTTGCATCAATAATATGAATAATTCCACATTGATTAAACAGACAATAATCACAATAAATGTTGAAAGCTTAAACATATAATAATCACAATAAATGTTCAAAGCCACATAAAAAATCCAATATCTCCCACTTAGCTGAAACATTTCAATCAATAAATTAAATTCCCATGATATAATTATGCTTAGAAAACAATTCCTGACTAACTGGCTTAGTTAATGGATCTTCCTTTAGTGTGTTTACTTTTACTTTAAAATAAGTGACATGTTGTAATGCACTTTCCACGGCCTTAAGTGATGTAAGAAATTTCCTTAGCCATACATCTTCCTTTGGTACTTTAGATACATCAACGTACTCAGTTTCCATGGAGGAATGAGCAATGTATCATGTTTTCTGCTGCACTAAGAAACAACACTGCTAAAGTAAATAGATAATCAGAAACCAATAACCTTGCAGCTGAAGAATATGACCATTATAATATAATGAATAATCCATAGTTCTTTTGACATAACATAATATATATTTGATTTATTTCCAGTGTTCTTCCCCAGGATTCTTTTGATATCCACTAAGAATTCCAATGACATGGCTAAGGTCAAGTCGTATGAATAACATAGTATAACATATTCCAAAGTTGAAGGGTAAGGAATTCCATTCAAACTTTTTCCTCGGGAGTATTGGGATATAATTCCTCACTAAGTATAATTCCTTTTTTCCTCAGAAGTATTTGGACATAATTCCTCATTGAGTATAGTTCCCTTCACAATATGTGCATTAACAAGTTTATTGTTTTCCATAGAAAATCGTTTTAAAGCATTTTCAAGGTATGCCTTTTGGGACAAACCAAGAATCCTTTTATTCCTATCTCTATATATTTCTACTCCTAAAATATAGGAAGCTTATTTGATATCTTTCATATCAATTTTAGAAGACAACCAAGTTTTCAGTTCTATTAATGTGTTTTTATCATTAGAAGTAATAGGAATATCATCAACATATACAAACAATAAGACAAAACACTTACCCATAACTTTTGTATATATACAATGATCACCTTCCGTCATTGAAAAACCATATGACATGATAGCATTATCAAAAAGAATATAGCATTGATGTGAAGCTTGTTAATGACCATAAATTCATTCAACTTGCAAACCTTATTTTTATTTTCTTTTTCTTCAAAACATTCTGGCTATTTCAAATATATTTCCTCCTCTAAAATACCATTAAGAAAAGCAGTTTTAACATCTGTTTGGTGGAGTTCAAGATCATAATAAGCCATCAAAGCATTAATAATGTGAATTGAAGTAAATTTAGCAATAGGTGAAAAATTTTCTACAAAGTCAATATATTCCCTTTATGTAAAGTATTTTGCAACAAGTCTTGCCTTATATTTTTCCACTAAACCTGTTGCATTTAATTTTTTTTTAAAATAAAATATTTACAATCTATGGATTTACAACTGTTTGGTAAATCAACAAATTCCCAAACTTTATTCCTTATCATCGAGTTTAATTCTTCCTGCATTGCTTCCTCCTATAGTTTTGATTAAAAGCTGTTAATTGATTCTTTGCGAATCTTTGGTTGTTCCTCTAAATCTGAAATGTTAGAGTGAACTTCCCCCAAGATCAAGTAATAATCATCTAGATATTAGCGTGTACTTTAATTTCTCTGACTTCCCCTAAGCATGTTAGTATTGAGAATTTGATTTGTATTTCCTTTAGGAGCTAAACCTTCTTCGGTGTGAGAATTAATACTAGATATATCCATCTGTGTTTTTAGTGAAGATGCCAATAATTTTACCCTTACCTGCTTAACCTGGCGAGGTGTGTTTTGATATAAAAACATTACATACTTGCTTTCCATAAGTTTATCTTTTTTGTGGATCATAAAACCTGTACCTTTTCAATTCCAAAGGATAACCAATAAAAAATACCTAGCGCACTTTTAGGCTATAATTTTCCTTTTAGTGTACAACTTATAAGGAGTGACTGTTACAACCTTAGATAATGAATGATTAATAAATAAATAGCAATATGTAAAGCTTCCCCTAAAGACAAAGGAAGATCAAAATAAGCCATCATAGACCTAACCATATCCAGAAGTGCTCTTTTTCTCCATTCAGCAACACTATTTTGTTGCAAAGTGTAATATATGGTATAATGATAAATATTTCATGCTCTTTACAAAAAATATTGAATATTTTGAAGTATATTTTCTCTATGATTAATTCTCAATACTTTAATTTTTCTATTTAATTGATTTTTTACTTCAATTTTAAATGTTTTGAATACATCAAAACCTTCCAACTTTTGTTTAATAATATTCACATATCCAAATTTAGAATAATCATCAATTAATGTGATAAAATAAATCTTTTAACCTCTAGTGGGAGTAAATATTTCACCATAAATATCAGAATGAATAATGGCAAGAGGCTCATTAGATCTTTCCACCTTTGGAAAAGGTGCACAAGTCATCATATACATTATACATGCCTCACAAATATCAAAATCCTCCCACTTAAAATTCAAAATTCCAGAATTAATAAGCCTCTTAATTCTATTTTTAGATATGTGACTAAGTCGTAAATGCCATAAATAAGATTCTAAGCATATGTTTCTATCATTAGTATTCCTCACTATGGAGTTATTTACACCAACTAAGATGTCAATATTATAATCATTTGATAGTTAATCAAAAATAATAATAAAGACCTTCATGACGAGTTCTAGTATATACTAATTTTCCATTGAGCAATATTTTAACTCCTTTTCCAAATAGTATGCCATAACCAATAGATTCTAACTAAGCAACTGGATTTAAATTTCTTCTCATGCTATGTGAATATGAAGTGTCATGTAATAATAATTTTCCTCCATTTGAGAGTTTTAGGATATAATTTTCAATATCAGGTACATCAACTTTAGTATTAATGCTCAAAAAGACATATCTAATTTCTCTTGGAATTATTTGCATAGAAGTAAAAAAAAGCTCTATAATCTCTAGTAATATGAGATGTATCACCAGAATCGACAACTCAACCATTTAAAAATTAGTACTAAATAAAGATTCAGTGCATACAAAAATATTAGACATACCGTCTGGCGAAATATTTCCTTTACACTCAAATAGTTGGTTGATTTGATTTCTTTGCTCATTCTGGTTCTTTTTCCTGCAGTCAGATCTAAAATGCACATATTGACCGTAGTTGTGACACTTGAAATTATTACACTTACCATTCATCTAAAATGAGCTATAATTTTCACGATCATCCTGATCACGTTTCTTGCAAAAAGTTTAGAACAATTATGACCTGCACTTCTTAGGAAAAAATTGTCAACATTTTTTTTAAAAAAATTTCTGCTAAAATTCAAAGTTTATTGAGATGCTCATTGATTGAAATACTATTATACATCTTTGCAGAGAGAAACTAATTAATAAGATTAAGTACTTTAATAAGAGATATTTAACAAAGTATTGTTTAAGACTGCGCAATATATTTTCCATGCATTCCGTTCATCCTCATACTCAGTAGCCAAAGAACCAGTCATTGATCCCAATATAAAAATATGAGTCCTCTTATTATCCCTAGTCCAATGTTCATATTCTTCTGCATAATTTTTCTTTTCCTCAACTATCGTATTTTTCTGGCTCTTTCGGTTCATTTTTATCTATGACATACTCTATGTTTTAGTAGAAAGTAAAACATAAATTTTCTTTTCCAAACTATAAAATTTGAGCCATGTAATTTGTAATACCTAAGTAATTCAGAAAAAACTGTTAGTTATCATTGTGAAGTGTTACCAACTAGCAGAAGAAGAGTTGACACCGCGTGACTACGGGATGACGCCGATGTTGTCTTCCACGCGGCCGACCGTGACTCCATTAATTAATGTTGAGGTTGTACTAACACCCGCTCATTTCGATTTGAGCTTCTGCTTCTAGTTTATTTTTTACTATTCCTAAATTTCGTCTTTTTCTAACTTTTTAGCTTTTTGTCAGTTCTTTTTTCTCGTATTCATTTGCGTTGTCCGTGATAGACTATTCTATTTTTTATTTATATATTTTTTAATTTTAGTTATGCCAAAAAAACTACTATTAGCTATAGTATAAGTTTAATCGGCTATAGTAATATTTCAGTTATAAATCAGTTTATTTCAGTTTAACTGAGTGTCACCTAATTGATTCCACCTGAGTGCATTAATTATGGGAGTCATGTATGCTGATTGATTCAACCGAGGACAGCTCGATCGCGCGAGACACCATGCAGATCAATCACGAAGAGGCGCGCGCAAGTCCGAAGACGTAGAGATGCCGTGCTACCCGTGCGATGTTTGACTTGCCGACGAAAATCGTGGAGACGCCGTGCGGTCACGTGTGATGGCCCGTGCGCTGAATAGTGGAATATGCACGTACATGCATGCGGCTCGTGGCTCCATGCATTGTTGCACGTACATGCATGCGGCTCGTTGGTGACCTCTTAGAGCAACTCCAGCAGTAGCCTTCAAAACAGGGCTCCTACTTTTTATTTGAGAGCTCTGTTTTTTGAGCTACACTCCAGCAGGAGCTCTCAAAACAGGACCCTCAAATTCATTCTTAGAGGGGATGACACATATGACCCACCCTCATCCTCATCCTACTTTTGAGGGCCGATGGGCAAAAAACTCACTCCAGCAGGGCCCCTACTTGAGCTCTCAAAAGTAGGAGCTCCCTCCAGACCCCCCAGGAATGAGGGCTCGAGGGGAAGATTTGATGGGCCCCTACTTTTGAGGGCTCAAGTAGGGGCCCTGCTGGAGTGAGTTTTTTGCCCCTCGGCCCTCAAAAGTAGGATGAGGGCTTAAGTAGGGGCCCTGCTGGAGTTGCTCTTATTGAACCTCTCTTGGTTGGGCGTGAGTTGATTAACGTCCCGCTCATTTTGACTTAAGTTTTTGCTTTTTGGTTTATTTTTTACTATTCATAAATTTCATCTTTTTTCTAAACTTTTGGCTTTTTTTTGAGCTTTTCTTGCTGGTTATTTTTTTACGTATTCGTTTGCATTGTCCATGACGAGCTAACATATTTTTTTTTCTATTTTTAGATTTTTTTTAAATTTAATTATGCCAAATAAGTCACCTTCAGTTACAGTGCAATTTTAGTCATAAGCCACTATTTTCAGCCCAACCGATCGAGGCCTAATTACCGTTGTGGTGAGGAGAGAGATCCCTGCGGTCTCGTGCGAGTACCGAGGCAATGACATGCGAGACACCACGTGTGACCGAGCAACGATCGAGGCGCAACGCGAGAGAATTGTTTTTACGAATAATCTATTTTTATTCAAAATTACAGAAATATACCCGCGGCAATATTTTTTTACACAAATAGGCTCCAGTCGCCCAATGGGGGTGACTGCAGCCAATCACCCAACGGCCAGGCAACACACGGGCAATCCGCCGGCCGTTGGGCGAATAATTGCTATCGCCCGAGCATTGGGCGACTGGAGCTTCAGTTGCCCAACCCTTGGGTGACTGGGGGGGTTAAAAGGCTGAGCACTTGACCGCCGCCGCCACTCAAGAGAGAAAAGAAATCATTCAGTCGAGTAGAGGAGGAGAAGAAAAGAGAGAAGGAGAGGAAGGGGAGAAGAGGAGAGGAGAGGAGAGGGAGGAGAGAAAAGGAGAGGGAAAGGAGGAGGAGAGGAGAGGAAGGAAGGGGAGGAAGGAGGAGTGGGAGGAGAGAAGAGGAAGAACTAAATTTAGGTATTTTTATTTGCAATATTGTATTTGTAGTATATTTTTACTTAATGTTAGTATTAGTAAAAATTGTAGATGTAGATATAAATAGTTCAATTTTTAGTATAAGAAATTTAGTTAACGTAGTTATAAGAAATTAGCAGACGTAGAAGTGGAGAGGAGAGGAAGAAGCAACAGAAGGTATTTTTTGTATTTGCAATTTTGTATATGATTGTTAGTGCCAGTAGAAAATTATAGATTTAGATAGAAATAGTTAAAATTTTGGTATACAAATTTAGTTACGATGTACTTTTAGAAAATTAGCAGTCGTATGAGCGTGTAGTTGTGTATAAATTAGGGAACATAGTTTTACAAAATTAGCATCATTAGCAAATTGGCATGCGTACAAAATTGTAGTTGTAGAAAATTCAATCACCGTAACGTACAAATTAATTGTCCGTAGAAATTTGTACATATTACAAAATTCTGTAAATATTTATGTTAGAATTTAATAATTTGGTACGTAAAAACGTTGGAAAAACCTATAAGAAGTTCATAGTACGAGGTTATTGTAGTGGGTTACGACATGCGAATGATCGGTGAAATGTGAATTACAGTATGTCGGTACTTTAGTATTGTGCGATGCGATTTGACGTGTTGCAAAATTAAAACATATATGTAGGCCGACATCAGCAATGGTAATACCCACTACATTGAGAGTGCATTACGGTGCTGGAACCGTTCGTGAATGTCTGAATGGTGTGGATTTGAGCGGTTTTCTACAACCCACTCTAGTACATCTGGATGGCGAGAATGCTTGAATCTCAGATGTGATACATTGGCTAACCCGGAGTTTTTCATTGGACCCCGAGGTGTGCGGCGTCGTCGTACAAGGGCTTTAGAGCCGGTCACCCACAGACATCAGACGGGAGTTGAGAACATTACTGCACACAGTTACGTGGAAGGGGTTTATGAAGGGTGTTGGCGCCGTGGATACGAGTGTATGCTGCTTGTGTAACCATGCGCATTAGATGTTGTGCAAGGTCATGCATACAGTCGTGCGTACGGCCTTGCTCTGGGAGGTGCTTGTAGCTTGGGCGGTCAGCATGTTGGTGAAGAGGATCAAGTTGCTCATGATGAAGTCGATGTGGTACATGGAGGAGAGGTACAATGGTCAAGCCATGGAGAGAGAATAGGACAAGCCAATGAAGGGGAGCATATTGAGTACATCGTGCAGTAGATGGACTGTGATGACCAGACGGCATGGGCTAAAGAGGAAGCTATACAGGACGACGACGAGGACAGTTCGTATGAGGATGAAGCTCCTGTCCTGTAGGAATGGAACCGGTTTAATGCTAAGGGTGTTTCTGCACATGATAAGCATGAATTAGCATGGGAGTATCATGAGACAGAGGTTCGGTTGCATTCAATGTTTGTTGACAAGGCAGTGCTGTAGGATGTCATCAAGCTGTGGGCCTTTTCATTGCAGGTCGTGAAATCTAGCCAGGAGCAGTACACCGTGAAGTGCGAGCAAGCCGGTTATCCTTGGAGGGTGCACGCACGTAGACCCAAGTATGAGCCCACTGGATTGTGTCAAAGGTGGAGCCGCACTCTTGCATTCTCAGCAGTATTTTGCTGAGGCATCGTAACCTAACATCCGCCTTTATAGCCAATTTAATGTACGGAGAGATAGTGGAGAAGAAAGACATGGAAGCCACGCATATCATGGTAGCTATCAAGAAGAAATTCAAGTACAAGATTAGCTACGCGAAGGCATGGCGTGCCAAGCAAAAAGCGTTGGAACACCATTTCAAGTCTTTCGAGGCGGCGTACGACAATTTTCCTTGTATGCTTAAGGTGTTGCAGGACAGGAACCCAGGCACGTATATCGCTGTGCAGGACAAGCCATCCACAAGTCTACCAGGATATGCGGTGTTGCAGAGGGCCTTGTTAGCATTTGATGCTTGCATCGAGGCATTTAGGCACATGCTACCGGCGATCTCAGTTGATGGGACTTTTCTGACCGACAAATACAAGGGGCAGATCCTAACGGCCATAGGCATTGACGGCAACAACCAAATATTACCGCTGACCATCATATTCGTGGAAAGTGAGAATTATGAAAGCTGATTGTGGTTTCTCAGACATGTCAGGGTTGGAGTTATCGGCGTTCGTCCTGGTGTGTGCGTATTCTATGATCGCCACGTCGGGATTGTAAAGGCTATAAGAAAACTTCAGGAAGACCTCGAGAAGCCCTTTTTCTTGACCGTATATGAGGAACAGGTGGTGCATTCGTCACTTTGGGGAGAACTTTTTCAAGTAGTTCCCAAAACAAACGTTGATGAAGCTATTCAAGAGGCTGGCTATGTAGAACCAGTGGAGAAAATTTAATGCTCTGTGGGCGTTGTTGGATGAGCACAGCAAAAAGCACGTCGATGAGAGGAGCAAGGGACCAGTCATACATGGGGTGGCACAACCGGAATGCTTGCTAGCACTCGATGAGCCTAACCTAGTTGGTCCAAGAAGGAGGAGCTCACCAAACATCAAGTGCTTCTCGTAGTGGATCGATGGACAACCATTGGAGAAGTGGTCGCTGTTGCACGATATGGACGGCACAAAGTACGGCATAATAACGGCTAACCTTGCAGAGCTGTACAATTGGGTTCTCAGAGGCCTTCATTCTTAGCCCCTTGTCATCATCGTGGAAGGTGTTCTTCACAACACAATCGGCTACTTCAGGGAGAGGCACACGAATGCCGCACTTCATGCGGCCAATCCCCGAGCATTGTATTCGTCGAAAATTACAGCATACATAGAGACGAAGGCACAGAAGGGCCAATTGTACACAGTGCACATCATGAGCAACAGGGAGCATCATTTTGACGTGGTATTCCGTGATAGAGCCGGATTGGGATGGCTCGTTCCCTTGTTACTCAGGAGGTATGCCTTAGAGATCATGCAAACGAACCTAGCTGCACGTGCAACAAGTTGAAACTATTATGCAAGCCATGCTCTCATGTCCTCGCTGCATGTGGGACCGTGGGCATGGATCCTTCAAACTTCATGTCTGAGTACTTCTTCAAGGAGGGGGTACTGCATGCGTGGTGTTGGGAGCTCAGGGGGTTCAGGGTTGTGGAAAACTTTGCCACCTTGGACATTACAGGAAGGACCTGGATTCCAGATGTTAACATGCTGAAGGGTAGGAAGGGTCTGCGACAGAGCCAGCGTATTAGAAATTATATGGATGAATCACAAGCCAAAGCATTTGGTGCACGTTGCGGGTGATGCGGTCAGGAGGGGCACACAGCTAGACAATGCAATGCATGTGCTGATCAGTAGGTAGAGTGGCACGGTGTGTACAACTAGTTGTTGGAGACTACAAATAAATTTCCGTTGTAAACTGTGTTTTGTTAGTACACACTTTTGACGTGCGGAATGTCGTACTAAATGTATCGTATATTTTATGTACCGTTTGTATAACTGCTATGTTACATCCCCCTTTCAGTAATGTAGTTGGTGTTGTGCTGGTAGCCTAGTATTGCTTAGTTTATTTACTTACAAGTTCTACTTACTGTTATTTTACATGCGATGTTTTTTGGTTCTGTATAAGTGCTAACTTGAATTCGTTTTGCAGGTATGGCTCGTGATCTTTGTGGGTCGGACTGGCCTTACGGCTTGTTGGATGAGCACGTGGATTGGCTGCATCGCGCTTCCCGTTGTGTCTCGCCTATGGGGAGCGTGGAGCCTGCTGAGTTGGGAGTGGTCCGGATACGCACACCTCGAATGGCCTGGAGACTGGACCCCTGCTGGACAGTCAGGTGTGCACTTTGCCAGCGTTATACTATTGCCGTAAGTAGGTTCCGTGCTAACCTTTACTTGCTTTGCAGGCTGCGGGATGCCGGACTACTCCCTCTCACCCAGATGGTGCAGGCCACTGACGAGGACGGACCTGCCGTGGCCGTGGGTTGGGACGACGTCGTGGAGCGATCACGTCGCTTCCCGTTTGACTGTTCCCTGCTGACGGCTTTGGTGGACCGTTGGCGGTCAGAGATGCACACTTTCCACTTCAAATTCGGAGAGATGACACCTACCCTGTAAGATGTGTCCCTGCTGCTTGGCCTTCCGGTCACGGGAGCCGCTGCTTTCCTACCAAAGGCCCCGGCCGAGTGGTGCGCGGTCCTGCTCGCCAGATTCGAGGGGGTCCTTCTGTTGGGTGCCGCGGATGACTACTACATCTTCTCGGCAGGTCAGAGTCACGGGCCATCGCTGAGGTGGCTCGCACAGTTCCAGGTACATTCTTTTTATAATCGGTCCTGTAAGCTCCTATTTTCGCTATTACGTACTAATAACTTCTTGTTTGCATTCAGGTGGAGCGGATGGATCCAGATGCGGATGATCATCAGGTCTTGCGCCACTTGGAGGTGTAGTTGCTGTGGCTATTTGGTTTGGTGCTCTGCACCACCAGCCACAGCAACACCGTCGACGTGCGCCTCATCACTCATGCTAGGGCAATCGCCGACGGCGAGGCCCCCAGGTTAGCTAAGGATCGGCCTACCATGGCCTGTGCGACGCATACTCGAGGACCAAGGCAAACTCGGTCCTCACGAGTTGTCCGCTGCTACTGCAGCTATGGTCGTTCGAGTTCTTCAGCCTCGGACAACCTTTGCTAAAGGACATGAGTCCGTACGCGGTAGAGATGTACCCTGAGGAGACGTCGACCGACTGACGATGGGTTCTCTCTAGTGTCGTCGATGAGTAAGTAATATAACAATCAGCTATTTCCTTCGTATTAACAATGGTTGTATGTAACAACTGTTCTTCCTTGCAGGTATAGTTCACGAACATCCAGGTCACGCAGGCGTATCTGCCCTTTGTTGAGCAGTTCGACCGCCTCGCAGCTGACGACGTGCGTTGGGAGCCATCTCACCTACGGCACTGCAGGACCGTGCTCCTGACGAGCTGTCCACACTCTGCTGGCACGACTGGGCTTTCTGACTGACGTGCCGAAAGCTCGTGTATGACATCTTCGTAGAGGATTACACGCCACAGTGCGTGATGCGGCAGTTTGGCCTACGTCAGGTGCTTCCGGTACCTGTTGGACCACCACTGCCTTAGAGTGTGCACCCGTGAGTGACTGCCTCTCATAAATCTCTATGTACTTACTATTCTATTTGCAGGTACTAATGAAATGGTCTTATGAGCAGGCACTCTAGAAAGGGAGTGAAACGCGGCATAGACTGGACGGCGAAGATGCAAGGGTGGACTACGTAGTGGGAGGGCGCGCTTGACGACCGCGTGGAGGAGGATTGCCCCTACAACAACAGAGACTACGCGGAGTACCTACGCTGGTACCAGGGGCAGACACGTACGAGGCTCGTACATGTTGTTGACTAGCCCACCGCACACGTCGCCGCTCCAACAGACACGTACCCTGCGTACCTCACGCGGGATGCTCACATCGCAGTATGTTACATGTAATTTTTAAATATTCCCTAATGGCAATGTCGCTGAGATGATTGACCATTTTATGTGTTTTCCTTTAAGCTAGCGTCGGTGCTGTGATCTGGAGGGAGTCCCACACTATGCTGGATAGGCTCGCCACTAGTGCGGAGGTGACCCACGAGGAGAATATGAGTGCTTGGCATCGTGTGGAGGCTTGGGATAGATGTGTCGTAGCCCTGCTTTCCTACACGAGGCTACCGGTGATCTCCACGACCACGCCCAACGCACAGACGGTTTGTCCACCGGTGTCGTCCTGACCCACATGGCATCACTCCAGAGGTTTTACTTGTGCACGTCCTACACCACCTCACCCGGACAAGGCTGGGGGATCTGCCTGGGGACAGCCTCATACACTGCCAGGCAGCTATTTGCGCGTCCTCTGTACATCCCCAGCTTCTCCACGCAGGGCGTGTACTCCACCCCGTACGTCCCTCCTCTAGACGCGTTGGCGCCAACTGAGGGTATGCTTCACCTCTTCACGGTTTTATCCCAATGCTTTATGTCACGAACTAACGATATTTGTATTGCAAGTCTTTTCTACCCCGAGCAGGGATGGGGCGTCTCCCCAGGCTCGGACGATCCGGACCAGTACTTTGCGGACTGGTCTAGGCAAGCGTCTGGGTCTACACCTCGGGGCACACCACCAAAGGTTCTCTTCGGGAGTGCCCTCACCGGTGCACCGGAGGGTACACAGCCAGTGTTGTGATGAACTATTACAAATTTTGTGGAGTGGATATTTGATTTTGCAAACAATGCATTTTATTTTGATTGGTTTAAGAAATTTTCAGGCCAATTGGTCTGACCACTAGGCAGTTGCTGGTCAGATCGGCAAGTAGTGTGACCGTGGTGGTCATAAAGCTAACTGGTAGTTCCCCGGGTTACTTGCCGATTGATTTTTTCTAAAGAGGTCCAGTTGCGAAGAGTGGTAGTACCAGCCTGTGGTTGGCGGTTAGATCGGCCTAGGTGAAAATTCTTGGAATTTGAGAATTTGGTTTTCGTTTGACTTGATTTGTGTCTTGTCAGTGCATATATGTTGCATGATCCATGAATAACTTGTACCCGGAAATAATTTCTTGGTCTTTGGATGTGCAGTGTCGTTGGAGTCAACCATAGTCAGTGACGAGGATCAGAGCTACGCTCATAGAGGAGGATGAGACCTAGAATGATCAAGGATACTGAGTAAGATGGCTGAGCTCAAGCATGGCACAAGTGAGAGACCATGTGGAGGTGTCCCCATGTTTGTGATGAGTAATTGACTTGTGTTCTAGAAAGTTTGAGTTTGGTTTGATTAGCTCGCGCCAAGTCGGTGCATGGCGCATTTTGTTTCAGTTGGACTTGGTTGAACGCGGTCGGGTGTTCTTAGGACGGTTGTTCTTTTTCTCGATCGGTTGTTCAGGCTTTTTGTGTATGAGCATGCTTTACTGTTACTAATGATGTTTATGCTGTTTCGTGCGGTGCTATGTGACCGTTTGCTTGTCTGTGTGGCTGCAGGACTTCGGAGCTAGGTCATAGTGAGGTGTGGGAGGATCGGGACTAGGCATAGGAGGTGTTAAGGTCCAGACGGTCGAAAATGTTGAAGATGATCGAGGCTGCTGAGGTGGTTGCGAGCCGGGAGATGAGGAATCGGAGCTGGAGCTGCCGAAGGTGGACACGACGGGCAGTAGTGAGGTGGACCGGCACTAGGCTCAGGGAGGAGCTGAGGTCCAAACGGTCAGGATGCCGGGTGCAATCGTGTGCAGCGGAGCGGACTGGGACTAGACTTAGGGAGGAGTCGAGGTCCAGACGGTCAGTGTGCCAGTTGCGGGAAGCTTCCGGGAAGGTGCTTGAGGGGCAATTTGGAGAATTGACTCAAGCATGAGTGGAGTGGCTGGTTCCCTCCAAACTTGGTTGGTTTGACTTTTTGCCTCATATGTGGGAGAGGTTGGAAGTGAGGTTTGGCTTGCACTTCTTGAATTTCTTCTTTGAGGAGGTGAGCACCTCTATTTAGTGGAGGGGAGTTGGCTGTGTGTGGGTAAGCGAAGCAGTGCAAGCAAGCAGTGTGTGTGTGTGTTGCTCTGTAAGCAGTGTGTTGCTCTGTAGGTAGTGGCGTGTGTGTTCAATCTGAGAATCGTGTAGTGAGATGGGTAGAGAAGAACCTTGTTGTAATCATTCCGCTTCCTGTAATTTCCCTCGTCTCTGATTCAATATGAAAATTCTCTGGTTGAGATGCTTTGATTTCCTACCCTGCTTTTCAATGCTCTCGGCTCTTCCCTGATTTCATTTTTTGCTTTGAATTCAATTTGTGTTTGAGAAACTGCAAAATGGTTTTGCTTTGAACTGGGAATCACCTCAAAGCCCTTTGGCTAGCATCTCCCGAGAGCAAAGACTTTCACCAAAGTTTTCTTCCCTTTTTTCACTTCGGCTGATCTTCCCCTATTTTGGAAATTCTAGGGTTTGAACCCAGAGCACTCTTGATTCTTTTGTGTCTTAGTGGAAGGGTTGATCTAGGCTTGTGATTTCCAGTAGTGAGATCTTCTCTTGCTGAATTGCAAAGTCTCATGATCCAAGTCCTCATGAATCGGAAGGATTTTGAAGTTTGTCTTCCCTGTTATACTCTTCTTGAGAATTTCAGAATTCAGTGTTGTATTATGTCTTAGTCTGCATTTCCTTTTTCTCTCTGAGTTCAATTTGCTGTTTAGGTTGTAGTCGTATTGATTTATCCAGAGAAGAGCAACAAATTTTCATGAAATCTATTGTTTTCGGCTCATTCTGAGTATTTACTGCAGTCAGTCTCTTGCTGCCAGTTCTGAATATTTTTTTGCCAAACTGCTCTTCCATTCTCTGTTCACTTCCTGAGTTGGGTAGGATATTTAGTTTGAATTTCGGTTTCCATTTGCCTAGGAAGAGCAGCAATCAATTGATTATTGTTTCAGTTTCTCTTGTGCTGTTTGGTAGTTACTATGTCGTCAAAACCTTCAGCTGAAAATATGCTTCTCAGTCTTCAGACTGCATTTTGCTACTTTTCTCCAGTTGGTTCAGTTCATTTTTTTTGCTATGCTGTCTTTTTCGGTCAGCTGTTCGCAGCTCTTTCTTCAGTTCGGTTTTGTGTCTCTACTTCTCTCGCTACGGCCGCCTGTGTGCTGTTTCTTCTCTGTGATCAAACCTGAAGTATATATGTAATCTGCCTGAGCTGCATTGCCGGTCAAACCGGAAGGTCATTTCCGGTCAGACCGGAGCATGTGCAGCAATTGGACCGGGCCGGCAATCATTTTCTTAGCTCGGCTGCTGCAAGCTGAATGCATTTGCTTCTCTGTTTTATGTTTTGGTTTGTAGCTTCTGAGTTTTTTAGCGTTCGGTTGAGTCTGCAGTTTCGAACTGGTTGAGTTTCTTCAGTGAAAACTATTTTCGGTCTGTTGCTGTTCCTTTAAAGAAAAACTTTACCAGCCTGCTCTTTGCTTCTTCAGTAAGCATTCAAATCATCTGCTTAAAGTCTTTCAGCCAATTTTGTCTGTCTTGATAGCTTCTGGTCCTTCCTATTTTATGCAAAGTTGGTTTTCCTTCTATCAGCCAAGAATGGTTTTCCTTCTGTTAGAATCTTTTGTCGGAAGACTTTTCTTACTTCATGGCTTTTATAGCTATTGGAGAAGAATTTTGAGTGGATACTCGAGGGCGGTTTTGAAGGCACCATTCACCCCCCTCCATTGCCATTTCCGATCCTACAATTGGTATCTGAGGCGGTTAGCTCTTTTCAATAGATCTTAACCGGTCTGTGAGCCATGGCAACGGATAAGTATTCCCCCAAGCCCCCAATCTTCGATGGAACCGACTATCCCTTCTGGAAGAGTCGGATGGAGTCTTACATACAGGCTCAGGGCTATGCAATTTGGCGAAATGTCAAAACTCGCTTTCTTGTTCCTATCGATGAGAACATCAATGTGGCGAACATGCCCGATGTTGAGGCAAATGCTAAGGCAGGGAACATCATAATCCAAGGACTGAGCCGAAGCGAATTTGATCGCATTTTTCATTTACGTTGGCCTACGACATCTGGGTGACCCTCGATGCATACCATGAGGGCACCACTCAGATTAAGACGGTACGACAAGACCAGTACAAGCGAGATTACAAAAAGATTGAAATGTTCGCTGGAGAGTCTCTTGATGAGTGCTTTGCGAGGTTCCACAAGATCTTGAGCAACCTCCGAGCGGTCGGTCTCACATACCCCGACTCGGACAACGCTCGACAGATACTTGCGGCCTTGGATTTGCGAGTTTGGGAGATGAAAGTGACCACCATCAAGGACACGACAGATCTTTCGACTTTGACTCTTGATGCGTTGTATTCATGTCTCAAGACTCACGAGATTGACATTGTCTCTCGCAAGTCGAAGTCTCAGTCGATGGCTTTGGTCACTAATCCCAGCCCTGCCTTTGGATCTTCTGCTGACACTGTTGTTGGTTTCTCTCTCACTGCTCTGTGTGAAATTAACGATGGTCAACAAGAGTAGCTCCCAGAGAACCAACTAGCCCTCTTAGAAGAAAATTTTCTTATGCATACAAGAGGGTTAGGGAGAGAAAGAGAGGAGGATCTGTGATTTTCTTTGAGTGTGGTGGCCCCAACCACATTCGAGCAAACTGCCACAAGCTGGAGAAGGGCAAGAACAACTACGATGGTTCGAGCAAGAATGATTACACCAACAAGAACAGCAATAAGAAGCCCCAAGGCAAAGAGAAGAAGTTCTGCAACCTTGGCAAAGCCAAGAAGCTCTTCCACCGCGTCCTCACCGCCTTCGACGACCTCGACCTCAGCGAGGTGGAGGGGTGGAGTGACGACGATGGGAAGAACGATCAAGATCCCTAAACAGCAATGACTTCATCGGCATGTGCTTCATGGCCCTTGAGGGCGACATCAGCAACAGCGAGCTCTACTCTGACTCCGATGAGGTATATCCTTCTTATGACCAGCTCAATGATGCTTTTCTTAAGCTAGGAAAATTTCATGCTAGATCTAGAGCTAGGTGTAGTGCGTTGGGGAAGGAAGTAGAGAGATTATCACGGGAACTTACTTCACGTATATCTACTCCCTCCCGTGACGATTGTGATGTATGTTCCTCTTTGCTTGGTGATATGGAGAAGCTAAGGACCTCTCATGATAGTGTGACTTCTCAGCTAGATTTGCTTAAGGTGGAGAATGTTAGTCTACTAGCTGAATTAGAGATGACTAGGACTGTTGCTATTTCATCTACTATTATTGAGACTACTTCTTGCACCTCATGTGAGGATAAGGACAATGCTTTTAGAGGTCTTTATACTATGCTTCTCGATCTGCCTGAAACATGTTAAAGCTGCAATAATTTAAAAATGAACTTAAAGAAGGCAGATCATAAAATTGTAGAATTACAAGCATCCTTGCTAGAGCCCATTATTTCTTGTACAAACTATCCTAAATTAACCTTTGAGTTTGAGTCTGTTTCCAAACAATTTTAAGAAATGGTTGATCATAACAAGAAAATGACTCAGTATGCTTCTAAGGACTCTGTTAACTCACCATGCAATAACTGTGAAAAACTAAAATCTGATTTGATTGCATTAAATGAAAAATGTGTGAAGCTAACTAAGGAACTACTAGAGAAGCCACAATCCTGTTGTGATGCTTGTGCTATTGTGGGGGAAGAAGCCTGAGGGTATGGTAGAGACGCTTAGCGACCAGAATCAAATGGCTAGCAGTAGGACTGTCCCTCTTGTTCCTTGCGAAGACCTCAATGTTGAGGCGGTTGTGCGTGCACATGCCATCCGCTCTTCTGCTGTTGGTTCTTCTTCTTCCTTACCTTCTGCTGTCTCTTCTTTCCCCTGCTCTTCTTGCACCTCTCTCTTTCAGGAGTGTCAGTATCTTATGAACACTCTTGAGAGATTTGTTGGAGGCAAGAAGAAGCTGAATCTTATTCTAGACCAGTCCAAGATTTGCAAATTCAATCAAGGTCTAGGATATGATTTTCTTGAGGATTTTAGGAAGCAGCCACCTGCTGTTCTCAGACCCATAGCAGCAAGAGTGATCGAGGTCAAGCCCCGAACCAAGATAGTTGAGTTCAAATCTGCGGGCTTTGTCCAAGGGATTTCTGACAGTAAGGTGGTTCCACCTGTTGCTTCGATCTCTCAGAAGGCGAAGCCCCATCATGCTACTTCTACCTCTCAGAAGGTGAAGTATCATTGTACCTTCTGTCTGAAACATGGACACATGATAGAGAGATGCTTCAGGCGCGCCAAGATTACGCGGAGAGACCGTGTTCAGGCACTTAGGCGTATTCAGGGTCAGCCCCAGACCTTGAGTTCACCTAAGACCAACACAAGGTCTAGGGTTGATCAGCTTGACATGTTTAGGCAGCATCGAGGACTTGGTTTTCCAGAGTTTTCTGATTCTCGTCCTTGATTTGCCTCCGGTCGTGATATCCGCTGTCCTAAGGGTAGATCAGCATGTTGCCGGTGCTCCGACTCGCTCTTCCATAGCAGTCGGACCCAGCAACAGCTTCAGGTCTGCTCATAGACCTTCTGGCTTTCTAAGCGACGGAGAGCGTAGGGTAGTTAGAGGCCAGTCGTGTGTGACTACTTCTTCTCGTCGCGTGACTCATTATTGCATGCCAAAATCACTTTTGATTTATCGTAGTACTGAGACATCCCTCTCTTGTTGATTCAGGATCGCCAGGCAGGGAAGAGAGAGGTTTGGCTTGTGGACTCCGGGTGTTCTCGACACATGACCGGAGATTCTCGTTGGTTCTCTTCCCTAGCCCGAGCTCCAGGTGATGAGACGATCACCTTCGGAGATGCCTCTTCTGAGCGTGTCATCGCTAAAGGTACTGTGCACGTTAATGATTCATTTTGTTTTAAAAGATGTTGCCTTAGTGAGTAAACTGCAATACAATTTGTTTTCTGTTTCTCAGCTTATCGATGACAGTTTCGAGATGACAGTCTGGTTTGCGGGATCTCTAGATATAGGATGATCTTTCGTGCTGATTTCGTTGAGTCTTTTGGTGATCCTCTCAGGTGTTTAGTTGCTTCTGAGTCCCGTGACCTTACTTTCTGGCATAGGAGACTTGGTCATATTAGATTTGATCATTTGACCTGAGTTAGCGGTCACGATCTCATTCGTGGTCTGCCTAAACTCAAGATGGTCAAAGATCTAGTTTGCGCTCCTTGCCGGCAAGGCAAGATGGTTGCCACTTCTCATCCTCCGGTCATAGTTACTATGACCGATGCACCAGGACAGCTGCTCCACATAGACACAGTTGGACCAGCTCGAGTGCAATTAGCAGGAGGGAAGTGGTACGTTCTTGTTGTGGTCGATGACTTCTCGAGATACTCTTGGGTGCTTTTCTTAGCCTCGAAGAATGAGACATTTACCCATTTTCGGGTTCTTTTTAGTAGGCTTTCTATTGAGCTCCCAAGTGCCTTACGAGCGATCCGCAATGACAGTGGCACGGAGTTCAAGAATTCCTACTTTGAGAGGTTTGGCGATGAGACAGGTATAGAGAACCAGTTCTCTTCTCTGCACGTCCCCCAGAAAAATGGCGTCGTGGAGAGGAAGAACCGTACCTTGGTCGAGATGGCAAGGACGATGCTTGATGAGTACTCTATACCTAGGAAGGTTTGGGTTGAGGCGATAGCCACTGCGTGCCATGTTTCCAACAGAGTTTTTCTGAGGGCACACTTGCATCACACTTCTTTTGAGTTGAGATACAGGCGAAAGCCCAATGTCTCTCATTTTTGCGTGTTTGGATGCAAGTGCTTTATTCTGAAGTCTGAAAACCTAAATAAGTTCGAGTCACGATCTTGTGAAGGTATCTTTTTAGGTTACTCGACTTCTTCGCGGGCGTATAGGGTCTAGAACTGCGAGTCTAGTAAAATGGTAGAAACCTGTGAGGTGACATTCGATGAGGCCAATCCGAGGACTAGGCCCAATATCTCAGGTCCAATATCTCAGGTTCAGTAGAGCAGTCCGAGCTTATCTTTGTGGACGATGAGGAGGACGGAGATGAGGGTCATCTACCCGATCCAGTTCCTCCTCCCCTTGAGGTGCCTGCCTCTACCATCGCACCTCGAGGAGATCAGCCTATTCCTTCCATATCTTCTAGAGCTAGTGGCTCTGTTCCTACCTCGTCAGCTCATGAGGTAGAGGCCACTTCTTCTTTTCATCCAGGACCTCCCCGACATATCCAAAAAGATCATCCTTCAGAGCAGATGATTGGAGATCTCTTTGAGCGTGTCACACGCTCAAAGTCCGGCATGTCTAACTTCTGTCTCCACTCTGCTTTTGTTGCCTCTTTCGAGCCCAAGGATGTTAGTCATGCTCTTTCTGATGAGTCTTGGGTCAATGCCATGCATGAGGTGAAGGAATGCGCGTAGGCTACGATAGCAGAAAACAAAACTTTTCTACCGCGCACACCAGGACATCATGCTAAGGAGGGATCATGGATCGTTACCACTAAACGCGCAGCGCAGCGGAAGAAGAGTTGGAGAAGCCGATCCAACCACGCGCGTCGAGGTAGTAGTGGAATTTGTCGATCGTCCCGAACAGATCGTCTCCTCCACGCGATCAACCACACCACGTGCAAGATCCAATCTGTAGATTGTTGATGCCGATCAACGCCGCAACGAGCAGCGCCTCCACCGGTATCCACATGTCCGGGGCTAGAACGCCGATCGCGAGTGTACCAGCACTCGCGAGCGGCTAGGGTTTGGCTCGGGAGGTGGCGGCTAGGGTTTGGCTCTGGATTAACAGAAGCATGCATCCCTCAGCCCCTCGCCTCCATATATATAGACCTCCTCACTTGGGCCTCGTGGACCGAGGCCCAATAGGAGTCTATCCGGATCTCTATCCGAATTGAGCCCACATCCGAATCACATTCGAATTAGTGTTCCAACCCGTTAAGTGTGCGACCCTGTAGGTTCACGTATACTTGGTCGCGACCCAGAAATGCCTTTCCGGTCACCCTATTAATAGCGGCCTCTAGTAAGACATATTAACCCCAAAGTATACGTAAAGATCATATCGGCTGAACCTGTAATGTTCTCATGTACAAATCCCTTTGCCTCACGATATAGATTGAGCTCAAGGCGAGGCCTGTGTCATCCTCTTAATAGCTCAATCACTCTCTCGATTCTGTGATGGATTATAAACTCGTGATTGACTCCTCAATCACATTGGCATGGCCATGCACTTTCGTAATCCATTACATCGAGGGGCCCAGAGATATCTCTCCCATAAGGAGGGGCAAATTCTATCTTGATCATTCACATCCCACTACATGTTTCATAGCAAACCCGAAGACTACTTTTATGACTACCCAATTACGGAGTAGTGGTTAGTAGTCCCAAAATAGGCTACTACGCATGTTGGGAACCATGATGATCTCAAGTCTAAGGATTCTACATAAACACTACTTGAGACCAACTGATGACACATGGAATCTCTGCAGTGTCTCATGGCGGGTCTATCCAACATATGTTCACTAACACATGTCCATATTATTGATTTGGTATCTCCATACCATGATCCATGATACATGATCATCAATCAATACATATGCTGATCTTTGAATCATATTTGTTCCTCATATGATATATAATCAGGGATCATTTAGAAATAGCAACATTTTGGCATTAAGAGTCTCATCAATAAGTCACATACTCATTCATCAATAATGATAATGTCTATTTCAAGGAACAAAGCAATGTATCATAAACATAGTATGTGATATATTCAACATCTCCATGTTGCCTCTAGGGCATATCACCAACATGAGGAGTTAGAAAACTTTGAGAGAAACAAGGTCTAGTTGCTTGTTGAGCCCCCTTGAGGTCATAATGTCATTGGTACTAAGTGGGTGTTCAAAAACAAGCAGAGTGACGATGGGGTAGCCATTCGAAATAAGGCTAGATTGGTAGCTCAGGATTTCTCCCAGGTTGAGGGTCTAGATTTTGAGGAGACCTTTGCCCCTGTAGCTAGGCTAGAGGCCATTAGGATGTTGCTTGCATTCGCAGCGTCCAAGGGCTTCAAGCTTTACCAGATGGATGTCAAGAGTGCCTTCCTCAATGGGTTTATTGAGGAAGAGGTCTATGTTAGGCAGCATCTAGGTTTCAAGAACCACAAATACCCAAACCATGTCTACAAGCTTTTCAAAACCTTGTATGGACTTAAGCAAGCCCCTAGAGCTTGGTATGAGAGGCTTAAGTCCTATCTATTGAGTCATAGGTTTGAGATGGGTAAGGTAGACAAGACCTTGTTCATTCGCAGGTATGGCAATGACTTTCTACTTGTCCAGATTTATGTGGATGATATCATCTTTGGCGGCTCTTCTCATGCTCTTGTTTCACAGTTCTCAGATGTCATGAGCACCGAGTTTGAGATGAGCATGATGGGCGAGTTAACCTTCTTCCTTGGCTTCCAGATCAAGCAGACTCGGGAGGGTACCTTCTTGCATTAGGGCAAGTACACTCGAGACCTCCTGAGACGCTTTGACATGAGTGATGGCAAGTTGGTGTCAACTCCAATGGCATCAACAGCTTCACTTGATCCAGATGAGGATGGTGAGCCAGTTGAACAAAAAGAGTACAGAAGCATGATTGGCTCTCTCTTGTACCTCACTGCCTCGAGATCAGACATACACTTCTCTGTGTGTCTATGTTCTCGATTTCAGGCTTCTCTTCGCATATCTCACCGCCAGGCGGCGAAGCGCATCCTTCGGTACCTTCGAGCAACCATTGACTATGGTATATGGTACTCTTCCTCGTCCTGTCTTTCCCTCAGAGCCTACTCGGACGCAGACTTTACTGGCTGTAGGATAGATAGGAAAAGCATTTCTAGCACCTGCCAATTTATTGGCACTTCTCTTGTCTCTTGGTCTTCTAGGAATCAATCTGGTGTTGCACAGTCCACTGCAGAGGCCAAGTACGTTGCTGCCGCCAGTTGCTGCAGCTAGGTACTTTGGATGGCTTCGACCCTACGAGACTTTGGATTAGTTATAGACAGTGTTCCACTCTTTTGTGATAACACTTCTGCTATTAACATTGCTAAGAACCCAGTGCAGTACTCTCGGACCAAGCACATTGATATCAGATATCACTTCCTTAGAGACCATGTGGAGAAGGGTGATATAGTGCTCCAGTTTGTGGAGAGTGACCACCAGTTGGCTAATATCTTTACCAAGCCTTTGGATAGCTTGAGGTTTTCAACCTTGCGGGGAGAGCTTGGGGTGGTCTGTCCTTATGGACTGTAGTGATGGGGAGCTTTGTACCTTATGTTTATCTTGCTTATATGCTCCTGTTCTCATTTTGTTACATTGCACGTGGGTGCATTCGGGTTAATCTTTCTAGCATATATTAGAGTGTTTCTCTCGTCTAGTTGCTTAAACTTCTTCCTCTCATCTTGTGATTCTAGGATGCTGCATATTAGCTGTCTCTCTTCTCACTAGGTGAGCTCACTCACTTCTTATAGGTTCTAGCAAGGGTTGGGCCACCCTTGGGTAGATAGGGAACGTGTTTTTTATTTCTTTGGTTCAGGGGGAGTTCATTTGGGAGCTTCTGGATCTTAATATTGACTTAACTCAACTTGAACTAAAAATGCATTTATTGTTGAGGGGGAGCTGGATTTTCTTGCATTCCATTTCAGCATTCTGCATTGTAATATAACTACATGGAGCCTTGACTATTATCCTTTTATGACATGTTTACAATACTTTACATCTTGCCATGATCTGTGCTTAATTCTAGATTTATCATGACTTTTTATTTGTAGTCAAGTCTTTGCCATGATAAGTTGATTAAAAATGCACAACTTGAATTAAATCATGTCATGTTAGCTCTTGAGACTAGTCTGTCTTTTGTTATCCTCTTATGATTCATGCCATGTCAAATAAGCTGAGTTGAGCTTTGAATCTATATTGAGCTTTAGCTTGAACTATGTTAGTTCTTTTATGAAGCATGAGTTATTCTTTGTTCATGAACTAAATTCAGTAAAAGCAAAATGATCTCTTTTGTGTGAAAGAACTGATCTCACCAATTCTTTCACATGAGACCGCTTGCTATTGCACTAGGCATGAACTCAGGGGGAGTTTTGGTTGACCAAGATCACTTCTTAAGCTTATTGCTTGGAGTGGTCGCATAAGGCTTGAGATCTAGCACATGACTAAACAACACAATTTGGTTCAAAACAACCATGAGATTTTATAAAGGAAAACATGTCAATTGTGCTAAATTTGCTTAATTTCAGAAAGACCAAGTAGTACTTGAACAAATGATTCATCCTTGAACTTGTAGCACTCTAAATTGACTCAATTCTAGCTTCTTGGTTATACTTAGATTATTGACATGGATTGCATCATCTTTGGATACCTTTAGCTAGACTACAATGTTGAATGACTTGACATGCTAAGAAATTCATCTAATTTTCCGACTGTGACTTATTTGGTTTAGCTTGATGTTACATATCTTGTCATGATCTTGATAACATCATGCTTTATTCCCTCCTTGCACCTTTTATTGCCAAAAGGGGGACAATATTGGAGAAAAAGCCATTTCAAAGGAAAAACTGGGAGCTTGTGATTTCCAGTAGTGAGATCTTCTCTTGCTGAATTTCAAAGTCTCATGATCCAAGTCTTCATGAATCAGAAAGATTTTGAACTTTGTCTTCCCTATTATACTCTTCTTGAGAATTTCAGTATTTAGTGTTGTATTCTGTTGATTTATCAAGAGAAGAGCAATAAATTTTCATGAAATCCCTTGTTTTCGGCTCATTCTGAGTATTTACTGTAGTCAGTCTCTTGCTGCCGGTTCTGAATATTTCTTTGCCAAACTGCTCTTCCATGCAATCAATTGATTATTGTTTCGGTTTCTCTTGTTCTGTTTGGTAGTTACTGTGCCGTCAAAACCTTCAGCTGAAAATATGCTTCTCAGTCTTCAGACTGCGTTTTGCTGCTTTGTCTCCAGTTGGTTCAGTTCAGTTTTTTTTGCTATGCTGTCTTTTTCGGTTAGCTATTCGCAGCTCTTTCTTCAGTTCAATTTTGTGTCTCTACTTCTCTCGCTAAGGCTGCCTGTGTGCTGTTTCTTCTCTGTCGTCAAACCTGAAGTATACATGCAGTCTACCTGAGCTGCATTGCTGGTCAAACCGGAAGCTCATTTCCGGTTAGACCGGAGCATGTGCAGTAATTGGACCGGGCCGGCAATCATTTTCTTAGCTCGGCTGCTGCAAGCTGAATGCATTTGCTTCTCTGTTTTATGTTTTGGTTTGTAGCTTCTGAGTTTTTTAGCGTTCGGTTGAGTCTGCAGTTTCGAACTGGCTTGAGTTTCTTCAATGAAAACTATTTTCGGTCTGTTGCTGTTCCTTCAAAGAAAAACTTTGTCGGCCTGCTCTTTGCTTCTTCAGTAAGCATTCAAATCATCAGCTTAATAGTCTTTCAGCCAATTTTGTCTCTATCTTGATAGCTTCTGGTCCTTCCTATTTTAGGCAAAGTTGTTTTTGTCCTTCTGTCAGCCAAGAATGGTTTTCCTTCTGTTTAGAATCTTTTGTCAGAAGACTTTCTTACTTCTTGGCTTTTATAGCTATTGGAGAAGAATTTTGAGTGGATACTCGAGGGCGGTTTTGAAGGCACTATTCACCCCCTCTGTTGCCATTTCCGATCCTACAACAAGCAATGCAGAAAATGTTGAAGGGAAGTTCGAGCGATGGGTTGCACCATGTGGTTTTGTCAGTCCAATAAGATGCATTCCAGTGGAACCAGAATGAAAGAGACTTACCGACGCGTGGTAAGCCAATGGTGCATCTACAAGTGGCAAGTATGACGATTGATTGCAAGGGAAGATGATGACCGGGTCAAGTAAATGTATTTTGGTAAGTTGACCAAAATACCGGAAACTTCCTTAGATTAAAACTGTGGTGCTAGAAAAGCGGTTTAGGTCAAGACGAAGCTAACAATCAAGTTGGATCAAAGGCTAAGGACTTAGCGGATTTGGGCTTATGTTCTTTGAAAAGTGTGCATAAGTGTAGTGCATGAGTAAAACCAGTTTTATGTTAGATTGACAGGTTTCCCCATTTGTGCTAAAAGGCTAGTATTCGTTATGGTTAGATAGGGCTGGTTACCCTATCTATGTAATGGGTTGAGATGGAAATTTACTAGTTAACCATCCAACCATCCTATCTTTACTCATTGAAGCCAAATGTTCTAGGGTTAAAGTTATAGAAGTGTAAGTGTTGTGGTGTGCTATCTTAACCTCTAGATGAAGTGGCTGTAAAATCTCCATCCTTAAGTAGTAATATATCAACTTTGTTCATCTCTTATGGATTCTCTTGTTTTCGGTTGATTTGTACTTGATTTGGTTGGTTTTCATCTTCTTTCTCCCCTTCTTGATATTGCTAATGCCAAGGACAAGTTTGCAATGGAGATATATCAAGGAAATATATCTCCATTCATCTAGACATCAATATTGATAAGTTTATGAAGTTGTCCAGTTTTACTTAGATTTGACTATCTCGAGTGATTTTTTTATCTAGTAGTTTTTGCCTCGATTTCTTAGGTGTTCTTGTTTGCTGTGATATGTGGGAATACATTTAGAGTCATCTTGGCCATTATTCACCCACGAGCAAGTCATATTCATATTTTTTTTGTTTTTACCCGGTTTTGATGCAATCTTTCTTCAAATGGAAAAAGGTCGAAACTCTAATAACAATTTTCTTGATTGTTGATTGAAATATATTTCTGACATTCTGTAAAATGTGTACGCCAAGTTTTAAGTGATTTAGAGGCTTAGTTTGAGAGTTGGCTTGTTTTATAGTTTGAACCCAGTTTTGCTACAGTAGAGTTTTAGGAGCTAAAAGGTCCCAACCTTCTTGTGATCTTACAAGCTCTCTTGTTATTTTTGGTTTATGTGGTTGTGATCTTGCTTTGGTTCAAATTTCAAGTCATTTGTATTTTCCTTGTGAAAGTTGTGTGGTTTTTTTGTGTTGTTTGGACTGAAAGTTCCTGTATTGATCTGAAGGAAAGATTGTACTGTCTATTACATCACGGTAGTACCACCTTGGTAATACCACACCTTAAATGGTGGTAATACCGCTCTAAGGCGTCAAGTCCTATTTAGCTTGATTTTTCTTAGGGATTTTTCTAGAGGTAGTACCACATCTTAAATGGTGGTAATATCATTCTAAAGCTAATCTTTATAGTTTATCATAGTTATTAGGGTAAAAGACTCTAACAATCTTGCGGTAAAAGATTTTAGAGAAACTGTTATCAGTGTGGCTCCTATTCAACTCCTCCGGCCGTCATCTTCGTTCTACAGTTATCTACTGAAAAGTTGTAGGTGGCGGCCAAAATCGTTGCTACATCGAACGTTGGGAGATCAAAGTCCTGGTGATTGCCCTCACCTGGAGGATGCAAGGTGTCCTGAGCATCGTTTGATGCAGCAATCTGGTTTCTTCGTCCGAAAGGGTTACTCTTGTCAATTGTTCAATGGTGTTGGAATCGTCTTCCTCTGCTTCTTTACTTTCATGACACAGATGAAAATTCCAACTAGAAGTAACAACAGCGCGACACCGGATGGAACAATGATTTCGACGAGCTTGGTTGTCTGTGAATGCTCTGAGAAAGTGTTGGCGGCTGCAAAATTCATAAATAAAAAAAAAGAATTGTTCAGTTAACCTACTGAAGGAATCTCTATCTGAACTTACCAATCCATTACCTAACTTCATGAAAGTGTAAGTAATCGACAGTATTACGCAAAGGCCAACGCCAATTTCGGCATCCAATTGGACCAATAAGAACCAAAGAAAAGTACATCTGATGGTGATGTCCTGCTGATCCTTTAGCAGCGGTGTGCTCCATATAATTAATTCTGAACATTATCACGTTGAATTTCTTTATTTATTTATGCTCCTCTTGATATCTTGCAGATTAGGAGCTTGATTTTTTTTTCTTTTAGGATAATGGAGCTTGAGCTGTGAGAAGTCAAGTGCAGAAAAGGATTGGTCTTAAGTACACTAAGAAATGCGAATGCCTGCCTTTTTTCAACAGTGAGCATCATTGTCGTTGGACCTAACAGCAGCTGTGATTTAATAATCCAATTAACAAATAGGTTTGGGGTTGTTTTGATTTTTGACCTTTGTGTTTTAGCTAGCGAGAGAAACAATGGGCGAAAACGTTGAACAAGCGGTAGAACAAGCATTGCCCTAATATTTTGACTTGGCATGCATCGTCTAAAATAAGCACACGACACGTATGATGCTCAACTTCTTCCATGGAAACTTAACTTGCAGAATGTGACGAAATTTAGATAAAGCATTTACGTCACCCTGACGCTGGAAAGAAATAGAGAGACAGGGCATCAAAATTTGACTGCATGTAAAATGCAGCAGCAAATAAAGTTCAGTTCTGAACACCACAAAAGAGCAGCCCAGGAACAAAAAGAAAAACGAAAGTGCATGCTTTGTCATACATAACTGAAAAGAGCTGGCACCAAAATCCATTGAACAAAATTAGAACAGAATGGCACCAACAAAGTAAGAGTTGAACTTACGGAGATCAGATGCTGCAAGCCGGACGAAGAGATCTTGCCCTCCGTTATCAAACTGCCTCATGTCAAGCAAATCGCCTGTCCACATGAAGCATCCCTTCGCCCCATGGCTACTGACATTGGCACAGGCTTGCCCACAGCGCACAGTTCCTCAAACAGCCCAGCCGGCACTCCTCGACGCTCAAGGTCATGTCAACCGTCGCGTTCGCCGACTCCGGCAGCTTCATATTCGTCACTGTCGCGAACCCGTCGCTGGTGCAGTTGAGCTCCGTGCGCCTCACGCACCCACCGGAACAGTCCCGCAGCGCCCACTCCGTCGGGAACCATGGCTTGAACACCGTCGCTCAGTCGCACATCGGCGACAGCTCGACGTTAAAGACGCGGCCCGCACGTGCGGTAGCCGTCACACTCGTCCATGGGGTACGACCAGAAGGCGCTCCACGACCGCGTCATGTCGATCCACATGAACCGCTGGATCTGCCCCCGAAACGTTCATCACGAACCGCGCTAGGATCGTGCTGCTGACCATCTCGCAGCGTTACTACGTCTCGTCCGCCGTCGACACGAAGAGGAAGCTCAGGAGGCTGCTCGACTTGAGGTTCGGCATGCCGGCGAACTGGTGCCCGTTCTACGGGCCGCTGCCGTACGTCCGGGTGGACAATCGGTAGAGGAACAGCTCCGGCTAAAGGAAATATAGGCAATATTTTAATTTCAATTTTTACTACAAGCAAATAACAGCCTAATAGGTGATTCAAAGCTCATAACTACCAGCAGCAGCAGGCAAATCATATTGTATTCCAAATATAAGTAAGAACAGAATTATATCAGACTCAATCGATTACACGAATGACTTATAGTGAGATCTGATATATCATAGGAAGTAGCGCATGCTCGATGCAGCATAGAAAGTAGATATAGTAGTGAAGTGAGCGGTTGCACAGATGTGCACTACATATAAATCTTATTACCGTGCCCATACTTCACGGCAGCAATGGCTCGAAGATATTGCTTCCCTCCGTCATGGTGCACGCTAGAAAAAAGAGCCGACGAGGTTCAAGCAGCATAATATAATAGCATAGATTTATAGGAGGAAGGTAAAGAAATAAGGGAGGCAGTGATTTAGGACCCTTCGCTCCTGACGTCTCCATACACACACACATATACACACACATACACATATATACATATATATACACACACATATACATACACACACATATATACACATACACACATATATATACATATACATACATGTATATATACATATATGTTTATATATACATATATATACATATACGTATATGTATATATACATATGCATATACATACACATATCACTACAACAGAACATGGATATGGTAACACTTGACTGTAACATAATACAATTTGTGTTACAGGGAAAAAACTCAGCAACACATACTTTGTGTTCCAGGAGACACTGTAACATATACTCAATATGATCAATAAACGTGTTACAAGCATATAGTGCAGCAACATAAACATGTGTTACAAAGCCATCTGGTAACATATAATATATGTGTTACAGACATGTGTTACTTGCTACTCTAGGGATAACCTTATCTAACATTGATAGATTGTACAAACAACACCACTGCTAGATTGAAGATATTGATCTTATTTAATAGAAATTGGAGGGGGCAAAGGTAGCAAAGGTAGAAATTCTTAAATTTACACTAATTTTGTCCTTTAAAACAAAAAACTGCAGCCTAGCTTTTGGTTTGGAAACATGCCAGAAATTTAGTAAAGCGGAGATAAATATATGTGGAAACTCGCTACTATTTTTCATGTTAGAAAATCTGTTTCCAGGTTGTAGAACCACAAGGTAGATTTATTTGCAAAGTTAAAAATTTAATTGTGACAAAAAGTGCTAACATGTTCATCATACAAAATAATCCAGATTTGTAAATTCATATAGTCCAAAATAATTAGGCATTATATAAGTGTGTACGCAATATTCAGACAAGCTTTTCTAATCGCATTTATATTTTCCCATAAGTAGTTAACCTAGAACATCCTTTAAGAACAAGCATTCATTGGATAACAAAAATTTTCCTCTCAGATAACATGTACCCAGGCCACGAATGTACAGTCCAAATGAGTTCAATATAACTAGACCAAAGTGTAACGACCCACATCGTTAATTAACCTTAAGCAACGAATTACAACGTTAAGCGTGATTAATTATGTAATTAAGAATCTAAAAATATGAGGGAATTTAAAATTTTCTACGTAGTCGTATAAATTGAAATCAACGAACGATAAACTGATACGTTGCTTTCACAATTGCATCAACAGGGCGTATATCCAACGGTGCAGACTAAAGGGAGAAATAAAATTTAGTTGCGCAACAAAGTAAAAGCTTTTCAGTCATTAAATTACAATCTGAGTAGGATAAAATCAATACCATGCCTTGATCGACAATTAGAACTTATATCAAGTCCAATAAAAATATTACAATTTGCATTACATAATAGCAACACGACGAATTACAACAAATATACAATTTTGTGTCTTAACCAAATAACTATCTCAAAAATGAAGTAATTACAATATAGAGCGTCAATTACAACTAGAGATCCATCTCATACATAATTACTACAATAGGGAAATAAAGAATAAAAGTTACATTAATTTGTATACATCAATATTAAGAGAAAGCCGAAAGCGACGGGAGGAGTCAAGGCGGCGAAGACCAAGAGTCGACCAGGAGCGGAAGGGGGGCCAATCGGGAGCGGCGTCCGCAACCGCAGCGGCGGGAGGGCCGAACCGCAAGTCGTGAGCCCATCCCCCAGGAGGTCACCGTCCAGCAGCATTCGAGCACTAGCCATCCACACCCACCAGCCACCCTAGTTCACTTCCCCGAACATCACCCGACACCGGTAGAGGTAAACCACAACCATCGAGTACTTTCTCAACACACATGCACAACTAGAACATCAAACCATCAAGCACCATAGAACCACACAGAGCCGGCTAGCTAGAGTTAAGGAAGTAGAGTAAAAAGGGGGGAGAACTAGATGAGCTTACCCCAGTGTAGGCGGCGTTGTGCTACCGCCGGGGTAGCTGCAGCCCGGCGGCCACAGCGCACTACCCCGGCGTGCGGCGGCTCAAGCCGACCGTGACCACCCGGGGCAACACACCTCCAAGCCTTGCATCCAAAAATGAAAATCGTGAGAACAAAAGTTAAAGAGCAATCCAAGAACCCATTAGTAGATCGGGGCCGATCCGGGGAGAGGACACCAGATTCGGACCCTAGGGCCCGGATCCGGCCGTGACATCCTCGGGCGAAGCCGAGCGGCCAGGCGGCACAGTGCGACGCCGATGGGGGCCAGCGAGGGGAGGTGGGGAAGCGTGTCGGAGAGGCGGCGCAAGAGGAGCAGGTAGAGAGAGAGAGGGAGACCGGAGCCGGAGAGTAGGGCGGAGGCGGTGCGGCGCGAGGGAGCCGAGAGGGCGCGGGAGGAAGTACCCAGGCGCGGCGCCAAGGCGTTTCGGGAGCAGGGAGAGGGAGAGCCGAGAGAAGGGAGACGGGAAGGAGGAGGCGAAGCGTCGGCAGGGCGGGCGAGGAAATAGGAGTAAGGGGAGGCGAAGCGTCGGCAGGGCGGCGAGAAATAAAGCCGAGCGGCAGAGGAACCATCGTGCGATGGCTCAAGGAAAAGAAAAGAACAGGGGCGGAAAGGAAGAAAAGGAAATAAAAAGTAAAAGGGTAAAAGTAAAAGAATTGTGAAAAAGTAGAGTTGCTAAACTAAGAACACTCATGAGCATGCATTGTAATAATCTTGCTTTAGCAAATTGCCAAAAATAAATAAATTAACTGCAAGTGTTTAGGAACTCTGCAACTGAATATTAGCTACCCCAACGTTATAGACATCCGTTAGAAACGAATTAAGAATTAATACGACTCTCGGTGTCAGGGTAAAACCTTAGACTGTCATACAGATAAGTCATGTTGTACTAATTTTAAGGAAAATTAGAAATTAGAAAACCGCGAACACATTTAGCGGGATTCGTTTAATTACTTAAACCATGATCTTCTTCGACGTCATAGACATAAGATGTAGTATGGTTACAGGGGAAGGGCTGTCAGTAGATTAAAATTTGGCGAGTATCAATTGAATTGGTATATTGCCGTTCAAATTATTTGTTATCCTAATTAAATACCTACTTAACCCTGTAGGTAGTATAAACTCGTGAGACGTTACTAATAAATATTCATGACCATCATAAATAAACCAATCGCGTCACTTAAAACTGGTACGCCGGTGTATTAAAAATAGTGTATCATCGTTCAGACCATCCCATGCTATATTCAAATACTCAAACAATTTGGTTCTTAGCATTTAAATTATAGAAATCGCCCCTGATTTCTCAAGGTCATTAGAACCAACTAGTTGGGTCCGATGATTTAAAATATACATGTTGGTTAAACTTGTACGCGTACGGAATACATTAAGGGACTGTAGTCTTAGACCATTTGGTTGTAAGTTTGGGCGGTCTCGAGAAATTTCCCGAGAAATTTTGTTGCTAAATATGTATGCTCTATTTTTGCTAAATATACTTTAAAAAAAGCCTTGTATTTTTTCCATGGAGCGATCAAATATAAAAATCATTTAAAAATGATATTGTTTTATGCATGGCCTGAAATTTTTCACACACAAATCTCCCTCCACATACTTCCCGCTAATGTAAAATCTTCTCTCCAATAATCTCATGCAAATCTCTCTGTTCGATTTCCCATGCGCCATACTCATTGGTGGCTCCTCGTATACATCACCTGGTCATAATTCCTAAGTCCTCACTCCTCACCCCTCAGTCCTCTATCCGACGGCTCCCTCCGCCCGCTCTCCCCAGGTCACGCCCTAAACCACAGAGCACCTTGCCAGCCGCGTCGTTGTGCGAAAATTCTCGCGGCTTGCCTCTGGATTTGGTTTGTTCTGGTGTTCGGCCCGTGAATCGGTGTTAGTTTACCCGTGCGTTTGTTCGCGTGCAGAGGAGGCCGCGTCGGGGAGCGACTGCAAGGTCTCAAGAATATACGGAGTGGCCGGCGTGATTAGTAGGTTGCTTGCCGGTGAGTGAAGCTGCCGCCATTTGCGGGAGCTGGTGACTCTCGTCACGCCCATTTCATTTGTTCGTAGTTTATATATGAGTGGTGTGCTTCTTAGCGGTGATTTGATCTAGATTTGCTCCTGGAGCTTAAAGCTAGCTCTCCATGTAACTTGCATGATTGCATTTGATCCTATTTATACTTGAAGGAGGCTACACTGGGTGATTGACTATTTATTAACCTAGAAGGCTAACATTTTGTTATTTTGCATTTGGCTGTGTACTGGTGCTAATGGTTATTTGTACATTATTTTGAAGAATTGAGGAACTGGGGTTCTAAGGAGATAAAGGTCAATGTGTAGTTCGATTCCTTTCTCAATTTCCTCTATCTCCTCTGATTTTTTTAAAGTGCTATCTCCTTTTGTGTCGGAAGAATCATAGTTAGATAGAGACCGTTTTTAACTGCATGTTTTGTCATATTTTCAGAAACTTCACAACAATTTCCAGGTGAAATGGCAAGAAAGAAAAGGTTGAATGTAGTAAAAAGCAGTGCTCATTATAGCAACGAAGATGGTGATATCAGTGAGCATTTCATGGACCAAGTTGAAGAAGTTCTTGAGTCACAGGAATTGGAAGGTAATGAGGTACATGTCGAGCAGCAAGATAATGGTTCTCTGAATATGTCAGGTACATCTTCAATTAAGATAGTTAAAGCTAGCTAGTCAGATGGACTAATTAAATGATTGATATATGGAAATTCTTGGATCAACTATTACTGTTCTTCTTTAATTTACAGGTGAGAATGCAACAGAGAAAAAGCGTGGAAGAACTACTTTAACACATATTTGGGACCTACCAGTAGGAAATCGAATAGTAGTTAAATGCAATAAGCTTGGACAACCCATTGGAGCAGAAGGTGGACTTTTAGGGAAATTTTTGGGCACGGTAGCAAGAAATGGGGGTTATTGTCCACTCAACTTGAAGGATTGGAGAATGGTCAAAAAGGATGGTGGAGCTGAAACAATACTTCAATTTGTAGAGGTATATATGTATGGCTGAGAAACTGTAGACAAAATATATACTCTAATTTGATTTCTACTGATTTTTTCCTTCAAAGAAAAAGACACCTATTGATCTTGCTTTTCCTACTGGCGTTATGAATCTAATTTGCATACAACTATATATGTGATAACTTAGAAAATAGTACATTGATTCAGTAAATCTTAATGATTTCAGACAAAGTTTTTGTACCCTTATTTGTGCGAGAAATGGATATTGAAGTCAACAGGGAGAGATTGGAGGCGATACAAAGCATCACTAAAGAAAACATACTTTAATGCAAAGAAGAAAAGATCTGCTCAGTATAAGCTGTGTCCGGAAGATGTAGATTATGATCAATGGGTTGCACTTGTGAAAGTTTGGAAGTCAAAAGAAGGAAAGGTCATAGCAATGCAACCATATTTACATTGCCGTTTTATTTTGAATTTCATACATTTACATGCATTAATAGTAGACATTTTGCTAGCAGGCTCTTAGTGAGAAGAACAAAAATAGTCGTACTTTGATGAAAACTACACATACAGCAGGAACAAAGAGCTATGCTCGTTGGGCTGAGGATATGGTGAGTAGTCTTGTTTTGTTCAATGCTATATATCCTCTATGTTTTGCATCATATTTTCTGGACATTCTAATTTTGTGCAGAAACAAGATGATCCTCAAAAGAAGCAGCCACATAGAGCCATGGTTTACTTAGCAACTCACAAAAGAAGGGCTAAAGATAGAAGTGAACACGTGGTATGCCATATACACAATGTTTCTATTGTACTATACTAAGTTATCATTTGATCTAACTAAAAGAACATGGATTTATCTTCACTGTTAGGCTGAGTTAGAGAACCTCATGGATGAACAACCAGAATTAGCTCAAGATGATGAGGGAAGAGTTGCATGGAAAGGTGACGCCTTACATCAAATTTTGGGTGATGAGAAATCTGGACAAGTGCATGGGATGGGACTGCTTCCGGTCCCAAGCCATGTTTATGGACAAACAACACGTCTCAAGAACATCAATATCACTACTATAGAGGGATCGCCATCAGAAGTAGGGGTGCATGTTATTGACGAAGTGCAGAAGTTAAAGGAGCATGTGCAGAATCAAGATCTACTCATTCAAGAATTGCTTAAAACTAAGTCATGCCGTGGGAACAATAAACCTGCAAAAACGCTCCCAAAAAAGACAAACCAACAAAGGTAAAGATTTTTCTTTAACCTTCATATAAAAATTCATTCCAAATTGATATCCTTTTCCAGGTGAATCAAATAAAAGGATATCATAGCAATTCTCAATCACAAGCAGCACATTATAAAAGAAAGGTATTTGTGTTATTATTTCTATATAATGTTAACTCTCTTCAAGTTTTATATTTATCTGTATTTAAATCTACAGAGAGTTCAGTGTGATGCAGCTGATTTGGAAGACTCCATGAGTGAACAAGGATATATATCAATGGTAATTCTATTACTGCATTAATACCTTTTTCTATACTTCATATGAATATATACTAAATGTTGGTTGTGCACTTAACTTTAGAACAATGGAAGAGTGTTGGACCAACAGAACAGATATGAGGACGATGACATGTCTTTTTCTACTGAAAAGGTTAGCAGAACTGTTTATGCATTTTTTTAGGAACACTACATTTTTAAGCAATATAAATACTACAATGATTTGATAGATAATTTTGTGACTAAACTAGCACGACAACTATGCAAATCAACAACTATTACAATGTCATGAAGCACCGTCATCGCAATGGTCAGCACGTTCTTTTCCACAACAAGAGGTAAATGTTTTGATAAATGATTTGATGTGATGCACTTGCAAGAAAATAGTAAGATATGTCACTTTCTACAGTACTAGTAAGATATATCATTTTAACTAGGTTGTTTGAGGATTAAGGAATTAAAGAACCAACAATAAAATTTATGGCACACCTCATATATAATGAGTTGCATGCATCCAAATTTAACAATTTTCTTTAATTCAATTATAATTATTTCTACTGTATTATAGCTATATAATGGAAGGTTTGGAATCTTTTAGAATACAAGCTTACCTTTATGAATAAATAAGGATATTTCATAGTCTAAAAAAATGCTTCCTTCAAACCTGCTCCTTTTTTAGTAACTAATTAACCTATTCCCTACTTTTCAGTTTGATGTGTATAAAGAAATTGTTTTAAGATAGCCAAATAATGGCATCTTATATACATATTTTTAGTAAAAAAATTGTTGTGTGACTTTTGAGTATCTATACTGATAACATGCAATAAATTTTATTGTATTTCACTGTAAGTAACTGAACAATAGCAGGAAAAGTTCCAAAATTCCATGAACAACATACAAGATCAAGTGATTCGAAACAAGACTCCACATCGTGTGCCTTCAAAGAAGACATGACCTTCACCAATGGAGGTAAAAAAACACTACGTTTGGATTCATGTTACAACTAATTTGCTTATATGCTCGTTATTGATGAAGTGATAAATATAGGTTGGTTCAACAGTATTACTCTTGAGTGCAAAATATCCAAACAAAGACCAGGTGGCCTATGCTAGTTTGTTGAGCTGCAATCCATGTACAAAAGTAGGTGGTGTTGAGCTAGGCAACCAATTTTGGAAAGTAAGAATCAATCACTCTCTGCGTAAAACTGAGGCGCTTGTACGACCACTGGACTGCTGCAAGTCAATTGATGATGCCCATGCTAAAGGAATGCCAATTGCTTGGCCTTCAATATGTGTATGATATTTCAACCTTGGTCCATATAATACTACATATATACTTTTTCATGTATCCTTAAAGCTAAGTAATGTTTGCCACATGCAGGTTCGGAAGATTAATGGTTGAAATCTCATACTTGTTTCACCTCATGGATAGATCATCGGGCAAACATTTTGAGAAGAATAGATAGATATCATTATGTCATTCTATGATGAAAAGTTTGTGTTGTTATTCCCAAGACTTGTTTTCTCAAATGGATTGTCATGTATGTTATAAAATTATGTGAACCATATTTTATATATTTCCCTGTGGAATGCAATGTTGGTGATGATTATAATTTTGTGCAATATGTGATTCTTGTGAAAGAAAATAATTCTGCAATTAATTAATTGTCATTTCGAAAAAAATCATTACTTTTTCCTCTCTCTAGATCTCTGTGTATATATATTTGTATGTATTAAAATAATTTTCCACAAAATGTTTTGGTGTAAGAAAGTGTGTTGCTACTCATATTACAATGGTGTTATAATTGCTCCAAAAATGTGTTACTGGGGTAGCTTGTTGTAGCACATATTTGTGTTCCCAGGGTAGTTTGTTGTAGCACATAATATGTGTTCTTATAGATAAGATATGTGTTGCAAGGTAGTAACATGTTTTCAGACATATAGTAGCACTTATCACGTGTTATTTCAAACCTATCTAGTAACATGGGCTATAAGAACACTTAAAAATTGTGTTACAGCAAAGACTAGTAACACCTTTATTGACATGTAGTAGCACATAGATATGTTACTATAGCTCCTTCCTGGTGTAGTGTATGTACGTATATACATACATGTAGGTATGTATATACATATATGTACGTATATGTATATGTGTGTGTATGAAGCCTATTTCGTACTACGAGAGTGAGTGTGTGTATTATACACACACACACACACACGATCACGATCTCCAAGCGTCGATTCGACGAGAAGGTAGTGCTATAGGGATTGGTGTGCCAGGAATTGGAGGGAGGAGATCGAGGCGAGGCTTTTGACACGGACGACTGGCTCTTTTTCATACATGGTCTCAGATCATTACTATGTAACATGAATACTCAACATGCAATGTGATGACTGTCTCTTTTCATTTAATAATCAACAACATTAAACAAGTGACATATTCATCATTGTAACAATAACCATATGAATAATTTAAGAATAAGTATCATGAGGTCATCATGGCAAATAATTGTTTAAGCAACCATAAGTTTAAATACTTGAACACCATTCTACCAAGAACTTACCTTTTTCTCAATTGCGACAGCCGGAAAGATTGGAAGATGACAACACACTCGAAGCTACTCCTCCCACAGAAGTTATTCACTCTCAATACAAAATGAAGTATTACAAAACATAAATAAATGACAGCGCTCCTACACTCTCTCCAAAACCACAACTTTTCCTCCTTTTACCGGAAGTCCCCTTGCGTCTCGGTACTAAAAATATTACAACTCTCAATTTCCACATCGTGAAATAGCAAACCATAACATTTCCAAATCTACACAAAATTCCCCACACTTTCTTAGTTGGCACAATTTTCAGATTAATCCAGCTAAATCATCGATTTTAACCCGGAAGATGGATCTATCATTCCCTGAACAGCAGATTATTATTTTTGTATCTTTTAATCTACAAGGAAAAATATAGTAAACAATGACATTATTGAAATCTACAGGAAATTTCCCTTTACATTCTAGTGATCACTAAAATTTAATTATAGAATTAGTTAGTCCAATTATTACTTTCCCATGACTGGTCCAGCAGCCACCCAGCGCCAGACATCAGTACTGAAAAAACATAACTACTAATCCACCCATCTAAAAATTATGTTCTTAGATTCTATGGAAACCTTAAGAAATTATCTAAAATGTTTATGGTGATAAAAATTTCTAGATTGATTTGTATTCTATTTTTAATATGTTATTTACTACAGATTGGCGAAACCCGACAAACAGACTGAACAGTAGTACTGTAAAAATCATAACTCCCAAACTACTCATTGAATTGATGTGAACAACTACTCTACAAAATTCTGATGAGATGATCTACAATTATTTAGGAGACAAAATTCCCAGTGTTTGCACCCAAGGGGTACGAAATCATAGTATACGAAAGACTGCATAGAAAATGATCTATTAACTGATCTAGTCCCGAACAGAAAATTGCTAAGAGAAAAGGAGAATTTACTCGTCACCCTTGGAGACCATGGCAAATATCCCTGGAGTTCCTGCAAGACTCCCTGTTGTGGCTACAGACCAAACAGAGAGAGAGATGGTGGTGTTCGTCGCCTTTTTCGACGCGGGACTCCGCATCCCGGCGGCGGCTGTTGTGGGCGACATACTGCGGACCTTCGGGCTGGAGCTGGCACAACTGACGCCGAATGCCGTAGCCCGGCTGGCGGTGTACAGCTGGGCCTTGCGCTCGAGAGCGTGTTGGCCCAGCGCCTCGCTGTTTGCCTACCTGCACGAGGCACGGCACCAGCCCAAGGACCGGAAGAACGGGGCGGTGTCGAGCTTTGGCAGCGTCACTTTTATCCTCCGTCCATCGTGCAAGAGGCTCTTCCCTGCGAACTCGACTCGCGGGAAGTGGGAGTCCTATTGGATGAAGCGGTGGTTCTACCACCGCGTGGAGAGCGGGAGCGGCCTTGAGTGCACAGGCCGACCTATCGCGTTCAAGCCCTCGCCCGGCCGAGCGCTCGACGATGAGGATAAGCAGAGGGTCCGACGGCTCGTAGGCCTGGCCGCCCGCTTCAACATGCGCGACCTCGCCGAAGAGTTCGTTATGTACGGCGTGGCACCGCTTGCCCGCGACTGGTGTCTCGCCGCTGAAAGGCGTCGAGACGACAATGTCTCGCCCTGGGTCTGCTCGCTGCCGGCGCCCAGCGATTTTCGTAAGCCTCGCGCGTATCTGTCCTTGGCTAACGCAGAGTGCGCTGTATGCTGATAGCCTTCTCCCTTGTTTCAGGGATTCCCTTGGAGGAGGCGGAGCAAGCCGCACGCGTGTTCCTAGGGCCGTACACCGGCCGGGAGCATAAGCAGCGTGCGGCGGCTGTTGCCGAGGCGGGTCTAGGGAGAATCAATCGCGTGTGCGAGGCTCTGGGCCTTGCCGTGCCGGACCGTGCCGTTCCGGACGACGGTGCGGCGAAGGAGAAGAAGAAGAGGAAGACCCCGTCTCGGAAAAGGGGGCGCGGCGGGGCCCCCGCCGCTAGCGTTTCCGAGGGCACTGCGGAGTCGGACTCGGCGAGGTATGCCGACTCCGGCTTGGGCGGTGCAGAAGCCGAAGGCGGGGTATCTTCGGCGAGCGCCCCTGACGGCGGGCTTGCCGCGAGCGGCCGAAGGGGGGAAGCCTCACCGCCTGCCGGAGTCGGCGAGGTGGAACCCGAGCGGGCCAGCGATACCGAGGTGGAGCTCTCGGCCATAGCCGCTGTGGTGCCGGTGACGCCTCCCGCGGGGGCACATGAAGATGTGCTGCCTTCATCGATGGCGACAGAAATCGAGGTGGTCCCTGCGGCTCCCGCCAGCATGGAAATTTCTCCGCCGGGCGTGGCAGCGGCGGGGACTGATCTACCCGCGGCTGGAGGGGCTGTGCCGCTGCAGGCTGCCCCGTCTAAACGGCCGTGCGTGCGGCCGGAGCTTCTCCGGACACCGCGGGGATTTGTCGTGGCCACGGGCATCAGAAGCTTGTGGGATGCCAGCGCAAGCGCCGGAGGCCCCGCAGCGTATGCGCCTTCTGCCCCCCTGGCGACGCCGTCCACCGCGCGGGGACAGCCGCCGGCGTCCCCGAACGCGGAGGCTCCCCCCCGCGGCGGAACCCTTCCTTCCGCCCGCGGCGGAACCACACCTTCGGCTACCGAAGGTAAGGTGGCTGAGCGTACCCTAGCGTATGCTCTTATGCCTTGGATTGCTCACTTGTATGCCTGTTCGCAGCGTTGCTCATTCCGGAGGGGGAGCCCTCGACGGAACGCGGGGCCTCCGAGCATGTTAGCGCCGCGGACTTCGTGCCGCCTCCGGAGACGCTGAGGGCGTGGCGCGGGATTGTACATGACGCGGCCACTAGCGTCGACCAGCAGGTGCTGCAGGCTTACGGGGCGGGGCGCCTAGAGGACGCCTTCGAGGTGTCCGGGGTGAGGGTAAGCTTTCCTGCGACCGCGCCTGGGCTTATCGGAGTTTGCTAAGTCTTTGCTTTCTTTTTGTAGACACTTGTGTTGGGGCAGGCCCTGCAAACGGCGTATGCCCGCGGCCAAAAGACGCTTGAGAATAGGCTGCGGGCCGCCGAGGAGGAGCTGCGCGAAGCCTCTGGTGCCCGTGCTGCCCAAGACGCCCGCATCCGCCAAGTAGAAGCGGAATGTGCCGAAGCGAGGGCATACGCCGAGGGGCTGGTTTCCGCGGCGCAGGAGTCGGCCACGGCGACTGCGGAGCGGAGGTTCACGGCAGAGCGTGACGGGCTCCTGGCGCAGGTCGCCGCGCTAGAGAAGGAAAAAGGCGAGCTTGCCTTGACTCTAGCGGAGCGCAAGCAGGCGCTGGACGAAGCCTCGGTGGTTGCGTGGGACGCCGTGCAGGCGCTGGAGAGCCATCTCCAAGGGTTGGTAACCGAGGTGCCGGAGCGCGGCTTTGGCCCAGAGGAGTTGACTCGGACTGTCCGCTGGATTGATGAGGCCGCCACCGTCGCGCGCGATGCCGCGACGTCCTTTGGCACCCATTGTGCGTACACTTCGGCCTCCTTGGTGTGCGCGCTCCTGCAGCACCGCGGCTGCACGCATGTCGCCGAGCTGAATGACCCCCGGCTGGAGATGCCTGGCGGGGCCGGTGTAATGTCCGGCGCCGTCCGCTCTGCTCACCGTGCCCTTGGGCCCTTCTGCGACCGGATTTGGGGTCATGTCGGGGCGGAAGCTGTACGGATCGAGCTCCGGAAGACGCTCTACGGGACGGGGAGCCTCGGCCAATTTCTGGACGGGGTCCCCCGACACGATGATGGCGGTGCTGGGCCCTCCGAAGGCGCCGGGAACCCCGCAGGGCGCTGGGAACCCGCAGGTCTGATGCCGCGGCGCCCATGTGTAGGCGTGCGTTGTATTGTCCTTTGTCTTTGCTAATAAAGTATGCACCTCCTGCTTGCATGCTGACTTTCGCCTCTATCCCGGGCAGCTTCCTTGCTGGGACCAGCTTCGGGCAGCCGACCTTTCAATCCGGCGGCGCCTTCGACGCTGGCGAAGGGTCGAAGAGTCGCGTAATTTCTGGGCGAGCCGGCCTTCTACGAGCGAAGCCCCAACTTTAGCGCGTGTTAAGGACGAGCCCGCGGGGTAGCGGCGTAGAGTGGTCGGGGTGCTGCCGGACCTTTGTACATGTGATTTTTTTATGAAGTGTAGACTGCCCGGGACGTTACGCAAAGTGGCTGCGCCAAGGTTCCTTAGAACGAACAGTCCGGAGACTGACGTAGGCGGAGGCGGACCTCCCCGGTCTGCCTTGCCTTATAGTCCGGGGACTCGCGCGTGCGGAGGCGGACCTCAGCGCTACGTCTTCTTTATAGTCCGGAGACTCGCGCGTGCGGAGCTAGGCTCGACGCTACGTCTTATTTAGAGTCCGTGGACTATTGCGTGCGGAGCTAGGCTCGACGCTACGTCTTCTTTATAGTCCGGAGACTCGCGCGTGCGGAGCTAGGCTCGACGCTACGTCTTATTTAGAGTCCGTGGACTATTGCGTGCGGAGCTAGGCTCGACGCTACGTCTTCTTTATAGTCCGGAGACTCGCGCGTGCGGAGCTAGGCTCGACGCTACGTCTTATTTAGAGTCCGTGGACTATTGCGTGCGGAGCTAGGCTCGACGCTACGTCTTCTTTATAGTCCGGAGACTCGCGCGTGCGGAGCTAGGCTCGACGCTACGACTTATTTAGAGTCCGTGGACTATTGCGTGCGGAGCTAGGCTCGACGCTACGTCTTCTTTATAGTCCGGAGACTTGCGCGTGCGGAGCTAGGCTCGACGCTACGTCTTATTTAGAGTCCGTGGACTATTGCGTGCGGAGCTAGGCTCGACGCTACGTCTTCTTTATAGTCCGGAGACTTGCGCGCACGAGGGCGTCCCCCCGGTGCGTATTTTGTTTATACTCAGCCCCGTCACCTTTGGCTACGGCGAGTGCACACGCGAACGTGCGACTTCGATTTATACTCAGTCCCGCACCCCTGGCTACGGCGAGTGCACACGCGAACGTGCGTCTTTGTTTATACTCAGCCCCGTCACCTTTGGCTACGGCGAGTGCACACGCGAACGTGCGACTTCGATTTATACTCAGTCCCGCACCCCTGGCTACGGCGAGTGCACACGCGAACGTGCGTCTTTGTTTATACTCAGCCCCGTCACCTTTGGCTACGGCGAGTGCACACGCGAACGTGCGACTTCGATTTATACTCAGGCCCGCACCCCTGGCTACGGCGAGTGCACACGCGAACGTGCGTCTTTGTTTATACTCAGCCCCGTCACCTTTGGCTACGGCGAGTGCACACGCGAACGTGCGACTTCGATTTATACTCAGTCCCGCACCCCTGGCTACGGTGAGTGCACACGCGAACGTGCGTCTTTGTTTATACTGCGGGAACGCGCGCGTTGGCTAAGCCTGCGCGCGCCTTCACCGCGTACTTGCGCGTAATAAGGAAAGATTAGCGACAAACGGCGCTCTTCATTACGTCCCCGTTTGCGCGGGTGAGCCACTACAATGGAAAAGGATAGATATATTTACCGTTTACCCTTGGTGCGGCCGAAGCCTCTAGTCGCTGGTCGTCTGTAGGGCCCTCCGAGGTACGTGTGAGTGGCCCCACGGACCTCCGCTCGGTGGCGCCAGCTCTAGGGGCGCCGTTGGGCTTCACGACGCGGGCACCTGGTACCTGGCTCAATGCGGCGGGCCATGTCCTGGTCGCCTCGGACGGTGATGATGGTCCGGGGACCCGGGATCTTCATGCACAGGTAGCCGTGGTGTGGGACCGCGCCGAAGGAGTTGAGGATTGGGCGGCCTAGTATGGCATTGTAGGGGTACGGGAGGTCGACCACATCGAAGATGGCGTCTTCGGTCCGCACGTTGTCATCGCGGCCGAAGGAGACCTGAAGGCCGATTTGGCCCAGCGCCCTCAGGGGCTGCCCCCCGAAGCCCTGCAGTGGGATTCCCGAGGGCCCCAGGCGGCTTCGAGGGATCCCCATCTGATCGAAGGCCGCCGCAAACAATACGTTCGCGGAGCTACCACCGTCCACCAAGGCGCGCCCCACGTCGCATCCCGCGATGGTGACCCGGATGACTAGGGGGTCCTGATGAGGGAAGTCCACACCCTGGGCATCGTCGGGTGTGAATGTAACTGCATAGTGTGCCCATTCCGGCGGTGCTTGCGCTGGGTATGCCGCCACGTGATGCAGCCTTCGCGCGTAGGCCTTCTGCTGCCGTGCCGAGGCGAACTCCAGCGCCGAACCGCCAGATATGACGTTAATGACCCTACGGTAGGTTGCGTCCGGGGCCTGCAACGACAGGGGGCCCTCCCGGGGCTGCTGTACGTGGGCTTGGATCCGCAGGGTGCCTTCTTGGGGCTGCATCCCTTGCGCCTGTGCCTGCACGGGGGCCTCGTATGGGAATTGGACGTGGGCCACCGCCGGCGGGCGCGCCTCCGGGTTCCTGTCCCGAGCGACGCTGTCGCGTAGCGCCGCGATAGAGGTGCAGGTGCGGGTGTCATGGCTGCCGCGGCCGTGGATTATGCACCACAGTCCCTGTTGCTGGTCGTCGTAGTCTCCACGACTCTTATCATCGCGGCCCCTGCCGCGGCCGCGCCCCCGGCCACGACGCCCCCGACCGCCTCGGCCTGCTGAAGCACCTTCGTCGGAACCGCCTTCGACGTCGAGGACGTACCGGTTTCGCCTCGACCTCTGCTGGCCGCGCTTGGGCTGATCGGACGACTCCTTATGCGAGTTGTCCCGTCGGTCGGGCGCGTCCCTGGACGACTCTTGCTTACGTTTTCCCTTCGAAGAACCCCCCTTCGGCGGATCTTCGGCCTTCGCCGAGGCTCCGGCCTGGTTGGTGTCGGAGTCATCCCCTTGCCTTCGCCGCGCATCTTCCTCCGCCCTGGCATATTCTTCCATCTTGTCGAAGAGCTTTGCCACCGTCTTGATCGGCTTCCGCGCGTTGTACTCGGCCATTGGGCCCGGACGAAGGCCCTGTATGGCTGCATTGACGATGGTGGTCTGGTTGACGTCCTTCACTTGACATCGAATCTTAGCGAAGCGTTTGAAGTAGTCCCGGAGCTTCTCCGAGGGTTTTTGCTTCACGGCGAAGAGCTGGTCCGCATCGACCCGGTCGATGTAGTTTCCTTGGAAGTTGTTGTGGAGGCGGACACGGAGCTGCTCCCACGCGTAGATGGAGCCCGGCTCTATTGTAAAAAACCAAGAGAGCGCCACTCCTTGTAACGCGAGGGGGAGTCCCTTTGCCTTCGTGGTGTCATCTCCGCCCGCGGCTTCGATCGCGGTTTCGTACACTCGCACGAACTCCCGGGGGTCCGTGTCGCCTTTATACGAATCGATGGCGCTAGGGAACTTGAAGTCGTCGGGCCATGCCGCCTGCTGCAACCCCGCCGAGAGCGGGGATTCCGGATCCACGCGTCGCAGCGGCGCGCGGCTGGACGTGGGGGCTTCACGACTGTCCGCCCTTTCCGGCGCGGGCTCAGACGCGATTGCCGGCGCGGCCGGCTGACTCCGAGCCTCTTGTATGTCTCTGACGGCTCCGCGAAGGTCCCCCAGCTCCCGCTGGAACGCGTTGAGAGCCGCCAGCAGGGCGCTTTCCATCCCCGGTGCTGGCGGGGTCGGCAGTGCTTCCGACGGGCGGGTTGGCGCGGGGACGACCGCGTCGCGGGGTCCCGAGCTGCCAGTCGCTCCGTCGTGGCTACCTCGGGCCGCCCGGTTTGCCTCGCCGGCGAGGGCTGCGGCGGGGTCGGCTGTCGTTGCACCGGCGGGGTCGGTTGTCGCCGGACCCGCGTCGACACCTTGGACCGCGGGGTCCGTCCTTGTAACGCCAGCGGCGGGGTTGGTCGTCGCCGCGCGAACGTCGACGCCTTCGGCCCCCGCGCCTGCATCGCCACCCGCGTCCATCGCTGGCGATGGCGAAGCTCTGGTACTCATACGGCGCTCCGGCCCGGCCGCCTTCTTTCCCTTCGCCGCGGCTGAGGAAGCTTTTTTCGGTGCCATCTTTTTCTTCGGTCTTCAGGCTTGTCTTCGTCCCTCCCCACGGACGGCGCCAACTGTTGTGGCTACAGACCAAACAGAGAGAGAGAGATGGTAGTGGAGAGTGATGATGTCGAGTGTAATGCCCTTGGGGGAACTCCCCATGGCTTGTATTCATATATATATCCATGAGGAATGCTTTTACAGTTATACCCTCACATCTGGTTACCTCCTCTGGGGCAGTTATGTCATTACACATGGCCTATTCTAGGCCTTATAGTTTTCCTACCAGGCCTGCTGGGTTCAGGTGGGGGCCACCCCTACGACACTCCCTTTCTTCCTCCCTTCCTCCTTCTTGATTCTCCCTTCCTTCTCTAGTTCGGCTGCAAGGGGAGAAAGGGTCGGATGCAAGGAGCAGCAAGGGAAAGGGGCTGCTACAAGGTGTAGGGCAGAGGGGAGGGGCTACTACTGGCCAAGAGGGAGAGGGGAAGGAGCAAGGAAGGGGGTGGTGGCTGGGGGAGGGGGAAGGGGTGCACGGCTAGGGTTAAGGGAAGGGATGGTGGTGGCCCGCTGGCCCTAAATGATCCATGCTGCCCTGGGCCGAAGGCTTGTGACCTACAACTCCTCCAAAATTCTGAATTTTTCCCTTTTATAAACCCTAGAAAATTACTTCTTTAATTCTATTGATTTTATCTCTTTTAATTCACCGAACCCTCCGAACAACGTTTGGGATATTACAAGAAACTTCAAAATGAGCATTGAAAACCAGGACATTACAAACCTTCCCCTTAAATAGAATATCAACCCTAAGATTTGGGCTTACTAAAGAAATAGGTTACTCGATGCAACGTTGGAGATGACGTGGTTCATGCTTCCTCTTGCAACGCTATGAGGTATTTGGCTGCCTTGATCTAACAATGTTCCACAGCTTACTCCTGGAGAAAAGTCTTGGTAGGGTTATTTCCAAGATTGAACGGAATTGGTGTGTGATCTTGTGTCAGTATATGGATGACATACTTATATTTGGAACAAACACTAGTGTAATTGATGAGGTCAAATCTTTCTTATTTCAATGCTTTGATATGAAAGACTTGGGTGAGGCATATATCATTCTGAATATTAAATTAATCAAGAACGATGATAGGATTACTTTGAAACAATCCCATTATGCCGAGAAAATTTCAAGCCGGTTCGGCTTTGAAAACTGCAAAGTTCCTCTAACGCCCTATGATGAGAGCATTAAGCTTTGAAAGAACCAGCGGCTAGAAAAAAATTAATTGAGATATTCATAAATTATTGGATCACTCATGTATTTAGTTGGTGCCACAAGACATGATATTTCATTTGCTATGAGCATATTAAGTCAATTTACTTCTAACCCAGTAGATAATCACTGGTACACATTTGAAAAAGTGTTGCGCTAGTTGAGAGGCACAACATATTTTGGAATTTATTATAGTGGATATCCTTCGGTATTAGAAGATTATAGTGAGACCAATTGGATCTCTAATGTAGATGAGATCAAAGCTATAAGTGGCTATGTGTTTACTTTACCTGATGCTGTAGTTTCATAGAGGTCATGCAAATAGACCATATTGACGAGGTCAACTATGGAAACAGAACTTGCAGCACTTGACACAATCATTGTTGAGGCTGAATAGCTAAGAGAGATTCCGTTAGACTTTCCATTGGTTGAGAAACCAATACCAGTAAGGCTAATGTACTGTGATAATCAAACGGTGTTGTCTAAAGTTACTAGGACAAAGGATAATATGAAGTCCTACAGACATATGAAACATAGGCTTAAATCTATCAGAAAATTGAGGAACTTCGGAGTGATTGCTATGAATTATATTCGCATTAAGAAATATCTGACACACCCTTTTACAAAGGGATTAGCGTAAAAAGCTTTTTCCGTTGTATCTATGGATATGGGAATGAGGCCAATATGAGTTAGATCACAACGGTAACCCATACGTTCTCGATCGGAGATCACATGGCTTAGGCAATGGAAAAACAAGTTGATGTTGTAACAAGAGAGTATATATCAATTATGCATGTGTCCTAATAAAATACTCTCAACTATATAGAAGGATGGTATAAGCCTTAATGTATTCTATTTTCCAAATAAGAAAAAGGTATTAGTTTGCAGTATACCTAGAAAGAATACAACTACTTGAACTTAATTATGTGGTTGCAGTTTATAAGAACATGTATTCTCTAAAAAACACATGAGCAAATAAGGGAGAATGACCTTATAACACTCCGTTTAGGCATGGTTCATTAGCAGCCTAGTATCAGCTGAGATTTCAAGTGAAGTCTAATTATGAAAAGCTAATCTTGGTGTAAATTCGACTTGCATGGGACTTACACCATAAGACTGGTATATTAACAATACTTCGGCACAACGAACTTTGACATCTTTTTGCTCTTTGCTTTGGAATTGGTGTGAGATTGTTAGAAATTGGCCCACATGAGTGAGGCTCATTTTCTATAATTCTAAAGCATGTATAGTTTAGTTTTATATTGCTAAGGCAAGGTGGATAAGACCAATTTATAAGGTGGGATGCTTACCATTCTCTAAAAACTTGAGACACATGGCATGAGAGGGTTTTGGCTAAATACACATGCGCGTATTTATGTTTTTTTGCATGGAAAATCGTATGACTTGTGACTTGAGACGCACAACCGTGTCATGGCGTGGCGCGCCACTTGACAAATGAAGTCCACATCATTTTTGCTAAACTGTGCATCATCTTTCTCCTTTTAATTGTTTATGAGACTGCTTAATTATTATTATTTGGTTTGAATTTAGTAGTTACCAGTGAATAATTTAGTAGTTACGAGTGGATTATTTCAGTTTAATAGTGTCAGTTACTGGAGAGTAACTCGCATGTCTGCAACAGATCTGGAGACGTGCAGGATTGGCAAACTAAACTACTCCATTTCTTTCTCACATTGTCTTCTTCCTCTGATGAATTTGTACTAAGTGCTGAGTAATTGAACCTCGTTAACTTTTTTTCTTGATGTGCACCAGAAAGGAGGGAGAGCGGCTATCTCCGATCCATTGACGCAGAGAGTACCTACATAGAGTGTCCATAAGATTTCTGGGCAGTGCAACATGCACAACTGCACTTGTACTGCTTCATCTACGCTCTAACTACATTGAGCCTGCGCTGCTTCCTGTTCTTCATCAATCCCAATAGAAATTTGTTCATGCAATTGATCAACTTTATTATAAAATCTTTCTTGTGTATTTTCTAAAGTACAGTGAGTAACCTGGTGTTAAATTCATTTGTTGCATTACTAGTCTTTTACTATATTTGTCTCCTAGTAAAATTTGTCACTAAAATATTACATACATTTCCTACATATTGGACATCAACACCGTGCCACATGTTCATGTACCGATTGAGACCAATGTAAAAATCGATCTCGAGCTTCATGCCCAGGAGTAGGGGTGGGAAATGGTAATGGATAATCCATTTTATCCAATATTCATACATGAGAAAATGTGAATATGGTAAGCAAAATCTGTATTCGAAAATGTTTGAGAGACCATGTGGAGGTCATCCCATGTGAATGATGAGTAATTGACATCGGTTTAGGTAAGTCGAGTTTGGTTTGGATGGTTCGGACCTTGACGTTGCATGGTGCAATCGGGCTCGGTCGGACTTGGTCAAACTTGGTCGTATGGGATTAGGATACATATTCTGATAATTCGACAGGTTTGGACTTCAGTGTGCGTAAGTATGGTGTGTTTATACCATTTACGCTTTCATGTATCGAGCGGTGCTATTTGATGTGTTTCTTGTCTGTGTGGCTGCAGGACATCGGGCGGCGTCGTGGCGAGACACGGTGGACCGGACTAAGCGCAGGTGGCGCTAAGGTCAGAACGGTCGAAATGTGTCGAAGACGACGTAGACTCGAGGTGATCTCTGACAGCAAGGTGGTTCCACCTGCTGCTTCGGCCTCTGAGAAGGCGAAGCCTCCCCGTGCTACTTCTACCTCTCAGAAGGTGAAGTACCACTGCACCTTCTGTCAGAAGGATGGACACACAGTCGATCAATGCTTCAGGCGCGCCAGGATCGCGCAGAGAGACCGTGTTGCAGCTCTTAGGGGTATTCAGGGTCAGCCCCAGACCTTGAGTGCACCTAAGATCAACACGAGATCTAGGTTAGCTCCAGTTGCGGAGTTTGGGCAGCATAGAGGACTTGGTTTTTCTGAGTTTTCTGTTTTTCGTCCTCATGCTGTCTCGGGTCGTGTCTTCCGCCAAACTGAGGGTAGATCTCGTTTCCCCCATCGAGATAGCTACCCGCGGCGTGATCAGCGTGTTGTTGGTGCTCCGACTCGCTCCTCCGTAGCCGTTGGACCCAGTAGCAGCTTCGGGTCTACACGTAGACTTTCTAGCGTGTTGAGTGACAGAGAGCGTAGGGTAGCTAGAGGTTAGTCGTGTGTGGCTACTTCTGCTACTCGACGTGTTGTTCAGTATTGGGTGCCAAAATCACTTCTGATTTACCCCAGTACTGAGACTTTACTCTCTTGTTGACTTAGGTTCGCCGGGTAGGGAAGGAGAAGGTTTGGCTGGTCGACTCCGGTTGTTCTCGTCATATGACCGGAGACTCCTGTTGGTTCTCCTCTCTAGCCCGCGCTCCAGGTGATAAGACGATCACCTTCGGAGACGCTTCGACTGGGCGCATCATCGCCAAAGGTACAGTGCGTGTGAATACTTCTTTTATTCTTAAGGATGTTGCCTTGGTTAGTAAGCTGCAGTACAATTTGCTTTCTGTTTCACAGCTTACCGATGACGGTTTCGAGGTGAGCTTCAAGAAAAACAATTGCAAAATTCTTGATTCTTCGGGTAGTCTGGTTTGCGGGATTTCTCGTTTTGGGAGGATCTTTCGTGCTGATTTTTCTGAGTCTTCTGGTGATCCTCTCAGGTGCTTAGTTGCTTCTGAGTCCCGCGACCTCTCTTTTTGGCATAGGAGACTTGGTCATATCGGATTTGACCATTTGACCCGAGTTAGCGGCCACGACCTCATTCGTGGTCTGCCGAAGCTCAAAATGGTCAAAGACCTTGTTTGTGCTCCATGCCGGCATGGCAAGATGGTTGCCGCTTCTCACCCTCCGGTCACAGTGACCATGACCGATGCACCGGGACAGCTGCTCCACATGGACATAGTCGAACCAGCTCGAGTGCAGTCAGCCGGAGGGAAGTGGTATATTCTTGTCGAGGTCGATGACTATTCGAGGTTTTCTTGGGTGTTTTTCTTAGCCTCGAAGGATGAGACATTCACACATTTCCGAGGTCTTTTCAGTAGGCTTTCTGTTGAGCTCCCGGGTGCCTTACGAGCAATCCGTAGTGACAATGGCACGGAGTTCAAGAATTCCTACTTCGAGAGTTTCTGTGGTGAGACAGGTGTAGAGCACCAGTTCTCTTCTCCGCACGTCCCACAACAAAATGGCGTTGTGGAGAGGAAGAACCGTACCTTGCTCGAGATGGCCAGGACGATGCTTGATGAGTACTCTACACCGCGGAAGTTTTGGGCTGAGGCTATAGCCACCGCGTGCCATGTCTCAAATCGAGTTTTTCTTCGGGCACACTTGCACCGCACTTCTTATGAGCTGAGATATGGGCGAAAGCCCAGCGTCTCTCATTTTCGTGTGTTTGGTTGCAAGTGCTTTATTTTGAAGTCCGAGAACCTAGATAAGTTCGAGTTACGTTCTTGTGATGGTATCTTTCTAGGTTACTCGTCTTCTTCGCGGGCTTATCGGGTTTGGAATTGCGAGTGTAGTAAGTTGGTAGAGACCTGTGAGGTGACTTTCGACGAGGCCAGTCCAGGGACTAGGCCTGATATCCCAGGTTCTTTAGAGCAGTCCGAGCCTATCTTTGTGGATGATGAGGACGATGGAGATGAGAGTTGTCTACCCGATCCAGTCCCTCATCCACCCCTCGAGGTGCCTTCTTCCACCGCACCTCAGGGAGATCAGCCCATGCCTTCAGCTTCTTCTGGAGCTAGTGGCTCTGTTCCTACCTCGTCAGCTAATGAGGTAGAGGCCACTTCTTCATCTCATCCTGGACCTCCTAGACACATTCGAAAAGATCATCCTTCTGAGCAGATTATTGAGACCTCTTTGAGCGAGTCACTCGTTCAAAATCTGGATTTCGAGGAGACCTTTGCCCCTGTAGCTCGACTTGAGGCCATTAGAATCCTGCTTGCCTTTGCAGCTTCTAAGGGCTTCAAGCTGTACCAGATGAACGTCAAGAGTGCCTTCCTTAATGGTTTCATTGAGGAAGAAGTCTATGTCAGACAGCCTACTGGTTTCGAAAACCCCAAATACCCTAACCATGTCTTCAAGCTTTCCAAAGCTTTGTACGGACTTAAGCAGGCCCCGAGAGCTTGGTATGAGAGGCTTAAGTCCTACCTGTTGAGTCATGGTTTTGAGATGGGTAAAGTAAACAAGACCTTGTTCATCCACCGACATGGCACTGATCTTCTGCTCGTCCAGATTTATGTGGATGACATCATCTTTGGCGGCTCCTCGCATGCTCCCGTTTCCCAGTTTTTCCGATGTCATGAGCTCGGAGTTTGAGATGAGCATGATGGGCGAGTTAAGCTTCTTCCTTGGCTTCCAAATCAAGCAGACTCGGGAGGGTACTTTCTTGCATCAGGGCAAGTACACTCGCGACCTCCTGAGACGCTTCGACATGAGTGATGGTAAGCCGGTGCCAACTCCGATGGCTTCTACAGCCTATCTTGACCCAGATGAGTATGGCGAGCCAGTTGATCAGAAAGAGTACAGAAGTATGATCGGCTCTTTTCTTTACCTCACTGCCTCGAGATCAAACATACACTTCTCCGTGTGTCTGTGTGCTCGTTTTCAGGCTTCTCCTCGCGTATCTCACCGCCAGGCGGTGAAGCGCATCTTTCGGTACCTTCGAGCTACCATTGACTATGGTATCTGGTACTCTTCCTCATCCTGTCTTTCCTTGAGAGCCTTTTCGGATGCAGACTTTGCCGGCTGTAGGATAGATAGGAAGATCACTTCTGGCACTTGCCAATTCATTGGCACTTCTCTCGTTTCTTGGTCTTCGAGGAAGCAGTCCGGTGTTGCGCAGTCCACCGCAGAGGCCGAGTACGTTGCTACAGCCAGTTGCTGTAGCCAAGTGCTTTGGATGACTTCGACCCTGCGGGACTTTGGGTTAGTCATAGATAGTGTTCCACTCTTTTGTGATAACACTTCTGCGATTAACATTGCTAAGAACCCAGTGCAGCATTCTCGGACCAAGCATATTGATATTCGCTTTCACTTCCTTAGAGACCATGTAGAGAAGGGTGATATAGTGCTCCAGTTTGTGGAGAGTGACCACCAGTTGGCTGATATCTTCACCAAGCCATTGGATAGTTCGAGGTTTTCAGCTCTGCGGGGAGAGCTTGGGGTGGTTTGTCCTTATGGACTGTAGTGAGGGGGAGCTTTGGGCTTTACTGCTTTACTATATTGATTATGCTTCTGTCTCATTTCTGTCGCTTTGCACTCGGGGTGCATCGGGCTTAGTCTTTCTAGCATAGGTTAGAATGCTTAGGTTAGAATGCTTCTCTTGTCTAGTTGCATAGACTTCTTACTCTTATCTTGTGCTTCCAGGATGCTTCTTATTAGCTGTTTCTTATCTCACTAGATTGAGCTCACTCACTTCTTGTAGGTTCTAGCGAGGGTTGGGCCACCCTCGGGTAGACATAGTACGTGTTTGCTCTCTAGTGTGTGTTTTACGGTCAAGCTAATAGTCCTGGAGTCATATGGGGTAGATGAGAGTCAGTCTGAGCCATAGTATCATCTATATCTTATCTATGCTTTAAGGACTGCCTGTTTGCTGTTTTCTTTCCCAGCTTCTCGATTTATTGCTTTGGTTCAGGGGGAGTTCATTTGGGAGCTTCTGGAGCTTAATATTGACTTAACTCAACTTGAACTAAAAGTTGCATCTCATGTTGAGGGGGAGCTGGATTTTCTTGCATTTTAGCATTTCGCATTGTAATATAACTACATTGAGCCTTGATTATTATCCTGTTATGATTTGTTTACAATGTTTTACACCTTGCCATGACTTGTGTTTATATGCTAGATTTATCGTGACTTCATATGTGTAGACTAGCTTTTGCTATGATAAGTTAATTAAAATTGCTCAACTTGAATTAAAACTTGTCATGCTAGCATTTGAGTCTAGTCTTTCTTGAGTGATCCTTTTATGATCTATGCCATGTCAAGTAGGCTAAGTTGAGCGTTGAATCTCTATTGAGCCTTAGTTTAAGCTATATTAGTTCTTGATGATGCATAAGTTTGTACAACATGTTTAAAAAGCAAAACGATCTCTTTTGTGCGAAAAAACTGATTTCACCAATTCTTTCTCATGAGACGGCTTACCATTGCATTAGGCATGAACTCAGGGGGAGTTTTGGATGACCTAGACTATCTTCTTAAGCTTCTTGCTTGAAGTAGTCGCATAAGGCTTGAGATCTAGCACATAACAAAAAATTGGGTTGGAAACAACCATAAGCTTTAAAAAGACAATGTTTTATGTGTTCAATTTGCTTAAGCTACAAAAATAACCAAATACTTAACCAATGTTTAAATCTTGAGCTTATGGCACTCTATTTGGACTCAATATTAGCTTCCTTGTTTCGCTTAGCTTATTGACATGGCATGCATCATCCTTGGATATCTCTAGCTAGATTTGGCTTTTTGATGACTTGACATGCTCATAATACACTATATTTCAGATTGTCATCTATGTGTTCTCGCTAGGATATACATATCTTGTCATGATCTAGATAGCGTTTTATTGAGTTATGTCTTGGTGTATCTCATTCTGGTCATTATGGATAATTCTCATGGCTCAAAATGCTTAGGAATAATCAAACTTCAGCCATTTTCATCCTTTGACGTGTCATATTCTCTCTTTTGCATCTTGATGTGTTTATTGCCAAAAGGGGGAGAATAGAGAAGAAAAAGTCTTTTGGGAACAGTTTAGAGCTTTGGAGAACAAATTGCTCTTTCAGTTGTTGCTCTATTGTTCCTTCTGTTGACATGGTCATTAGCCTCATTTTCCTTCTTTGGACCATGTTGGACTTTGCAAATCAAACTCAACTTCATACTTTTTCTGAGTTTGTCAATATACTCATCAAGGGGAAGATTGAGAGACCATGTGGAGGTCATCCCGTGTGAATGATGAGTAATTGACATCGATTTAGGTAAGTCGAGTTTGGTTTGGGTGGTTCGGACCTTGACGTTGCATGGTGCAATCGGGCTTGATCGGACTTGGTCAAACTTGGTCGTATGGGATTAGGATACATATTCTGATAATTCGACAGGTTTGGACTTCAGTGTGCGTAAGTATGGTGTGTTTATACCATTTACGCTTTCATGTATCGAGCGGTGCTATTTGATGTGTTTCTTGTGTGTGTGGCTGCAGGACATCGGGCGGAGTCGTGGCGAGACATGGTGGACCGGACTAGGCGCAGGTGGCGCTAAGGTCAGAACGGTCGGGATGTGTCGAAGACGACGTAGACTCGAGGTGGTTGCAAGGCGTGCGAGACAAGGAGCGCGGAAGCTTCCCGGAAGGTGTAGGAGGGGCGAAACGGGAATTTCGCAAGGCTGCACAAGCGGGAGCGGGCTCCGCTGGATTTAGCGAGCGTAACGGGGTGGAGACCCGTTAGCCGTGGGCTATAAATAGGTTGGAGGGACTGCATGCCCACTTGAACACTTGAAGGGGTTTTAGGGTTTCCTTTACTCAAAATAGGTTTTAGAGTTTGTTTTGGCTTCAGGCTTTAGTTGTTGAGAGTTATTGGTGGAGGCAGAGTTGTGTTCCCGCTGTGTCTCTATTCGTAGTGTTTCCAGAGTGTGTTCATCTCTCTTCTCAAGCATGTAGTGAGTGCTCTTGAGTTTGGAGAGGGTGAGGAGAGGGATTGAGTAGTGAATCCATGTAATCATTCCTCTTGTTCTAATGTTCATGCGTATCGGGACGTATCTGTAATCATCTGGTTTCAATGAATGGAAATCTGAAGTTTATTCCTCTCTGTTTATGCTCTCTGTTCTTCGTTCTTCTTCTGGTGGATTTCTCAGCTTTCTGAGTTTTGAGTTCTTTCTTGCTGGGAAGGCCCAAAATGTGTTGCTCTAGGTTGGGATGATGCCTCAAGATCATTTGATCAAAGTTTCCCAAGAGCAAACTTCGTTTAATCTCAGATTTCATGTTTGGGACTTCCTCTGTTCTTCATTTGCTTTTCTAGGGTTTGGTGTTATTTTCATTTCCCTTCACGAGATGGCGTGAAACCTGGCATGAGAGGTCCAGAGGCTATTGCTAACCTATCCTCAAAGTTTCATAGCCAAATGATCAAAGATGAAACGGGAATTTGAGTTTTTGCTCAGCTCTCTGAATATTTTCGGTTTTAGGCATGAATCTGAAATCCTTTTGATTTTCTAGTGGATTCTTGATTTTGGCTCTTGGCTTTTTTCTTCTGGGAGTGTTCCCTAGGTATCCTCAAAGCTTCCCAAGCCAAGAATCCAAGAATCCTTGCGAATTTCTCAGATTTCTGAAAATCCTGTTTGCTGAAATTCTTCGTACGGTACTACCGCTCCTGGAGAGGTACTACCGCTCAGAGGTACTACCGCTCGGCTCAGCGGTACTACCGCCCATGTTCAGACCAGTCCGATCGGCAGCGATGAAACGTTCGGACGGTCCGAACGTCTCCGGCAAGAGGTACTACCGCTCGGCATAGAGGTACTACCGCCCAGCGGTACTACCGCTTGCAGTCTGACTTGCTTTGAAATTATTTTTCTTGACTGTCTTTTTCCGAATCTGGTTTATCCATGTTGCTGTGATTTCCAGTAGTGCCTATCTTCTTTCTTTTTAGCTTCCATAGCTAGTAGAGAAGAAGTATAAGTGTGGATTCTTGAGGGGCGAATTTATTTTAGAAAGCGACATTCACCCCCTCTCTGTCGCCATTTCGGTCCAACAATGTTCTTATTCGTATTCGAGAATATTTGTATCCATATTTGAGAATATTCGTATTCGCATTCGTATTCGAGAATATTCATATTCGTACTTGATACTATTCAATCCGTTTCCTATGCCTAATGGTAACTGGCCGGTTATTGAAAATCCCGGGAAAAAGCCAGACGGATTTTGTGATTTGAAATTTGAATTTGGGAGGTTTGAGACTGGTAACTGTTCTATCGAGATTTGTTATAGAAGTTATAGGAGGATATTCGTATTCGACCGAATTAAGTACATATTCGATTCGAATTCGTTTCCGTTACAACATTCGATTCGTATTCATTTTGAAAATATGGATTCATATTCGTATTTGAGACTATTCGATCGTATTCGATCCATTTCCATCCCTACCGAGGAGCATCATGTCGGTCGAGTAGTCAAGCTTTGCCGCACCACCCTGGGGCCGCCGAACCATAGCGCGAAGTTGCCGTTGTCAAGGATCTATGTTTTGGGGCTGTACGCGTTCACCAGTGCTGACTTCTCCGGTGATGCCCACACGACGTTACCTTGCGAGTTCACAATGACGAGACCCTCGTTGCTATTGACCTTCATAACAATGGTGGCAAATGGAATCTTTTGCTTTTGTGGTGCCCTTGCGTTTTTTTTGTAAATCTAGCCCTCGTGGCAATTTTTTTGCAGATCTGGTCTCCTCCCGAGCGCGAAAGAATAGGCGCTCGACACATGACGCATCCTGCGGTCCCAGAGCATGGAAGGGTATGGCCGAGCACGGGCGCATGCTGAGCAGGGGAGGGTGAGGCCTGGTGCGGTGGGCCCACCCACCTTCCGCGCCACCGGAGCGCATGAGGTGGTGGCCAGGTCCCTTCCGCCCCCCTAAGTTAGCCCAAATGAACCGCCCTACTTTTGTCCCTCACTTTTCCTTTACTGATTGTGACGAGTTTACTTGTAGAGTAGTACTAGTTTATAGGTTGCTGGGCCTTTTTCAAAAAGTAAGCTGCTTGTAGGCAACTTTAATAGACCAAGCTACGAAACAATCTTGATTCAGTGCTCCTTACATTGTCTGGATTTTTGTTCTTCAAGAAAGCATACATACATGGACCGTTTGTGACCCGACAGTTGATAGGCGTTCAGTGGAGATTTGGACTAGGGAGACGCTGCATGTTCCACGGTCGGGGGCGTGAGAACCCATTCCCGTGCTCGGGTGGGGCGGAAGAGACCCAGCCAGCTCATGCGCTCCAGTGGCGCAGAAGGTAGACGGCTCCTTCACCGGTTGTGTCTGGCCTCGCCCTCCCACGCTCGGCTCTGCCCCTCCATGCTTCGAGGCTACAGGATGTGTCAAGTGTTGAGCGTCCTTTTTTCGCGTTCGAGAAGAGGCCGGATCCATAAAAAAATCACCCATGGGGGAAGATTTGCAAATAAAAAAAACCATAAGAGGGCCACAAAAGCAAAAAATTCTGGCAAATGTCGCCGAGCTGGCCACTGGGCTCCCTCGGTTTGTCACCCACAGGACGGTCTGCGCCGGGATGTTGTTGTACCATATCCCGAGGTACGTCCTTCCCGTGGCAGGGTTGGGCGTAAAGAACCCAAGCGCGAACGTCCGCCGGCCGACACGACCGTGTCGCCGGAGACGGCTGGTGACGGGAAGAGCTGCAGCATGGCCAGAGGCAGCACATGACGGAACGGTCGTCGCATCCTGTCTCGTGTTGGTTGTGGCGAGTTTTGAACTAATGGAGCTGCGACTTTGTGCTCTTTTGATGGAACGGTTCGTTGGTTGGAGCGCGCAGAGTTCAATTCAACGAGGCCGTGTTTCTTTCGAGAAATTTCGATATTTGACACTGAATACATGCGCCTCTCAACTTTTAACCCCCAATTCGCACGCCTTTGAAAATTTAACTCTGTCACTGCGAATTCTTTTGATTCAAGGGATTCTCCTCATTTTCTCTCCTTTTTTATTTTGACACTTGTCACTGCGAAAATGAAGAGAATCCCTTGAATCAAAATAATTCGCAGTGACAGGGTTAAATTTTCAAAGGCGTGCGAATTGGGGGTTAAAAGTTGAGAGGCGCATGTATTCAGTGTCAAATATCGAAATTTCTCGTTTCTTTCCGGTGGGGTGGGGTGGGGTGCGGTGAGATTCGGGTTCGGACGGCGACGTCAGGACGCTGGCTGGGTCGCAGTCGCAGGCCCGAGGACGATGCAAGCGAAGACGTCACCACTAGTATGATGTTTGGATGTGCATCCTCTACCTCCAGTCCACAGAGGCACGGCCTAGTGGACTGTTCGATCAGGAATTAACGCTTGAGATCAAAGAAAAGAGAAATTGAGGGTTTCGGAACTTCCCACAAGAAATTGAAATCGTCGCGGCCACAAACTCTGGAATGCCTAGGGTTGTGATGTGGTCTTTGTAACGGGCCCGAAAAACGGTTTTGTAATGGATCTTAGCCCCTACTTCTTTCTTGCACGATGGGCTAACAGCCCATTAGCAAAGTAGAGCGAAAAGCACCACAAATACTAGGTGTGAGGATACACGCAAGATGACAAAGCAAACAGAAGGCCACAAAAGCGGAATTTTTAGATGTGAACCTAGGTATGAATCTTTGTTTTGGGTTTGTGCACTTCAAAAAAAAAAATCAAAAATGCATAGATGTAGAACATGTTAGCACACACGCACACGCAAAAATTTGTGAACAAATATGATCATGTGTGCACAATAAAAAGACAAAATAGTGCACACTTCTTTTATAATATAGGTGTATTTATTTTGTCGTTTTTGTACACTGCACATGCTATCAAATTTTTACATAAATGTTTGCATGTGCACTACAATTTTTTTTGAAATGCACAAGTGCACAAACCAAGTTGATATGAACCTAGGTTCGTAAATGGTACGCATTACATAAACGTCATATTAGCCCAAAATTTAACAGAAAATTTATGTATCAGCAATAGATAATAGAAAATTTGTATCAGCAATAGAACGAAAACATACGCAAGAGGATACAACTAGTTCGACATCGTCCTCTTGGAATGCAACTGGGAACTGGTAGACGCCCGCCGAGCGTCTTCTTTCCCCAAGAATCTGAACATTCAGTTCTATTCAATGGACTTTCAACTTGATTGAGAATTTTTTAATTAGCGTGCTTTTGAAAATTGGTAGTTGAAACTTTTAACTCGAATATGAGACTTTCAACTCGAAGTTGAGACTTTCAAATGGAAATTGAAAAAACTTAACTCAAATTTGGGGTTTTCAAATTAAATCCGAGACTTTTAGGTTGGATTTTGAACTGTCAACATGAATTGAAAAAGCTTTCAAATTGAATTTGGGACTTTCAACTCAAAATTGAAAACGTTTTCAAATGAAATCCAACTTGAGTTCAAGAGAAGCATTGCACATGCTGGTGCTTTAGGCGGTTGCTGTCTGCCGCGCGAGACAGGGGGAGGGGCACGAGGATCAAGGGGATTGCATCGCCTCCATTCCCTATGCGCCAACAGTGTAGCGCCAACCTCGCCATGCCTTGCTCTCTCTCTCTCCCTCCCCCTCCTCTCCCAGTTACGCATGTTACCACGGCTACGCCTGTTGCTCCCACGTCGTGTCTATATTGCATGTTTGAGTCTCGCGCTCGTCTGCTGTCTTAATGATGTCCCATTGCCATAACTCCCTTCATTCGTGCCCGCATCTTGAGCCGATCTCGCCCTCCTTGTTCTACACCAAGCCGAGCGCCACCGCCCTCGACTTTCGCCCACATTAACATTACCCCAATGACCATCTCCTCCCTTCGACTATAAAACCCCCAAGTGGCTTTCCCGTGGCCCCAATTGCCTTTTCGCCGCCTCCTTCGCCACCAAGAAACCTCCACCCTCTTTCTTTCTCGGCTCCGACCATCTCCCCCACCACCAACGCTGATTTGTCACACCTCTGACCAATTCTATGCACCTGGAGCACTGTAAGGAAGCACTGACGCCGTCAAGAACCACGTCGACCATGTTCACCTCTGGTGAGCTGCTCTTGTCGCCTTACTCACCGCCACCATAGTCCACACCGCCAACATGCTTCACACATCCCCGAGCTCCATCTTCACCATCAGTGAGTCCGTCTTAGCCTCATGATGCTCTCCTAGCATTTAATTTGCTTCTGCTACTGCTAGCTACCATGGTGCCATGCGCCCGTGCTACGTTGCCACCTAGCTCGCTGCTGGTCACCTCGTGCACCGAATTAGGCTGTGTAACTTTGACTCTAGGTCTGGTTCAGCAATTTGATGTAGGCAATCCATTCCCCTCCCTCTAGTTAGCCGATGACAAGCCACGCTCTCCTCGGCGGGAAGACGAGGCACTATTAATTTGTCATTAGGATTAAGGTGTGTAATTAATTAAGTTAATGGCCAGTGATTAGCTTAGTTAACCTTTCGTTGATGTAAGGGCCCCCTTCATCAAGCCTTTAACTCTATGATATGTGGGACCCTACCGATTTTAAATACTATTTAAACCGATTATTTGTTTTTGAGCGACTGACAAGTGGGCCCCTTTTCATTGTGCTCCACAATGACTCGTCCCACCTATTAGCCCTAGAGCCCTTTTTCTTTAGAAAAATAATTCAACAATAAATTAAAAACTTAGGGTCCCACATGTCAGCTTCTGTGATATTTTCAGTTAATAAATTATTCAATAATCAAATTTAATTCCATGGACCCCACCTGTCAGTGAGAGAGTATTCTCTCTTGTTTGTTCATTTTTAGAATTAATCCTAAATTAAACTTTGGAGAGCCCGTTCTCACTCATTTTAACTCCAAATTTAATGAAATTTATTTCTAAATTTATCTAAATTTAAGATCTATCTAATGGCAATGGAATCTTTCAATTTGGTGTTCATTTAAATTTTCATTTGAAATTGTTTTTTTGTTTTCGTATTTCTTTACTGTCCGCTGCGATCGACCGAATAGAGTATGAAGACACGGAAGAGCTGCAGTTCGAGCCAAGACTTGTAAGACCAACCTACTTCTGAGCCAGGCGAGTTAATGTTTTAATCATTTTGAACCTACATTTTTATGCAAATTATATTTGTTTAAATTATCAAATTGCATGTTTTATTTGTTATGCAAATATTTGTTTGCTTAAAGTTATATATACATGCCTATTTAATATTGTATTATTATCACACCATCCTTTAGACACTTGAATCACATAATCCTTGTCACCCTAGGAACTTAATGGTAACCATACTAGCTATAAGTTGTACTTAAATGTCATTCTTAGTCTTCAGGGTATTAAATTGCCCTCTCATCATCTTTTAATCATAAAACTAGTTTTGGGTACCCATTGGAGGGAAATGGCTAGTATGTTGACATAACTTAGTTTTATGCTTCTCAAACCCTAAAACTTGCTTTACTTATCTAGTTAGATGGTAAGAGGGCTGGTGCGGATGTAGTACGAGAAGTTGTGGTTTGTGGTAGCACTGCCCATATAACTCTATGTGTGAATCCTGTGATGACTTCTCAATGTAAAATAGTACAACCATAAGTCAATGATAAGTATGACCTAACTAACTAATTTGCATCCACCAATGCAGGTTGCACCATTGGAGTGACCCATGGGTCTTGTCGCTAGTTTTAAGCCGCTGTGGACATGAATCGTGTCACTGGATTTAAGTTGTTGTGTAGTGCAAGAGGGGGTCTTGGTGTGGTGGATGTAACCTCACTAAGATGTAATCTTAGCGGGTATAATTTACACTGGGTGATGCATTGTAAAGGCCTTATGGTGATCTTCTTAATTCACATGTTCGAGTACATATGTGAAACATAACAAGTTGATTATCTCTTGTTGGTAAAGTGTATAATCTCTGTAGAGTATAAACTATTCAAATAATCGTGCCCACGGTCAAGAGCAAGAATGGAAACTTACTTGAGTTTGTATCTATTTTCAAAACTTTGTGGGTGAGATGAAAACTTGTTGGGTGGATGTAACCCTGATTTTGGTTTGCCCTGGGTGAATGTAAACTCAGTGATGATAATAGGTGGATGTAACCCTATTATCAAAAACTAGCATATAGTGGATGGAACCATGTAACAGGTGGATGGAACCTACACCGTTATTAATATTGCACACCTTTACTCTCTTTAATAAAAACTTGGTTTATTAAAATTCCAAATCATAAAATTTTTTACTTACTAGTAATTTCAATCAATGCCTTTAGCAAATAAAAGAACCCGAGCTTACTTTTGTTGAACCTTGCATGTATAATACTGTATTCTGTGTGTTGTCTTATGGAGCATAATTGTTGAGCTCACCCTCACTCACTAAACCCTTTAATCACTACGTGTACTACCACACCCTAGGAGTAGATGGAGAAGAAGATGAAAGAGATTAGAATAGTCTCTAGTAGTCTAGGCTCTTGCCCTAGTTAGTCTCTTGCCTGTGGCGAGATGTGCTCTCCCCTTTTACTATCACTTCTGCTTTTGCCTTATTAATGTATCTATTTGGCTCGATCGGCGCTTATTGTAAACTTGACCCGATGTGGTCTATTTAAATTATGATCTATAATATGAATGTATGGTATGGTTTATGTTATATATAAATAATTTAGTGATATATCTATGAGCACTATCTACATATCTAGATAATAGTGTAGTGGTTTCATAGAGGATTCTGGATTGGCTAAATTCGGATCTGGCAGAGCTGGTATCAGAGCATATAACTGTAGGGTAAAATCCTTAGTTAGAATGCTCGTGTCTAAGGACTCAAGTCTTATTTTCAAAATGTTAAGAAAACTTTGACAAAAAATATAGTGCATTACTGCTTTTACTCATCAATCTTAGTTCCTAACTTGCCTTTACTTTCCTTATGCTTTTACTCTATTGCTGACTCTCTTTCTTATTCAAAAGTGTATATGGTCGAATCATCTGACCAAGGTCCATAGGACTTTTTCTCCCATGGCGAGGATGACGGAGAGTTTGCGAATATCCTCCACAAGTTTATGCAGTACTTGCACTATCATCATTGACCCATTTTTCGGGGCCAAAATACTCAAATGCTAGACTACGAGTCTTGGATGATGGAGGTTTTCCTCTATGAGAGGAAAGGCAAGTTTGAGCCTGGCACCTTCAGAACTGGGCACCGCAGAGCTCCTATTCCAACGCTCTCCAGGACGTAGCCCGCCTGGCTTCAGCTCACTTGTGTGAGATTCATGTAACATCCTAAATTTCAAGTATTTAAAATATAGAAATTTTAAAACTTTCTCTTGCATTTTGCTGGTGTTCAAAATTTCTTTTGAATATTTTGAGTTTTGGTGGCATGCAAATTAATATGTTGAGAAACAATATCCAAATTTAAAAACAATGATGGTGTTAATAAAAGAAATAGAAAATCCAAGGATCTACACACAAATTAAAATTTAAGTATTAAATAATGGAAATAAAAATTTGAAATCCAATTTACTTAAATGAAAGAGAAGCAATGGCCAAAGGAATATTAAAAACTCACATTTAAATAGTTGAAAATTAAAATTAAAATTTTAAATGTCATGCAAAAATTGAAATCAATAATCTTAAATGTGAAATAGAAATTTAAATTAAAAATTCAAAATCCAAAAATTGCTAAAGCTTCTCATTTTTCTCTCATTCCTTTCCCATTTCCCCCTCTCTTACATGTGGGCCCAGCCCTTTTCTCTCTCCCCCTTTCTCCCTTCTCTCTCTTCCTCCCTCCCTCCTTTTCTCCCTCTGCCCGCTGGGCCCGGCATCCCCTCTCCTTTCTCTTTTTCTGCTCCGTCCTGTTCCTTTCTTCCTCCCTCCTCTGTCTTCTTGGTCTTCCGACTGCGCTTATCATCCCGACCGCCTGGCCCCGCTCTCCATGTGTGCCCATCACCTCCACGTCCACGCCGCTGACGCCAGCTCCTGCTCCTGCGTCACTGCCTGGCTGCAGTCGCTTCGGCCGTCCCGTCTTCCCCGTCACACGGCTGAGAGACGCCCAAACCACCGCGCCACGCCGCTTGCATCGGCCACAGGTGATGTCGTGTCACCAAGACCGCAGACCTGCTTGTGCACGTCGCCCCACGCCAGCTCATGTCACACCGGCCGCCTCGTCCTGACGCTGAACGGTAGCCATGCCACCGCCGAGCTCAGCGCCACCCGCCCGCCTGTCGCCACGCCTTTTCCCGACTATAAAAACCCCGCCTGAAGCTCCCATCACACCGCAACCCTCCATTCTCCCTCCCTTAGCGAGCAATCGACCTCTCGTGCCCTCCCTGCTCGCCGGCGCCCCTTCTTCCCCACAGCCGACCGGCGAGCGCGCCACCAATTCACATGGAGCCCGTCCGATTCCTTCCCCCCGAAGTTTCCAGGGAGCGAGGCGAAGCCGTTCCCACTCTCAGCCGAGCTCCACCTTGCCTGTACCTCGCCGGCGTCGAGCTTGCCCCCAACCCGCTGCCGCCACATGTCATCGGCCCGCCTTGAAGATCCTCGGCTGTAGGGACCCAGATTTTATAATCCGGATTTTTCTGTGATTCCACCGCACTATTCCCTGGATCAGTAGATAGTGCTCATAGATTACAGTTCTGAATATCAAAGTACATATCATGCGGAAGCGTAAATATAATAGTAGACTTACTCATGGGCCGATTAGGCCGAAATCATTAAATTACAGCAACGGAAGAATGAAGCGCACAGGTGGGACCTTCAGGACATGCCCACAGGCAGCCAACTGGAGGTTCGCGACCTAGCCCTTGACATCTTCATCTTCTCTGCCATCATGTCCAATCGTGTTGCTGAGGCGTAGTGATCTAATCCCTGCTTCTGGATTTGTTGTGAAAGCGAGTATGAGCACAAACCACCGTGCTCTACGAGCCAATACACAGGATGCAAATAAATAGTATGCTTGGCTTATCAAAGGAGAGGCTTGGGTTATTTTATTTGCCAAAAATCGCTTACAGTAGTATTATTATTATTTATTCATAGTGTTATTGTTGCTACCCTAACTCCACATAACGATTGCCATATTTGACTTAATCCATCGAAAATACACTTTCTTTATTGATTGCTGTCTAAGACTCCAAACAGCGAGTGACATCATTTAATTAGTCCACCGATCATACTCTTTCTATATTGAGTGCTGTCTAAAACTCCAAACAGCAAATATTATCATTTATTTATTCTCCACCAATATCTTTGTATTCTGAATTCCTAATAATCCAATCTTGTAATTATTATTCATCAGCTCCTCACTTCTGAATTCTCATGATTCTCTAACATAATTACTTTCAAATCCACCGATATCATTTGTACCAGGACTTCCTAACAATTCAATCATTTTGGTTGTTGATCCAAAACCATAATTTGCTCTTCCAATAATCAATCTTATTTTCCATTATATATCTCTAACTAGTCCACCACGTATAGCAGCGATCAAGTCTACGATTCACTATTATACATCCACCAAGAATATCAGTGATTAAGTCTACGATTCCCTAGTATACATCCACCAAGAATATCATTGATCAAGTTTATACTCCATTAATTGTTATTATTCCTCCAAATTCCAAAAATTCAATTCATCCATCTAGTCTTTGATCAAATCCTATTAATCCCATTATCGGCAACATCTTCCAAGAAATTATACTAGTTATCAGTGTTGTAATCCAGCAATTACCTTTGCACTCCCTAATTCTCCGAAAATCATTTAAATCATCTTTCTAGCCTATATATTCATTTAGGCTCCACCAATTTATTTCTCCCAAAATCCGCACTATCATTTTCACCTTTATGATTGACATAAATCCACCAACAACTTTATAAGGTTAACACAATCAACCATCTACTTTTCTTACGACTCTATAAATTCTTCCCGACATTTTACTTTGTGAGATGTATTAACATTATTCAGAAATATAATACATAGAAATTTCCTGAGACCTAGCAGTTTTGAACAAAAACATAATGTGTAAGAGAATGCAATAATAATAGTGATCCAGATTCCATCCACCGTTACATGGCATCCGCACCATATAGCATTTTTTAGCGTTATAGCCGCTTAACTTACCACTGGGACGACACCTAGGACAATTCAAATCAGGGCCTTCCACTGCCCTCCACTTTTTTCCATTCCCACCCACAAAGCATTTAGAAATAGAACTATATCTGGTTAAGTTCCCATGTCCGCCCTTGACCGTGGGCACGGCTATTCGAATAGTTTTGACTCTGCAGAGTTTGCACACTTTACCCACAAGAGACAGTTCACTCGTTGCCCCACATGATTTCTTAGTCATGCGGTTGAGCAAACCATCATAATAACCGTTCAAAGTACCTCGCCCCTTCCATCATTTCACCCTATGTGTCGCTCCCACTTGCGGTGGGTCCCATACGTTGTGCGGGATGTTCTCTTTCTGAACGTCTAGCAGCTGGCTACCCCCCATTGCTAGCCCGCCACAGTAGAACTTCACCCTCTACGAGTGTCCCATTCAAGCCGTCACACAGACAGCCGCTTGCACTACCTCACCACCTCCTCTTGTGAGGATGACTTTCAGGGTCCGGTAAATATACTAAGCCAAGTTGTACTTTACAGACTTGTGGTTGTACTGTTTTACACAGGAGGTCATGACAAGATTCAATCCTTAGTGGTATCTGGGCGGTTCTACCACTACCCACTTTGTGCTTCCACTGCACCACACACATACCCTCGAACCATCCACCCAGATATATAAGCAAGTTGGGATTTTTGGGAACATAAAATAATCATACCAACATATACCAGTCATTACCACCATGACTTCCCAAACCAGTTTCTCACGATTAAAAATGATAATGATGCTTGGGGCACTTCAGCACCCCTGAGTATCTATGCAGTACTAAGCATAGCGTATAATTAGGGACTTATTTTCAAAAGGTTACTATTATAATTTTGCTAGGGCAACAAGGTTCACACACTCAAATATTCCAAAGGAGATGTAATATCAATCAAGTTAAATAATGGGCATATAACTAGAATCTTGAATTAACCATGTATTTGCATATAAAATAACATCATGCAATTTGATAATTTAAACAAAAGTAATTTGCAGAAAGTGTAGGATCAACATGATCAAAGTATTGACTCGCCGCACGGTTTACGACGGTCTCAAGCTCACACAATGCTTTCTCTTGAGCTTCTGGTCTTTATCTTCACTTCGCTCTGATCACGCTTGTTCCCTTGATTCTTCAGGACTCCAATTTCTAATCATGCGCTAAACAACTGAATCCAAACAAATGCAAATAACTCAAAGGTCCAAATAAATCCAAATAAACCCAACTGAACTTGCTTAATTTTTATTATGATTAAACAGGTGATTTGAGACATGGTTGATCGGGCGCGGAGTATTGTTGGTGCCATAGTGATTGGAGTGAAGTGGGGAACGGTAAGAAACTGTCAAGATAGAGGTCATAGGATGGGTCATGATAAAGGTATATTCATGGGATTATTTTATTTACAAATGACCTAGGGATTTGAATGAATACGCCAACTTGATTTCAGCTAAGGATGCCCTTCGGTTTAGGTTTCGTAGCTATTTTATGTACATTTTAGTTACCGTTATAGTGTTATTATTATTATTGTTGTTGTTGTTGCTATTTAAATTTATTTATCTAGGACCGAGCATGCCCTACCAGGTTATACTTTAATATCAATATTTGATTAAATCTACAGTTGAGATTTATTTATCGATGACACGCTAATGATTGCTACTATTTACATAGCTACATTGGGTAGATTACTTTTAATCACCCGATGACCTTGGGGTTACTTTATTATAATTGCCACATATATATATTTTTCTAACATGGCATTCCTACTTAAAGACACCCTTTTGATTAAAGGTTGCTATTTATGTATCTTTAGTTGTTGTTTAGTGCAATTTAAGCCTTAAAGAAGACTGTATACTCTTTAATTCAAATCCTTGTTTTTAGAGCTAGACATGACATCTAATATCTTTTATGGAATTGTAGATAATTAACCAAGGTCATCTTTTATTAATACCTTTAAAAATTACTAATTAGTTTTGGACTAAATAAGAAGGACACATTAGTTGTTCATGTGTGGTAAATAATCAAATCTTAAATTTTAAATAATCTTATTTACATCCTACTAAAATTTGTTGGAATGCAGCCGGTGGGTTCGATCTCAGGACTTGAGGGCTTACGGGTGTTAATATGCGCTGAGCTATCCAAGTGGGCTCTCGGTATTTCGTGACCTAATTGAGGGATTTAATACCGATGAAGCGAGCGGTCAGCTGTGATTAAAAACAAAGGAGCTGGCAGCCGAAAACAGAGGAGGAGACCGTGCGAGATAGGTGGCGGCGTCGCCGGCGAGGAGCGGCCGGTGAGGCACCGGCGACCGCCAAAATGGGACCTCCCCGAGGCGGGATTGCCACTGGGGGAAGCAGCTCCGGCCAGGGGCTCGGTGGCGAGCGTGCGGCAGTGGACGGCGGACGGCGGCGAGGGTGAAAGGGGCGGCGGCGCCGGCGTGGAGGGGAGGGGGAATTGGCGGGCACAATAGCTAGAGGAGGGTAGGGGAAGCTGACCCAAAACTTTGCTGGGCGGGAAATAAGCCGAGGGAGGCTGGCGGCTGAGGCCGGGGTCGGGCGGCGGTGGCGCACGGCGTCGGCGGTTTGGAGTGGGGGAGAAGCGCCGAAGACCGTCGGGGAAGCTCGGGGAGCCTGCGAGGGTGCTCCTCCCGGAGGGAATCGAAGGGGAATCCACCGATGCGGAGGGGGGCGGCGTTAATGGCGGCGGCGGCGGCGTTGCACAGGGTGCGGGCGCGCTCGGTCTGAAATGGGGAAGGAAGGGGTGGCATACAGGGGCTATAGGAGTTGGCGGCTCTTTATAGCTGCAGAGGGCGGGGAAGGCGCGGTAGCGGAAGACCGGTCGGCGGCGGAGGACCGGGCGGCGGGGGCGGTCCGCCGGTTCTTGCCCGGGCGCAGGGCTTGGCGCGCGGCACGTGGCAGGGCGAGGGGACGGGTCGGCGCAGCGCAGAGTGTGGCAGGCAGCGTGCTCTGGCGGGAGCGGCGCGGAGTAGAAAGCAACGGGAAAGGAGGAGATGACGCGGAGGGTGCTCGGCCACGGAAGAAGGAAGCAGGAGAAGAAAGAAAGAAGGGAAGGGGTAGGCGCTGCGCAGTTGGACCCAGCGGGCAGAGAGGGGAAGCACTGGGTGGAGGCGGGCCCGCTGTCAGCGGCGGCGCACGTTAGAGTGGCGGGGCCACTTCGGCCGAGACGGGAGAGGAGCGAGGTTGGGCTGGGCCGGCGGGGAAGGAACGGGGAGAAGGGTGGGGCTGGGCCGGATTGATGGCCGGCCTGTCTCCTTTCTTCTTTTTTTATTTTATTTTTATTGTTGATGTATTGTATATTTATACATAGGTATATACAGGTATATATATGCATATATATTTGCTTATTTCTATTTTTGTATAGGTATATTTATTTATTTTATTTATATATATACATATACACATATATACATCTTTATTTATTTTTCCATTCATTTTATATACACGTATATATATTTCCTTCATGCCTATTTTTTTGTATAAATATATTTTATGTCTTGATCATCTTTCTAGGTTCTTCGTATACATTCTTGTATAGGCCCTGTTTATTTTTGTTTCACCTTTTTAATACTTTGTCTAAATTAAATTCTTATATTTTGATTCAAGTTTCTTCCTCCTTTTTGTCGACCACCTTTTTAGATTTTTAAATTTAGAATTTTTGTGTTTCCATTATTTGCATATTTCCTTTTAGGGCATTATTAATAGTAGTTTTATTTTTCGAAGCTTTCCTTAAATTTTTGGATCCTCCACCAAAATTCAGAAAATCGCCATAAAATCCAAATTTCAATAGAACATATTGCAAAATAATTTAAGAACTTTATATTTTCAAATTCGAATTTTTTAGGATGTTAGATCGGCTCACGCCAGCACTCCCATCGGCTTCTACTCGGTGCCAGTAACCTGTTCCGGCCACCCCTCGCCGGCAACACCACCGTCCGTACGCCACCCCTGAGTTCCTCTGTTCTGGGCGCTGGCACATCTGCTCTTCTATTTCTCCTTCCCTGGTACGTCAGTAAACAGCGTGTGCTCAACTGGCTAACTGGGCGTGCGCTCAGCGCGCCGACCCGGGTTCGATCTCCCCTCCTGTAGCATTTAGGGCATTTACGTTTTTATTTTCCTTGTTTTGTTGCTAGCCTATTTCAGTTAAGAAAAATCTGAGATTAATCCATAAAAGATACTAAAATTGATTAGGATATAAATGAGCTTATTGAATATTTAGTCATGGATTAATCATCATATGTTAGTAACTAATGTGCCTTGAATATTTATTTTAAAACTTAATTATTAACTAAAGGCTTAGTGAGAAATTGAGTAAGACTATTGTTTAGGTTTATGCTCTCATGGAATGATGACTTAGTAAAGGAAGATTGCCTAAACAATAAATCACAAAATCCTTGCACATTAGTAAAGGTTGTAGAACTAACCACTACATGGTTTAAACCATAGCCATTATCTCTATGCCCTAGCAATTATGAGAATCCTTCTTCGACTATTAAATGACTTTTGTTAAATGTCAAAATTTAATAAAGATTACCCTTAATTATAATTAAAATATATGCCCTAACATTTAATATGTTGCCATTAAATAAATCTCAGTAGTAGATTTAATTAAATAGCAATATTGAAATATGACCCTGTATAGAAAGCTCTGTCCGGATAAATAAATTTAAATTAAAAATAAAACTAAGCCTAATAATAGCTGAAGTGTAGACAAAATAATAATGGTGTCATTAATTAGATCCTAACACTAGATTAAACAAATAATAATGTTGGACTGTAACTACACATATAAAAGAAAATAATCAGAGGAATGTGGATGATATGTATGCGGCCCACTAGTAAATATATTAGTAAATATTTTTGTATTCACCGGAGACCCTATTAGAAATGTAGACACCATCATTAACATACTACCGATCATGAAATCTTAAACGACAAGCTTTAAATTAGTAACGATGACGAAATATAATCATATGTAGCAGGCTCAATCAGTCATAAATGAGTTAAGATTAAATTATGTCAGATGCTAAGGGATAAAATATCAATATCAGTTAACTTCCAGAGCACCTCCAAATTAAAAAGGTCATATTATTATATAGGTACTAAAATGTAATAGCACCAGGTCATCAGACATTGAAATAATCTCACCAATATATAAATATTCCGAAGTAAACATTTAAACCAATTATAAGAGTAATTAATTAGGACCACATAAAATGCTACATATCAAATTAGTAGAAATATGGATTAATTCGGTAAGTTAAAAGTCGTATACATCGTCTATGGAACCCCTGCCTTAAAATGGCAACATTCGACCAATACAATACTTAATACCCAACTAAATTCATACACCTGCTCATATGTTTAGCTTGACTTATGGAACTTCCTTGATAAATATAAAAATAATAAAAGAAGTTATTAATAAAAAGATCGAGTCATCGTATTCTACCATCGGCTATGCCTAGCCATCCTCAAGTCTGAAGCGGAATATCCCTATGAGTTTTCCCATATTCTGAACCATCCTTGACATACGTCTTGATGGATTTCCCCTGTTGTCATTTTCTCACTTCGCTCCAACCCCTTTTGACTCTGTCAATACTCCGCGCCCCATCGGCCTTGCCTTGAATCACCCAATTCCCCCATTAACTCATAATAAAGCTAAATTGAATTTATTTGGACTTATTTGGATCGTTTGAGTTATTTGACGTTATTTGGATTCAGTTGTTTAGCGCGTAATTAGAAATTGGAGTCCCGAGGATTCATTGGATCAAACAAGACCAAGATCCAAACAAAGACGAAAACCAGGAACTCAAGACCATCGAATGAGAAAGCTTTGAGTAAGCTCAAGACCGCGGTAAAACCGTGCAAGGCAAGTCAATACTTTGATCATATTGAACCTACATTTTCCGCAAATTACTTTTGTTTAAATTATCAAATTGCATGTTGTTATCTTATATGCAAATATATGTTGATTTAAGGTTCTAGTTATATGCCCATTATTTAACTTGATTAGTATTACATCTCTTTTGGAATATTGAATATGTGAGCATTGTCACCCTAGCAAAATTATAATGGTAACGTTTCGAAAATAAGTCTGTAATTATACGCCATGCTTAGTATTGCTTAGATACTCGGGGCACCAAAATGCCTAAGCATTACTTTTAATCATGAGAAACTGATTTGGGAAGTCATGGTGGAAATGACTGGTATATTTTGACATGATTATTTTATGCTCCCCAATAACCCCAACTTGTTTAAATATCTGGGCGGATGGTATGGGGGCTAGTGTGGTGCAATGGAAGCACAGTGTGTGGATTGTGGTAGAACCGCCCAGATACCACTAAAGACTAAATCTTGTCATGACCTCCTATGTAAAACAGTACAACCACAAGTCTGCAAGGTGCAACTTGGCTAAGTAAATATGTCAAAACCCCCAGACTCATCTCACCGGTAGTGGATAAGATTGGATATGCAAGGGCAAGGGGAGGCCTAAAGGGATACCGAGAGGAGGGTGAAGTTTCCAGCTGTGCTAGTGTTGTGGGGAGTGAAGCCCGAATGCGCTAGTAGATGTGGTTACATCCTGTGAAACGTATGGGACCCACCGCAAGTGGGAGCAACCCATAGGGTGAGATGACAAAAGGGGCTAGATATTTTGAAAGGTTACTGTGACGGTCTACTCAACCACATAACTAAGGAATCGTGTGGAGCAACGAGCAGATTGTCTCTTGTGGTGAAAGTGTACCAACTCTGCAAAGTGAAAACTATTTGAATAGCTGTGCCCACGGTCAAAGGTGGACATGGAAACTTAACCAGGTATAGTTCTATTTCAAAAACTTTGTGGACGGAATTGGAAAAGTGGAGTACAGAGAAAGACCCTGATTTGTATTGCCCTGGGTGTTGCCCCAGTGATATGGTAAGCAGATATAATGCTGGAAGATTAGCATATGGTGCAGAAACCATGTAACGGTGGATGGAATCTGGATCGCTATTATTATTGCATTATTTAACACATTATGTTTTAGTTCAAACTGCTAGGTTTCAGGAAATTTCTATGTATCATATTTCAAAAGCAATTTATGACAAATAAAATAATCCGAGCCTTTCCTTGATAAGCCTTGCATGTTATCTATTTGCATCCTGTGTATTGGCTCGCGGAGCACGGTGGTTTGTGCTCACCCTTGCTCTCACAATTAATCCAGAACCAGGAGTCAGATCGCTACGCTTCAGCAATACCCTTGGTGAAGAAGATGAAGATGTCAAGAACTAGGTCGCGAACCCCCAGTTGGCTGTTTATGTGCACGTCCTGAGGGTCCCACCTGTGTGCTTTATTTCACTGCTGCATTTATTTAATTTTGGCCTAATCGGCCCATGAGTAAGTCTACTATGATATTTATGCTTCCACATGATATGCCTTTTAATGTTCAGTACTGTATCTGTGAGCACTATCTATGATCCAGGGAATAGTGCGGTGGAATCACAGAGGATTTTGGATTGTAAAATCCGGGTTTGACAATTCACATGGCCACTCTCCGTTTTGCTCTATTCCACTTCTACCCTTCTGTCCGGGAGGGTGAGTGTTACTACAAGACTTACATCACTATGGAGGATGACCCGCTATTGACGCACCAGCTCTATCTTACCAAAGCTATGGGGGGCACTTATATTGATGCCTTGGAGGAGGTCACCTAGCTCTGCATGCTCCTCACTACCAGTTATAGCCACTCTGACACTCTTCTTTCCCAGCTCAACATGTGCGAGAGGACCCTAGCTGTTGTGGAGGGTGAGAGGATAGCAACAGTCATTGAGCTTGAGTGCAGAACGGTGGTAGCAGCTATCAATGCTCTAGCGCCTCCTAGACCCTTAGTCATTTCCAGCAACCCAGCGCAGACTCGACCTTTGGGACCCCACCTGAGGACTACTACGCGCAAGAGCGTGTGACACCCTAGTACGCCGATTATCATGGACATCGAAGAGTCCAGCAGAGGACACAACCTCTCTCGTTCCTGTTCCTGCTCTTGGGTTACCTACAGCCATAGTTGCCCCTATTCCCACTCTCCGGGCGGCTGCATAGCTTGTTGTGGCCATACCCTCATGGAGGAGTAAGTAGGTTTAGGATTAGGTTAGCTGTACATACTAGGGCAGTCTTTTGGGTTGGAAGCACTTCCCCCTATACTAGTCGAGTAGACGTTGTGATTTGTAACCTACTATGGTGTCATAGCTTAGGAAGGCCTATATGCTATGTACTAGTAGTCATGTAACACTTAACCCTTATTATTAGCTAGGTTCTCCATTTTGCTTAGCGTCTCGTATTGGTCCCGTTTGTTCTGTCAAATGTTTATAATGGGACCTACACTAGTCAATATTTTACTGAAATATGTAAAGCAAGTCAATATAAGTCTTAAATTTGAAAATTATAAGTTAAATTGGTAAAATGAAATAAATTGAAATGAGAATATTAATATCAAAATCCAATGAAAATAATGGAAATTAAACATTGTAAAAAAGGCTATTCTCTAGGTTGATTTTAAAAATTTTACTAACAAGAACACTTGTAAATTGGGGAAAAATTAAAACCCATATTAAATAGTTAGATATGCTTACTTTTGACAAATTGATCATCCACGGTACCAATACCAATCCTTGTACGACTAGGTGTTTCAAAAAAATATTTTTGGAAAATAAAAATATTCAAAATATAGTTTTTAGCATTTCATGATTTAGAATAGATATTGAATATGTTAATTTTTAATATTATCTTATTCATTTTTTTAAAAAAAAACTAAAAGTTCTTGTGAGGTTTTTATTGTTCTGACATCAAGTTAAAATTTTGCAGGTAATGTGTGCACTTATATTAAAAATAAGAATTATTTTTATTGAAGAAAATAATAAAACCCTTCAACCATCCTAAAGCACAAAAATATTGCGCAACATAGAACCTTTTCCCTTTATTTACTTCACATTTAGAAAATGCTTAATTATATTTTTCTTAAAATAATGAACATATATTCTGCACAAGGCTCACACTCACATGAAACACATCGATGTGTTTCAATGAGTGAGCCAAAAAGGCTGAAATCACTGATAACGCAAGGTGTTTTATGATTACATCCTATTTGGTCTCATCACTCACATGGGAACTTCCTTATGTAGGATGTGCCAATAAGTCATATTTGTTTGAAGCCTTTGCTCAGAACGCTACTGCCCAAACATATATTTATCAACTTGTTTGTTTTTGTGAGACCACGTGAAGGTCACTCCATAGTTATGATGAGTATTTGATTGTTGGTTAAGAGAGTTTGTGGAGTTTGAGTTTGGTTTTTGAGAAATTGCAATGTTCAATTGCTCTCAGGAACTGGCAGTCTGATCAGCATTGGAGACGTGGTCAGATCGGCTAGGAATGACCTAACTATCATCAAGTGAGTGGTCAAACCAGATTTTGGGAGCGGTCACACCATCGGTATGCTATGACTGATTTCTAGTTGACAGTTGCATTATTTCAGAGAGTGTGTTTTGTTGTTGGGTCATGCGATCCAACTGGCCATGGTGGCGGTTGGACCAGGCCGGTGTGATCGGTATTGAAAGTGCGGTCACGCCGGTGGGGCAGTTAGACCGGCTAGTGGTTGGTGGTCTGATGGGCGTGGAGAGCAGTTAGACCGGTGGCTGCGGTAGAGTTCCGCAAGAGTAGGATTTGAGTGGTTTGAGTGTGAGCACGGCCTGGATGCCGTTGCTCGGGTATGGCATGTTGCATGATGCATTGTTTTGACTAACGTGAGTAAGTGTATGGACCTTGTGCTCGATATGGTTGCTTAGTCTTTAGATGTGCAAGTGGCTTAGAGGATGTAGCGGTTGATGACAATGGACAGGGACTAGGCGTGATGTTGAGGTCTAGAGCAGTCATGTAAGTCTAGGTGAGATTATGTAGCTCAAGCAGGAGCAAACAACAGACAAAGATCGTAAAGAGGAAAGTTGGTGCATGTGGTACGACGAGTGATGAGATAGATGTATGTAGACACGGTTTGAAGGAGACCGAATGCGTGAAGATGTGACGGCTAGTCATTGGTCACTACAGGCAGAAAGTGTCGAAGCATGAGGAGATGTTTTGATGTAAGGTAAAGTTTCTTGGCTCATCAATTATGTTAATTGATGATTTTGTGTATTGTGTGGTGCTATGTGATGTGCTATGTGATGGTTTGCATGTTAGTTTGGTTGTAGGACTTTGGAGCTAGGTCATTGTGAGGCTAAAGGGATCGAGATTAGGTTAAGGAGCTGAGGTCCAAAACAATCAAGGTGCTACCGAAGATGACAGGCTAATTACAAGCTAAAAAGACAAGGAGCCGAAGATGGGGCTACAAGTGGTAGACATGATGGGCAACGGAAAGGTGGATCGAGAATAGGTTCAGGGAGAAGCTGAGGTCCTGAACAATCAGGAAAGTTGGGTGCTATTATGGTGAAGATGAAGCACAGGGTGGCTTCAAGGCGAAGGAGGCGGGAAGCTTCGTGGACGGTGGTATATGGGCATTTTGGTAAATAGCCTAATACGAAAAGTGATGGTGTGAGAAACTGCGATGGCCTAAGTGGTTTAGTTCAAGGTTGTGCTGAAAATGTTAAGTGGGTTAATGGGGGTGTACGCTTTAAGAAGTATGTTTGTGTAAGTGTAAAACCCGATATTGTATTAGGTTAACGGGTTAGCCCATGTAAATGGATAAAACCCACTAGAGGGATTGGTTATGATTTCTTATGTGCCTCCACTATAAAAGGGTGGAGAAGGGTGGCTTAGGGGATAAGCCATCCAAGTGAATGAGAGGAGATTTATGGTTCTTGAAGATAACTTGTGGGAGATATAACAGGCTCTCGTGGTTGAGCTTTTTGTCATTACTAGACCTTGCGTGTGGTTAGGGAGTGGTTGTAATCATATATCTCCAAGTATCAATATATCTGCCAAATTCATTTAAGTCTTTGCCTCTTATGCTCAAGTGTTGAAATCTTGATTTGGCTTGATTTTTGGTGTTTCTCCTCCTCTTGATCCTGCTTTGTGTCAAGGGTGTCTAAGTGATGGAGATGTCTCTTAGAGACCATATCTCATCCATCTAGGTACTTTCCATAGCAAGTCCTAGTGATTGCCCAGTTTGGCACAAGAAAGCATTATTTGGAGGTTTGGGTTAATTGCTTTTGGCTTGTGTCTTGCTATGGTTAGACTTTCTAGGATGTGTGGGATTAGATCTAAAGTCATTTTAACCATCAATTACGTATGAGTAAGTTATGGCTCAAGTTCTTGAGTTTGTGCGGTTTGGAGCAATCTTCCTTCACGGAAAAAAATGTCGCAATGTTGATTGGAATAGGCTCCTCACATTCTAAGGAAGGTGTGTGCAAAGTTTCAGGTCATTTAGAGCTGTGGATCAAAAGATTTATCAATTCTTGAATTTGGAACCGTGTTGATTTTGTCATTGTTCTGACGGAGCGGTGCAACCGCAATTATAACTACGGTAGCACCAGGAAGTCGATCCAACCGGACTTTGGTTGGCGGTTGCACCGATTTCAGTGTGTATACTCTTTTGACTTGGTTTTCTTAAATCTTTTCTTGTGTGTGATTTGTCTTTGATCTTCATAGTTTTTCATAGTTATTGGGGTGAAGAGTTTTACTTTCATTTTTTGATAAGAAGATTTAGAAATGTTTTTAATCATGTTGGTTCCTATGCACCCCTTTAGTCATCTTCCCGGTCCTACAATTTTGTTTCTAGACCATATACAAATCAACCCGATGACCCACGGTTTGGCTAAGCATTTATTATGGAACAAGAAGTTCATAGCTCAGCATAAAAATGATTGTATGCTTACATAAAAAAAGCATAGAGAAGTGTATATCTAGTAGGAATGGAAATGAATCGATACGAATCGAATAGTCTTAAATACGAATACGAATCCATATTTTTAAAATAAACACGGATACGAATACAAATTCATATTTTTAAAATAAATAAAAATATGATTTCGAACATTCTCGAATATGAATATGAATCAAATGTTGTAATGAATACAAATTCAAATCGAATATGTACTTAATTAGGTCGAACGCGAATATTCTAAAACTTTTGTTACAAATCTCACTAGAACAAATTTATATAACATTACTACACATCTACACGAGCTAGGAGCGTAACGTATAAAGTTGAAAATTATGCAAAGTAATTTTCACTTCTGACTTGTTCATTAGAAAATTGCTTCCTATAATCATCGGAGGTCGCTAGAGATGAAAACGGAGCGAATACGAATCGAATAGTCTCGAATACAAATACAAATATTCTCAAATACGGATATGAACATTCTCGAATACAAATACATTCTCGAATACAGATTTTACTTACCACATTTATATTTTCTAAAACATGAATATCAGATAAAATAGATTATCCTTAATCATTTTCTGTCTCTAATATGCAGATGGCTTGAACCAGACTGTAGAGAAAACAGATTTCTAGGAAGCATTCCAGAACGGGACACGAGTTACGCGACGAATTCGGAGGGACGTTTTGGCACTACCAGCGTAGTCTGCTACCTTGCTACTGCTAGTGCCTGGTGATGATGACAACGGGAGCTATTCCCAGGCTCCCAGGCGAGCTGTACGTACCGTGGCCACTGGATGTGGATTCCTCCATCTTGGGTTTCCAAAGCGGCCGGCCGGGGTCCCACTAATCGCCATCACTCTATACGTGACAAATCTAGTGACTTTTGTCACCTTTCTACAAGTCGTCTCTATCACCGGGGACTGCACCAACATCTGACCGTTGGAGCATGCGGTCTCGACGGTCCAGATCGGTACGAGCGTGTTCATTCATCACGGCCGGCGCTACAGACGACTTATCGAGTTAGATGAGCTTGACAAATGAACTAGCTGAGTTTGGTAGTAATATATTATAATGGACAAACATAACAGATAATACGTAGCACTTATCGTTACTAACATGATTCTAGATATGACCAAATTTGCAAAATTACATGTCACCTCTCTGCTAACAACACACACTCTTCCCTCCTCGAGAAAACAGAGAAAAATCAGTGCAGATTTCGCACAAGTGCATGTGGCACTATTTCCACCGTCCCACGCGCTTCGGGACATTTTTGAGAGAAATCCGCGCTTTGCAGGCCAGGATATTCCTTGCCACCGATCCATCAACCTATAGTGGTACCGCGGGCGTCTTTAGGAAAAAAAAGATGATACGATTAAATTCTTACGTGCTCTGCTTGTGTCGTCTTAAAGGATTAAAGCAACAACACGTGCATATGCCTGGCCCTTTTGGTCAAATCAATGCCTGAAAATAACAATCATTTTCTTGTCTAGAGCTCGCAGTGAAGACTCTTGCCAATCCCTAAACGCAGTGGTGGATCCAGGATTTTATCAAAGAGTATACCGCATCAAAAATTTTATATGCAATTGGTAAAACATTTGCCAATTCGGTAAATAATTGTAAAATTTACACCGTAATGCGGTATACATGCACAAAATAATATGATAAGTCTTAAATTCAAGGATTAAGTTGAAAACTTACACAAATTACAATATAAATAGTTCAAACACCATACTAATAGTCTCAAATATACATAAAAGAGACTTAATTCCAACGCAGAGCAGGGCACAAAGAGAATTTGCATTATTCCAACGCAGTAAAACCTTAATTCCCTTAGAAAAAACACTAATACAAGCAAATCGTCTGGCATGTCCCAATATCTAACCTATAGCAAGTTAGCAACTTAAGCAGGTTAACCTGGTTGTTAATATGCTAGATTATCACATCTGGAGAGTGGAGACCATATGAAACTAAGCTCCCGCTAGAGTGGTATCATATAGGCCCATTGTAGATCGTACAAAAGAAACCATTCTGGATAAGGGCTAAACGTAAAATGCACTACAGATGCCTAATTAGTAATTACGGAACACATCACATAATATCATGAGTTGTGGAGCAAGTGCTTCCAAAAAACCACTTCCAAGTGATAAAAAAATTGTAACCTCTTCATTAAGCACGCATCCAGGGATGATCCTAAGGACCATACATTACTCTGCTAGCAACTCGTAAGGATCAGATTCACATCAAACAATACATTTCTTTCAAGTAAAATTGGTACAATGTGTGTCAATACTGTGATGTTATAGCTCTCCTGGTTTAGTTTTGCATAAAAGTTAATACTCAAGCCTATTTAAATGTAACCCTAAGCTACTCTTTTCTTAGTTGCCCACAATCTACCCTGTTTGTCTATTTGATTGAGCGGTTTCAGTCCTACTAAAACTTCCAAGGTGCTGCTTCCTGTTGTAATGTATGCACATTTTTACACCTCCTACCTTTTCCAAATCAACTCGTTTTTGCATAAAACAGCCAATAAATGACTGGAGCTAATTCATAGAACCAAACTAAAAATAATGACTTTCTAACCGCTTCAATTGTGCAAAATGGCAAATCCCCTTTATGTATTAGAGCATGTACAATGCAGGCGCGTAGAGATATGCTTAGCAATGAAAAACTGATTTTTTTACCACATAGGATAGATAAGGTGCTTATTTTGAACCATCGATGCTTAAATAAGCATCGGTGCTTAGTAAGTGCTTATGTGTATAACTACATCTATTAATAGATAATATAGCATCTAAGCACCCACGGAAGAGATGCTTGCATTGAAGGAAATAACTTTTGCATAGATGCTTAATGATGTGGCTATATTCTCTCTCTTTAAACATTCATATATAAGCATTTTGCATTATACATGCTCTTATAGGAATAATAGTGGTAATCTGAGGTCAACTAAGACAGTGTACGGAGTCATGAGAAAAAAATCATACCAGGCTGGTAAGCATTCACATTTGCGCCCAATTCAATCAGCACTTTGGCAGTTTGGCCACATTCAGCAGATCAGGCCGCATGCTTGCGACCATTAGGGGCGTCTTCCCATCCTTGTCAATCTACTGCAAGCAGCATTCACCCCAGCATGAGAAAGTAACTGGGCAAATCCCGTATATATATAACAAATTATGCTACCTAAAGGTTAGAAACGCGACAAGGGGAATTTTTATCCTTGCCTCAAGGCCTGCGCCCTGCGCCCGGAGGGTCCGAATCCTATCGACGTTGCCGTAGTTCACCTGCTGGTGCAGCAGCTCCTCCTTGGATTGCTGCAGCCCCATTGGGACTCACCAAACAGCTCGAAATTGGTGAAGAATAGCAATCCAGTCGTGCAAAAAATGGACTTTTGCCGAGTTAACAAAGGGTTTCCGCGGGAAATCGCTCCAAGATTGGACAGAAACCCGAAGAACCAAGAGATCGCTCCAGAAGCAGCACAACTGAGGTGCAAAACTGAATCTTTCCGCCAGAATCAGGCAGAAAAAACCAATGAAAACAAAACAAGAAAACAAGAAACTGATCGAACAAACAGGGAATCTCAACTTGCTGGGGCGTGGAATCTGAGGGTCTCTGAGGCGGAAGAAGATCGCCGAGTGGCCCGGAAACCAGGAGATTGGGGAGGGGAAATGAAGGGTTCGCCACAGCCGCCGCCGCCGCCGTCTGCATATCTTCTACAACAGAGGGCTCCGTATTAGGCGTCGGGTCTTGCTGGACTCTCCCGCTGGGCCCCAGGGTATGCTGTGGCCCACCCAAATACCCTGTGGATCCGCCCCTGCCTAAACGGAAGGGGAAAAATAGCCAAGGATGCCATAGAGCAAGGATATGGCTATACATATGAATAGCCACATAGGAAAGAGAGATGAGAGGGGACCGTGCACCACAAGGCCATTCAGGCTAGAAGAGGCAGAGGTATGTCAGGGCCAATATTTCAAGTAAAAGTGAATTATATTTCTGCCGAGGAAACAGCTAGAGAAAATGATGTCATTGTTGGTATGTACTTAATTCACTCAAAGCCTGCATTGATTTATTTGGCCCTGGGGTAACGTATTTGTTTCTTTCATGGATTCTATCATAAGAAATAAGTTGCCATTTGTTTTTTTTACAAAAGCATTAAGCTATCCAAACACCCGAGATTAGGATGGAATCCCGCTTTGGGTGTAGTGATGAGAGTGTAGAAATTCATGGAATAGAGTTTAAGGCCAATCTAATGTTACTAGAGATGAGGGGAATAGATATTATTTTGGGAATGAATTGGCTAACTAAAAATAATTAGATTGTGGGACTAAAGCCATGACACTGAATGGTCCAAAAGGTCAAGAAATAACTGTGAAGATATTCACAACGTGTTGACAGATGAAAAGATTCAAGTACCAGTAGTACAAGAATATCTAGATATGTTTCCAGAAGGATTGCCTGGAAGACCACCTGATTGACAAATTAATCTTCCCATAGAATTAATTACAGGCACCAAGTCAATTACAAAATATCAGTACAGAATATTACCAAGTAAATTAAAGGAACTCAAAAAGCAGTTAGATGAATCAAAAGAAAAAGAATTTATATGTCCTAGTGCATCTCCTTGGTCAGCTCTAGTGCTAGTTGCTAAAAAGGACAGAAGTTTAAGGATGTGTTTTGACTATGGAGGGTGAAATGTAGTAACAATCAGGAACAAATATTCATTACCAAGAATTGATTATTTATTTGACCACCTCAAAGGAGCTAATGTGTTTTCAAAGATCGATCTGCGATCGGGTTATCATTAGCCTAAAATCTGGGAGCAAGATCGAGGGAAGACTGCATTTACAACAAGATATGAACTATAAGAATTTATAGTTGTGCCTTTGGGTCTGACCAATGCACCAGCATATTTCATGAATCTCATGAACCTGATGTATATGGACCAATTGGACCATTTTGTGGTAATTTTTGTGGACAATATACTAATCTACTCCAATAATGAAGAAGAGCACAAAAAACACTTGCACATTGTTTTGACAAAGCTTAGAGAACATCAATAGCATGCCAAATTTACAAAGTGTGACTTCTGGATGGAAAAAGCTACATTTTTTAGGCACATTACTAAAAAGGGAGTCGAAGTTGATCTAGAAAAGATCAAAGCTATTATGGAATGGAAGCAATCAATAACTGTAAATGAAGTTAAAAGCTTTCTTGGATTGGCGGGTTACTATAGCCGATTCATAGAAGGGTTCTCAAAGATCGCACACCCATTTACACAACTACTTAAGAAAGAAAAGCCGCTTAAATAGACAGATAATTGTGAAGAAAGTTTTTAATAATTAAAGGCAAAATTAACAACAGCTCTAGTATTGATATCTCCGAATCTAGAAAAGAGTTTCAAATATATTGTGATGCTTCAAGATAGCTATGACCCCATAAAGTGAACTATCCAACCCAAGATCTAGAGTTAGTAGCTATAGTGCATTCATTAAAGATCTAAAGGTATTATCTATTGGGCAACTATTGTGAAATATTTTCATATCACAAAAGCTTGAAGTTCATATTCACACAACCAGAACTGAATTTGAGGCAGTAAAGATGGTTAGAGTTGATTAAAGACTATATGTGGATCTTCACTATTATCCAGAGAAGGCTAATGTCATAGCAGACGGACGCACTCAGTAAAAAAGCTTTTTAGGGCTTAGCCATTGAGGCGGACTATCCACCGTAACTACAGAGAGACATGCAGGAGTTGAATTTAACACTTGCTACATAGGGATTTGTAGCAGCGCTAGAGATCGAACCACTACTAACAGAGTAGATCAAAGCAGTTCAAGATGAAGATGAAGAAATTTAACAGCTCAAGAAAATCAGTCAGGAAGGAGAACCAACTGAATTTACTGAAGACAAGCAAGGGATCTTAAAATTCCACGGTCGTTATTGTATACCTAAGAAGAGGGAATTAAAAGATCTGATATTAGCAGAAGCCCATTTGTCACAATTTTCAATACATCCTGAGGCATATAATGTATCAAGACTTAAAGAAAAGATTCTAATGGAGTGCTATGAAGAAAGGAATAGCAGAGTGTGTGGCAAAATGTGATGAGCGCTAGAAAATAAAAATAAATTATCAGAGACCGTCAGGACTACTACAACCATTGTCAGTTCTGGAATAGAAGTGGGAAGACATCAGAATAGATTTCATTACATGACTTCGCAAAAACACAAGCAGGATGTGATGCAATCTTGGTAATTATGGATAGATTAATCAAAGTGGCATATTTTCTACCGATCAAACAAACATATGGCCAAGATGAATTAGCAGTGTTATACTTGGAAAAAAAATTTGGTGTTGCATGGATTTCCTTAAAAAAATTGTTTAAGATAAAGGAGCTCAATTCACGCCAAAATTTTGGGAGGAGTTACATGAAGCAATGGGCACTGATTTAGTTTTCTATACAACTTACCATCCTCTGACTCGAGGTCAAACAAATAGAATAAATCAGATTTTAGAAGACATGCTAAGAGCTTGTGCACTTGTATGTGGAGCAGCATGAAGTACCCATTTGTCGTTTGCACAATTTGCATACAATAACAGCTATCAAGCCAGTAATAAAATGGCACCATTTGAAGCACTATATGGAAGAGAATGCCGAACACCATTGAATTGGACATAAATCAGAGAACGTCAATTTCTTAGACCTCAAGTTGCTCAAGATGCAGAAGCCCATGTGAGAATTATCAGAGACAAAATGATGATTGCTCAAGACTGTTAGAAGAGTTATGCATGCACTCATAGAAAAGATCCGAGTTTTGAAGTAGGAGATTTTGTATATCTCAAGGTTACTCCTTTCAAGATTGTAAAGAGATTTCAAATAAAAAGGAAGTTAGCCCCAAGATATATTGGTCTATTTCAAAACACGAAAAGGGTGGGAGAAGTAGCATATGAAGTATAGCTGACACCAAACTTGGCCAGAATACATAATGTGTTTCATATGTCACAACTTAGAAAGTGTCTATGATAACCCATAGAAGAAATCCCAATAGAAGAGATTTATTTGCAAAATGATTTGACCTACCCGGAAGAACCTTTGTAAATACTTGAGGCAACAGAAAGGTAGCCTAGAAATAGAAATATCAGATTTTGCAGAGTCCAATGGAGAAACCATACTGCAACAGAGTCAACATGGAAAAAGGAGTGAGATTGTAGCAGAATCTTCCCAACTTGCTCCCTGTACAAAGTTAATCTCGAGGTCGAGATACTTTTAAGGGGGGTAGGTTGAAACATCTCAAAATTTCAAAAAATTTTGATTTCCTTTTGGAGTTTGATTGAACTCTCAAATCCTTCCTCAAATTGGCAAACCACCTTAAATTCTTGCTTTCCCTCTTTGCTTCTCCGTTTCCTACACTTGTTGGAGCCTCCGGAAAAGCCGCCACCACCACTGCCTCTCTGTTCCTTCCGCCCATGCTGTTGCTCGCCTCAGCTCTGTTTTGTGACCGTGCCACCCACGAGAATTCACACCCGCCCTACTAGCTGCTGTCAGCTGGCCCCACTGTGCAGTGGCTCACCGCCCCGGCTGGCCTCACACTCCCTCACATAGTGTTGTTTGACCGAGTGCCTCTCCTACCCAACGCGTGCGAACTGTCGCACCAACTACCGTCATCATCTGCCTACTTCTGCAGAACTGCCAATGCCACCTCACCCATGCCATCACTCCCCAGATGAGTCTCACCCTCTCTCTCCACTCCACACCTGCCTCTTGTACCAAACTGCCTCACTACTCCCACCGCCTTCCGTCCCCCTTAGAACCTAATTGTCGTCGCAGAAGGCTTCACACCACTCCCAATTTTACACCAAAACCAACCAATTAAGCTCCCATCCACCACAGCTCTGCCACCATTCTCCCCTCAGCCCGGTGAGCTGCTCACCCAATCTCCCGCTTCCGATCGCCATCTTTCAATTGCTTACAGCTGTCTCATAATCATAAATCTAAACTCAAATCCACGTGAGCATTTGTGTAGAGCTCCACTAACGGAAGCCATCATTGGTTGAGGTACCTTTCCCTTGGACAGCCCAACTGAGCAATTGAAAGAACCCTAAATCTAATACCCTAGCTAAGTAAGTAATTAGTGGGTAATTAAATTAATTATTGCACTTCATCAAACATTATTACAATTAAGATTACATACTGAATTACATTTTTGGCATTGCATTACAGTGGCAAATTACATTATGCTTACAAACTTATTTTACAAAAGGGAATAAAATAAAATCAAAACTCCAGCGTCGAGGTCTTCGGCGTAGGAGCAAATGTGCATTTCTTCGTTCTTCGCCTGCAATTAGGATTGCCGTTAGTACCAAACCCAACCTATTTTCTTATGTAATTAGAGAATTAGATAATTAACAATCCAAGGGAGAATAAATAAAATAAATAAAGTTTGTCGTCAGTGCCCCTGGGCTGCTAGGGCCAATTCGAGAATGTCTTAGAGACTCCCCAGACCGTTTCGGGCCGGTCGGCACCTCTCGTCTCGGTGGGTTTCATCATTCGGCAAAACTTTAGAAAAACAAAAACCCACAACCCTTACCTTAGCCCAAAGCTCATACATTTCAGCCCACTCATTTCAGCCCATAGCCAACATATATACCTTTTAGCCCACAAGTGAAATTTATGCATTTCAGCCCACAAAAGCCCACGATTGCCAACACTGCATTTCAACCCACAGGTCCAAGCCCACATTAAATTCCAATCAGCCCATCTCAACAGCACAGTGTACAAAACTCTCTATGGACCGAAGGTCCTTCGGCACAGGAGCAAAAGACTCAGAAGGAGATAAGCACAAGGACAGCCAGCTGCAGACAGCAAGAGCCAACCCAGAGAGAGAGAGATCGAGAAACACCTCCCCCAGCAGCTCAATACCACCCCCATACACTGCATTTGCCCAAGCTCACCAGAGAAAACACGGCCAAATAGCTCAGACTGCCCCAATAGAGAGCACCTCAGGGCCTTCACCAATCCCAGCCTAGTAGAGCACCTTCGGCCGGAGGCCAGAAGGTGAGATCAAAGCGTCGGCAACCGAGGAGCAGAAGAAGCCGGCGAAAAGAAGGCGGCCATCGGGGAACCGGCAAGGACCAGAGGACAAGGAGCAGGTCAACAAGGACCACCACCAGGCAGAAGAGGCCATAACCGGCAAAAAGGCGACAAGCCGTATCTTCTTCCACGACAGTGACAACGTGCAAGCCACAGTGGTCCCCATTGCCTCCCCCAACTTTCCTTCTTCAGCCCGACAACCCTCACAAGTAGGTTTCCACCTCTTTGTGGCATTCTTTCCTTTCATTTGGGGAGTCAGCCGAACCAACCACATTGGAGAAAAAAGCCTCTAACCGCCGCCGCCACCATGAGGATCGATGGCCAACCCAAAGCCCGTGTACGCCCTAGAGTGAGATCAACCAAAAAATGGAACATTCCTCAAACTCTAGTACCGCCACCCGAAACCCTAGGCTGGCCATCAATCTCAATACCGTAGAATAGATAGCAAAAAGAAAAGTAAATCATAAATCAAATGCATGCAAAATACTTAGAGAAAGAAAGCTAGCACCGTGAGTATCCAATGCTTGGCACCGTCAACCGACCCCCCTTAACCTGGAACCGGCGCGGCCAGCCACCATGGAACCTCAAGCCACCGCAAGTCCAACCATCAAATCCGGCGAGCACCGGCTTAGATCCAGTTAGGGGAACCTCAAGTAGGTGTAGATCCACCGTAGAACCACCGGTCTAGGCCGGATCCGCCCAGATCCGAGCCGAAGAAGAGGACGTCATGGCCGGGTGAGAGAGAGAGCGGGCCATGTACTAGAGTAGGAGGGGGAAGTAGAGGAGGGGAAGAAGTAGTAGCCGGGTAAGGGTAGGAAATGAGGGGAACCGGAGGAGAGGCGGCGAGGAGGCGTGGTACGGCGGTGAAGAGAGGCAGCGTGTAGTTAAGGCGCAGAGAGGCGAGGAGGCGTGAGAGGCATCGGTGGATTTGAGAGGAAGGAGAAGGGGCAGAAAGTGGAGAGGCGACGGTAGAGATAGAAGCAGGGAGGCGGCGGCAGAAAAGAGGGGAGGCAGAGAGGCGTCAGTGGGAGGAGGAAATGAGGAGGCGAGGAGCCCAGGTGGGCCGAAGCCAGCGGGCTGTTGCGCGCGAGTATAGGGCCGCAAGGCCCAGTAAAATACTAGTAGGTTGAATTTTAGCAAATAACTCTAGTATTCCTTCATAGCAATTTCTATAATTAATTAAAAATGAACCTGACTAATACCTCTATAAATATGTTAGAAAAGACGCGCAATTAGAAATAATTGTAGAGTGGGGAAGGGATTATTTTTCTATTTAAACCTCCCTTTTCTAAAAATAGTAGCTGTAATTATTTATTTTTAAGTTTAGTATTAATTCTGCAGAAGTCGAGCGAGAGCAAACCTCAGAATCAAGTCCGCTTTTTGACCGCTCTGAACTACCCCACATCTGAGGCAAGCTCATTCTTCGACCATGCATGCAGTTATGTTAAAATATGTGTATTTCCAAAAATATCGATGACTCTATCTAAATGCATACAAGCTTTTCTTAAAATAAGATATCAGAGAATAATGATGTTATGATGAGTAGAATGAGAAAAGAAAAGAGGAGAAAAAGAAAGAGAGAAAGTAAAAGAAGATATAAAAGGAGGTGGTACTGCCGAGAAGAGCGGCAGACCCACAAGCAGAAATATTATGGTGGGTAAAGAGGTTCAGGGAAAGGATGCAGAGAGGTTAGGCGGGCCTCTTTACATAGGGCTATGATATAAGGACTTACCCCATTTTCACTCGGATAGGGAACCGTATTTATCGTACCAGCCAATTCCCCATTTTGGACGGGCAGAGATTAGTATCCCATTACGTTAACCAGTCCACCACATAGGGTAAGTATTTATGTGTGAGTAAAGAGATGGATGAAGCTTAGGACCAGTAACGCAAGTCTGGAAGTGAGTAAGTCCCAGACGCTATATGCGTTAGGTGGAGTGTTGGGCCGGGAGCCGGTCCAACCAAACACTATTGGAAGTCGGTGGAGCCCGAGTGAGCGACTTGGTACACCGATGGATAATAGATGGGCTGGTGGATGGAATAACGTAATCGGAGAAAGGTTCTGAAATCTGGACTGGATTCCATACCTAAGGCAGTGTGGAATAACCTAGTTAAAAAGGTTCAGAGCAGCTTTGGGTACAGTGGTACAAGCCTACGCAGTGCTCAAGAAATCATGAATTCATGCCAGTTCACTGGAATGTGGACTACGGTGATCACTAGGGATCATACCTTACTGGGTGAAAAATATATATCTTTTGGGCAGTAAAAAATGCAAGACTTGTTATTTTTGTAAGATTAATTTCAGAATTAAGGAGTTAGAATTTGAACTAAGGACATGAGAACATATCAGTGCATTTATTGATATTATGCTTGCTAAGTACCGTGGTACTCACCCTTGCTATTAATCTCCTTTGTTAGACCCCAGTCCACTCGAGGAGTCTTACGAGCAGGATGAAGGGGAAGCAGGTTACGTCGAGTCGGCCGGAGAGGAGGACGACGGTTACGAGGAGCCCAGCGAGGTGGACCCCGTATACTTTGGCTGAGACGAGTAGAAGACCCGCGGAGTGGGCAGAGGAGTCTTGGGGTATTAGTCTCACTTTTGTTAACTACGGTACTTTTGTAAGACCAGACTGTAGGCCATGTGGCCATTGCTGTAATAAAATCTACAGTATCTATGTTATTGTTCCGATGCGCAAGTCTGGTAATGGTTTACCATTTGCCGGAGCAGTGTTCTACTGATCAGGAAAATAGTAATCCGTTTGTCCCATGCGGTTATCCGAAGGATAATAATGCGTGGGGCGTCACAGGTGGTATCAGAGCAATAAGATAGGGCCACACTAATAACGTAGAGGCTGTAGATAGGAATAAGTGGACTTTCACACTTGCTATATTGCACTAAGTTTTATTTAATTCTTATCATAATGTCGATTTCTATTCCGTTCTGCTTCAAAGATATTATGTTGAAATCTTATCTGTCTTAGAGTATATTTCTATATTAAGCTAATATAGAACCATTAATTTTGTAGGATGGCTCGGCATTATATACCTGCCGATAGGATTCACGGGGAGTACATCCTGATGCTAGGGAGGATACTGCATCACCTGAGGGCGCCTTTTCCTGAGTTCTTTTATGATTTTCCTGTGAGTGGGGCTACTCCGAGGGTGATGGTTGTCGTGGAGGGGGTTCCGTGTAGCCCACACTACACGTTAGAGTGTACGACTGATTGGCGCTCCGTAGACGACTACTTACCCCTCCAGGAGGCCGCTCAGAAGGCTGTTCATGCCCTTAGAGCACACTTTAGTGATTAGTTAGTTGACACGGCTTTTTCAGAGATCCCTCCCATTGCTCCGGGTAGTCACGGGGCACAGTTTGGACCTATTCCCCCGAGACCGACCACAACCACTCCTTCTGTTGTCTTAGCTGCCCTTCAGCGAGAGACTACCGGTACGATGTTACTGGCTAATACCTTGCACCAGAACACTACTATTGGAGCCTTATCCCGAGCTGAGGAGTCCTCTGATTTTTGGAGGCGGCATTGTTTAGACTATGAGAGTGAGAGATTCCACGGTTTCTTCCAGTCCACTGCCCCAGCATCTGATGCACCGACTACAGCAGATATTCCAGAGGTTAGCCAGCCCCCAGCCCCAGCTCCAGAGTCAGCTCCACCACCAGCTCCATCCTACCCTACCGTGACCTCTACGGGAGATGATTATATTCCCGTATCATCCCCAGCTTATATCCTTGACCCCTATGCAGATTTGTATGCTAGTACCCCCACAGCTTACCTAGACCCATACACCTATTTTGCTACACCTTTACCCCAGGGAGATCGAGTGACACCCCAGGGTCGAGGAGCCCGTATATCGGTGCACCCTTCCAAAGCCCCAAAATGGACTCCTCGTTCTCTGAGAAACCGAACTGTGCCACCCCTTCTCACCAAAGAGCCTCGACGACGCTGATTCTTAAAGGGTGTCGCGCCTCTATTTTTGTCGGGGAGAGAGAGGCCAGAGGTAGAAGAAGACCTCAGACAGCGACGTGGTCAGTTTGTGACCATTTGTAGCATCCTAAAATTTTAAATTTTGAAAATGGGAGCTTTTGAATTATTTGTGCAAAAGTATTCTCTTGAAATTTGGATTTTTAAGGTGCTTCTTAAAAATTTTGGTTGAGGATTCAAAAATTGAAGAAGATTTGTAAAAGTAATAATAATAAAACTAAAAAGAAAATATGGAAGAAAAAGAAAGATTTAATTTTGAATTCAAAACTGAAAATACAATCTAACATAAGGAGGGATAAGATTAAAATTAATATTGTAAGTAGCATTATAAAAAAAAGGCAACAAAAATAAATAAATAGAACATATAAATATATATGTATATATATACAAATAAAATAAATATATATGTGCACATACAAAAATATAAATAAATAAAAAATATATACTATATATATGTGTATATACTTGTATATACATATGCGTAGATAAACCCACTAAATAAACAAAAAAGAGAGAGAAAGGTCGGGCAGGCCACAGCCCGGCCCAACTCCTCTCCCGCTCGCACTCCCGCCTTCTCTGTCTGCCACACGGGCCCCGTGCCTTCACTCTCTACCGCGGGCCCACGCCCCGTCTTGCTCCTTCTTCTTCTTTCTCTCCTCCCCGAACGCCGCGCCTCCTCCTTCTTATTTCTGTGGCCGAGCTGCATCCGCGTCGTCCTCCCCTCTCTCAGCTCTGCGCCAAATCTCGCCGAATCTCCCTGCTCTACACGCGCCGCTCGCTCGGTCATGTCACCCCGAGCCCCGCGCCGGTCCTTGCCCCCTAGTTCAACCCCGCCGCACGGTCCTCCTCCCGGTTCCCCGTCGCCTCCGCCCGGTTCTTCGCGCCTTCTCCGCCCCCTCTGCGGCCATAAAGCACCTCCAAGCTCCCCACGTCCCCTTACGCTTCCCCCTCCTTCCCCATTTCTCCTTCACCTCTTTCCTAAATCTCCGGCCGCTACCGCCGTTCTCATCACCGTCAATCCCTCCACAGCTCATTTTTCCCCAATTCCTCGCCGGTGGAGCTTCACCTCACCGCCCCGTACCTCCTTCCGCTGCCGCCGATGCTACCCCTTCACCCTGGCTCACCGGCGCCGTGCGCACGCTTGCGCCGCCCAAGGCCTCCGCCGCTGGCTCGCCTCAGCCCCTCTCCCGCTCGGCCAGCTTCGGGGTAAGCTTCCACCACACCCTCCGATGCCCGTGCATGCTTCAATTTCACCCCCTTTCTCCCACGGCGCCACTGCCCCGAACTCACTCCATCGCCGCCCGCTTGGCGCCGCCGTCCGGCCGCCTCGCCGACGCTCCGGCCAATTCGCCGCTACCTTGGCTTCCCCACTTCTCCACACTCCATTTTGCGGACCACCACCCCACCTTCAGCCACCGCTTGCCGCCGGCGACGCCAGTGCCGAGTGCTACCCAAGCTTCCTCCATTTGCCCTGTTCCGAAGCCACTCCCAACACATGCTTCAACTTCTTTGCTGCCTCCAGTTAGGCAGCCCAGGCACTGCGCCCACTTGGCTACCAGAGTAAGTGTAAGGCACAGAGCCTTTCTCCCACATGTCCTGGGTTCGATCCCAGCCGCCCCACTAATAGTTAGGATTCTTTTTTGTTCATTTTGCTAACTGACTGCAGTTAGGAGGAAAATCAGAAAAATTAGAATAATTCAAAAACTTAATAGGACATAATTAAGCCTAGTAAGTGCCTAATTAAGGACTTGCTACCATATGCTAGTAACCAATATGCCTTAATTTTTATCTAGAGAGCTTGATCCAAGGCATAGTGAGCATTTTAGAAAGATGTAGTCTAGGTTCCAACTTCCATGAAATGATGATTTAGCTAATGCAAGTTTTGTAAAGAACAAAATCCTAAACCCTTGCATGATAGTAAGATTATCAAGCTAGCCACCACATAGTAATACATAAATGTTAATCCTATATCCTAGCAATGATGGGAATTATTTTGTCAACTATAGTACTCTACTTAAATTAGGGAACAGTTTAGGGGATCTAACAAAAATTAACTAGATTGTAAAGGGGACTATTTAATGATTACAATAGAACTAACTCGTGAATGCAAAACTAATATGGTTTGAGCGATCATTTAGAAGGTTAATTATTAATTTAAAGCAATGGTAAGGAAATATGACTATGGTTACATAACTAAACTTAATAAAGATTACACCTAATTATAATGAAAACATATATGCTCCAGTATTTCTCAAGCCACCATTAAACAAATCTCAGTGATATATCTTATTAAATGGCACTAATGAAATAATACCTTAACCTCTGCCTAGATAAATAAATCTGAATTAAATAAAGCTAAGCCTAATAATAACTAAAGTATAGGTCAAATACCAATGGTGCTGTTAATTAAATTTTAACGTAGACTTAGTAAAATAATAATATCGAGCATGGTTAAATGTAGCGAGCTAGGACCCGAACCAATGGATTCTAATTCAAAATAAGTTGTGTCCAATAACAACTAAGTGCACATAAAATGTCGCACCACAAAATGTTACCCGTCCGAATTCTAAAATCGATTCAGTTAGCTAAAAATTGTATATGTATCACTTCTATATAACCTATGCCTGGAATATTAGCGCTCGACAAAAGGATGATCCGCTGTGGGTCTAACCTAACTCATGGAACTTTCTTAATAAATATAAAAATAGCAGAAGAAATTAGTAATAAAAAGATCGAGCCGTCATATTCTATTGCTGACCATGCCTCAAATCGCCCAAAACACCCATTAACTCATAGTAAAACTAAGTTGAGTTTATTCGGATTTATCTGGATCTTTTGAGTTATTTGCTTTTATTTGGATCCAGTCGTTTGTAGCGTAATTAGAAATTGGAAGTCGTGAAGACTCATTGGATCAAGCGAAATCAAGCTCGAAGTGAAGATAAACACCAAAAACTCAAGAGAAAGCACCGTGTGAACTCAAGACCGCAGTAAACCGCGCCAGGCGAGTCAATATTTTGATCATGTTGAACCTACATTTTCTGCAAAATTACTTAGGTTTAAATTATCAAATTGCATGCTGTTATTTTATATGCAAATACATGTTTAATTTAAGATTCTAGTTATATGTCCATCGTTTACCTTGAATAATATTACACCTCCTTTGGAATATTTGAATGTGTGAACCTTGTCGCCCTAGCAAAATTATAATAGTAACATTTCAAAAATAAGTCCCTAACTATACGCCATGCTTAGTATTGCATAGATACTCGGGGGCGCTGAAATGCCCCAAGCATCATTATCATTTTTAATCATGAGAAATTGGTTTGGACAGTCATGGTGGGAACAACTGGTATATTTTGGTATGATTATTCTATGCTCCCAAAAATCCCAACTTGCTTAAATATCTGAGCAGATGGTTTGGGGGCTGGTATGTGGTGCAGTGGAAGCACAAAATTGTGGAGTGTGGTAGAACCGCTCAGGTACTCCTAAGGACCGAATCTTGTCATGACCTCCTGTGTAAAACAGTGCAACCACAAGTCTGCAAAGTGCAACTTGGTTAAGTAAATTTATCGACTCATCTCACTGGTAGTGGATAGAAGTGGATACGCAAGGGCAAGAGAAGGCCTAAAGGGACACCGAGTGGAGGGTGAAGTTTCCCAGTCGTACTAGCGCTGAGGGGAGTGGAGCCCGAATAACGCTAGTAACCGTGGGGAACATCCCGTGCATAGATGGGACCCACCGCAAGTGGGCAGGTTCCCATAAGGTGAGATGACAAAAGGGACTAGATATTTTAAAAAGTCACTGTGATGGTCTGCTCAACCACACGACTAAGGAATCGTGTGGGGCAACGAGTTGATTGTCTCTTGTGGTGAAAGTGTACAAACTCTGCAGAGTCAAAACTATTCGAATAGCCGTGCCCACGGTCAAGGGCGGACATGGGAACTTAACTAGATATAGTTCTATTTCAAAAACTTTGTGGGTGGGAATGGAAAAGTGGAAGGGCAGTGGAAAGCCCTGATTTGAGTTGTCCTGGGTGTCGTCCCAGTGGTAATGTAAGCGGTTATAACGCTGAAGTGTTAGCATATGGTGCGGATGCCATGTAACGGTGGATGGAATCTGGATCGCTATTATTATTGCATTTTCATACACATTATGTTTTTGTTCAAAACTGCTAGGTCTCAGGAAATTTTATGTATTGTATTTCAAATAATGACACATCTATTCTTACAAAATAAAATGCGGTAGGAATAAACAGAGTCGTGAGTAAAGGAAATGGATATTTGTTGTAAACACATAAAGATTTTGGTGGATTCATGTCAATCATAAATAGGAAATGATAGTGTGGATTCTGGGAGAAATAAATTGGTGGAGCCTAAATGACTATATAGGCTAGATAGATGATTTAAATGATTTTGGAGATTTAGGGAGTGCAAAGGTAATTGCTGGATTAATTCTTGGGAGTTGTTGGCGATAATTGGATTAATAGACCTTGATCAATTACTAGATGGATGAATTGATTTATTGGGAAATTGGAGGTATGATAACAATTATTGGAGTATAAACTTGATAATGATATTCTTGGTGGATGAATACTAGTGAATCGTAGGCTTGATTAATGATATTTTGGTGGAGGTATACTAGTGAGTTAATTAGGGATAGATAATTGAAAATAAGGTTGATTATTGGAAGAGCAAATTATGGTTGTGGATAAATAACAAAAGGATTGGATTGTTAGGAATTTGGAATACAAAAGATATTGGTGGGTTGTGTAATTGATGATATTCGTTGTTTGGAGTTTTAGACAGCACTCAATATAGTAAGCGTATGTTCGGTGGATTAATTAAATATGTCACTCGCTGTGCAAAGTCTTAGACAACAATCAATAAAGAAAGTGTGTTTTCGATGGATCAAGTCAATTATGGCAATTATTGTGTGGAGTCTAGGTAGCAACAATAATACTATGACTAAATAATAATAATGCCGTTAAAAGCGAATTTTGGCAACTAAAATAACCCGAGCCTCTCCTTTGATAAGCCATGCATACTATTTATTTGCATTTTGTGTATTGGCTCGTGGAGCACAGTGGTTAGTGTGCTCACACTCGCTCTCATAACAAATCCAGAAGTAGGAATCAGATCACTACGCTTCAGCAACACTTTTGGTTATGATGGAGGAGAAGATGAAGTCGTCAAGGGCTAGGTCGCGAACCTCCAGTTGGCTGCCTGTGGGTATGTCCTGAAGGTCCCACCTGTGTGCTTCGTTCTTCCGCTGCTGCAATTTATTGATTTCGGCCTAATCGGCCCATGAGTAAGTCTACTAATATATATTTACGCTTCTGCATGATATGTACTTTGATATTCAGATCTGTAAACTGTGAGCACTTGTAACACCCAGTCAGGCAATGACCTGGAATGCTACCAAACTAGTAGTAAGACAATGATAATCTAAATATGCTACACAAAATTTCGGTAGATACTCCTTTGTTTACTGTCTAAATCAGAGGTTTCAACAAGCATAATTAAAAAAAAGATGAATAACCTCAAGTAATATAATCAATTCTAATCAATATTGGCTTAGATTGCTAGAACACTCATAGTTATAAAATTTAGATAAAGAACAGAAGCATCATAAAAGAATTCTAATCCTTTATTACAATTTAAATCCGGCAATCAATAATCATCTACTACTTAAGTAATTCATGCAAATAGTATTTAATTTTCTCCCTTTCTTCCATTGTGGATAGATCGTGCAAAGTGCAATAATTCTAATCTTTCCTTTTCCCCATGCATGCCGATCTCATAAAGGTACCTAAAAAACACAACAACAGCAAGAGTGAGTCCAACGACTCAGCAAATATAATAGATAGTAACAAGAACATCCATGAACATCACTTCACAAATTCATCCATCAACCATAGAAATAATAGTAACAAGAACATTCATGAACATCACTTCACAAATTCATCCATCAACCATATAAATAAGCCATGCTATGCAAGATGGTCAAAAATCTCTTTATCTCTTTCTCTTCTGCATTTTACCGGTAATGCAAAGTGTGCATCCATCGATGCACACCCATGCCTGTACCATCTGGTACAGGGACCAATTGCCCATACTCCACAAGTATGGGGACCTTTAGCTCGTCATGTCATCAACATGACGGGGACCTCGACGCTTGGTCATCTCGTGACCAAGACTTCAATAAATCAGCATGATGCATATGCGTGAATGTCTCAATAAATAAAACTTACATCCACAATATCTATGCACCAGAAATACTCATGAGCACTTTAAATTGCAATCAACCATAAATAGCACCAGTACATCCTTACCACAACCATGAACACATATACTCATAAAATAGATCAAACATCAACAGTCCATCAACCATCAACAATCCACACTATCAATTTTAAACCATCATTATACTTGCCTTTACCGAAGGAGCGAAGGGATCAAGCACGATCAGGAGTGAAGCCACCTATTCACAGGGAACCACTCAGCACAAAACCATAATATAATATTCACAACTGAGAAGTAAACGCCTCTATGCCCAAAACCTGCAACTCCCACTCCGCTTAACGGTTCTACACTCTGTCCGCTGCAGCAGCGCTGCTTAATTTTTTTGTATCTTTAATAATATTAAGCCAATCACAGCAAATGATATATTTCTGGATTCCTCACTTAAACACCTTCACTTTTCATGTAGATCACATATTTTTATTTTTATCCTAGCAAGGTGTAACTTAATGCGCAAAACAGAGGACGTTCTTTGTTCTGGCAATCTGGGCAGCCAGATTCGAACGCGTCCCAACCACAGTGTAAGGCTCTAAAAATTATTATTTTTATACAGTAGTTAGATTACTGAATTCCCTACATTTTTCTCAATTTCTACCAAAAACATAAAAATCATCTACTACCCCTAAATCACACTTGAACAGAAATCTGCCCCAATCTGCACCCCTGACAGACAGCGATATTCCTGACTCTTCTACGCCCAAATCCCGCGGCCTAAAATTCTGGAAAAAATTAATAAAATATATCTTGTCGTCCTCTACAATTTTACTTTTGGTCATACCCGCAGGAAAAATAGTTTCATAGGTCTAAACTGCGCAAACAGTCGCGCTGCGCGGATTGATCTACAGGCAGACAGCAGGAAATCTCTAATCGGGTAATCAATCTGCTAATCCCCTTCTAATCCCGTGCCAAGAACCCTAATTACTCTAAAAACAGAAGGATTTGAGATGAGGGAGAGTTATTGAGATGAGGGAGAGTTAGCTAGAGGATCCCCTTGGAATCACCCATCTTCTTTCCCTTCTTCTTCCTCCTTCCTTTCTTCTCCTTCCCTCCCTTCTTCTTCCTTCCTTCTCGCTTTCTCCTAGCACCAAGGGACAACAATGGGGGGAGAGGTGTGCTAGGCATGGTGGAGGTGCAGGGGCAGGGAGGGGTGCGGCCAAGGGGGAGAGAGGAGGGGGCAAAGGGGGTGGCGGCTAGGGTTGGGGAAGGCACCTCCCCCCTCCTAGGCCGGCCTCCACTTGGGCCGAGGCCCAGGCCCAGGTTGCCGGGATTTTTCAGAAAACCCCTCTAAAAATTCTTGTTTAATTATTTTCTATATGGTCCTTCTCTCCAATTAATCGATTAACTCTCGAATCACTTTTGGGGTATTACAGCACTATCTACTGATCCAGGGAATAGTGCGGTGGAATCACAAAGGAATCCGGATTGTAAAATCTGGGTCCTGACACCATTCATGTGTTGTTGATCAGCAGCCGAATGTGCATGCGCTGCAGCCAGTTCGGTGTGGTCGTGCGTTGCTGGGCCGAGTCGGCCGGCCCACTGATTGATTTGATTTTTAAAGCTGCATGGGCCACACTATTTAATCGGGCCAGCCCAGTACTGTGGCAAAACATTGTTCACTCAAATCCAAAAAAATCACACAATACCCCATTTCGATCGTTTTGACGCCCCAAATCCACTTTTGGCCTCCGTTCCACCAAACCAAGCTGCAATAAAATCCAAATTAACTCCATTTGGTTTTTATTGTATTTTACTCCTTTTTATTTTATTTATTTTCCTAGCTTGATTAGCTGTAAGCACTGACCTTATGTTATTTTATGTGTTTGCGTTAGCCCCCGAGTTCTCTGAGGCGATCGTGCAAGGATCAGAACCAAGCATAAAAGTGTACGTGACAACTAAGTTTGTCGAACAGCAAGGCAAGTTACAAGTTTTTGATCATATTAAATCCCATGAAATTTAAGGTATTTAATTACATTATTTACATTAATGTTATTTGTGAGATGTTATTTGATTAAAATAAATGTTTAGAATGACTTGCTAATTAGTTATGTCCTACCACTGAGAAATGCCCTATTTAAATTGAGGTCATATTCACCTTGACAACCGTAGTAATATTTAATTATTGTGTAAATAATTATAGAATTGCTCACTCAAAATTTTGTACTACTAAGTGACTTGGCTTTTGGCTAGTAGAATTGGTAAAATGGATCTAGCATAAGGGGAGTTGTGGAAAACCACAAGATGGTCTTCATCCACAACCTTACCCTAGGGTGGAGGCTTATGCAGAAGAGTGACAGTGCCATCAAGGATGGCAGTCTCAAGGTGAAAAATAAGAACTAGAACCTTATGCTGCCTAAAGGACATAGTAATCGCTCAACCATAAGCGTTGACTTGTCAACCCTAGTTTAGTAGCTGCTCAACTCAATTGAATATCTACATAAGGGTGTGGTCTGGAAACAATAAAACTGAGAGACCATGTGGTCGTGCTCCATGAGAGTGATGAGTAATTGACAAAGGTTTAGGTCAGTCGAGTTTGGTTTGAGTGGTTCGGAGTCGAGTCGTTGCGTGGCGCAATCGGGCTCGGTCGGACTTTGGTCAAATCTGGTCATTTGGGCTTAGGATGTATATTCTAATGTTTTGACAGGTTTTGACTTCATCTGTGGTAAGTGTAATGGTATTTACGCTTTCATGTGTCGAGCGGTGCTATTTGACGTGCTTCTTGTCTGTGTGACTGCAGGACGTCGAGTTGGAGTCGTGGCGAGACACGGTGGACCGGACTAGGCGCAGGTGGCGCTGAGGTCAGAACGGTCGGGATGTGTCGAAGACGACGTGGACTCGAGGTGGTTGCGAGGCGTGCGAGGCAAGGAGCGCGGAAGCTTCCCGGAAGGTGCAGAAGGGGCGAATCGGGAAATTCGCAAGGCTGCACAAGCGGGAGCGGGCTCCGTTGGACGTAGCGGGCGTAACGGGGCGGAGACCCATTAGCCAGGCGCTATAAAAGGAGAGGAGGGGCTGCATGCCCTGCTTGAGCACTTGAGGTGGAATTAGGGTTTGCTAGAGTCAAAAGAGTCTTTAGTGGTTGCTTTAGGCTTTAGGCTTTAGTTGTTGAGAGTGGGTGGAGAAGACAGAGGGTTGTTCTGTCCTCCATCGATGTGTTCTTGAGTGCTCCCTCCCTCATGTGTTCTTGAGTTGTGTTCTTGAGTAGAGAGGGAGAGGATGGTTTGAGTTGAGAGCTTGTAATCTTTCCTTTTGTATCAAGTCGGGGTATCGGGACTCCTCTGTATTCATTATGATCCAAGAAATGAAAATCTGAAGTTTTTATTCCCGTGCTCTCTGTTCTTCCTTCGATGCTCTTTTGGTGGATTTCTTGAGATTTTGATTTTCGAGTTCTTTCTTGCTGTGGAGGTGTAAAATGGGTTGCTCCATGATGGGATAGTGCTTCAAGATCAATTGATCAATTAAAATCCCAGAGACAAGGTTTTAATCTCAGTTTTGCCTTTTTGACCTCCCCTGTTCAAGCTTTGCATTTCTAGGGTTTTGGTGCTCTCAGTGTTCCCCTTGTTGTAATGGCTTGAAATTTGGCATGGAGGATGCAGAGGCTATCTTATAGCTATCCTTAAAATTTCATAGCCAAAGGATCAACCGTTTGGGAGCAATTTGATTTTTGGCTCGGGTCGTGCAAGAATTCAGATTTTTACCCAAATCTGAAATTCTTGATTCTTGGAGTGGATTTCTTGTTATTGTCTTTTGGCTTAGTCTTCTGGGAGTGTTCCCTAGCTATCCTCAAAAGTTTCCCAAGCCAAGAATCCAAGAATCGGTGCGAATCTCTCTTTTTTCTGAAATTTGCTGTTTGCTGTTTTTCTCGAGAGGTACTACCGCTCGGGGAGCGGTACTACCGCTCAAAGGTACTACCGCTCTAACCAGCGGTACTACCGCTCAGCGGTACTACCGCTCGACCAAGCGGTACTACCGCTTGAGGCCAGTTTTGCGCTGAATTTGCTTTTCTTGATTGCTTCCTTCTGGGTCTAGCTTTTCAGTGTCTCTGTGATTTCAAGTGAGGGCTTATTTTCTCCTTCATAGCTCTCATAGCTACTGGAGAAGAAGATAGTTGTTGGGGGCGATTTTTAAAGATCGACATTCACCCCCCCTCTGTCGCCATTTCGGTCCAACAATTGGTATCAGAGCCGGTTAGCTCTAATTCATAGATCTTAACCGGTCTCAAGAGCCATGGCGACGGACAAGTACTCGACCAAGCCGCCCGTTTTCGATGGCATCGATTACCCCTTCTGGAAGAGCCGAATGGAGACATACATCCAGGCTCAGGGGTACGCTATCTGGCGCAAGGTCAAGGTCCGGTTTGTTGTTCCTGCCGATGAGAACATCAATGCTGGAAATATGCATGATGTTGAGGCAAACGCTAAGGCAAGGAACATCATCATCCAGGGCCTGAGTCGTAGCGAGTTCGATCGCATCTCCCACCTGTCGTCCGCCTACGATATCTGGGTGACCCTCGACGCATACCATGAGGGCACCACCCAGATCAAGACGGTTCGACAGGACCAGTTCAAGCGCGAATACAACAAATTCGAGATGCTTGCTGGTGAGTCCCTAGATGAGTGCTTCGCACGTTTTCACAAGATCTTGAGCAACCTCCGAGCGGTCGGTCTCACATACCCCGACTCGGACAACGCTCGTCAGATGCTTGCAGCACTCGATCTGCGAGTGTGGGAGATGAAAGTGACCACCATCAAAGACACGACAGACCTCTCGACCTTGACTCTTGACGCGCTGTACTCGCGCCTCAAGACTCACGAGATTGACGTTGTCTCTCGTAGGTCGAAGTCACAGTCGATGGCTTTGGTCACCGATCCCAGTTCAGCTTCTGGTCTCTCTTCTGAGTCTTCTTGCGGTTTCTCCCTTGCTGCTCTCTGTGACATAACTGATGATCAGTTAGAGCAGCTTGCGGATGATCAGCTGGCCCTCCTAGCCCGAAGGTTTTCCCATGCCTACAAGGGTAGGAGAGACAGAAAGAGAGGAGGACCAGTCATCTGCTTCGAGTGTGGTGGCCCCAACCACATCCGAGCAAACTGCCCCAAGCTTGGAAAGGGTAAAGGTGACTACGGCGGTTCGGGCAAGAACGAATACACCGACAAGAACCGCAACACGAAGCCTTCAGCACCTGCTCCGGGAAAGAAGAAGTTCCGCAACTTCGGGAAGGCCAAGAAGCTCTTCCACCGCGTCCTCACCGCCTTCGACGACCTCGACCTCAGCGAGGTGGAGGGATGGAGCGACGACGACGGGACGGGTGACCAAGAGCCCAAGGATGGCGGCGACGACTTCTCCGGCATGTGCTTCATGGCCCTCGAGGGCGAGATCAGCGACAGCGAGCTGTACTCCGACTCGGATGAGGTACTCCCTTCTTATGACCAGCTCAATCATGCTTTTCTTAAGCTAGGTGGTTTTCATGCTAGAGCTAGGGCTAGGTGTACTGAGTTAGAGAAGGAAGTAGATAGACTATCACGGGAGCTTACTTCACTTACATCTACTCCCTCCCGTGATGATTGTGATACATGCTGTGCTCTGTTGGGTGACATGGAGAAACTAAGGACCTCTCATGATAGTGTGTCCTCTGAGCTTAATATTGTTAAGGTGGAGAATGTTAGTCTGCTTGCTGAGTTAGAGTTGAGTAGGATGGCTTTTACCCTACTTACTACTGATGAGACTACTTCTCCCACCTCATGTGAGGTTAAGGACATTGCTGCTAGAGGACCTTATGCCATGCTCCTTGATCTGCCCGAGTCTTGTGAAAATTGCAATAACTTGAAGATGAATCTAAAACGGGCAGATCATAAAATTGCTGAACTCCAAGCTTCTTTACTTGAGCCGATTGATTCATGCTTGAACTGTCCTAAGTTAACTGCTGAACTTGAAGCTGTCTCCAAACAGTTTCAAGAAATGATTGATCATGATAGGAAGTTGGCTCAGTTTGCTTCTAAGGACCCTGTTAGCTCACCATGCATTAATTGTAACAAACTAAAATCTGACTTGATTGCATTGGATGAGAAATGTGTGAAGCTAACTAAGGACCTTCTAGAGAAGCCACATTCTGCTTGTAATGTGATTGTGGAGAAGGGGGAGAAGCCCCAAGGTAAGGTTGAGACGCTTAGCGACGTGAACCAACTGGCTAGCAGTAGGACTGTCCCTTTAGAGTCGGCTGTGCATGCACAAGCCATTCTTCCCTCTGCTGTTGGTTCTTCATCTGCTCCCTTACCTCCTGCTGTTCCCTCTTCCCCTTGCTCTTCTTGCACCTCTCTCTTTCGGGAGTGTCAGTACCTTATGAACACTCTCGAGAGATTTGTAGGAGGCAAGAAGAAGCTTAATCTTATTCTAGACCAATCCAAGATTTGCAAGTTCAATCAAGGTCTAGGATATGATTTTTATGAGGATATGAGGAAGCATCCACCTGCTATTCTCCGACCCATAGTAGGAGGTGTGATCGAGGTCGAGCCCAGATCTGATGAGGTTAAATTCAAATCAGCGGGCTTTGTCCAAGGGATCTCTGACAGGAAGGTGAGTCCACCTGCTGCTTCGGCCTCTCAGAAGGCGAAGCCTGACCGTGCTACTTCTACCTCTCAGAGGATGAAGTATCACTGCACCTTCTGTCAGAAGGATGGACACACGGTTGATCGATGCTTCAGGCGCGCCAACTGAAGGAACGCGCGTAGGCTACGATAGCAGAAAATAAAAAATTTCTACCGCGCACACCAGGACATCATGCTAAGAAGGGATCATAGATCGTTACCACTAGACGCGCAGCGCAGCGGAAGAAGAGTTGGAGAAGCCGATCCAACCACGCGCGTCGAGGTAGTAGTGGAAGTAGCCGATCGTCCCGAACAGATCGTCTCCTCCACGCGATCAACCACACCACGAGCAGATCCAATCTGTAGTTTGTTGATGCCGATCAACGCCGCAACGAGCAGCGCCTCCACCGGTATCCACACGTCCGGGGCTGGAACTCCGATCGCGAGTGTACCAGCACTCGCGAGCGGCTAGGGTTTGGCTCGGGAGGTGGCGGCTAGGGTTTTGTTCGGGAGGAACATATGCGTGCATCCCTCAGCCCCCCCGCCTCCAAATATATAGACCTCCTCACTTGGGCCTCGTGGACCGAGGCCCAATAGGAGTCTATCCGGATCTCTATCCGAATTGAGCCCACATCCGAATCACATTCGAATTAGTGTTCCAACCCGTTAAGTGTGCGACCCTGTAGGTTCACGTATACTTGGTCGCGACCCGGAAACACCTTTCCGGTCACCCTGTTAATAGCGGCCTCTAGCAAGACATATTAACCCCAAAGTATACGTAAAGATCATATCGGCTGAACCTGTAATGTTCTCATGTACGAATCCTTTTGCCTCACGATATAGATTAAGCTCAAGGCGAGACCTGTGTCATCCTCTTAATGGCTCAATCACTCTCTCGATTCCGTGATGGATTATAAACTTGTGATTGACTCCTCAATCACATTGGCATGGCCATGCACTTTCATAATCCATTACATCGAGGGGCCCAGAGATATCTCTCCCATAAGGAGGGGCAAATTCTATCTTGATCATTCACATCCCACTACATGTTTCATAGCAAACCCGAAGACTACTTTTATGACTACCCAGTTACGGAGTAGTGGTTAGTAGTCCCAAAATAGGCTACTACGCATGTTGGGAACCATGATGATCTCAAGTCTAACGATTCTACATAAACACTACTTGAGACCAACTAATGACACATGGAATCTCTGCAGTGTCTCATGGCGGGTCTATCCAACATATGTTCACTAACACATGTCCATATTATTGATTTGGTATCTCCATACCATGATCCATGAGACATGATCATCAATCAATACATATGCTGATCTTTGAATCATATATGTTCCTCATATGATATATGATCAGGGATCATTTAGAAATAGCAACATTTTGGCATTAAGAGTCTCATGAATAAGTCACATACTCATTGATCAATAATGATAATGTCTATTTCAAGGAACAAAGCAATGTATCATAAACATAGTATGTGATATATTCAACATCTCCATGTTGCCTCTAGGGCATATCACCAACACCAAGATCGCGCGTAGAGACCGTGCTGAGTCTCCTAGGAGTATTCAGGGTCAGCCCCAGATCCTGAGTGCACCTAGGACCAGCACGAGGTCTAGGTTTACTGCTGTTGATGGGTTTGGGAAGCATCGAGGACTTGGTTTTTCTGAGTCTTCTGTTTTTCGTCCTCATGCTGCCTCTGATCGTGTCTTCCGCCGTCCTGAGGGTAGATCTCGTTTTTCCCATCGAGATAGCTACCCGCGGCATGATCAATGTGTTGCCGGTGTTCCGACTCGCTCTCCCGTAGAAGTTGGACCCCGCAACAGCTTCAGGTCTGCTCACAGACCTTCTGCTTCTTTGAGTCTCAGAGAGCGTAGGGTAGATAGAGGTCAGTCGTGCTTGACGACTTCATCTGCTCGACGTGTTGTTCAGTATTGGGTGCCAAAATCACTCTTGATTTACCCCAGTACTGATACTTTACTCTCTGCTTGACTCAGGTTCGCCGGGCAGGGAAGGGAAAGGTTTGGCTCGTAGATTCCGGGTGTTCACGACACATGACCGGAGACTCCCGTTGGTTTTCTTCCCTTGCCCGTGCTCCAGGTGATGAGACGATCACCTTCGGAGATGCTTCATCTGGGCGCGTCATCGCCAAAGGTACTGTGCGCATTAATGATTCTTTCTTTTTGAAAGATGTAGCCTTGGTTAGTAAGCTGCAGTACAATTTGCTTTCAGTTTCTCAGCTTACCGATGACGGTTTCGAGGTGAGCTTTAAGAAAAATGCTTGTAAAATTCTTGATTCTTCGGGTAGTCTGGTTTGCGGGATTTCTCGTTTTGGGAGGATCTTTCGTGCTGATTTTTCTGAGTCTTCTGGCGATCCTCTCAGGTGTTTAGTTGCTTCTGAGTCTCGCGATCTCTCTTCCTGGCATAGGAGACTTGGTCATATAGGCTTTGACCATTTGACCCGAGTTAGCGGCCACGATCTCATTCGTGGTCTGCCGAAACTCAAGATGGTCAAAGATCTTGTTTGCGCTCCATGCCGGCACGGCAAGATGGTTGCTGCTTCTCACCCTCCGGTCACAGTTACTATGACCGATGCACCGGGACAGCTGCTCCACATGGACACAGTTGGACCAGCTCGAGTGCAGTCAGCAGGAGGGAAGTGGTATGTTCTTGTCGTGGTTGATGACTTCTCGAGGTATTCTTGGGTGTTTTTCTTAGCCTCGAAGGATGAGACGTTTTCGCATTTCCGAGGTCTTTTTGGTAGGCTTTCTGTTGAGCTCCCGGGTGCCTTACGAGCGATCCGCAGTGACAATGGCACGGAGTTCAAGAATTCCTACTTCGAGAGTTTCTGTGGTGAGACAGGTGTAGAGCACCAGTTCTCTTCTCCGCACGTCCCACAACAAAATGGAGTTGTGGAGAGGAAGAACCGTACCTTGGTCGAGATGGCCAGGACGATGCTTGATGAGTACTCTACACCGCGGAAGTTTTGGGCTGAGGCTATAGCCACCGCGTGCCATGTCTCAAATCGAGTATTTCTTAGGGCACACTTGCACCGCACTTCTTATGAGCTGAGATACGGGCGAAAGCCCAACGTCTCTCATTTTCGTGTTTTTGGTTGCAAGTGCTTTATTCTGAAGTCCGGGAACCTAGACAAGTTCGAATCACGTTCTTGTGATGGCATCTTTCTAGGTTACTTGCCTTCTTCGCGGGCTTATAGGGTCTGGAACTGCGAGTCTAGTAAAATGGTAGAGACCTGTGAGGTGACCTTTGACGAGGCCAGTCCGGGGACTAGGCCCGATATCTCAGGTTCTTTAGAGCAGTCCGAGACCATCTTTGTGGATGATGAGGATGATGGAGACGACGGTTGTCTACCTGATCCTGTCCCTCATCCACCCCTTGAGATGCCGTCTTCCACTGCACCTCGAGGTGATCAGCCCATGCCTTCTGCTTCTTCTGGAGCTGGTGGCTCTGTTCCTACCTCGTCAGCTCACGAGGTAGAGGCCACTTCTTCATCTCATCCTGGACCTCCTAGACATATCCAGAAAGCCCATCCTTCAGAGCAGATCATTGGAGACCTTTTCGAGCGTGTTACCCGCTCAAAATCTGGCTTATCTCAATTCTGTCTCCATTCTGCTTTCATTGCCTCCATTGAGCCCAAAGATGTCTCTCATGCTTTATCTGATGAGTCTTGGGTCAATGCCATGCATGAGGAGCTAGAAAATTTCGAGAGGAACAAGGTCTGGTCGCTTGTCGAGCCCCCGCGAGGTCACAATATTATTGGGACTAAGTGGGTGTTCAAGAACAAGCAGAGCGAGGATGGAGTGGTTATTCGAAACAAGGCTAGACTGGTTGCTCAGGGGTTCTCCCAGGTTGAAGGTCTAGATTTCGAGGAGACCTTTGCCCCTGTAGCTAGACTTGAAGCCATTAGAATCCTGCTTGCCTTTGCAGCTTCTAAGGGTTTCAAGCTTTACCAGATGGACGTCAAGAGTGCCTTTCTCAATGGCCTTATTGAGGAAGAGGTCTACGTCCGACAGCCTCCTGGTTTCGAAAACCCCAAATACCCAAACCATGTCTTCAAGCTTTCCAAAGCGTTGTATGGACTTAAGCAGGCCCCCAGGGCTTGGTATGAGAGGCTTAAGTCCTACTTGTTGAGTCATGGGTTTGAAATGGGTAAAGTTGATAAGACCTTGTTCATCCGCCGGCTTGGCACTGACCTTCTGCTCGTCCAGATCTATGTTGATGACATTATCTTTGGCGGCTCTTCCCATACTCTGGTTTCACAGTTCTCGGATGTCATGAGCACCGAGTTTGAAATGAGTATGATGGGTGAGTTGACCTTCTTCCTTGGCTTCCAAATTAAGCAGACTCGGGAGGGTACATTTCTTCATCAAGGAAAGTACACTCGTGACCTCCTGAAGCGCTTCGATATGAGTGATGGTAAGCCGGTGTCAACTCCCATGGCTTCGACAGCCTATCTTGACCCAGATGAGGATGGTGAGCCAGTTGATCAGAAAGAGTTCAGAAGTATGATCGGCTCCCTTCTTTACCTCACTGCCTCGAGACCAGACATACACTTCTCCGTGTGTCTGTGTGCTCGTTTTCAGGCTTCTCCTCGCGTATCTCACCGCCAGGCGGTGAAGCGCATCTTTCGGTACCTTCGAGCTACCATTGACTATGGTATCTGGTACTCTTCCTCATCCTGTCTTTCCTTGAGAGCCTTTTCGGATGCAGACTTCGCTGGCTGTAGGATAGATAGGAAGAGCACTTCCGGCACCTGCCAATTCATTGGCACTTCTCTCATTTCCTGGTCTTCGAGGAAGCAGTCCGGTGTTGCACAGTCCACTGCAGAGGCCGAGTACGTTGCTGCAGCCAGTTGCTGTAGCCAGGTACTTTGGATGGTTTCGACCCTGCGGGACTTTGGGTTAGCTTTAGACAGTGTTCCACTCTTTTGTGATAACACGTCTGCTATCAACATTGCTAAGAACCCAGTGCAGCACTCTCGGACCAAGCATATTGATATTCGCTTCCACTTCCTTAGAGACCATGTAGAAAAAGGTGACATAGTGCTCCAGTTCGTGGAGAGTGACCACCAGTTGGCTGATATCTTCACCAAGCCTTTGGACAGTTCGAGGTTTTCAGCTCTGCGGGGAGAGCTTGGAGTGGTTTGTCCTTACGGACTGTAGTGAGGGGGAGCTTGGGCTTTACTGCTTTATTATATTAATTATGCTTCTGTCTCATTTCTGTTGCATTGCACTCGGGGTGCATTTGGGTTTAGTCCTTCCAGCATAGGTTAGAGTGCTTCTCTTGCCGAGATACTTAGACTTCTAACTCTTATCTTGTGCTTCCAGGATTAGTTGCTTCTTATCTCACTAGGTCGAGCTCACTCACTTCTTGTAGGTTCTAGCGAGGGTTGGGCCACCCTCGGGTAGACAGGGTACGTGTTTGCTCTCTAGTGTGTGATTTACTGTCAGCTGATTGTCCTGGAGTCATATGGGGTAGATGAGAGTCAGTCTGAGCCATAGTTGCCTCTATATCTTTTCTATGCTTTAAGGACTGCCTGTTTGCTGTTTTCTTTCCCAGCTTCTCGATTCTATTGCTTTGGTTCAGGGGGAGTTCAATTGGGAGCTTCTGGAGCTTAATTCTGACACAACTCAACTTGAACTAAAAGTTGCATCTAATGTTGAGGGGAGCTGGACCTTCTTGCATTTTCAGCTTTCTAGCATTATAATCAATCTGCATTGAGCTTTAATTATTATCCTGTTATGACATGTTTCAGTGCTTTACACCTTGCCATGACTTGTGCTTAGCTTGCTAAATTTATCATGACTTCATATGTGTAGACTAGCGTTTGCCATGATAAGTTAAGTAAAATTGATCAACTTAAATTAAACTTGTCATGCTAGCATTTGAGTTTAGTCTTTCTTGAGCTATCCTTTTATGATTCATGCCATGTCAAATAGGCTGAGTAGAGCGTTGAATCTATATTGAGCCTCAGTTTGAGCTGTTTTAGACTCCTGATGATACATGAGTTAGTACAATGTGTTAAAAAGCAAAAAGATCTCTTTTGTGCGAAAAAACTGATCTCACCAATTCTTTCCTATGAGACGGCTTGCCATTGCACTTGGCATGAACTTAAGGGGAGTTTTGGATGACCTAGACTATCTTCTTAAGCTTATTGCTTGGAGTAGTCGCATAAGGCTTGAGATCTAGCACATAAACAAAAATTGGGTTGAAAACAACCATATGCTTTCAAAAGACAATGTTTAATGTGCTCAAATTGCTTAATCTACAATCAGAACCAAGTACCTTAATCAATGTTTCAATCTTGAGCTTATAGCACTCTATTTGGACTCAATGTTAGCTTCTTTGTTCCGCTTAGCTTATTGACATGGCCTGCATCATCCTTGGATGTCTCTAGCTAGACTTTACTCATTGATGTCTTGACTTGCTCACAAAATGCATTACATTTCAGATTGTCATCTTTGTGCTCTAGCTGGTTTATATATATGTTGTCATGATCTAGATAGCGTTTTTTTTAGTTATGGCTTGGTGTATTACATTATGGTCAATATGGATAATTCTCATGGCTCTAAATGCTTAAATAAACAAACTTCAGTCATATTCATCCTTTGACATGTCATATTCTCTCTATTGCATCTTGATGTGTTTATTGCCAAAAGGGGGAGAATAGAGAAGAAAAAGTCTGTTGGGAATAGTTTAGAGCTGTGGAGATCAATTTGCTCTTTCAGTTGTTGCTCTAGTGTTCCTTCTGTCGACATGGTCATTAGCTTCACTTCATTCTTTGGACCATGTTGGATTCTTCAAAATCAAACTCTTCTTAATGCTTTTTCTGCGTTTGTCAATAGACTCATCAAGGGGGAGATTGAGAGACCATGTGGTCGTGCTCCATGAGAGTGATGAGTAATTGACAAAGGTTTAGGTCAGTCGAGTTTGGTTTGAGTGGTTCGGAGTCGAGTCGTTGCGTGGCGCAATCGGGCTCGGTCGGACTTTGGTCAAATCTGGTCATTTGGGCTTAGGATGTATATTCTAATGTTTTGGCAGGTTTTGACTTCATCTGTGGTAAGTGTAATGGTATTTACGCTTTCATGTGTCGAGCGGTGCTATTTGACGTGCTTCTTGTCTGTGTGACTGCAGGACGTCGAGTTGGAGTCGTGGCGAAACACGGTGGACCGGACTAGGCGCAGGTGGCGCTGAGGTCAGAACGGTCGGGATGTGTCGAAGACGACGTGGACTCGAGGTGGTTGCGAGGCGTGCGAGGCAAGGAGCGCGGAAGCTTCCCGGAAGGTGCAGAAGGGGCGAATCGGGAAATTCGCAAGGCTGCACAAGCGGGAGCGGGCTCCGTTGGACGTAGCGGGCGTAACGGGGCGGAGACCCATTAGCCAGGCGCTATAAAAGGAGAGGAGGGGCTGCATGCCCTCCTTGAGCACTTGAGGTGGAATTAGGGTTTGCTAGAGTCAAAAGAGTCTTTAGTGGTTGCTTTAGGCTTTAGGCTTTAGTTGTTGAGAGTGGGTGGAGAAGGCAGAGGGTTGTTCTGTCCTCCATCGATGTGTTCCTGAGTGCTCCCTCCCTCATGTGTTCTTGAGTTGTGTTCTTGAGTAGAGAGGGAGAGGATGGTTTGAGTTGAGAGCTTGTAATCTTTCCTTTTGTATCAAGTCGGGGTATCGGGACTCCTCTGTATTCATTATGATCCAAGAAATGAAAATCTGAAGTTTTTATTCCCGTGCTCTCTGTTCTTCCTTCGATGCTCTTTTGGTGGATTTCTTGAGATTTTGATTTTCGAGTTCTTGCTTGCTGTGGAGGTGTAAAATGGGTTGCTCCATGATGGGATAGTGCTTCAAGATCAATTGATCAATTAAAATCCCAGAGACAAGGTTTTAATCTCAGTTTTGCCTTTTTGACCTCCCCTGTTCAAGCTTTGCATTTCTAGGGTTTTGGTGCTCTCAGTGTTCCCCTTGTTGTAATGGCTTGAAATTTGGCATGGAGGATCCAGAGGCTATCTTATAGCTATCCTCAAAATTTCATAGCCAAAGGATCAACCGTTCGGGAGCAATTTGATTTTTGGCTCGGGTCGTGCAAGAATTCAGATTTTTACCCAAATCTGAAATTCTTGATTCTTGGAGTGGATTTCTTGTTATTGTCTTTTGGCTTAGTCTTCTGGGAGTGTTCCCTAGCTATCCTCAAAAGTTTCCCAAGCCAAGAATCCAAGAATCGGTGCGAATCTCTCTTTTTTCTGAAATTTGCTGTTTGCTGTTTTTCTCGAGAGGTACTACCGCTCGGGGAGCGGTACTACCGCTCAAAGGTACTACCGCTCTAACCAGCGGTACTACCGCTCAGCGGTACTACCGCTCGACCAAGCGGTACTACCGCTTGAGGCCAGTTTTGCGCTGAATTTGCTTTTCTTGATTGCTTCCTTCTGGGTCTAGCTTTTCAGTGTCTCTGTGATTTCCAGTGAGGGCTTATTTTCTCCTTCATAGCTCTCATAGCTACTGGAGAAGAAGATAGTTGTTGGGGGCGATTTTTAAAGATCGACATTCACCCCCCCTCTGTCGCCATTTCGGTCCAACAAAAACCATACTTAACAACGGTAGATCCACACAAATCGGGCGGATGTGTTTCGGTTGGCCAATGGATACCTGAGGTTGTGTGGTAAGAACCAATTGGGTAGAGGCTATATAAAGAGATTAGCAGTGAAATGACCTGATTTTCTTAACTCAGTCATGAGGGTTAAGGAATCTTGTGGGTAAAGCTAGGCAACTCTGCAGAGTGGAATAAATGGTATTCAAATACGCCGTACTTTTGGTAATTGAAGCCATATTTACTAGGTGACCAAGCTCAATAATCAAGAGTTGAACCCCCTTAAGAAGTTTTTGTTTCATGCTTCCTGGTTTTAAAATGTTTACACATAAAATTGCATCCACTCTCGTTAATAAAACTAGTATATTCTCATCCATTGAACATCCTTGCAAGTAGATAAGTTAGGATTTACCCTTGTGACTTGCTGGGTACAGTTATACTCATTACTTGCTAAACAATAAACAGAAGAGCAATGGGACTGTGATGATCAAACAACTGAAGAAGCTTCACAGGAACCCTAATTCATTGAAGACAATTGGTTTTAGGTCTTAGCTACGCTCAAGTTTGTCTGTGGATCCTTCTTTTGTAATATAAGTTTACTTTGGGCTTGCATGCCCGCTGCGTCCAAACTAGGCTATCAAGCCTTATTTCTGTTGTAAAGTTTGGCTCTTCTATTATAAGTATGTGTTGTTGTGGTGCTCACTCTTGTACAGTACTCCACTACTGAACAGTCTTAGGCAGTTGTGAGGGTTACCAACGCCTCCAGAAATGGGGTTGTTACACAAGTGGTGCCATATGAGGCAACCAACATCAATATACTCATTCAGTCTCTAAAGCACTATTTTGACTTATTTTCAACTAGCAAGTTTATTTGTGCAATTACGCGGCTAGATATTATGATACAATTATCTTTGATATACAATTCTGTTGTCTAAAATTAAAATACAATTGTATTTGATATACAGCTCTAATATACATATATGATTAATCTATATCATTATAATTTAGCCCATCAAAATAAGTATTTTTTCTTGATTAATGTGAGAATTTCTAAGATTGTTCTTTTTAGGATTATTGTGGGATTTTCTTGCACTCAAAATGAAGTGACTTGAATCTTACCTGTTATTTTTATTTATATATATGTTGTACAGCGACCTTAGGCTTGTAATGTATTTATTCATTTCTCTTATTGGTTGGTTCTTTTGTTATGCTCTTAGAGGGCTAGTGAACCCTCATATATATATAGCCTTTAGTTCTAAATCAGGTTATTCTCTTGGATGGTCTCTAAGAGAGCTGCTGCTCGAGGACATGGTGTCACCACTCGCCAAACTGCAAACACTGCAGGATGAGGAAAAGGTCGTGGCCATGGACCAAACCTCTCACCCCCACCACCAGTTCATCCAACCATGGCTCAGTAAACTCAGATTATTCAAGTCATACTTGTAGGTTAGCAGTCAAGAGCAACCAGTCGCAACTCTAAGTTGGCAAATTTCTTGAGAATTCGACCTTTGACCTTCATTTCTGCCAATGGACCCTTAGAGGTAGATGACCGGCTCCGTGACACAAAATATGACTTGCATGATGTACAGAAGAAGACAAAGTGGACTTTGCTACCCACCAACTTAAAGGAGCCACATCTGCATGGTGGGAGAATTACCTAGCCGTTCGAGGAGGAGAAAGTTCATTAGCCAATGAAGAATTGAAAGAGGAAGAAACAACTGAAGCTGAAGGGTAGCAAGGACAAGCAGAAGGTGCTAAAGGACAACAAGGGCAAGTAGAAGAAGAAAATGCTGAAGAAGAAACAGAAGAGTAGCTGAACCAACAAGGCACGCTATCCCTTGGACTGAGTTCAAGGCTGCTTTCAGGACCAACTTCGTACCTATCGGCATCATGCATATGCAAAGAAACAAGTTTAGAGCCGTAAAGTAGGGAAACATATCCATCAATGAATACCTCACCAGGTTCAATTAATTGGCTTGCTACGCTCTAGGAGATGTAGCAGATGAGGAAGAAAATATTGACCGCTTCCTAGAAGGTATGCATGAAGAGATGAGGATGCAGCTGATCATTCAAGACTTTTCTAGTTTATACCACTTGGTCAACAAAGCTCTCATTCTGGAAAATAAGAGAAGAATAATGGAGGCAAGCCACAAGCACAACATGGTAGCCTAGAGGCCACAATGAAGTTACCCTCAGAGACCAGCATTCCACAGAAATCCTTTCCACAAGCAAGTGGCAACCCCACCACCTAAAGCTCTAGCTCCATGTCCCAATGGCAATGTACTCCGCACCCCTCGTCCCACAAGTCAACCCACCGCAACCAACCCTGTGGCAAATCTCCATTGTTTTAGCTGTGGAGAAAAAGGACACTTTGCTAATCGTTGCTCGAACCGCCAAGTTTCACAAGTGAAGTTTCAACATGGGAACCACTCTAGCACGTGGTCAAGCATCAATACCTAGCAAAGGCTATCAGATCCCACAAGCATCTAGAGTAGCATTAACATTGAACCAGGGCCATGTGAACATGTCACGACAGAAGAAGCATAGGAAGCTATAGGAGTTATGATGAATACATTTTTAGTTAAGTCAGTACCTACACTTGTTCTCTTCAATTCTAGGGCTTCTCATTCATTTATATTGAGGAAGTTTGTTGAAAGGCTTAAGTTATGAACCTATAAATTAAAAAACACATGTACTTAGCTCACCCATGGGACCCTTAACTGCCACGTTAGTATGACCCGGGGTAGAAATTGCTATAGAAGATTTTGGATTCTTAGTAGACCTCATGGTGTTACAATCCCAAACACTAGACATCATCCTAGGGATGGACTAGTTGGCCAGATACTAAGGAATGATAGACTGTACCAATAGAAAAGTAATGCTTACCAAGTGCCCTAGACTAAAAAGAAAGGTTAATGTGGACTGTCCATATCGTTGGGGTCATATAATCCATTACGGTGAGGATGTACTTCTAAAAGGAATGCTAGTAATTCAAGACTATCCTAAAGTATTTTCTAAGGAATTGCGTGGCTACATTATAGGATGGCTATTGATGAACTTAAAGAGCTAAAGTAGTAGATTGAGGAATTACAAGAAAAAAGATTTATCAGATCTAGCTCATCACCCTAGGGTTTGCTAGTACTTTTTGTAAAAAAAGGATGACACCACAAGAATATGCGTAGACTATAGAGCCCTAAATGGTGTGACCATCAAGAATAAGTATTCCTTACCCTGTATCGATGACCTTTTCAACCAACTCTCAGGAGCAACAATGTTCTCCATGATAGACTTAAGGTCAGGATACCATCAACTCAAGATCAGGGATGAGGATATTCCCAAAATGACGTTCACCACAAGGTATGACCTATATGAGTTCACGGTCATGTCGATTGACTTGACCAATGCGCCAGCCTATTTTATGAACCTCATGAATAAAGTATTCATGGAATACTTGGATAAGTTTGTAGTTGTGTTTATTGATGACATCTTGATTTACTCCGAGACCACTGAAGAACACGTTGAACACCTGCAGTTGGTACTAGAGAAGCTTACGGAGCACCAATTATATGCCAAGTACAACAAGTGTGAGTTCTAGCTCCATGAAATCAGTTTCCTCGGGAGTATTTTATCCATTGGAGGAGTAGCAGTCGATCCAACTAAAGTAGAGGCTGTTTTGAAATGGAAGCAACCCACCTCAGTGACAAAAGTGCATTGTTTTCTTGGATTGGAGAGATACTATAGACAATTCATAGAAGGGTTTTCAAAGCTTTCCAAACCATTAACTTGCCTGCTCAAGAAGGAAAAGATGTATGAATGGACATAAGCTTGTGAGAAGAGTTTCCAAGAATTGAAGAAGAAGCTGACCACTGCTCTTTGTGTTAGTCTTTCCAGACATACACATGGACTTTGAAGTTTGCTATGAAGCGTCGCGCCAAGGTATTGGGTGCGTACTCATGCAAAAAGGAAAAGTTGTGGCTTATGCATCAAGGCAACCCCGTCCTCATGAAGACCGCTACCCAATTCACGATTTGGAATTAGTATCAGTAGTGTATGCTCTGAAAACTTGGAAACCACTGTGACATATACACTGACCATAAGAGTCTCAAGTACATCTTCACCCAATTAGATTTCAACCTAAGACAGAGAAGATGGTTAGAGGACTATGATCTAGACTCCATTATCATCCTGTAAAGGCTAATGTAGTGGTCGATGTATTGAGTTACAAGTCCTATTGCAACAATGTCATAGTCCAAGAACTACAACCAGAGCTCTACAAGGAGTTGGAAACACTTAATCTAGAGATAGTAGAGCAAGGCACGATAGCCTCTATGAAAGTACATCTGACCTTGGAAGAGTAGATCAATGCTACCCAAGAAGGAAATTCTGGTGTCTAGAGATTCAAGCATCTTTTGGCCAAGGGAAAAGCCCAAAAATGACTGAAGACCAACAAGGAATTCTATGGTACAAGAAACACCTCTTTATTTCCCACCAAAGGGAACTCAAGGACTTAATACTTAAAGAAGTCCATAGGTCAGCATATTCCCTACACTCAGGGAGTATCAAGATGTATCAAGATATGAAGACCCTATATTGGTGGCCCCGTATGAAGAGAAACATCGTTGAGTATGTAGCATATTGTGATGCATGCCAACAGATCAAAGTTGAGTACCAGAGATCCACAGGTCTACTACAACCACTACAAATCCCTTAGTGGAAGTAGGAAGAAGTTGGAATAGATTTCATCGCTAGCCTGCCATGAATCAAGTCCGGATATCATTCTATATGGGCCATAGTAGATAGATTGACAAAGGTCGCCCTATGAAGACCACCTATAAGGGAGACATATTGACTGAGTTATACATGGCACACTTGTATGTTTACATGAAGTACCCAAGAGAATCTCAGATCGAGGTTCCCAATTCACGATGCCCTTGGAACCCACTTAGCCTTTAGCATGGCTTATCACCCTCATATTGATAAATAAATAGAAATAGCGAACGAAATCCTTAAAGACATGCTTTGGGTTTGTGCATTGGAGTTTACTATGGATCAGGAGAAATGCGTACCTTATACGGAATTCTCCTACAACAATAGTTAACAATCTAGTCTAAAGATGTCCTCATTTGAAGCTCTTTGTGGCAGAAAATGCAGAAGCCCTCTACATTAGTCGGAAGCAAGGCAAGGCTATATCTTTGGGCCAGACACAATTGAACAGGCAGAAGAGAAAATTACACTTAAACAAGCAAAAGAGAAAATTCACTTCATCAGAGATTGACTACAAGCTGCCCAATCTAAACAAAAGAGTTATGCTGACAATCATCGTAGGGAGTTAACTTTTGAAGTTGGAGACCAAGTTTATCTCAAGGTGTCACCTCTTCAAGGAATTAAGAGGTTTAAAGTTAAAGGCAAGCTCGCCCTGAGGTATATAGGTCCATTCCCAATCACTGCTAAGCATGGAAAAGTAGCCTACCAACTGGAATTACGCCCAAGTCAATCTGACAGATGTCCACAATGTATTCCACATCTCGCAACTGAAGAATTACCTCAAAGTACCTAAAAATCAAGCATCGGTGGAGACCATCAAGCTCTAGAAAGATCTAACTTATCTAGAGTATCTAGTCAAGATCCTTAATGTCATGGAGAAGCAGACAAGACACTAGAACATCCGTCTCTGGAAAGTACAGTGGAGCAATCACACGAAGAGAGAAGCTACATTAGAGCATGAGGATCAGCCGAGGATAGACTCCCCATATATGTTCTCCGAGTAGCTATAATCTTGGGGTTGAGATTCTATCTAAGGTAGGTAGGATCTGTAACATCCCATTTTTGAGTGTTCCATGTGCTTGCAATAAAATTTGAAATTTGAATTCAAATCAAAGTCAAACGCAAAATTCAAACTAAGTTTTAACATCCCTGAAGCCCAAATTTTTCTTGGGCCAAAGTCCAACCCGTTCTCCCCTCCCTTTGGCCTTGGCCTAGCCTACACAGGCCCATGCGTGCCCTCCCCTCACCGTGCACACTTTGGATGCGTCTCGCATGCATGCTGCTAATGCCGTGTGTGCACCCGACAGCATCACCCAATCCCTGTGCCAATGTAGTGTGCTGCCTCCCTTCCCTGTGTGCCAACAATGCTATGTCGACCTCGCGATGCCTTGTTGTCCCTCTCCCTCCCCATCTTTGCCCTATTGCGCACTTCGCCACGTCCGTGCCTGCCACTCCCGCACTTTGTCTACGTCGCATGCCTGAGTCTCCTACTCAACCATTGTCTCTATGCTATCCCATCACCTTAACTCCGTTTGCGCATACCCACACCTTGCACCAGACTCACCCTCCTTGTTCTACGTCGCATCGAGCACCGCCGCCCTCGGCTTCTGCCCTCATTGATTTCACACCAATTGCCATCTCCTCCCTTTTGGCTATAAAACCCTTGAGTGGCTTTCCCATGGCCCAATCACCTTTTCGCCGCCTCCCTCACCACCTAGAGCCCTTTGCCTCTTTCTTCCTCGGCTTGGCTGCCTTCGCTGTTGTTAATGCCAATGCCAATTCACTGCACCTCCAACCAATTTAGCACGCCAGGAGCACTCCAAGAAAGCACTAACGCCGTTCGAAACCACGTCGACCATCTTCTTCACCTCCGGCTTGCTGCCCTCATCGCCCTCCTCACCGTCACCATGGTCCATGCCACCAGAACACTCCACACCTCTCCAATCTCTGCCTTCACCACCAGTAAGTCCCTCTTAGCCCCATGATGCTCCCCTAGCATTTAATTTACTTCTAGTGCTATCGACCATCATGGTGCCATGCGCCCATGCTTCGTCACCGTCAGTCATCTAGTGTACCGAATTGGGCCACATTGCCTCACCTCTAGGTGCGGTTGGGCATGGGCAATCCATTTTGCCCACTGCTGGCCACCATGGCCCCTCTCATTTGTGACGAGACGCACTCTCCTTGGCAGGAAGAAGAGGCAGTGTTCACCCATCATTAGGATTAAGGCACGTAATTAATTAAGTTAATGGCTGATGATTAGTTTAGTTAACCTTTCGCTGACGTGCGGCCCCCTTCATTAAGTTAAGCCTTTAACTCTATGACATGTGGGGTGCCGCCCATTTTAAATCCTTTTTAAACTAATTATTTGTTTTTTAGTCACTTACAAGTGGGCCCCTTTTCACTGTGCTCCACAGTGACTTGTCCCATCTGTTAGCCCCTTGAGCCCTTTTTCTTTAGAAAAATAATTCAAAAATAAATTAAAAATTGTGGGTCCCACTTGTCCGCCTCTGTGATCATTTTCAGTTAAGAGATAATTTGAAAATCAAATTTAATTTTATGGACCCACTTGATAGTGAAAGAGTACTCTCTCTTCTCTGTTTATTTTTGGAACTAATCCTAAATTAAACTTTGGAGAGTCTATTCTTACTCATTGTAACTCCAACTTAATGAATTTTTTTGAATTCATCTAAATTCACAATCTATCTAATAGCAGTGGAATATTTCAATTTGGCGTTCATTTAAATTTTCATTTAAATTTATTTGTTTGTTCCTGTATTTATTTGCTTTCCAGTACGATCGGCCGAGTAGAGTATGAGGACACGAAAGAACCGCTATTTGATCCAAGTCAGGTCTTGCAAGACCAACCTAGTTGTGTGCCAGCAAGTCAATACTTTGATCATGTTGAATTTACATTTTTATGAAAATTATATTGGTTTAAATTATCAAATTGCATACTTTATTTGTTATGCAAATATGTGTTCGCTTAAGGTTATAGATACATGTCTATTCAACATTATATTATTATTACAACATTCTTTGGACACTTGAATCACATAATATTTGTCACCTTGGAAACTTAAGGTAATCATACTAGCTATAAGTTATACTTAAGCGTAATGCTTAGTCTTGCTTAAGTACCAGGGCATTAAATTGCCCTTTCATCGTCTTTTAATCATAAAACTAGTTTTGGGCAACCATTGGAGGGAAATAGCTAGTATGTTGAGATAATTTAGTTTTATGCTTCTTAAAACCCTAAAACTTGTTTTACTTATCTGGGTGGATGGTAAGAGGATTGGTGCGGATGTAGCATGATAAATTGTAGTTTGTGGTAGCACCGCCCAGATAACTCTCAAAATTGAATCCTATAATGACCCTCTAATGTAAAATAGTACAACCACATGCCTATAATGGCTATGACCTGGCTAACTAATTTGCATCCACCAGTGCAGGCTGCACCATGTAGTGACCCATGGGTCATGTCACTGGTTTTAAGCCACCGAAGATATGACTCATGTTGTTGGATTTAAGTTGTCGTGTGGCACAAGAAGTGATCTTGGTGTGGTGGATGTAACCTCACTAAGATAAAACCTTAGCAGGTGTAAATTACACTGGGTGATGCATTGTAAATGTCTTGTGATGATATGATTGATTCACGTGTCTAAGGAAAGATGTGAAATATAACAAATTAATTATCTCTTATGGGTAAAGTGTACAATCTATGCAGAGTGTAAACTATTCAAACAGTCATGTCCATGGTCAAACATAGATATAGGAACTTACTCGAGTTAGTATCTATTGCAAAACTTTGTGGGTAAGATGAAAACTTGTCGGCTGGATGTAACCCTAATTTTGTTTTGCGTTGGGTGGATGTAACCCAGTAATGATAATGGGTGGATGTAACCTAGTATCAAAAACTAGCATATAGTGGATGGAATTATGTAATAGGTGAATGAAACCTGCACCATTATTAATATCACACACTTTTACTATCTTTAGTAAAAACTTGGTTTAGTTAAAATGCTAAGTCATAAGAATTTCTACTTACTAGTAATTTTAATTATTGCCTTTAGCAAATAAAAAAACTTAAGCCTACCTTTGTTGAACCTTGCATGTATAATACTATATTATGTGTTCCGGCTCATAGAGCATTGTTGTTGTGCTTACCCTCACTCACTAAACCCCTCAAAACCTGCAGAGCAAAGTCACTAGGCATACTACGATGCCCCAATAGCTGTTGGAGAAGATGGAGGACATTAGGATAGTCTCTAGTAGTCTAGGCTCTAAACCCAGTTAGCGTCTTGCTTGTGGCACATTGTGCTCTCCCTCTTTGCTATCGCTTCTGCTTCCACCTTATGTAATATATCTATTTGGCCTGATTAGCCTTTATTGTAAACTTGACACAATGCAGTCTATTTAAACTCTAATTTGTAATATTAATATATGATATGGTTCACGTTATGTATAAAATGATTTAGTGATGCATCTGTGAGCACTATCTACTGATCCAAGGAATAGTGTAGTGGTTTCACAGATGATTCTGGATTAGCTAAATCCGGGTCTAACATTTGCTAACATCAAGAACTTCAAAAACTAATTTGTCGGCTTGGATCATGGCGGAGATCGACGTGAGGTCATCGAAGCTGAAGTAGGTGGTGGCACTTGCTCAGTGGATTGCGTGACGACGAGATTAGGCTCGACAAGGTTCTGGGACACACGTGTTGGCTTCCTAGCTCATGATGATGCGAACGGCTCAGTGCGGGGACCAATCGTTGTCGGAGATGGATGACGGCGAGGTTTGAGAAGTGGTGGAGCTTTGGTCGCAGTAACAACGAGGTTCCGATGTGCTCCGACTGAAATGGAGTAGTGGGCTAGGCTGAGGATGATAAGGTGAAGCTGAGGACGTTGACAGCAAGGCTCGAGACTCACCGGAGGTGACACAATTCCTTATCGAAGGCAGTGTTGGCGGCAAAATCTCGATCCGGAATTCCAGCGAGAAGGCGGTGGATTTGGGGCGATGGCTATGGTTGCAAGGATGAGGACGACTCGGGGCATAGTGATATTTTATAGCACGCAGAGGCGGCACAGTAAAGAGTCCTGAGCATATACGGTGGAGGGTTTTTTGGGCTGAGGCTAATAGCTTATGGATGTGATTTTTGAATTTTGACCTATTTGTAAGAGGTAGTACATAGAGAAAAATAGTCGTCTGCAATTTTGGCCAGTACACCTGAACTCGGTACAGTTTATACTCCAATTTACTATAGATCCCGCCTTGAAAAATGCACCATTTAACGGCGAGTTACTATAGAAATGGAAACTAAAGCCCTTACATAAGCCCAAAAGAACTGTGGCATAGTCCCTGACTTCGACATAGAGATGATGACCAAACAGGTAGGACCCATCTGTTAGCAATGGTGAGAGGCAAGGGATGTGTGGTGCACGCATGAGCGACGCGGACAACGGAGCGAGCTGGTTGGGCTATGGCACTGGGCGCCAACTAGAGAGAGGAGAGAGAAAAGAGATTGTGCCGGGAAAGATTCCACCTAGGAAGGATTACAAAAATTCAAATTAGTTCTCATTTTTGAAAATTCCAAGAAATTAGAATAATCCAAAATAAATAGGAAACAAGCTAGGAAAAATTTTAAATTTCTTAGGAAAATACTTTGGAACACTAGGAACTCAAATAAAATAGTTGGGATTTATATGATGTCTGGGTTAATTACATTAAATTATTTTGATTTCTGAAATTGCAAATTATGTTTTGTTTAATTTAGAAAATTCAAACAAAAATTGTTAATGCTATTTTGTCTTGAAAACTTTTGAAAATATGAAAATTTGGGATATTACAACACGTGAGTAGCATAATAGATTCTCCTATACGATGTGTCTGAGGGTGATGAATTACGACATGCCACCTAAACATAAATACCATTTCAGCAATAATTCCTTTTAATGCACTATGTGTGGAATGCATTTTATATTTTATTACTATTTTTTTTGGTCGGGCTATCTATGTTTCGAAGTGGAGGCGGAGGTGCTTCGTCAAGCAGGTGAGAAGTCCACCAAGAAGCACCACCTCTACATAGACGAAGAACTGCTGTGGACAACCACGACCTTGGACAAGAACAAAGTGATTGACCCCCAGAAGGTCCCTAAGCTATCGGTGGTAGCGGGGAAGGTGGCCCTCAGGGAATCGGGCCGGTTGGTGTCGGACATCACCCACCTCATCGTGGGTTCCACTAACGGCATGTTGGAACTGAACCAATCAGTTCCTTTCGCTACTCGCCGAGAGAAAATACACACATGTTTTCTTCATTGGAACGACACACGCACATGAGTAGGGAGGACAAATAAGCATAGGAGAGACTTTTTTTGGGGACGCATGCCCTTTTCTTCTCTCTGTTCTATTCACTCCAACTCCTCCAAATGCTTAATAGATTATATGGCTTAAATAAGCCTCATGCACACACATGACCTCCACGCACCCACTAACTCCACTAACATGGCCCTATTCTGATGCCTCCAGGAATCTCTCCACGATCCGCATGACTTGGGCCTCTCACAACCACTTACGACCACGTTAGGTACATAATCTTATGATCACACACACAAACTGTCGATCACACATAGTCTTACGACCACACACACAACTACAGCTAAGACCACTTCTTACGGCGCTTCAACTTCCGATTTCCCTTGGCACATGGATGCTCCAATTGCACTCGGCTATATCTAACTTCCATGCGAGTACTCGACTACCACGAGTACTCGAGCACACACTGCTAAATTATTTACATGTCAAAGTTATAACTAACAAGTTCCCCCTAATCTTGACATGAATACTCACCGATACGAATCACCCGCTTCTAGCCGCATGCAATAGCCTCTTCTTCTTGCCGCACTCAGCAAAATCTTGCTGCCATAGCAGCCCTCTCTTCTCACCACATGCAATGGCCTCAATTCTCTTCTTGCACATGCAACGACCTTCTCTTCTTGCCACATGCAGTGGCTTCACCTTGCTACACATAACAGCGATGACTCCATCTTGCCTGGAGTCTATTGCCACCCGCAACCTGCACCTCTCATAGAGTCTACCATTGGTGTGCCCGTCATTGCCACACCACGGTGATTACGTCGCCGTTGTTGGTATCCATGTCATGTGCGAATTTGGTACACCGCGCTGGCATCGCCATAGATATGTGGACCTTCGCCACCGTGCTCCTAAGCACACGGTGCTGCAGCTGACTCATCACCAGCACCTGTGCACCTCAGCCCAATGCGTGTTGCTGTGCACGCCATCATGCCGATCAGAGAGTCCTCGTAAGGCAGCTTTTCCTCGCACCTTGAAGCTCTAATACCAACTGTTGGAACTAAACCCATCAGTTCCAATCGCTACTCGTCGGGAGAAAACGCGCACATGCTTTCTTCCTTGGAACGACACATGCACAAGAGTAGGGAGGAAAATAAACATAGGAGAGACTTTTTCTTTCTAGTGACGCACGCCCTTTTCTTCTCCTTGTTCTATTCACTTGCAACTCCTCCAAATGCTTAGTAGATTACATGGCTTAAATATGCATCATACACACACAACCTCCATGTCCCCCAATAACTCCACTAACTTGGCCCTATTCTAATGCCCCTAGGAATCTCTCTATGATCCGCATGACTCGAGCCTCTCACAACCACTTATGACCATGTTAGGTACATGGTCTTACAACCACACACGCAGACTGTCGATCACACATAGTCTTACGACCACACAGACACAACTACGTCTAAGACCACTTCTCACGATGCTTCAACTTTGCTCAGCACATGGATGCTCCGACTGCACTCAGCTATGTTTGAATTCTACGCGAGTACTCGACTACCACGAGTACTCGAATACACACTGCTAAACTATTTACATATCATGATTATAACCAACGCTGCAGCAGTGACATGCCAGGCGCTGACTACCACCTCATCTGCCACCTTTGCTGTCCACCTCATGGCGCTGGTGCTCTTGTGCTCGTGGATTTTGCTGAGACCAACATCATCTACTTCCATGGCGTCGACAATGTGCATCCCGACAAAAGCTAGTCTTCTAGGCTCCCTGTGGATAGCGCCGTCGTGCCAATAAATTTTGTGAACATAAAACTAAGGAATACTATGGGAGATCAATACTTAATGATTGTTTGGTTAAATTTCCTAAAAGAGATTTCCTTCTACAAGTCAGTGGTGAAGGTGTAATATCTCGCTTCCAAAGCATGAAGACTCGTCGAGTTAATTTATGTCTTTTCTTAATTATTTTGTGATTTCTCTAAATCATTTTGAGATGTTGGCTTTAGTAGGAACAATTTGTACTTTAACTTTTCTATTACATACCTTGAATGTTTCTATTGAAAAATATTGTTATAAAACACATAGCAAAAATAGATGATCAAGAGAACTAAACCCTTATGGGAAAAAACAATGGACGCACGAAGGTGAAATTCACTATATGAGAAGTATTACAAGCAGAAGGAACTTCATCACATCTCACCTGTGCGACTTATATGTATATGTATATGTATATGTATATGTATATGTATATGTATATGTATATGTATATGTATATGTATATGTATATGTATATGTATATGTATATGTATATGTATATGTATATGTATATGTATATGTGTGTGTGTGTGTGTGTGTGTATATATATATATATATATATATATATATATATATATATCTGTGTGTGTGTGTGTGTTTCATGCACCCAGGTGCCTAGGCACCCATATCAATACCCGTTGATTTGCTTTGAGATTCACAACGTTTGATGTGGGTATCTTCATATACCCATAAAAAGTATATTTGAGATGTCAAACTCCGAAAAAAATTAAATTCAACTTCAGTTTAATTAGTTTGAACTATTCTTATAGTATATACTCACAGTAGACGCATTGAACTCAAAAGTAGTTCAAACTAGTTTGAACTGAGTTCAAAACTTACTTACCATAAATATATCAAAGGTATAAAACATTTTCATACCCAAACTCAAAAAAATTATTAATCACACACGTGTATCGGACGGTTCTTGGTGTGGGTGCCTAGGCACCCAGGTGCCTTATGTAATTTTCCTATATATATATATAAGAAAGGAATGTAGTCCTAGTCAACAATGAAAATAGAGACTTACTTGAAAACTGAAATAGTAACCTACTTGAACATAGGAATGACACCCCTCTCGAAGACATAACAGTCTCAGAAGATAATTGTGTAGAGTTGCAGTAGAAAGAGCCTCAAGTTGCCTCGTCTGATTCCAGTCAGCACAGAGTCCATCACTGATACGAAAATGATCCCAATCATAACATTGGGCCAGTCCTCATTGGTTGAGTGAATACTAAACAGACTCTTCGAGCGGTCAGAAAGACCAGTTGTGGTTAGACCCAACCAGATTTGGTTCACAAAATAATACAATCTCTACCTTGAGTTGAATTCTTCCTGTAGCGAAAAAGAAGATTGCAATAATCTCCTCCATGATGGTCGCGCAAGCAATCCAAAATTGCAACATATCCAAACGGTGAACAAAAGCAAAATTCAATTGTGCCAACAATTGACATTGTTTTTTTAAAGGCTCCTCGATAAAGCATAGCCCAAATTGAAACTTCACCTTAGACTCTGTATATACGGATCTTGCCTAGTAACCTATAGTACACGATGAATCGTCAAAGAAATCACTAATGATTAATCTCATATGGATGTTGCCAATAATAGACACAATGGTTTGAATTGTAATGAACTCTAGCTTCAACAAAAAATATATAGAGCTGATGTTATAACTTCTCGTTGAAAACGATGATCGACTGAACAAGATATCATTGACGGAGATGGCATAGTATGACACTAGGGCATAACATCGGGTGGTGGGGTAAAAGTGCTAGCAAATCTAGCACTAGAATAGTTGCCAAGGTAGAGCACCAATTGACGCTCGGCATGACGTGGGTTATTGCCAAATTATTCGATATGTGGGATAGAGTTGAGGTTAGTCGAATCATCTAGAACAATAATATCCTAGATGTTACTCTCGATGCCACACAACAGCTGTCCCGGGAGTCTCCTACTCCCGAGGCAGCGGCTTTGAATTTGAACCAAGAGCTCTGATACTACTTGTTATAAAACGCATGGTCAAAAATAGATGGGAGACATGGATTTAACGTGAAATATCCTTGCAGAAAAACCACGGATATACGAAGAGGAATTCACTATATGAGGAGAATTATAAGCACGGAAAACTTCGACACATCTCAACTATGCCACTACATGGGTACATTTATATGATAGGGATCAAAGTTTCTAATGAAGAAAGGAATAGAGTCCTAATCTGCAATAGAAATAGAGATCTACTCGGAAACTAGAGCAGTAATATACTTGGTGACGAGGACAACACCCCGCTCAGAGACACAAAAGTATCAGAAGATAACAGTGTAGAGTTGTAGTCGGAAGCGGCTCAGGTAGCCATGTCTAATTTCAATCGGCGTAGAATCCATTACAGACATTAAGATAATCCTAATCATAACATCCGACCAGTCCTTGTTGCTTGAGTGAATAATGATGGGACTCTTCAAACGATCGAAAAGACCAACTGTACCCAATTAAATTTGGATCACAAAATATAACAAATATTTTATTTACTCCTTACATCCCTATTGAAAATCCGGAATCCGCGGCTTCTTTAACTTGTTTCACACAACAGTGACATTGGCCTTCCCATCGGCCATTTCAACTTTGCATTGTTCAGAATTGGCATTCTGGTCAGAGACAAACCGGCCCCAAAACCAATGCGTTCTCCACACTACACCCATCTTCTCAATCGGTACATTCTTGGTCTCCGGTAGGAAAACGGCGACGAACAACGTCATCACGAGCACCCATCCTCCGAAGAAATAGAAGAGCCCGAACCTCATGTGGCAGAGCATCGGGAGAAAGCCCTGCGCGGCGACGACGGTGCACAGCATGTTCACGGCCACGTTGATGCTCTGCCCCGCCGGCCGGATCTCCAGCGGGAAGATCTCGCTCGGCAAGAGGATGCCGAGCGGCCCCCACGACCACGCGAAGCCGGCAACGTAGACGCAGATGAACACAAGGATGGAGGCCGCAGATGTCCTCGGAATGGTCGCATCTCCGCTCGTCCCAAACTTCATACCAATCAGCGTTCCAATAATAACCTGTGTCATAAAATCGTGTCAACTTTTGTGTAACCTGAGAAGAGAGTACATGACGTAATGGAGTAGGTGTACATGATGTAAGTACAGTACCTGGCAAACAAGCATTTGGGCACCTCCCTGAAAGAAGAGCTTGCGTCGGCCGAGCCTATCCACAGTGGCGATGGACACGAACGTCGCGACGATGTTCACCAGACCCGTTATCACTGCCGACATGAGCGATGCATCCCCTCCGAGCCCGATCGTCTTGAACAGCACGGGCGCGTAGAACATGACGAAGTTGATGCCGGTGAGCTGCTGGAAGAAGGGGATGAGGACGGCCATGATTAGCTGCGGGCGGTACCTGCGCTCGAGGATGTCGCTCCACGGCCGCTTGACGGTGCCGGATACCTCGCAGGCAGCTGCAAGGTCCCTGTACTCATGGGTGATGTCGTCTGTGCCGCGGATGCGGCGGAGGACCCGTTGCGCCTGCCCGTGGTGGCCACGGTTGATGAGAGAGTTTGGCGTGTCGGGGAGGAAGAGTGAGCCTACGGTGATGATGCCAGACGGGACGGCGGCGAGGCTGAGGCTGACACGCCAGCCCCAGCCTCCTCTGATCTTGGCTGCGCCGTAGTTTATAAGATTGGCGGAGAAGATGCCGACGGTGATCATTAGCTGGAAGCCGATGTTCAGCGTGCCGCGGAGGCGAGGAGGCGCCATCTCCGACAGGTAAATTGGAACGGACTGCATTGGGAATGGAACAGAGAATGTATTACGCCCTCTGTTCATTTCTTCTGTGAATGAAGTTTCGGAGAGACTCCTCAACTTACCAGACCAGCGAAACCGACACCGACCCCCAAAAGAATGCGGCCAACGATGAGCATGGCGACGTTCTGGGCTGCGCCGTTGAGGGCGGCGCCGGTGAGGAACGAGACCCCACCGCCGAACATGGACCATTTCCGACCGAGCGAGCGCGCGACGGAAGCGACAAAGAACGAGGCCACGAGCGCGGCCAGGTACAGCGACGAGGTGAAAGCGGTGAGCAACTGGCTGTCGAATTTGCAGTACTGGCTGCTGCCCTGCGCCATTTGCTCTTTGTGGTACACCGACGGGAAGAATTTCTCAAGGAACGTGTCCATCGATGTCACGCCACCTGTATTATGTATGTGTACGCGCAAAGTGATATTACATTTTTTCTTTTTGCGAGGCAAAGTGATTTTACTTGATGGAGAGTTAAATTTGTTGTATGCAGCTTTGCATTCGTTCAAACATAGGTATGTCTAATAGCTTTAGGGTCCGCTCATATTGGTATTTAGTTTGTCTTTGACTTATAAATGTAGTAACTTGCAAAGAGAACTCTTTTATGATACCTTAAAATAAATATGAACCATTCAATCTATACGATCCAATGGTTCATATTAATTAGAATTAAGTTATACTACTGTCCATACTACTAGTATTAGAATCTTCAGAAAAGTAGAATTGTAAATAAAACAAGTGGTATAAGATTAATTTTCATAACTATAACAAACCTAGCTGCCGGCGTTTGCCAGCATCCTCCAGGTGGTGCTGGACAAGGTTGCCGGCGCATTTGCCCACTCCGCCCACATCAACAAGGGAGCGAACGACAAAATCACCAAGAGCGCCATCGAGTGCAATAATCTTGTTTTCTTTATTGCTAGTAGTATCCGAGTCGGTTTAACATGTACGAGTAGAGCATAGAGTAAGAAATCGAGTCTGTGGTAGAGTCCGTTTTGTAGTCAATATATTGAGTATAAGTAGCAAAGCAATGTAAATGAGAAAAAAAAATGAAGAGAGATCAGTTGTGATCAAGAAGTTGAGGGAAAGAAAAAGAAGAGAAGCAGAAGTGCTTTGGTTCCCGGGGAAAACTGATTGTGTTCGCATGCTTTATCGAGTGCTCAAAATCATCAAGAACCAAGGGTGCTTAAAGGTAACAAGTACAGGAGTACTTGAAGAGGCGGCAAAGTGGTTGTGGCCAAAGGCACTGGTGTTTGTAGTCAAAGTATCGAGTACTTGTAACTTGGTTATGAGTACGTGCAAAGCACAGCGGGAGCATGGTCGTAAATCTTATCAAGGAAGAGATATGAGCACGTACATAGCAGAGAAGGCGTGGTCGTTATGAGGATGTGCTGGTCATAACAAGGCTACGAATACGAGATGATAGGGAAGCGCAGTCACAAGCCAAAGTGGTTGTTACTTAGTTACAAATACGTGAACAGTAGCAAGGAGTGGTAGTAACCAACTGAGCGGTCGTAAATCAAAACGTTGTTGTAAACAAGCTACGACTGCTAAGACTGAAGCTTCAACGTGGTTATAAACATCAACTGGCCCAACAATTGGTATCAGAGCCTAAGGGGGCGAAGCAATGGCTAGCAAAGAGGTTGATCCAACGAAGTCTGGAGCGCTTGTCGAGACCACATGCAATGAGATCGATCTATCGAAGACAGGTGTAGTCACCAAGCCAACGGCAAGAAGCGTCTCGATCCCAATCCAATACCCGATGTTGAGTGAAACAAATTACGACATATGGACCATCAAGATGAAGATAATCTTGCATTCACTTAGGGTATTGTCAGCGGTCGAAGATGGAGACGACGATGGCAACAAGGATCAAGGTGCGATGGTGGCCATCTCGCAAGCAATGCCAGATGACACACTCAGGGAGATGCGAGTGGGTGAAGATCGCGTCAAGAAGGCACGCGCTCAAGTGCTCGAATGGCAACTGAGCAAGCTACAGATGGAAGACTCGGAGACGATCACCAAGTACTCCATGAAACTCACCACGCTGGTGGGTGAGATCCGTTCGCTCGGTGCAAAGCTGGAAGAGAGTGACATTGTCGAAAAACTACTCAGTTCAGTCCCAGATCGATTCCTCCAGATTATCGGAATGATCGAACAATTTGATAATGTCACAGCAGTGTCACTCACGGAGGCGACCAGTCATCTCAAAACCTTCGAGGAAGCACTTAAGGGTCGACAACACTCAAAGGACGAAGGAGAGAAGCTGCTCTTTACCCAAACTAAGTAGAAAGCGAGGAACTCGAAGACAAAGAAGGAGAGCTCTAGCAGCGCCGAGACAGGATGACATCACGAGAATGGTCGGGGATGTGACCACGGAGAAGACGATGGTGAAAGATCCCGTGACAAGTCACATATTAAGTGCTTTGAATGTGAGGAATATGGGCACTACGCACCAGAGTGCTGTAGCCACGTAAAGTGTTTCAACTGTGACAAGTCGGTCACTGTGCTTTGGACTGCCAAAGCAAGAAGGACGAGGAGGTAAACCTCACCCATGCTGAGGAGAATGTTGAGCCGGCACTACTTCTTTCCTTCTGTGTTGAAGAGACACCAGGCATGGTGATATTGAACGAGAAGAATGTAGTTCCTAAACTACGCATAGAGGAAGGCAGCGTCGATCACACTGATTGGTGGTATCTGGATAATGGAGCTTGAAATCACATGAAGGGAGGTCGCACCATGTTCCATAAGCTCGACGAGAAGATTTCAGGCAAAGTTAAGTTTGGCGATGGCTCCATGGTGAAGATAAAAGGCAAAGAATAAATGTTATAGTGCAAAAACGATGATCAGATGTTGATATCTGAGATTTATTTTATACCAAATTTATATAGTAACATACTTAGTCTTGGACATATGATAGAAGAAGGGTGCAGGGTGGTGCTGCAGGATGAGTTCTTGCATGTCTACGACAAGAACGATGATCTCTTAATGAAGGTGAAAAGATCTCCGAATCGGTTGTACTAGATTTCCTTGAAAATTTGTAAATTGGTTTGTCTGAAGAGTAGCCTAGAGGAGCCAGGCGAAAGCAAAAAAAGCAAGCTCGAGAGAGTGGTCAGAATGACGAGTACTAAGGGATAACTGCACCAAGCACAGAAGCCAGCAGCACAGGTCAAGGCTGTGGATTCCATGCACAGGGGGTGCGCATGGAGAGCAGGTCGGATGTACAGGGGGTGCGCAGATGCTCGAAAGGTTTCGACATGCAGGGCGCAGGAGGTGTCCCAAACTATCCCAGGCATCTCGAGAAGATACGAGTACCAGAGGAGTTTCAAGTAACCGAAAGCTTTCAAGTGCGAAGTTAGAAGTGTATGGTCGAACTTCAAGTTTGAGTGTGCAGTCTAGGTTGAAGGAACAGAGTACGCAGCAGTCGGATGTTCTGGAGCATGGAGTGTTCGGAGGTTGCGTGGTCGAAGCCAACAATGGTATCAGCACACATCACGAGAACCAGCAGGTCTCATCGAACGAAAAGGATGACACATCCCTGCGGGAGACAGAGCAAAAGGAAATTTTCGAGCAAGGAAAGTAATCATCCAGGCAGGCCCCCGATGCATGTGTCAGGCACAGTGAGTAGCAGTCGGGAGCATTTGCAGGCACATATGTTCACATGCGTGTAACTGGGGCAAATCGCAATGGCTCGGGACAACCAGGAGACAAGTCCCACAGGCACCCAGAAGGCAGAGGAAGGTCTCACGAGCATGCAACAGTCCCACGCTCAAGAGAAAGATGTCACCCGACAGTGGAGGAAGAGCGGGTAGGTGTGGATGCCAGTGCGGCAATAGTGGAAGACGAAGGGACTGGAAGGCTCAGGTAATGGCAAAGCCAAGATGGCTATGGGAGCAAGTGCTCCAGCCCAGGCAAGCATGCAAAGGAAGATGTGTTCAGTCCAGGTGTGAGACGCAGTAAGCGTTGGTTTGTGCGAGGCTCGGGATGGAGCAAGCACATGCTATAGGATGGTGTCGACCTAGGAAGGAACGATGTGCGGGAATGCAAGAAAAGGATGGAAGATGAGAGAAGATCAGCATGATCAAGTTCTAGAAGTTAAAAGAGAAGATCGGCATGATCAAGGTGAAGAAACAAGAATAAGGGGGTGATTGCTGGAAAGAATCTTGTTTCCTTTGTTGCTAGTAGTATCCGAGTCGGTTTCACATGTATGAGTTGTGTCCGTATACAAGTATACGAGTAAAAGATAGAGTAAGAAACTGAATTGGTGGTTCCATTTTGTAGTCGATATATTGGGTATAAGTAGCAGAGCAATGTAAATGAGAAAAAGTGAACAAGAACAATCGGTTTTGATTGAAAAGTTGAGGGAAAGAAAAAAGAAGCGAAGAGGAAGTGCTTTGGCTCCTGGGAAAACAGACTATGTTCGCATGCTTTATCGAGTGCTCAAAATTATCGAGAACCAAGGGTACTCGAAGGTAACGAATACAGGAGTACTCGAAGAGGCGACAAAGTGGTCATGGTCGAAGGCGTTGGTGTTTGCAGTAGTATCGAGTACTCGTAACTCAGTTATGAGTATGTGCAAAGCGTAGTGGGAGTGTGGTCGTAAATCTTATCAAGGAAAAGCTACAAGCACATACGTAGGAGAGAAGGCATGGTAGTTATGATGACGTGCTGGTTCTAACAAGGCTACGAGTACAAGATGATCGAGAAGACGCAGTTGCAAGCTGGAGTGATCGTTACTCGATTACGAGTACATGCATAGCAGCAAGGAGTGGTCGTAACCAGCTGAGCGGTCGTAAACCACAACGTGGTCATAAACAAGCTACGACTACTAAGATCGAAGCTTCAATGTGGTCGTAAACATCAACTGGGCCAACAAGGTGGTGGATCACATCAATGACCTCCAGACGTGGCTGTACGGCGTCATGACCTACATCTACACCTACGTCGACGGCTTTGACAAGCCAGAGCATAAGAAGGCCATGGACAAGGTGCTGCAGAAATCCACCGAGCTCCCTAGCCATCATCACTCACCTCGAGATCATGCTGGAGCAAGTCTCCAAGCTAAACAGCTCCACGACTGTGAGCCGCCAGCTTCTTAGGTGGCAGATCAGCGAGGCGGCTGAGGAGGAAAGTAAGCCCCAGTTTCTGGCCATTAATAATAAGTTCACGGAGTTCAGCAACGTGACAAATGCAAGCCGCCATCTCCTACGGACATGCTAGACGAGCTCACCGAGATGTCCCACGACACCAAATGCATGTACACAGTGGTTGTAGACTCACATGAACACTCTAATCTACTCAAGACACATAGGAGATTTGCACTGCATCAATCTACTACAACTTGTCTATTTTCTCTTCTATTTATAGACTCAGATTACAATTTACACAGGCAAACAAACTGCCTGAAACTTTTGGCCATGGTCCCACTGATTTCGTACTAACAGAATGCCCGAGATCCTTGATGACTCCGCAATCTGCGCAATACCCGAACGACACAGTCTTCTAACCAACTAATAGCTAGTGGATACGCCTGGTACGTCAGACATACTGCTACTTGACCAGATCTACGACCGCACACGGACTTGACAATCTTCGAGTCCTTCTTCAACCACACCTTGTCGACCATAGTGCCTCGACCATGCCACACGATCACGGCTGTTTCAACCATAGTGACTTCGACCGCTTCACCAATCACGGCTTGTCGACCATATCTTCGACCACGGCTTCTTCAACCGCTTCACCGACCATGGCTTGCCTACCAGCATCTCCATCCACATAGGTCTTTCGAGCACCGACTGGCTCACTATAGCTTATTGAGAGACCATGTGGAGGTGACCCCATGTTTGTGATGAGTAATTGAGCCTTGTTTTAGAAAGATTAAGTTTGGTTTGTGCTGTTTCTGCAAAGTTGTACGCCCTAGCGAGTGGTCGGAAGGGTTTATGACCACGTTGTCAGCGGTTGGAAGCCAGCAGACGGATTTACAACCACGTTGTGGGTCGGCTAAAAGATTTACGACCACGTTGTCAGAAGTCGGAGGCATCGGCTAACCACGGTCCGAAGTCGGAGGCTTCGGCAAACCATGGTCGGAAGTCAGAGGCTTCGACTGACCGTGGTCGAAAGATGAAGGCTTCAGCTAGCCGTGGTCGGAAGTCGGCATTCGGGTCTTCGACTACGTTGGGAAGTCGGCAGACTTCGACCACGACCACGTTGGGAAGCCAGAAGAGTCTTCGATCACATTGCACGTGGTCTAAAGGGGTTTCGACCATGGTAGAACACAATGAACATGGTCGGAAGGTGCTCTGATCACGTTGAATGAGGTTGGAAGGTGCTTTGACCACAATGAAAAGTGTTGAACGTGGTCAGAAGCGGTTGCGATCAGCTCTGGGAAGTCATAGCAACTGACTTAGTGGTCGGAAGTGGTTGCGATCAGCTTGGAGTGGTTGTAGCCTGGGCTAGCGATGGTCGTAACCTCTGGTAATCGGTCGTATGGACTTTTGGGGTGGTTGTAACAATCTAGGATGTGGTTGTAGGCCTTGAGCGTTGCCTATCTTGTGAGTTCAACCGGTCGTAGGTGATTTACGACCATCTGGGATTGATTTACAAGTACATTCTAATGATGCAGATTTATGTTCATGATATTTTGTGCAGTGCTATGTGATGGTTTGCTTGTCTGTGTGGTTGCAGGACTTCGGAGTTAGGTCATGGTAAGGCGTTGGAGGACTGGGACTAGGCACAGGAGGTGTTGAGGTCCAGACGGTCAGGAGACACCGAAGATGATCAAGGCTAGCGAGATGGTTGCAAGCCAGGACGACGAGGAACCGGAGCTGGAGCCGCCGGAGGTGGACACGACAGGCAACGACGAGGTGGACCGGGACTAGGCTCAGGGAGGAGTCAAGGTCCAGACAGTCGGATGCCGGATACGGTCATGTGCAATGACGAGTGGACCGAGACTAGGCTCAGAAGGAGTTGAGGTCCAGTCAGCCAGATGGCAGGCGCGATCGTGTGAGGACAACAAGGCAACTGGAAGTTTCCGGGAAGGTGTAGGAGGGGCATTTTGGAGAAATGCTTAAAGCCTGCAAAGGAAACTGCTTTCTGTTAAAGCACTGGAGTCTGTTGGTGATAACGGGTAAAGCTATGTAAAACCCAGTGTTAGTTGGGGGTTAACGGGTTATCCCCTGGTATCTGAAGGCTAAAAATAGAGAAGGTAGAGCACGAGTGCTCGGTGAGGTTGTTCCCGAGAAGCTCTGCGTTCTCTTTCTATCTTGTGTAAGTTGTTCTTTTGGTTTGAGAGCTTGCACTCCAGGATGGAGTGGCTGTAGAAACCTCCATGAATAAAATCATTCATCTCTGCGCCTCTATTTAAGCTGTGTTATCTGTTTGTTGCCTATATGTTTTGAGCATTCTTTCCCCTTTTATCTTTTTGCTCTTTTGGCTTCTGGCTTAAGTCTTTATTTTTGGTTGCTTTGTGGTGATCTGACTTGCTTTGAACTGGGAATCATCCTCAAAGCCATATTGGCTAGTCTATTCCTGAGAGCACAGTCTGATAGCAGTTCTTGGCCATGTGGTCTTGCGCCTCGCTGGTTCCTCTGTTTCATTTTCGACCAAGCCACTCTTTTTGTTCTCAGCAATGAAGCTTCGACCTCTCTAGATTTTCTAGGCCAGAGGATGTGGTCCTGCTGTGTTTGAAGTCTCATGGCCAATTGATCCGTGAATCAAAAGTTATTCTAAAATCAGATCCTGCGGTCGTGCGCTTCTTCCTCCTCTGTTACACTTCCGACCACGTAGTAAACACTTTTGCTCTATTTTTGGCCTTGAAGTTTTGTTGGTCTGTTTTCTAGTTTTTCAGTGAATCATCTGTTTTCAACCCGGTTGTCTAATCGACCACTAGTTGGCTTTCGACCACTCTGTTACAGACAGATGACTGCTCGGATGTTTCGTCCTCAGCAGAGTATTTTGACCGCTCTGAACTTCTTTCGCCAGTGTTTATTCTGGTCTGTTCTTTTGGTTTTCTAGTGAGCATTCAATCTTTGTCTTCATAACTCTGTAGCTATTGGAGAAGAAGGATTGTGTGAATACTTGGGGAGGTTTTAAGGCACCATTCGCCCCCCCTCTGTTGCCTGTTCGGTCCTAAAAGTGGTATCAGAGCCGGTTAGCTCTTTGCTATAGGTCTTAACCAATCTGTTGAGCCACGGCAACAGACAAGTATTCCACCAAGCCCCTCTCTTCGATGGGATCGACTATCCCTTTTGGAAGAGTAGGATGGATTCTTACATACAGGCTCAGGGTTATGCAATCTGGAGAAAGGTGAAAACTCAGTTTGTTGTTCCTGCTGATGAGAACATCACAATGGCGAATATGCCAGATGTGGAGGCAAATGCTAGGGCAAGGAACATCATTATCCAAGATCTTAGCAGAAACGAATTTGATCGTATTTCTCATCTTTCGTCGGCCTACGATATTTGGGTGACCCTCGATGCATACCATGAGGGCACTACCCAAATCAAAACCGTACGACAGGACCAATACAAGTGAGAGTACAACAAGTTTGAGATGCTCACTGGTGAGTCCTTAGACGAGCGCTTTGCAAGGTTTCACAAGATTTTGAGCAACCTCCGAGCAGTTGGTCTCACATACCCTAACTCGGATAACGCTCGCCAAATGCTTTCTACTTTAGACCTGCGAGTTTGGGAGATGAAAGTGACCACCATCAAGGACACGACTGATCTCTCAACTTTGACTCTTGATGCGTTGTACTCACGCCTCAAGACTCACGAGATTGACATTGTCTCTTGCAAGTCAAAATCACAGTCGATGGCTTTGGTCACTGATCCCAGTCCTACCTCCGGAGCATTTTCTGATGGTGCTTCTGGTTTTTCCTTAGCTGCACTCTGTGAGATTAGTGATGATCAGATTGAGCAGCTTCCAGAGAACGAACTAGCCCTCTTAGGCAGAAAATTTTCACATACTTACAAGAGGGTTAGGGAGAGAGAGAGAGGAGGGCCCGTGATTTGCTTTAAGTGTGGTGGCCCCAACCACATGCGAGCAAATTGCCCCAAGCTGGAGAAGGGCAAGAACGACTACGGTGGTGTGAGAAAGAATGACTACATCAACAAGAACCATAACAAGAAGCCCCCAGCTCGTGCCCAAGGAAAAGAGAAGAAGTACCGCAATCTTGGCAAAGCCAAGAAGCTCTTCCACTGCGTCCTCACCGCCTTCGACGACATCAACTTCAGCGACATGGAAGGATGGAGTGACGACGATGGCAAGGACGATCATGACAAGGACACCAAGGACAGTGACGACTTCATCGGCATGTGCTTCATGGCCAATGAGACCGACATTAGTAATGATGATCTCTACTCTGACTCGATGAGGTAGGCCCATCCTACGACTAGCTCAACGATGCATTTCTCAAGCTAGGGAAATTTTATGCTATATCTAGAGCTAGGTGTGGTGACCTAGAGAAGGAGGTAGAGAGCTTGTCATGGGAGCTTAGTTCACTTAAATCTGTTGCCTCCCGTGATGATTGTGATGTGTGTACTTCTTTATTATATGATATGGAGAAGCTAAGGACCTCTCATGATAGTGTGTTTACTGAACTTGACTTGCTTAAGGTGGAGAATGTTAGACTGCTAGCTGAGGTAGAGATGACTAGAGTAGCATCTATTTCATCTTATTCTGTTGAGACTATTTTCTGCACCTCATGTGAGGATAAGGACAATGCTTTTAGAGGTCTTTACACCATGCTTCTGGATCTGCCTGAAACTTGTGAAAATTTGCCAATTTGAAGATTAACTTAAAAAAGGCATATCATAAAATTCCTGAAATGAAAGCTGCTTTGCTTGAGCCCATTATTTCTTGCGCCAATTGCCCTAAATTAACTACTGAACTTGAATTTGTCTCTAAACAATTCCAAGACATGTGTGATTATAACAAGAAATTGGCTCAATATGCTTCTAAGCCACTTGTTAGCTCACCATGCAATAATTGTGAGAAACTAAAATCTGATTTGGTTGCATTGGATGAAAAATGTGTAAAGCTAACTAAGGACCTGCTAGAGAAGTCACAATCAGCTTGCTCTTTCTGTGCTAAGGTGGGGGAGAAGTCTAAGGACATGGTAGAGACTCTTAGAAAGAGCTACGAGGACCAAATGGCTAGAATTAAGACTGCCCCTTGCGTGTCCTACAAAGCCCTCAAAGTTGAGGCAGTCATGCACAAGGAGAGATATGCATGTGCCATTCATTCTTCAGCTGTTGGTTCTTCTTCCTCTCATGTTGTCTCTTCTTCATCTTCTCCCAGCTCTTCTTGCGCTTCTATCTTTCAAGAGTGTCAGTATGTTATGAACACTCTTGAAAGATTTGTTGGAGGCAAGAAAAAGCTGAATCTTATTCTAGACAAGTCCATGATTTGTAAGTTCAATCAAGGTCTAGGATATGATTTCCTAGAGGATGTGAGGAAGCATCCACCTACTGTTCTCAGACCTATAGCAGCAGGTGTGATTTTGAGGTCAAGCCCAGAACCAAGAAAGTTGAGTTTAAATCTGCAGGCTTTGTCCAATTGATCTCTGATAATAAGGTGGTACCACCTGTTGCTTCGACCTCTCAGAAGGTGCAGCCTCATCATGCTATTTCTATCTCCCGAAAGGTGAAGTTTCATTGTACCTTCTGTCAGAAGGATGGACATAGTGTTGAGAGATGCTTCGGGCATGCCAAAATCACGCGGGGAGACCGTGTTCGTGCTCTTAGGCATATTCAGGGTCAGCCCCAGACTCTGAGTGACCGAAGACCAACACGAGGTCTAGAGTTGCAGAAAACTCTTTTGAGGTGTTTAGGCAGCATTATGGACTTGGTTTTTCTGCTTCTGGCTTTGGTCCTCGTGCTGCTTTTAGTCGGGATATCCACCGTCCTGAGGGTAGATCTCATTTTCCCCATCGAAATAGCTATCCACGGCGTGATCAGCATGTTGCTGTTGGTCAGACTCGCTCTTCTATAGCAGTCGGACCCAGCAATAGCTTTAGATCTGCTCGTAGACTTTCTGGCTTTCTGAGAAACGGAGAGCATAGGGTAGTTAGAGGTCAGTCAGGCATTACCGCCTCCTCTGCTCATCATGTGACTCAGTACTGGGTTCCCAAGTCAGTTCTCATTTACCCCAGTACTGAGCCACAGATGTCGCTCTTTTGTTGACTCAGGTCTACCGGGCTGGGAAGGAAGAGGTTTGGCTTGTCGACTCCGGCTGTTCTCGACACATGACCGGAGACTCCCGTTGGTTCTCTTCCCTAGTCCAAGCTCCAGGTGATGAGACGATTACCTTCGGAGATGCCTTGTCTAGACGAGTCATCGCTAAAGGTACTGTGCGCATTAATGATTCATTTATTCTTAAGGATGTTGTCTTAGTGAGTAAGCTGTAGTATAATTTGCTTTCTATTTCTCAGCTTACTGATGACAATTTTGAGGTAAGCTTTAAGAAAAATGCTTGCAAAATTCTTGATTCTTCAGGGAGTCTTATTTGCGGGATTTCTAGATTTGGGAGGATCTTTTGTGCTAATTTTGTTGAGTCTTCTGGCAATCCTCTCAGGTGCTTAGTTGCGTCAGAGTCCCATAATATCGCCTTTTGGCATAGGAGACTTGGTCATATTGGCTTTGATCATTTGACTCGAGTTAGCGGCCACGATCTCATACGTGGTCTACCCAAACTCAAGATGCTCAAAGACTTAGTTTGTGCTCCTTGCCGACATGGCAAGATGGTTGCTGCTTCTCATCCTCGAGTCACTATGACTATGACCGATGCACCAGGCAGCTTCTTCACATGGACACTGTTGGTCCAGCTAGAGTGCAGTCGGCGGGAGGGAAGTGGTATGTTCTTGTCATGGTCGATGACTTCTCGAGGTTTGTTAGGTGTTTTTCTTAGCCTCGAAGGATGAGACATTCAGTCATTTTCGGGGTTTATTTAGTAGGCTTTCTGTTGAGCTCCCTGGTACCTTACGAGCGATCCGCAGTGATAATGGCACGGAGTTCAAGAATTCCTACTTTGAGAAGTTCTGTAATGAGACAGGTGTAGAGCATCAGTTCTCTTTTCTGCACGTCCCCCAGCAAAATAGCGTCATGGAGAGGAAGAACCGTACCTTGGTCGAAATGGCTAGGACGATGCTTGACGAGTACTCTACACCTAGGAAGTTTTGGGTTGAGGCTATAGCCACCGCGTGCCATGTTTCAAACAGAGTTTTTCTGAGGGCACACTTGCATCACACTTCTTATGAGCTGAGATATGGGCGAAAGCCCAGTGTTTCTCATTTTCTCGTATTTGGTTGCAAGTGTTTTATCTTGAAGTCTAGAAACCTAGATAAGTTCGAGTCACAATCTTATGATGGTATCTTTCTGGGTTACTCGACTTCTTCGTAGGCTTATAGGGTCTGGAACTGCAAATCTAGCAAAATGGTAGAGACCTGTGACGAGGCTAATCCTGGCACTAGGCCCGACATCTCAGGTTCTGTAGAGCAGTCTGAGACCATCTTTGTAGATGAGGAGGATGGAGATGAGGGTTGTCTACCTGATCCAATCCACCTTTCCCCTGAGGAGCCGCTTCTTCCACCGCACCTCAGGGAGATCAACCCATTCCTTCCAGATCTTCTAGAGCTAGTGGCTCTGTTCCTACCTCATTAGTTCATGGGGTAGAGGCCACTTCCTCTTCTCATCCAGGACCTCCCTGTCATATTCAGAATAGGCATCCTTCATAGCAGATGATAGGAGATCTTTTTGAGCGCGTCACACGCTCAAAATCCGGCTTGTCTCACTTCTGTCTGCATTCTACCTTTGTCGCCTCCTTTGAGCCCAAGGATGTCTGTCATGCTCTTTTTGATGAGTCTTGGGTCAATGCCATGCAGAGGAGTTAGAAAATTTCAAGAGGAACAAGGTCTGGAAGCTTGTTGAGCCCCCTAGAGGTCATAATGTCATAGGTATCAAGTGGATCTTCAAAAACAAACAAAATGAGGATGGGGTAGTCATTCGAAATAAGGCTAGACTGGTAGCTCAGGGTCTCTCCCAAGTTGAGGATTTAGATTTTGAGGAGATCTTTGCCCCTGTAGCTAGGCTAGAGGCCATTAGGATCTTGCTTGCGTTTGCAGCGTCTAAGGGCTTCAAGTTATACCAGATGGATGTCAAGAGTGCCTTCCTTAATGGGTATATTGAGGAAGAGGTCTATATTAGACAGCTTCCAGGTTTCGAGAACCCTAAATATCCAAACCATGTCTACAAGCTTTCCAAAGCCTTGTATGGACTTAAGCAAGTTCCTAGAGCTTGGTATGAGAGGCTAAGTCCTATTTGTTGAGTCATAGGTTTGAGATGGGTAAAGTAGACAAGACCTTGTTCATTCGTAGGAATGACAATGACCTTCTTCTCGTCCAGATTTATGTGGATGACATTATCTTTGGTGGCTCATCTCATGCTCTGGTTTATCAGTTTTCTTATGTCATGAGCATAGAGTTTGAGATGAGCATGATGGGTGAGTTGAGTTTCTTCCTCGGCTTTCAAATCAAGCAGACTTGGGAGGGTACCTTCTTGCATCAAGGCAAGTACACTCGAGACCTCCTGAGACACTTTGACGTGAGTGACAGCAAGCCGGTGTCAACTCCAATAGCAACATCAGCTTCACTCGATCTAGATGAAGATGGCGAGCCGGTAGATCAAAAGGAGTACCAAAGCATGATTGGCTCCCTCCTGTACCTCACAGACTTGAGGCCAGACATACACTTCGCCGTATGTTTGTGCACTCGATTCCAGGCCTCTCCTCGCGTATCTCACTGCCAGGTGGTGAAGCGCATCTTCCGGCACCTCTGAGCTACCTTAGACAATGGTATCTGGTATTCTTCATCTTCTTGTCTTTCCCTCAGAGCCTTCTCTGATGCAGACTTTGCTGGCTGTAGGATAGATAGGAAGAGCACTTCTGGCACTTGCCAATTCATTGGCACTTCTCTTGTCTCCTGGTCTTCTAAGAAGCAGTCCAGTGTTGCACAATCCACCGCAGAGGCCGAGTATGTTGCTGCCGCTAGCTGCTGCAGTCAGATAATTTGGATGATGTCGACTTTGCGGAACTTTGGGTTAGTCATAAATAGTGTTCCACTCTTCTATGATAACACTTCTGCTATTACATTGCCAAGAACCCAATACAACACTCTAGGACCAAGCACATTAATATCAGATATCATTTTCTTAGAGACCATGTAGAGAAGGGTGACACAGTGCTCCAGTTTGTAGAGAGTGACCTTCAGTTGGCCGATATCTTTACCAAGCCTTTAGATAGCTCGAGGTTTTCGACCTTGCGGGGAGAACTTGGGGTGGTCTGTCCTTATGGTTTATTGTGAGGGGGAGCTTCTTGCTTTTATGTATCTCATTATTTATATGCTCCTGTTTTATTCTGTTTCATTCTGTTGCATGTCATGCGGGTGCATTCGGGTTAGTCTTCCTAGCATTAGACTAGAATGGTTCTCTTTCTCAGTTGCTTAGACTTCCTCCTCTCATCTAATGATTCTAGGATGCTTCTTAAGCTGTATCTCTTCTCACTAGGTTGAGTTCACTCACTTCTTATAGGTCTAGCGAGGGTTAGGCCTCCCTTGGGTAGACAAGGAACGTGTTTACTCCGTAGTTTGTTAGAAGACCAGCTGATAGTCCTAGAGTCATATGGGGAAGATGAGAGTCGGTCTGAGCCATAGTTTTCTCTGCATCTTATCTATGCTTTAAGGACTGCCTTTTCTGATTTCTTTGCTAGCTTCTTTCCTCTTGTTTATTGCATTGGTTCAGGGGGAGTTCATTTGGGATTTGCTAGATATTAATGATGACATAACTCAACTTGAACTAGAAGTGCTTCACATGTTGAGGGGGAGATGGATTTTCTTGCATTTCATGTCATTTAATTTCAGCATTGTGCATTGTAATATAACTACATGGAGCCTTGATTATTATCCTTTTATGACATGATAAAACTGCATTACTTCTTGCCATGATTTGTGCTAGGGAGGTTGATTTATTATGACTTTATATGTGTAGTTTAGTCTTTGCCATGATAGGTTGATTAAATGTGCACAACTTGAATGAAACCATGTCATATTAGATCTTGTGACTAGACTGTCTCTAGTTATCCTTTTATGATTCTTGCCATGTCAAATAGGCTGAATTAAGTCTTGAATCTATGTTGAGCTTTAGATTGAGCTATACTAGGTCTCTAGTGAAACATGAGTTAGCATTAACTCTTTGTTCTTGAACTAAATTCAGAAAATGCAAAAAGATCTCTTTTGTGTGAAAAACTGATCTCACCAATTTTTTCTCATGAGACTGCTTGCCATTGCACTAGACATGAACTCAGGGGAGTTTTAGATTACCAAGATCATTTCTTAAGCTTATTGCTTGAAATGGTCACATAAGGCGTGAGATTTAGCACATGACTAAGCGACAAACAATTTGGTCGGAAACAACCTTGAATTTCTAAAAGGAAAATCATGTCAAATGTGCTAAATTTGCTCAACTACAAAAAGACCAAGTACTTGAACAAATGTCTCATTCTTGAACTTGTAGCACTCTAAATTGACTCAATGTCAGCTTCTTGGTTTCACTTAGAATATTGACATGGCTTGACTCATCCTTGGATACCACTAGCTAGACTTCGATCTCGAATAACTTGACATGCTAAGCAATCCATCTAAATTCAGATTATGGCTTATTTGGCTTTAGCTTGTCTATATATAAATTGTCATGATCTAGATAGCACCTTCCTTTGTTATGGCTTGGTGTAATATTCCAAAGGTCATTTTGGATAATCTTCATGGCTCCTGATGCTTAAAATGGATAAAATACAGTCACTTCATTTAACTCATTTTCTATTTTCCTCCTTGCATCTTGATGATTTTATTGCCAAAAGGGGGAGAATAATGGAGAAAAAGGCACAAAAGGGGAAAATTAAATTTCTGGAGCTTTTGAGGAAAATTGCTCTTTCTGGTTTTGCTTCATTTTCCCTTCTGTCAACATGGTCTTGAGTCTCTCTGTCACCCTTGTTAGACCATGTCTGACTCTCTTTTAAAAACAAAAAAACAAACTCATCTTCATGCTTTTTCTGGGTTTGTCAATATACTCATCAAGGGGGAGATGACAAACCATGTGGAGGTGATTCCATGTTTGTCATGAGTAATTGACCCTTGTTTTAGAAAGATTAAGTTTGGTTTGTGTTGTTTCTGCAAAGTCATACGCCCTAGCGAGTGGTCGGAAGGGTTTACGACCACGTTGTCAGCGGTCGAAAGCCAACAGACGGATTTACGACCATGTTGTGGGTCGGCTAGAAGATTTACGACCACGTTGTCGGAAATTGGAGGCTTTGGCTAACCATGGTCAGAAGTCGGAGGCTTCGGCTGACCGTGGTCGGAAGTTGGAGGCTTCGGCTAACCATGGTCGAAAGTCAGAGGCTTCGGCTAACCGTGGTCGGAAGACGGAGGCTTCGGCTAGCTGTGGTTGGAAGTCGGCAGTCGGGTCTTCGACCACGTTGGGAAGTCGGCAGACTTGGACCACGTTGGGAAGTCGGCGGACTTTGACCACGACCATGTTGGGAAGTCGGCAGACTTCGACCTCGACCACGTTGGGAAGTCGGAAGAGGCTTCGATCACGTTGCACGTGGTCTGAAGGCGTTTCGACCACGGAAAAACACAATGAACGTGGTCGAAAAGTGCTCCGATCACATTGAATGAGGTCGGAAGGTGCTTCGATCACAATGAAAAGTGTTGAACGTGGTCGGAACCGGTTGCGGTCAGCTTTGGGAAGTCGTAGCGACTGACTTAGCGATCGGAAGTGGTTGCGATCAGCTTGAAGTGGTCGTAGCCTAGGCTAGCGATGGTTGTAGCCTTTGGTAATCGGTCGTATGGACTTTTGGGGTGGTCATAACAATCTAGGATGTGGTCGTAGGCCTTGAGCGTTGCATATCTTGTGAGTTCGACCAGTCGTAGGTGATTTACGACCATCTGGGATTGATTTACGAGTACATTCTAATGATGCATGTTGTGGCTACAGACCAAACAGAGAGAGATGGTAGTGGAGAGTGATGAAGATGAATGTACTGGCCTGGGCCTTCCCCATAGCCTGTATTCATATATATATATACACATGGGGAGTGCTTTTACAGCTATACCCTTACACCTGGTTATCCCTTCTGGGGGCAGTTATGTCATTACACATGGCCTATTCTGGGCCTCATAATCTCCTACCAGGCCTGCTGGGTTTAGGTGGGGGCCACCCCTACGACAGGAGCCTCTCATGGTGAAGGGCTTCACAGGGCCGAAGCCATGTCGCCGAGTCCTTTGGCCCCCTCCGTCCCCTGCGGCCTGTGAATTCCTCCAAGCTTGTGGCTGGGGAGCCTGAAGTCTGGGATGGTGGTAGCGGAGGCTGGCGCCTGAGTCGAAGCAGGCGCGCGCGCTCCGTCCCCTACCCTTCGAACTGGTGGCAGCGAAGCTAGCGCCTAGTCGAAGTAGACGCGCGCGCTCCGTCCCCTACCCGTCGAACGGGTGGCAGCGAAGCTGGTGCCTAAGTCGAAGTAGACGCGTGCGCTCCGTCCCCTACCCTTCGAACGGGTAACCTAGGCATGGTTTTAGCCCCATTGTAACTTAGGCTATGATATGAAATCCTTGTCGACCGAATCTTTAATTCTAGAGGAAGCATGGTTTTAGCCCCAAAAACTAGGAAGAAAGGAATTTCACCTGCTGCCCAACTAGGAGTCATGCGAATTACCAATAATACCAAAGGTAATTTTTGTACCCAAGCCCCCAAGCACTTTACAAGCTAGTCGAAGACCCGAGTTTTAATCCCTTGTATTATTTGAACATTCACTCTTTCAACTAGCCCATTGCTTTGGGGATGGGCAACAGAGGCAAAACATAACTTGGTACCCAATTCCTCGCAAAATTCTTAGAACTTTGCACTCGAGAAGTGCTTATCGTTATGTCTAATTATTCGACTTAGTACCCCAAATCGAGTAATCACACTCTTCATCATGAACCTTTTAGCGGCTTCCATTGTTATCCTAGTACGGGTTCGGCTTCAATCCATTTTTTGAACATATCAATATTTACAAAAAGAAATTCGAAGCCCCCTGGTGCTTTTGGGAACGATCCTAGAATGTCAAGACCCTAGGTCACAAAAGGCCAAGATAAAGGTATAGTCTGTAGAGCCTGAGCTAGTTGGTGTATTTGCCTGCAATGAAACTAGCATTGTACACACTTCTTAACCAACTCTTTGGTGTCACTAAGGGCTGTTGGCCAGTAAAAACCTTCTTAAAAGACTTTTTCGATCAGTGTTTTGTATGAAGCATGTGCTCCACAGATGCCCCCATGTACATCATAAAGGAGTTGTAATCTTTCTTTCCGCGATATGGATCACATGAGAACGTCTTGAGTGCTCTGTTTATAGAGTATCCCTTCAACCAAATTATACACTGCGGGATAAACAATCTGCTTCGAGATCATCGTCAGGACTAAACCCTTCTAAAGATACTCGTAGATAGGCTCCATCCAGTATCCTCATAATCGAGTGAGGCTATCTCATTTCCACCAGAGACGGCATCTGGAGTTGTTCCAAGAACACTCCTATTGGTACTTGTGATCGGGAAGAAGCCATTCGAGCCAACTGGTCAGCGAGAAATAAATCCTTTCAAGGGATACATTGTATCTCGAAACCAAAAAAATGTCTCTCAAGCTTTTTGACTTCCAACAAGTACTGAGACATGGTCGTACTAGAGTATTGGTACTCTTTTTTGACCTAATTCATATCTAATTGAGAGTCTCCTCTCACAAGTAATCGACAAATCTTGAGTGCTTTTGCGACTCGTATGCCAGCCAACAACCTTCATATTTAGCCACGTTATTAGTGGCTAAAAAGTTTAATTGAACGACATACTTTAAGGTCTCTCTTATAAAAGATTCTAGGACCACCTCAGCCCCTGAGCCACCAAGTGTGACCCATCAAATTACATCGTACACTGGTCGTGGGAAGCGTACTGGGATCATGAATAGGTTCTGGATTTGTATATTCGGCGACAAAGTCTACCAAGATCTAGGATTTAATGACCATTCAGGATACAATTGGAGGTCAAACTCCCCAAATTCTACCAGCCATTTGGCCATGCGTCCTACTGCTTGCCTGTTCTAGAGGACCACTCCTAAGGTAAACTCAAATGGCACAACAATTTTGTGCACCTAAAAATAATACCTTAGTTTTCTCGAAGACATGAGGAGGATATATAAAAGTTTTTCAACCTGAGGGTAGCGCTCCTTCGACCCGTGTAAAACTTCGCTTATTTAGTAAACTAGTTGTTGGATGCTCTCGCGTTCTATGACCAGTACTGCACTTACTACCTATGGCGTGGTAGCTAGATATATTAAGAGCATCTCTTTTGGTTTCAAAGAATCCAAATTAGGAGCCCTCATAAGATATCTCTTGACATCCTCAAATGCATCATTAGCCTCTTTCAATCACTCGAACCTCTCATGCTTACTTAGAAGTTTGAAGAAAGGAAGTCTTTTTTCTCCCAGTCGTGCGATGAAACAACTTAAAGCTGCCATGCACCCTGTGAGTTTCTGGACTTTTTTCTTTGTGGTTGAAGGGTGCATTTGCTCAATGACCTTTATCTTTTCAGGATTTGCCTCGATACCACTTGCCGAAACAAGGAATCTGAGCAATTTTTCCAAAGAAACTCTAAATACACACTTCTTAGGATTGAGTTTCAAGCGGTGTTTTTTGAGGTTATCGAAAGTTTCCTACCGGTCTGAAATGTGATTAAGTCATTTAATGCTCTTTACGACTAGATCATCAACATGGGCTTCCAAATTTTGGCCTGGTTGAAGGACAAAAGTCAGTTGCTTCAAAAGTTGAAAAGTCATACTAGCATTTTTCAAACCAAATGGCATTTTGACATAACAAAATATTTCAAATGGTGTGATAAACCCAGTCTTCTCTTTATCCTCTAGAAACATACTAATCTGATGATAACCAGAGTATGCATCTAAAAACTTAATATTTCACAACCAGCAGTGAAGTCAACCAATTGATCGATATGGGGAAGTGGAAAATCATCTTTTAGATAAGCTTTGTTAAGATCAGTATAGTCTATACACATACACCACTTACTGTTACACTTCTTAATCATTACATGGTTAGCCAACCACTCTAAGTGATTGGTTATAAAGCCTGTTTTTAGCAGCTTGTCCAATTCAGACCGAATAGCCTCCCATTGATCAGGTGCATATCTCCGTAACTTTTGTTTTACCCCCCTCTGATTGTTATCAACGATCCTACATATTGTAGTACATATTATAATAACTTCATTTATATCGGCTAAAACCATATACAAGTTTCTGTTATTTTATACTTTCTCTCATGAACAGTCCAAAAATCATAAGCCGTAGTCAAAAATCATACGTTAAAGTTAAAAAGAACATACCATCTCCTTCCTTTACCTTTTTGGCACCGCCCACTATAGCGGCGTGCTTTAAGCCCCACTCAGTTCGGCTGAAATAAACTGACTTATGACTTATTTTGTACTATAGGTGATCTATTTTATACTGTAGTTGTTGGTGGTATCTTTACATAATTAAATTTAAAAAATAAAAATAAATTAGCTCATAATTAATAATGCAAACAAATACGAAAATAAAGGCAAACGCTACACACGTACTACTGTACTCCACTCTTCTAATTAACTAGTCTAGCTAGCAAACCACGCGCATCATGCACCCTAAAGTAAACTAACATAGCACGGAATCGAAGGCGGTGAAATTAGCAGTTACCGGAGATGCCGATATCGTAGCCGACGATGAGCCCACCGGTGGCGGCGACAGCGCAGGTGAGGAAGACGTAGATGGTGAGCTTGCCGGGGTACTCCTTGGCGTCTCCAGCGCCCACGGCGGCCGCAGCTGCCATGGCGGCGGGGTGCGTAGAGAGCCGGGGATGCGCAGAATTCAGAATGGGTTATTTGGGCTTCCTCAGAATAGGATCTGGCGAGATTTTATTGAGTCAAGCCGTCACAGTCACAGTACCCCACTCTACTGCGCCCGGTTCCGGCCATTTGGTCAAATTCTAAACAGCTACCGCTTCTAGCAGACATCGGTCAGAAATTATTTAAAACGTGTTAGTTTCTTTATGTGAATTTTTCTTGACGTGATTTTTTCTTTTCTTCCTCTATTTTCTCTTTTCTTTCTCTTTTGTATTATTCATAAAGATATAATAATATTTTTCTATTTTTTATTTATTTTTAATTAAATATTTTAGAAAAAACTAACAACTATTATTACTATGTTATTTCAAAAAACAAAAGCAATATACTTTTGAAGCGGGCCTAAGCATGCGCCGTCATCGTCGCTAGCTGGTGCGTTTACACTACCTCTGTCTCAGGTCAAACACGCGGTTTTTTCGGCATTATTTTGAGCCAAGTTACAATTGGTTTTATATGTACCTCTACCAGGCAATCATTGAATCGAAAGCTAATTTGTAGCGAGGCTTATTTTGCAAACTATCTACTATCGTCTTGTTTTTTTCAGCTTCTAAAAGCTGCTTTTTAGCTTTTCTACAGTAACTAACTTTTAAACGGAGTATTTTTTCAAGATAGGATCTACTAGTTAATTGTAGTACATATTTTACTGACTTCATTTATATCGGCAAAAACCGCACGTGAGTTTCTGTTACTCTGTAATATCTTGTACAAATAACCCAAAAGCCACAAGCTGCAGCCAAAAGAACAGACCCATACTACATATGTACAAAAAACTGATGAGAATAGATACACATCAACCACTTTGATGACAAAAATTCCGAAATTAATACTTAAAACACATAAAACATAAATTCCTATAATCTCTCACATTAATCTCACAAAAAAAATCGTACGTGTCCTTTTCGTAGCCCACCAATAATTATAACACAATATTATAACGATGACGATTTCTTTGGTAAACATGGAAACTAATATTGGATGTCGTATATACATAAAAAAACATATAGTTGGACTTCAATTTATCTATCTCTCTATTAATTAGAGGCTCCTAAGGAAACCCACGTTAATTCTAAAAGGAAAAAACAAGAAATTACCACACCAATCGAAAAAGAATAATAACTAGAAATTCTCACTTTAATCTGATTGAAGAAAAAGATCTCAACCATCTGATATTTTAATTGATGTAACCAACGTCTTGGATTGTGTCTACTGGTCTCATACAATCGAAAGTTTGAGTTGATTTGAACGTTGATTGATCAGAATCAATCCAAAAAACAAGTCATGCCAAGCACACGACTAGCCTGGGTCCTGAGATTAAAACAAGTACATGTGTGTGTATATCTAATGCTAAAGGTCTTTTAAGTGCTAAAGTGGTAAAGCTCACCAAACCGCCCAATCCGGCTCGTGCGGCTTGGATCGAGGACGGTGGAAGGCTCCCACTTAATCTATCTTTCAGAAAACCTCTATGTAGATGATTTTTTTTTTCACAAATAAGCTCCTCAACCATTTGCCTTTCTCTATTTGTTTGTTCCCCAATCCCCCCACTCTCGCCTCCCTCCCCAACGCTGCCCTCCTCGGCCCCTGGCGCCACCCCCAGCCCTCGGCGATGCCGCCACCCTCCATCATCATGCCACCACCTTCACCCCTGCACCACCATGGCCCTCTTCAGCTGGGGTTTGAGCTGATGACGTCACCTCCCTCCACCACCGTCGTCCTCCTCGCTGCACCGCCGCCTCTCTTGACCACCGCCTCCCTTGACCCTCTTCGGCTAGTGTTTGGACACTTGCATTCCTGTATGGCAGTAAAGGAATGTGCTCCAAAGCTCTTACTATCTCGCATATCTTAACCAGGAAGTACAACACAGGTTTGTGGAAGAATCGTGCTTATATGTCTGAAATTAATTCTCTTGAAACTTTGGTGATAAAAAGTCCGGGTGAGGAAATTGCTGCTATCGAAGCCTCCAAGATACTTCAAGCTTCATCTGATCAGGGCTTGTTCTGGAACATCTTGGACGGGTATTTGCTTCAGCTTTCAGGCTAAGAACCTATGATCTTATAATGAGCCGTTTCATTACTTTGTGCACTACTACTGAATATTTACATTCAGGTGGCAAATATTGATCAAGAGCTCGCAATTGCAATTTTAACATCTGAGATGAGCGAAAATCAGCTTTCTCCTGGTAATTGATTTGTTTGAAATAAATCACTTTATCAGTACGCTTTTACTAACTTAGTCATGCAAACCAATACATTCTCCAGTTTTTTACTTGTGAGCATGCCAGAGCATGGTGGTAGTAGGAATACAGAGGGATGGACTTCTTTTTTCCCTAAAAAAAAGTGATTTTTTAGACTAAAAAACATTGCCATTACAGCTGCTCGTATTGCATTCAGTAATGGTGTGTTTACTACTTAGGAACACTAAAAAAACTTTCTGTGTAATAAACTTTGTTAACATTTATTTGGATGGGTGGAACTCTGCAGAAAAGGTCGTTGCTGACATTGATTCAGAGAAGGTTGGGGGTTTTTAGTTTGATTTCTTCAGTGTTCTAACTTACTGTGATATGTGAGAATACATCTAAACCCATCTTGGTCGTCATCCACCCACGAGCAAATTGTATTCATCGATTTTGGTTTTTAATCGGTTTCGGTGCAACCTTCTTTCAAACTAAAAAAGGTCTTTGTCGTAGGGGTGGCCCCCACCTAAACCCAGCAGGCCCGGTAGAAGATTATAAGGCCCAGAATAGGCCTTGTGTAATGACATAACTGCCCCCAGAGGGGATGACCGGATGTAAGGGTATAACTGTAAAAGCACTCCTCATGAGTATATATATATATATGCGAGTAAGCCATGGGGAGGGGCCAAGGCCATTACACTCATCTTCATCACTCTCCACTACCATCTCTCTCTCTGTTTGGTCTGTAGCCACAACAGTCTTATTTTTGGCTATAATTTTTATGATTGTTTATTGGAATATGTTCATGATATTCTAGAGAAGATCTCTATAAATTTTTATATCATTTGGATCTACGGATCAAAAGTTTCATCAATTTTAGTTTTTGAAATCATGCTGAAAATACTATTCACCTTGATTTTGTTGTAGCAGCAGTAGCACCGTAGTTACTGTAGTAGCGGTAGTACCGCAGGTACTGTAGTGCTAGTACCATTTTTGCTATTTTTTTTTCAAATTGTTTAGGTTCTTGTTTCTCTAGTTTTCGTGTTGGCTTTCCATCCTAATCTTCATATGTTTGTAGTTATTGAAGTAAAGGATTGATAAATACTTAAAAGAAAAAATTTTAAGACAACATTTACCCCCTGTGTTGCCCTCTTCGATCCTACAAAATAACAGGAAGATGTCTGCTATGTTTCACCAGCCTTGCTTTTCTATCTACTAATGAGCCAACTTTGGTTAAATATAGCACCTTCCTTGAGGTTGCAGCCATGCCCTGATGCAGATTCACCTTGATTTTGGTAGCACTGCAAATAATAGTGATATCAAGTCAAACATATGCTTCATCTTAGTGCTGATGTCTTATTTTTTGACAAAAATAGCTGTGAAACATCACTTTTTCCAGCCATAGCTCAGATTCTGCTATCACATCAAGCACTTCTTCTAGATCATACAAGTCCAAAACTTGCAAAAAAAATTGCAACCATCATAGCAACATCCTGAGAATGAAACATCCTGAGCATGAAACTATCATAGTAACAAAAGAAATTGACAAATTGTAAGAATATCTCTGATTGACAAAACAAATACTGCAGCATACGAAATTTTACATGACACAACCAAATTGATACATATTATTGTCATTCTCAGGTACATCCATTGAGAACAAAAATAGCAATAAAAATAATCTGAGCCATATTTTCGTTCTCAGTTGCATACAATAGGTTCAGTTTCAGTTAAATGCAAGTAGCATGTAATCCATGGTTCAATGGTTGCAAATATGACATACACCAGACCATTCCATGCCTGCTAAATTGCGCCAAAGAATGTTATAACAAATTATATAGCTGACATAATGACAAAATAAGGCAAGACACTCATAACCTTAGTGATTTACTTCCAGAATCCTCGTCACACTGTCATAACAGTAACAAAATCGAGTAGTACATTAGCTGTAAATTGCATCTGGCATCCAAAATCAACAAAACACATTGTCATAACAGTTAACAACCAAAGTAAGGTAGTTTGCCATGACATGTTCTCCTCCTGCTGCTGCTCAAACCGCGGTTATATAAATATAAAGGAATTCGATGGGATTTTGGGACCTATCGAACTTCTCCATGTTTACCGATCGAAACAGCAGTGGCCAGCGAACTGCTCAAAGATTAGGTGTAAATGCCCGAATCCGGTAATAAGAACGTGACACCTTCTTTGTGGGAAAGGATGATTGGCATCTCCAAGTGATCGTACTTAGCGATGCCCGGCAGTCGATGGACCTGACTTGTAATAGGTCTCATCCATACAAGGGTAACACTCCTTGTATTCCATCTGTTGTTGAAGATTTCTTACTCAAAGTGATGATCGATCACCTCCTTTATAAGTTCGCCAATCTAGGGATGCTTGAAGAACTCTTCTCCGACTAGAGTTGTGGTTAGGAGAACGATGTGATCTGTCATCATGTCAATTTCCTTGGAGTGAGTTATTCGAACAACTAGATGTAGTCGTACCTGTTTGGCTCTAAAATTATGTCAGTGAGGTTGCTCAAGTCTAGCCATTATGCTTTGGAGTCTTTGCATGTGATCCCTTCAACAAAATGGTCATAGCCTGGTGCTCGACTAAGCTCTTGAGTTGGGTTTTTGAATAAGTCATTTATGCACTAAAGCTCCTGAGCCTCCTCAAACTGATATATGATGTGCCCAGGTAAAGCCCTTTGAGCTATCAATCTTGTCCTTCGAATGGTCTCAGTGTCTTCTATGGTTGAGGTAGCTTGAGTCCACCTTAATGGAGTGTGATTATTTTGATGATTTCTTCCATGCTCATCAGAGTACTCACCTGGTTCATCACTAGAGGTCTCCTCACCGCCACCACAAGGGGTCACAGTGTGTAAGCAGTGGGAAGCATCATCAACCCTTCCTTCGGGAGAGTGATCAGTATCTGCGGAGAGGGCAAAGACCTTTTGGATATAATCTCCACTTCCGTCAGATGCCCCTGGCTTGAAGAGCCATCGATAGCGCATCATGACCTGGAGTAAGCTCCTACAAGAAGGGGAATTCTAGGTTATAACTGTCTCCCATTGGAGTTGAACCCTGCGAAAGTATGGATGACCTCGCAGGGAGCCCGCCCACATTTTCAGTGGGTACAACCAGTGATGCGGATACGCACATGCTTAGCATTTTTCAGTCAAATACATTATTTCACTGGAAAGAAGTATTGAGCCGCACTAAATATTGTCAGGTGAATTTGTTTCTTAATGAATTTTCTTCTATTCGTGGGAATGATATACTACCTTATGCCAAATTCTTGTTTATTATTAGGATTAAATATTATGATGATTCCGGGGCTAAAGCAATGGAGAAGCACAAGGAGGGTAATCATATTTGCTACCAAGAACATAAAGCTCAAAGCCCACGGGGATGGAAAGAAGAAAGCCAATCAGCCCATGCAGCTAATCAAGGAGGAAAGAAACTCATGCAGTGGGAGAGCAAAAGGAGAGAATCCCAAGAACTTAAAGCCCAAGTTTTGGACAAGATTTTGAATCCCAATTCGGACCTCCCACGTGCTCAACTCAATTCAAACTCGGATTCAACTCAGAATTCAATTCGGATTCGGTTCGGGACAGCCTGACAGGCAGTTACTAAAACGGCCATAACTTTCACAAACGGAGTCCGATTGAGGTGTTCTTGTACTCTCTGGAAAGATAATTTCAAGGGCTACGCAATGGATCTAATCCCAGCTTCAAATTCATCACGGATAAAAAGTTATGACCAAAACAATATGACAGATGGAGAATATAGTTTCCTTTTTGTGAGAGTTCGTATCTAAAACCATATAGGGTTGAGTTGTACTTGGTTTGGGAACCATATGGACGTCCCAATGGGCTATATAAGCCTTGTATTGGCAGCCTTTAGGGCTCAGACCACGTTTGAGAATAATCAATCTACTAAAGTTTTCGAGTTTAGCATTGCTGCCGAAATTCCTTATGGAATTAGGAGTATCTTCTTCAATCAAGATCGTTCAGCCTTTCTGCTGGGAATTGGGTGCACGATAGATCTTCGCTTGGTGGTCGGCGAAATCAACATGAGTGTGTTTTAGCGGATTAAAGAGTGTTCGTCCCTTGCATTGGCATTGGAGGATCATTACGATTCATCAAAACTCCCGTGAGTATCCATCCTACGTCGAGAAGATCGGGCGACCCCGTATCATCTTGGTATCAGAGCGCGGTTTACTCGGTAGGATCTTATCCCTTTAAATTTCAGTTTATTACTTTCTGTCCTATAGTCCATAAACCGAAAACACAAAAAAATCCAAACCCTAGTTTCGCATCTGTTATTTTCGTGAGTTTTATTAAGTCTTGATCCATTAGAAATTTTGTTTACGTGCTGATCTTTATGTTCCTTCGCGTAACTTGATCTTGTGTCGCCATAAAACAAAAAAAAGTAGATTCAATTTACTCTTGAAGTTGAGTCCTTATCCATTACTCCTTCGAGATCAATCCGAGTACAACCCTAGAATTCAAGTTGGTTTTGGCTAGCTGTCCACTTCCGAATACGTGTGGAATTTGCCATCCGAAACCAACTCTAGGAAGGTGTTAGTGTTCGCGTTGGCTTTCTTGAACATCATACATACAAGTTTCACTTATATCCTTTGAATACTTGAGACTAGTCATTGATATTGCATTGAGGGCTGCTCCTGAATAGTCCTAGCTGAACATTGGGCTTGTGCATCACTCACCCCGCCCAATCAAAAAAAATTCAAAGTTTGTTACCCATATATACCTCAATAGACTCAGAACAGTGAGTTGAACACATTTGGGTGATTGGCAAGGTAGCAAAAAAAAGAGGTGAGCAAAAAAAAGAAAAAAAGAAGAGAGAGAAGGCTGATTGGGTGAGTAGTTCTATTTCATATTTTCAGTTTGAGTAACTAAAATTCTTGAGCAATCATGTGCCCTCTATTCTTATTTTGCAATTGGCTAGTGTCTCTCCTAGTACTTAATGCAAACGAGCTATTGTTCCTAATTGTTTCTATTTAGCTCATTTCTTTGTTGCATTGAGTCACTTTGATCGTTGCGTGTGTGTTCATGCACATCACTTATATCTATTGGATCAGCACATAGGCAATATTTTCTAGCTTGGATTATTACTTAATTTTACAACATCGTGAAATTCAGATTGTGTAGGATAAAAACTTCCTAACCAAGCTCCACAAAATATCCTTTGCCATGCAATTGTGAGTCACTTTTAAATCCGCTTGATCATCACTTGTTATTGAAACCACCTCCAAGTGTAAGTTTCTTTTGGCCTCAATTCACTTCGGAAAGGTAAGAACTTTACTTGGGAGAGGAAAAGTGAGATTGAGTGACTCCACATATTACCCATATATTGTGGCTTTTGTGTCTTCTTTGTGCTACTAACCATGTCAGGTGGAGACGACAACATGGGAGAGGAGCATGGTCTGAGTTCCCCGGTGACTCGCTTTCAACATCAGGCATCAAAAAGTACATTGCAACAAGAGATCCAATCAGGCACCACTGCTAAGCATGTACAACTTAAGGTGGATATGCAGGATTTCTGTATTGAGCTCAATCAACAAATGAAGGTGTTACACAAAAACATCGTGAATGATATTGTGCAAGTACTTCGTCCCCAACAAGAAGAAGATAGCTTTGTTCCTTTCTATGGTAGTGATGATCCAGAGGAGTATCTTGAGTGGGAATGGCGAATGGAGAAAGTGTTTAGATTTCAGAAACTTTCCAAAGACCAAGAGGTGATGCGTGCCACGAGGGAGTTTGAAGACTATGCTTATAGTTGGTGGCAACAACTAATTGGAAAACAATTCATTAAATCTTGGTCAGATTTGAAGGCGTTCATGAGAAGCGAGTTTGTGCCATCCTATTATGTGCAGGAATTGCTTCACCATCTGGAGAATATCACACAAGGGAGTAATACTGTGTGGATTAAAGAGTGTTCGTCCCTTGCATTGGCATTGGAGGATCATTACAATTCATCAAGACTCCCGTGAGTATCCATCCTATGTCGAGATGATCGGGCGACCCCATATCAACCAGAGAGTGATGTCTACCAGATATCGATGGAGTCCCAGAATGCCAGATTCTAGGACTTGTCAAACTAGGTTGAATGGCCGCTGAGGGACTTGAACTTAGAGGCAAGCCCCTCATCTAATTGATGGTCCTGCTTATTGTCGGATCAATCCTTGCCCCTTTAGGGAAACTTGTTCCTCCATTGAGCGTAACACTATGGGGGATAAGGATCTCTCCTTAGCCTTATCCGTGGTGTGATCTTTGGGATCTCGTGATGGATCTCTAGAGACAGCCTCACCGTCAGATAAAAGTATGGTCTGCTCGTAGTTATAGTAGACATCCATATCGAGATGGACATCAGAAAGAAGAGAACTTGCCGACAAGGGATTACCGGAGTTTTAATGAAGACGTTCACCCACAAACGACACTAACTGTCAGTGTTTTAATATTGATTTTACATATAATTATTTGGATTCGGGGGAACTCTTAGAGAAAAGATGTAGAAATTTTTATACAGGTTCGGACCTTCTCCTAGGAGAATATTAACCATACTCTTGTGTGGATATTGCTTGATCAACTGCAGAATGTCTTGTGCCACTTCCATTACCTCTATCCCTCCTCTCTCTGACATCAACCCTTATATAGCATGCAAAGCAGTGGTAGTTGTTCCATGCCAAAAGACGCTTTAACATTTCATATGATAACCATCCGATGGGAGTTATTGTCAGAGACATGGTATTTCACTCATCGTCCAACGGTTATTGCCAGAGAAAAGTTATGTGCAGTTATTTCAGGGAATAATCACACACGTTAACTGCCCTGTCAGATAAACCCACAATGTGGTAGGCTGTCGTAGACATGCCAGTCGAAGTTAAGCTAGTTGTAGAAGAGTCTATGAATATATGGTGGTCATAGGACAACTTACGACCATGTCATACATGTAGAAAGGCTTACGATCATGAAACAGACGTTGAAAGACTTATGACCAAGGAGTGGTCGTACAAGGACTTACAACCACTTGCCTAAGTTTCTCCTTTACACATAAGGGGTACATTCGAGGAGTACAATGATGTAATAATATTATTTATAGATAAATAATAATTTAAGAATTATTATATCCTCATCAGAAACTAACTCGTGTAAGTTCCTAAGCCTACCCTTGACCATAGGCATGGCTGTTCAAATAGTTTATACACTGCTGAGACTGTACACTTTATCTACAACAGATAATCAACTTGTTGTATTTCACATATTTTCTTAGACATGTGAATCAAGGAGATCATCACAAGGTCTTTATGATGCATTCCCCATTGTAAGCTACACCCGCTAAGGTTTTATCTGAGGGTGGTTACATCCACCGCACCCAAACCCCCTCTTGCGCCACATGGTGGCTTACACCAGCGACACAACCCATGTCCACGACGACTTCAATCCAGTGACACAACTTGTGGGTCACTCCAATGGTGCAACTCACATTGGTGGATACAAATTATTTAGCCAGTTTACACCATTATAGACTTGTGGTTGTACTGTTTTACATTGAAAGGTCATCACAGGATTAAGTCCTTAAAGTTTACACACCAACATTTCTCATGCTTCATTTGCACCAACCATCTATCTAGGTACAATAATATCAAGTTTTAGGCTGCCCAAACAAGTTTAATGATTAAAAGATAAAGACTAGGGCAAGTTAATGCCCTTGTACTTAAGCAAGGCTAGCATAGCGCTTAAGTACAACTATAGCTATTAGAGTTGCCATTAATTAGCATGGTGTTTGGAATGTCAAAGCATGGCATAATAATATTACAATGTCATGTAGGCATGTATCTACCTTAAGTTTAACATACCTTTGCATAACAAACAATATCTTGCAATTTGATAATATAGATGAATATAAATTTGCATAAAATGTAGATTCAATATGATCAAAGTATTGACTCACCTGGCTCACAAATGAGTTGGTCTTGGAAATCTTGAGTCTACTCGAAACTACAGCTCTTCCGCATCCTCGTACTCTACTCAGATGGTCATATCAAAAATGTACACAAGAGGGCGAAACAAATAAATACAAATAAAAATTCAAATGAACTCTAATTTGAATAAAACTAGCTCCATTAGACAGATCTTGAATTTAGAAAATTTAGAGCCAAATTTCATTAAATTTAGAGTTAAAATGAGCGCTGAGTCATTTGAAGTTTAAAACAAAAATTAATTCAAGAAAAAGAAAGAGGAGAGACGGTACTCTCACTGACATGAGGGGCCCACAAATTTAATTTATTTTTGAAATTTTCTTTAATTGGGAAAGGCTGCTGAGACTGACGAGTGGGGTCCACAGGCTTTTAATTAAAATGCATTAAACTGAACTTAGGCCCCACTTGTTAGTGGCTTAAACTGAACTTAACCAGATTAAAAGGTTTTAAAAGGGCTGAGGGGCCTATTTGTCATATGGATAGGAACATAATTAAATAGGGATGGTACATTGGTTAGTGACAGCTTTGTGGTTATTAACTACTGTAATTAAGGGGCTTAATTATGTACGGTTAACTGTTAACGTCATCGCTACAGTGTGTCTTCTCTGCTGAGAAGAGGCGAAGCCCCTCGCTGGTGGTAGAGACCTCGGCGGCCGGTAGCATGGTAAAAAATGGAATTCTTGGCGCAAGATGAACCCTCGGGCAAGTTGGTGTGGGCTAATTTGAATCTTAGAGCTATCAGTGGTGAGCTCGATTAGTGGCGATGACCGAAGCATGGCAGCATAGAGCATTAGAATCCAACTCCGTGCTACGGGAGCATCTAAGGAGGATGGGGAACACACTTGAAGTTACAACGAAGCTTGGGGATGAGCACTGAGGTTTATCAACGATGGACCGATGCGATGGAGTGGAGGCTGATGCGGGTAGCGCACCGGGGAATAAGAGAGGTGCTAGCATGGTTCAGGATAGCTTGCGATCTTTTGGTGATGCTCCAAGCGCACACAATCGACCAGAGCTGCGATGGTACGCCAGGGTTGCTTCGAGTGGCGGATCAGCCAGAGACGAGGACGAAGAGGGCTCAGAGGCGCTTGGGCTCGATTGGTGGTGAGGGGAGATGGGTGGTGGTGCAAGGATAAGACGCGACGCTTTATAGAGGAGAAGAGAGCTCGGTGGCCATTGGTGCAATGATGGCGATGCTGAGACCGCGCGGTGGCGTCAATGTAGGTTTGGGGCAGGCACAAATGGTGGTTGGCGCAGCGTCACACTGAGTGACATCATTGGAACACATCTTAAGACGGTGCAGCGAGGCTTGGAAGCAATGGCAGATGGCTCGGCGCAGCGGAGAGAAAGGAAAATGGAGAGCAGAGAGGGGATGCCTCGGCCTGACACAATGTTGGCGCAAAATCGGGAATCCTAGAACGCGCAGGGTTGGCAAGTGGTGCAACAGCTGGGCGAGCAAGGCGCAATGCGAGTTGGCACCGGTGCACACGGCGAGGCTAGGGCACGAGCGGAGCACGTCCAACATCATGGGCCATTACAAGCCAGACCAACGGCCGAATGGGCTGGGTCCAAGAGAGAAAAAGGGAGAGGTGGGCTGGGCCAAGCCCAACAAAAGGTTTGGTATTTTAAATTTTCTTGTCAAAATTTGAAATTCGGTTGAAAAATGGAGTTGAACTTTTGATTTGAATTCAAATTTCCCATTTTCATTCAAGCTCAAAACAAATCCCAAAAATGGGATGTTACACATTTTCCTGTAAATATTAATTCATAGTCAACACGTAACACAACATCGGCAAATGCACCGGATCTGGGTATGGCGATGTCGGCAATTTATTTGATAAGAAGCAAATGCAAAACACCTCTCAGCCTTCCAATGAAGTCAAATAGAAGCGCTTTGTAAGCTTTCCAGTTCTCGTGCTTGCTGTATCCTCTCTTGGAAAGCAAAACCAAAAATCATGTGCATTTTAAAAAGGAAGGATAATCCTATGCAGATCAATAATATGATATAAGAAGCAAAATGCAAAACACGTTCACGATCTCATCCTCCTGTTAAGTCAGGCACGAGTTATAAGCTTTTCAGTGCTTGTGCTTGTCAGTTTCTTGAAAAAAAAATGGCCCATAACCTGCCCATAACATGTATGACAACGATGCTGCAAATTTTCATTCATATAATATACGGAGTATGTGACAAGTAACCACGTCGTTCACATCATCAGCACTTCCCTGTGCCACAAGCATCACCACGTCGTTCACTCTCTTTATAACTAAAGAATTCTTCCACTCTTCCAGGCAATTCAAAAGTTATAGACTAATGGTCGATTTACTCCGTATGTCAAAGTAGGCAAAATATTTATAAGATACTAATGCAAAGTTAGTTCAAGTACTCTTGGAAGAAGATACCACGTGCTTCGACTAGGGTAGAGGCAATAGAAAAGGTGTGAAGTGACCCATCTCGATATGGAGGGTGTTGGAAGAGAGACGAGCTTATCCTCCCAGCATCAAGATTCAGCCTCTGCTGCAAATGACGACAACCCGAATGAGTTAGAAATGGCAGTGAAACAGTACCAGAATGGTTCTCAGATGCTGAGGAAGTGCATGAGAACATGTTGCTTGACAGCCGCAAGTTAGGAGCTATTAAGAGGCATGAATTCTCCGACAATCTACTAATGGCCTGTTCTTTTCGGCTGCGGCTTGGTTTTTGGCTGAAATAATTTTGGCTGTTTACGGTACAGATTACGGAGAGATAGATACTCACTTGCGATTTTGGTTGGTACAGATGTTGGGTTTTTAACGTGTAGATCGTTTAACTTGTAGACCCTGTCTTGAGAAAATACTCCGTTTGAAAGTTGCGTACTGTACCAAAAGCCAAAAACCGCCAGCTTTTGACTTAAAGAACATGCCCTAAAGCATGTCGAGGATGACAACCTCCGTTTCCTGCACAAACAAAAGGAAAGAATTGAAAGGTAAGTTTTTTTTCAGACACCAATTTAAGTACCTTGTTGAAGATGAAAATCTATTTATGTAACTGTTCTTGTGCTATAATTGGAATTCACAGGGTTGGTGTCAACTGTCAAGTTGCCAGCAATAGCGGTGAGGTATAACAATCTTTGTGTGGAAGCAGAATGCAGAATTACTAATGGCAATAATTTGCCAACACTATGTGTTAGACAGCCACATAGGCTCTTGGGCCATTGGCCCGTTATGGCTAAATATAGATTGATTGATGTTATATTAGGCAAGGAGATCCGACGGTGGTCATACTTCTATAAACCAACCCAGGGTCCTCCTTGCCTATATATGTACCTTGCCTATTGGCCTCCTAAATCAATCTATCAATTTCCCATACAATCCTATCGCTTTCATGGTATCAGACGCCTAGGTCTTTTCTTCCGCTGCCCTAGCCTCTCTACCGCACACCTCTTGGCTGCGCACGACGCGCGCCTTTCGGCTGCGCGCCCATCGCGCGGGTCCTTCCCTGCCGCCATGCCTGGGTCTGCTCCTCCACCCGCCTCCTTCGCCGCCGCTGCGTCTGCAGCAGCTGCCGAAGCAGAGCTCCCCCGTGCGGCCGAGCGCACCCGCGCCGCCGACACAGAGCCCGCCCGTGCAGCCGAGGAGCGCCGCCGCCAACATGCTGCTGCCCGCGCCGCTGCCCTCCAGTGCGCCCAGGCCGCCGAGCAGGAGGCCGCGGCCGCGGCCCAGGAGCGCGACGCCGCCGCCGCGCGCGCCCGTGACGCGCTCGCCTGCGCCGCGCGCGAGCGAGAAGCAGCCGAGGCCGCCATCCAGCACGAGGACGACGCCGCCTCCTTTGCCGGCGATTCTGACGACCTTCGCTCGCATCCCGGCGGCGGTGGTCCTCGTCAGCCGCTCCGGGACGCCCTCTTGGCTCACGAGGCCGCCGCAATCATCAACCTCCACGCCCAGGCCGTCGGTGTCCAGAACATCCGCGCCCTCGTCCCCGCCGTCTTCGACATGGAGTCCAACAGCTACACTCGCTGGCGCCACCAGATGCTTCTGGTTCTTGGGAAGTTCTCTCTCCAGTGCCATGTTCTCGCTGACGCCACAGACCACACCTACCCCGACTGGGAGCGCATGGACTGCGTCGTCATGACGTGGCTCTTCGGCACCGTCTCTCCCGATCTCGAGGAGATTGTCCGGCAGGATCCCGCCACTGCCCGCTCCGTCTGGCTCGCCCTGGAACACCAGTTTCTCGGCAACCGCAAGCAGCGTGCACTCTACCTCGACGTCGCCTTCCGCAACTTCGCCCAGGGCGATCTCTCCATCACCGACTACTACCGCAAGTTCAAGTCCATGGCCGATGCCCTGGGCGACTTGGGCGAGGCCGTCACTGATCGCACGCTCGTCCTCAACATCATCCGAGCGTGGGCGCCCGTTCCCCTCCTTCCTGGAAGCCCGGAACGACCTGCTGCTTGAAGAACTCAACATGGCTCATCGCTCTGCGCCTTCACCCACCGCCTTTCTTGCTTCTGGTGCTGGCGGCACTACTGGTCCTCTTCATCAGCAATCCAGCAATCCCATCCCACCACAGCAGCTCCCCAGCGGCCCTCCTGGAAACAGCGGCAACTCCAGGACCTCCGGCAAGGGCGACAAGCACGGCTTGCGCGGTGGCAAGGGCAAGGGGCGGCAGTCTGGCGCGCCCGCACCTGGTCCAGCCCCTTCTACACAGCAACAGCACCCAGCGCAGGCTCCACCAGGTGGTTCGTGGCCCAGCTTCTACAAGCCTTGGTCCGGCTCCATCAGCATGTGGCCCGGGAATCGTCCTCCCCTGGCTCCTCTGCCGGCTGCTCGTCCTCCCCTGCCGGCCCCTGCACCTCAGCCGCAGGCCTTTGTGGCCGGCGCCCGGGGGCAGTGGACTGCTCCTCCCGGCTACTACCATCCCATGGCTGGCATGCCTTCCTGGGACTCTCAAGCGCTGGCTTCCTCGTTCAACACCATGTCACTGACTCCGCCTCAGCAACATGACTGGATCTTCGACACCGGCGCCACCTCGCACATGACCTCTGACGCCGGTACTCTCTCTCACACTTCTTCCCCGCGGTATCCTATTCCACCTTCCGTTGTTGTCGGTAACGGTTCTTTACTTCCCGTCACCTCCACTGGCACAGCTCACCTTCCCGGTTCCTTATGTCTTAATAATGTTCTTGTTTCCCCAAGTCTCATTAAGAACCTTATTTTCGTTCGTCAGTTCACTACCGACAACAATTGCTCTGTTGAATTTGACCCCGCTGGTTGTTCTGTGAAGGATCTGCAGTCCCAGAGAGTGATCACCAGGCGCAATAGCTCCGGTCCGTTGTACCCTCTTCGCCCATCTGGCACGCCATCCCTTCCTGCTGCACTCCTCACCACCACCGCCGCGTCCACCCTATGGCACCCACTACTAGATTCCGACCCTTTAGCCACGAAACGCATCGCAACGACACTAAATTAGTTGCAATAGGTATGTGCTATTGCAACGTTTTGCCAAAATCGTGGCGATATGTGCACAATATTGCCTCTGAAATATTGTGTTGCGATAGTCATTGAATTCGTTGTAATAGGGTGGCTTTATCGCCACCATTTAGAAAATGGTTGCGAGTAGTATGACTTTATTGCCACGGTTGTCTTGCGTTGTGATAATATTGATTTTCGTTGCAATATTTAGGAGGTATTGCCACCTTAGAATTTTGTTGCGAGTGGGTGACAATATTGCCACAATTTTATTGCGTTCTCATAGTCATCAATTGCATTGCAAAAGGTTCCTGTAGAATGCGTATGAAATGAGTATGTATTGCCACGAAATAAATTTGTTGCTATATATGATGATTGTTCGTGGCAATAATCTGTTATTGCAACGCTTTGTTTTCGTGGGCCTAACTACTCAACGCAAGGGCCGAATTGGTGTGGAGGAATTTTATTATCTATAGTTATTAATTTCTAGAGGAGACAAAAAATTTGAAAAGTGACAACTAAAACGCAGTTGAGGAGGTCTCACTTGACAAAACAGGAGGGGATAAAAAATTAGAATAGAAAAAATAAAAACAAAAACCATGGGGTGTGGAGGAATCGAACCAGCAACCTCCTAGCTCGGAGACCAAGGCATTTACCACCAGACTATTGTACCCCACTGTCAATTATAATTGTAAATTTATATTTATCTAAGCATGGTAAGAACCTGTGACGCGAATACGCTCATGTCTTGCACTTCTCAGTTAAATATATTATTTAACTGGAAGGAATTATTGAGCCGCATTAAATATTATCAGGTGAACTCGCTCTTAATTAAATTTGGTTTTAATTTACATGAGAACTGGCTACTATCTAATTCTAGTATTTTAATTGTTCTCAGGTTTGTACGGAAGATAATTAACAAAGAGAGCGGTGCAGAGAAAGGCAGCGGGCAACATTAAAAGTTTTTTATTGGAAAGCAAAGAAAGAAATATCAAAAAAGAAGAAGAAAAAATATGCATGCATGAAGCCATGGAAGATTATCTAGTCGCCACTTTGCATGCTTCATACGGGAATAATGAAGGCTCGTTTTCTAGTCAATTACAGTTGAAGCCAACACACATGCATGTCTACAACGTGGTCACGAAGCCAAGTACTGTTCGGATGGTTATTTTCTACAGCGTGGTCACGAAGCCAAGTACCGTTCGGATGGTTATTTTTGTTATTATATTTTTTTGTTGTGAGTCAGTCTCGGATAGAATTTCCTTCGGCCGAACGGTTACGCTGAGCCGATGTTAAAAAGGCATGTTGCGTGTGCGAGAGAGAGACCACCAGAAATAGATCTATTACTTCGAAAGCTTTCCACAAATTGAGATTTGGCCGTAGAAGGATTGAATTGTATCCGAGGAACAGGGGATACAAAAAAGTAATAAGAGAAGCGCACAGACCAATCAATTGTATCGGTCTTATTGAAGAATTTGGAGTGTACAAGATAATGAGGACATTCCGACTAGATTGATTACGCGAGCACAAGCTAAAAAGATTAATCAACATGTGAACTCGCTCCTAATTAAATTTGGCTTTAATTTATATGAGAACTGATTACTACTTAATGTTAGTATTTTAACTGTTCTTAGGTTTGTACGGGATTAAAGCTTTGGAGAAGCTACTATTACAAACATAAAGAATGTGTACAAACCATGAAGCAATGAAAAGATTATCTAATCATGCACATAACTTGGAGCCATCTCGTGAAAAATAACTTGTTGCATGCATGCACGGACGAGACACGAGGAAATGAAGACAACGTGCATGAGTGCATGGCAACGGAAAAGAAACAAAGAGCTACACGCGCGTTCTGTGCATGGCCGCGCGTTTGACGTTCTGTGCATGCATGCACGTTCATCAACAGAGGCAATCAACGCAAATCAAAGAAGACGTTGTCTGTATGATTTATGCATGCGCTAGAAGTCTTCGGCCATTCACCCGAGCATGGCACTGCTTAATTAACGGCACCACGTCTAGAGCAAGGATGCATGCAGCCGTAGTACACTCCGGTTCGGTCAAGACGTTCGGATGCATGCAGTCATAGTACTACTACCTCCGGTTTTGGTTAAGACAACGTGACGGATTCGGATGCATGCAGTCATAGTACCACTAAGTTTTGGTTTTGGTTTTAGTTCTACCACTAAGTTTCACCAAGTCACATTGCAGAACAAACAAACGGACATACATTAGTGCAATTAAGCAACTTTACTGGCACACAAATTGCCAAGTTTGAAGACATTAGGACTTTCTGATGCAATTTAATCAAGAACATCTGCTATATGTCTCAGAGCATATAGCTGAACAATAACACATTCAACTTACTAGAAACATCTATTAATGCTACAGGTAATTCAGTGATAACAAAGATGATGGATTAATCTTAATGTGAAACAGGGTATAAAAAACAATAGACATTTCTTATATCAATATGCAAGGTAAGTAGATAAAATAAAATTGACAGAGGTATTGATCAGCAACTAAGCATGATAACAATCTCTTCAGAATGACTGACCATTCCCATTTGCAAGCTTCTGTGGCCTCCATACTACACCTTAATCAATGTGTAATGGAAAATGCAAAGAACATAACATAATTCATATACATGAAATCAAATGAGTAACTAATAACTATAGGTAGGCCTCTCTCTCCTACAGAATTGGATCTAAAAGACAATGATCAAAACCCATCCAGCAGTCTTCTCTCTTCAAAGAGAGCTGTCAAAAGCGGATCGAAAATCAGTAATTTTGAGAAATAGTGACAATGACATTGCTACAAGGCGCACAAGCTGACAACCATATTGACACATATACACCAAAGAACAAAAACAGGGGATAACGGAAATAGAGCTTGGAAAAAAAATTGCACAATAGATGTTATTAGTAGCAGCAAAACTATTTGGTAAATGTATACATCCTCTACTATATAGACATTTCTATTGCATAGAATGGAATCTCGTATTTTCAAAGAAAGTTGATAGAACCCAACTATTAATGTACATGAAGGAGAAAGGTTGTCATGGATAGCTTAAATAGCAAGCCAAAAAAAACGTCCATCTACATGCTTTTCAAACTGCATGCCACACATCCGAGATACACCTATATGAAATACTAGAACACCAAGGATATTGATATCATCTATTCATATGTCAGCAGCACTGGTGAAAGCTTAACATATGTACAGTCCTAAAAAACCTCAATGACAATTATATTTTGCTAAGCTATTATAACTGATGGATGAGACAATTGACAAATTTTTTTAAATCAATAAAATGGTGGAAGATATAGACACCAGGACATGATTGATTCCAAAAAAAAGCCACAGATTATAAACTCAAAAGAATAAAATTCTCCAACAGAAAAAACATCATAAGAAACAAAGCATTCTCAGTACAGACTCAACATAAATGTGAGGTCACACTTACATGTCATGCCTATGCCCTGCCACTGATTCTCATCTACCAAAATTTTGATTTCAAAGACTTGATGATACCAGACTACCCTGCAACCATTGCCATTGCTCAAGATCAAGATAGTATGTTCTGTGAAAACATCAAGTATGTAATTTAAGTGCACCTTAAAGACATCTTGAGCTAGTTAACTAAAGTAGCTAGCTAGAACATAAATTTGTATCTATCGCTTAAAAGCATAACCATCATGTAAGAAGAAACATATGAATCACAGTTATCTTATATACCTAGGTAATATCATAACTACTAGAAACTGTAGACTAGTAACATAAATTTAGATGACAAAAGATATGAAAATCTTACATTTCCAACAAACACGGACCGAGCATCCATCTCCTCCTTTGTTTCAGATGTGGTTACATTAGGATCTACACCTACAGCAGTAAAATGATTCAATGACTAGCTTGCAAAGAGGAAGGTATTAAACATTATTTTATACAAGGTTTCATAAGTGAAATACTTTCTCAAGAGGGAGGGAAGGAGGGAGGGAGGGAGGGAGAGAGAGGTGAAAAGGGGGTGGATTTGCGGCAGACTAAAATTACTAAAGCTGGAAGTGCGAGCTAGGTGTGCCGCCACCCATGAGGCGCTGGCATTGGGCAAAGGAGAGCAACGACTAATGGGCCAACAACAGAGCTCGGTTGTGAAATAGTATATTTTCCCAATAATCTTGGCCTACATAATAGTTTTAGATCCTGTCATTTATTTTCATCATTACATAATAGTTTTACACATTTCAAATGCCCGTGCGTTGAGGCAATGCTATACATTAACCAACTGTTTGAAGCAACGTTCTTAAATAATCAAATAGCTACTACGACAACCTATTGGTTGACACAATTGGAAATAGAGTTGGAGAAAGAAAATGCACTTACAGCTTGTCTGTACTGTGAAAGGCCAGATATAGAAAGAATTGGGCACTCAACCATCAGCACCACAAAAGGTGGCCAATCAGATGCGCCTTCAGTTTTCAAGAATAATTATTGAAACAGGTAATTATAAAATGCATACATCAATTAGTTATACGAAAATCAATTAGCTGTACAAAAAATCTCTAGTTCCCCACACTTTCCTTGGTTACCGTCAAAATCAAAATATACAACGTATAAAACAGTTAAATCATCTGTATTTACTCTCCCCTGTAAATCACCTCATATATATATAGCTTGTAGGTCCAATGTTGGGAATCAAGAAGTAATAAAGAATCTATTGTCTCACCTTTGCTTCCTTGTCGTTCTCCTGCTGGCGACTCGTCAAGCCGACGGTCCAGGCCACCGCCGGGAGCAGGGGCGACCGCGAGCTTCCCACCAGTACGCCCTGCGATCCCGGGGACCTGACAAGTAAACCCCAAAGAGAGAGGTAAGGAGTAATATCAGCAGTGGCCACAGCATCTAGTGCACAGGGGCGGGAGAGCGCCTCCGATCACCACCATCGTGAGGATGTTGCATCCTCTCCCCTAGGGCTCCTGCGGCTGCTACCACGGGGGAGGGAGGGGAGGCGCGGGGGAGGCGGGCTGGAGGCACGGGGGAGGCGGAGGGAGTGGAGGCCGAGGGAGGAGTTGGGGGGAGGCACGAGGGAGGAGATGGGGGGAGGCGCGGGGGAGGCGGCGGGAGCGGAGATCGGGGAGGATGGGGGGAGCGGAGGTGCGGGGGAGTGGTGGGAGCGGAGACGCCGGGAAGGCGAGGGAGCGGAGGCGTGGGGGAGGCGGAGATGGGGGAGGATGGGGGGAGGTGGAGGGAGGTGAGGCGCGGTGGAGGATGGGGGGAGGCGCGGTGGATGATGGGGGAGGCGGAGGGAGCGGAGGCGCGGGGGAGGCAGGCTGGAGGCACGGGGGAGGCGGAGGGAGTGGAGGCCGAGGGAGGAGATGGGGGGAGGCGGATCGGAGGGAGTGGAGGCCGAGGGAGGAGATGGGGGGAGGAGATGGGGTGGGGGAGAGGGGGGAGGCGGCGGGAGCGGCGGAGGCAGGGAAAAATCTTTCGGGGGGAAAATTATTTCGGCCACAGGCGAAACAACCGAAAGAACGAAATTTCAGTTATTTCGTTAAAATTTTGGGCGAAAAAATTTAAATTTTTGATGAAATTTAACCAAAATTTAAACAAAATTTAATCAAATTTCAAATAGGATCAAATTTTTAAGTAGTAGAGATATTTGGCCGGTCGATTATTCTTGCCCCTTTATAGAATTAATGTGTTTTGGTACGCTATGTGGTTGATAAGCTTTTTCTGTTTCATTAATAAGCTTTTTAAATTGTGTATGTTGTGGTCTTGCAGGTAGTGTTAATTTGGACAGATTGGTTTAATTTGTTGTAGTTTGATTGATAATCATTGGAAGCATGTCACATAATGGGAGCAGTTGGATGCGGATGGATAAGTCAACATCTGAGTGGCAAAAAGGATTCAAGAAATTCATTGAAACTACTTTTGGAGGCACATCTAAAGGTTTAACTGCACCCTGTCCTTTCAAGGTGTCGTTGCATGTCCTATAGAATACAATATGAGGTTGAAAGACATTTGCTAGTTAGAGAGTTTGATGAAAGTTTCATCCAAGAGGAAGGTAATGGTGAAGCTTTGGCTGACGATGACAACAAAGATGAAGGAGATTGCAATGAAGGTGCAACAGGTGATGGGGCTTCTGTCAATGATCTAGTTTCTTCAATAATCAGTGGCGCTATTCGTGGCAACATCATCAGTTCTACTATTGAAGAGCTAAATGAACAAGCAAAGAAATTCTTTAAATTATTAAATGAGGCACAGAAGGCTATGTGAGAGGTATCTACGTACGCTTAAAGGCTATGTGAGGAACAAAGCGTACCCTGAGGGTTCAATAGCCGAGGGATATATCTCGGAGGAGTGCATGACATTTTGCTCTCGCTTCTTGGAAGACGTCGACACCAAGCTTAATCGTCCAGAGCGGCATGAAAGCGCTGCTGTGAACGAACCACCATCTGGGCTAAGAATATTTGGGAGCATTGACTATAGTAAAAAAAGGATGTACTATTGAGTCACTTTCTAGGTTAGAGTTGCATCGGATGAGGCACTACATAATTACAAACTGTGATGAGGCCATTCCATGGATTAAGTAAGTTGTACTTTAGATGTACTAAATTTCAAGTATATATTATTTTTCATGTTTTCAACTAATTGATGCCCTCTTTTTTGTTTTAATTTAGTAAGCACAAGGATGAGCTTAGAAATATGAGTGCACAGAATGTTGAAACCCGTCACAAGGAGCAATTTGTAGGTTGGTTTGAGCGTAAAGTGAGTTACTATTTTTTTTATTTATTGGATCATTATGCTGTCACGTATTTGCCTAATAATTTTTCTTTGAACTAAGTGCAGATCTCCAAACTATATGAAGAAGGAAAAACAAGTGATCTAATGTATGCCTTTTCCCGTGGACCAGACCATCGGGCTCGATTTTTCAACAAATGCTACATAAATGGATATCTGTTTCGGACGGCTGCCATAGAGAATAACCTAACTACACAAAACAGTGGTGTTGCTATGAAGGGCGATGACAGCACCGGCAACATGGACTGGTATGGCGTGATTAAAAAATATCACGCTAGATTTTGCCAACCAAAAAGAAGTCGTACTTTTTCAGTGTGACTGGTACGATGTACCTGCTGCTACTACGAAGAAAGGAAGAGGGTTCAGCAGGGATCAATACGGGATCATCGATGTTGATAAGACTCGTTTTCGATATTTCAATGAGCCTTACATTTTAGGGACACAAGCTGAGCAGGTGTTTTATGTGCCTTGTGCGACAAAACCGAATTGGTGCACAGTGCTTCGCATGAAATCTAGGAATTTATTTTCCATGCCTGAAGCAGTAGGTGCAGAAAAGGAGGGAGAACCTGATGTTGAGTCGCTGGTCGTCGGACTGGAAGACATGAATGTATCCCGCCTACATGAAGACTTGACAAATTGGAAAAGGAATGATATGGAAGGAGTAAGTGTTGATACTTCTGTCATAGATAAGGCGGTTCCTGTACTTGAACCCAATGATGAGGACTTAGACGATGACGATGAAGATGATGACACCTACATAGATGATGGAATTGTCGCACCTGTGAATTCTGTAGGACATGAAGATGATGATTTTTTTTGTTTAAATTGAGAACCTTGTTTTTGTGTGGTGTATTGATTGATTGATTTATTTTTATTTTTATTATATTTTTAGAAATCATAAAAAAATTTCCCTCCCTAATAACTTCCTCATATTACGCTAATCCCGCTCAAATTTTTCAGCCCCCGTCCAAAACCATCGCGACCTATACAAAATTTATTTTCTTCCATCGCCGGACGCCCAGATCGTGTCGCCCTCCACCTCCGCCCCCTCGGCCCCTCCGCCCTCGCCCTCCAGGCCTCCCCCACTACGCCCGGCGCCCGCTCCCACGGGATCCCCTCCCACGCCGCCCCGCCGCCTCACCCCCCACCTCCCCTGCCGCCGCCTCGTCCCCCAGCCTCCCCGTCTCCCTCCGCCTCCCCGTCTCCCTCCGCATCCCCGGCCCCTTCGCCGCCCACCGCCCCCTCGGCCTCCGTCGCCTCCCCCGCCGCCCCTCCGCCTCCGTCGCCTCCCCCACCTCCCCCGGCCTCCCCGCTTCCCCGTCTCCCTCCGCATCCCCAGCCCCTTCGCCGCCCACCGTCCCCTCGGCCTCCGCCGCCTCCCCCGCCGCCCCTCCGCCTCCGTCGCCTCCCCCGGCCTCCCCGCCTCCCCGTCTCCCTCCGCCTCCGCCGCCTCCCCGTCTCCCTCCACCTCCCCGCCTCCCTGTCTCCCTCCGCCTCCACCGCCTCCCCTTCTCCCTCCGCCTCCCCGCCTCCCTGTCTCCCTCCGCCTCCCCGCCTCCCTCCGCCTCCCCGCCTCCCTGTCTCCCTCCGCCTCCGCCGCCTCCCCGTCTCCCTCCGCCTCCCTCCGCCTCCCCGGCCCCTTCACCGCCCACCGCCCCCTCCGCCTCCGTCGCCTCCCCCGCCGCCGCCTAGGTCGACAAGACGATGGCAATGACTCCATCGACGACGCCGATCGCCACCGACGGGGATTTCGCCATCACGAGGGCCGACCGACGGGTTCCACCTCGAACTTCTACTGCTGAAGAAGACGGCACGGATGATGCTTCCCTCCCCAGGTATTAGATGCAGACCTGCAAGAATTTTTTCCATTGACACAGACTCGCGATGCTTGCCAACATAGTTTGCCTTGTGTTTTTAATGTCAAATTGATATGAAAACTATATAGCGCTCTTATGATCTTTTGCCCAATCAATTTTTTCCATTTAGATGTGTATGTGTATATCTGGGGTGTAATCCAAATAGATCAGCTGATCGTGGGTGATTCAAATAAGAAAAAAGAAACATACTTGATAATCAAAATTTGCTGTGATTTCGTAACTATCGTTTGCAGAAACATTACAATTCCTTGGAAATGCTTCCAAATGAGGCCTTGTTAATTTACCTCGTGTGCTCGAGAGCGGAGACTTAGCGCTCGGTTCGCTTTGAACAATTGCTGCATAAGGCATATAGGAGACTGATGCATTGTTGTATACAATAACGCGAAATTGTACAATTAATGTCCCAGTTTTGCTGTAGAATTTAATTGCGATTTTTAATTTTACAAAATTCTGAGCTCCACATGTACAGTATTTGGCAGATCCTTTAGAATATCGTGGATATATCACATAAAAGTTATCAGGTGCATATGTGACAAGGTGTCCAGTTAAGTGTTTGCAGATGCAATGAGAACTTAAGGGAAAAGCAAAGGGAGGCTAAATAGCTGTTGCTCAGCTGTTACAGATCAGTGCATATCTACCAAAAGAAATTCTTTCAAGTGTTCATGGTGTCGTGGTGGACTTCCTACCATCTGAAAGCAGATCTATAACATTCTGCTATCATTCATCTTGTGGAGGTGCTTGAACACGAACAGTAAAATGATCTGGTGGCATCTGTGCACTTGTAACTTAATTTCACACTTTACCCGATGAAGTACCATTGCTGAGGGCTTTTTCTTCAGTTCTGTGTTTAAGCATTGAAGGCATGTCTTTGTAAGCAACCACTATTGCAAGCCATTTATAGAAGCTTTATTGCTGATGATTACTAATATTTTTAGTCATTATTTATCTGGCATGGCCAATAGATTCTGAGATTGTTTTGCATGGTTTGATCATAGCAGTGGAACAAAAGTGAATATGTAGATATGTGCCTTATGATGGGTTAGCTTTTAGTATGGTTCTGATCTCGCATATAGTAAATCATTTTGTTACTAGTTTTGAGTTCTTTTGGGAAGTCATTGAGATTTGGGAGTACTCATCCTCCATAAAGGAGGGCAAAGCTGAAAGGCTATCTCATCTCTAGGATCACAAGCAAATATTTTTCCTAGGATGGTACTGTGAAAACAAAGAGCAAGGACATGGTGCTGTACAGATAAATGCTGAGACGTGTGTGCATTTGTACAAGATTAACGTGTACAAGATTAATTTTGCTAAGGACAAAAAGTTGTGTTAACGTGTGTGCATCCCCTTATTTTTTGCTTCTTCTGTAAATCTCTCATTCCTGTAAACTGATCTAAGTCAATTTGGTATCTGAAAAAGTACTGATTTATGTGTTAAAAGAATCTAAGCGACTGGATTAGGATCTACACCTACAGTAGTAAAATGATTCAATGACTAACTTGGAAAGAAATAGTCATAGAGAAATCACAACATACAGTGTAACAAAGCCTAAACATATAAGCTCCAAGGTTTATCCAACAAAGCAATTTTATACTAAAACCCAAGGGATGATCAAACGGTATAACAGATGCAGTTATATTAGTATTGGTTATCAGCACATAATAGTTTTAGATCCTGTCATTTATTTTCATTACAAATTTGTTGTTTCCTTTTGATCATCTACTATTTTCCTCTCAGATTTTGCATACTGACAACTGCATTTTGACTATTTAACCTTTCTCTATGTAAACATACAGAACGAAACAAGGGTCGGATCAGCAGTGGACTTTAGTTATTCAATGCAAGGGAGCACCACCAGAAAAAGAATTCTTCGAGTGCGATCTTGATAGGACTAATGTCTCATTTATGACATTGTTAAGTTTAAAAGAACAGCTTGGATACTCAGTTAGGGACATCTTATACTATAAGAAGCGATGTGGCAGGGCGGTAGCAACTTTGGAGCCGATCGATTATAGTCGTGATGCAGATAGAATGATAGAAAGCAATCAAGATGAAAGACCGGTACCAAATCATGCAAAGCTCATGGTCATGGATACATGGCGAAATTAATATCCCACACGAAGCCAACTGTTGAAAGACAAACTCGATGAACAATCCCGTGCTTCAGCTGCAGCCCAGTGAAAAAATAATGAGCTCGAAGATGAGGTGCAGGAACAAATTGCAAATGGAGTTGCTGAAAGGGAAGAAACTAGGCGAGAGATGCAAGAGGAACTGGAGAAGGAAAGGAACGCAAGAGAAAAACTTAGGCAAGAGTTCCTTTCGTTGCTAGCACAACAGAGAGAAGCAACATTACAGGTAATACATCTGTACATACGCAGCAGCAACTGCTGCCTATTTGTTGTTGATGTGTTGCAGCAGCCACCCAGTCTAACAGGCCCTAATATTTTTCCTCATGGTCCATATGCAGGCTAACCAGGGAAGTATATTGAACACAAGGGAAAGCGAGGCTAATCCAAGTGAGGAAAACAAAAACATGACAACATTGGACAACACTAACCCAGATAGTACATTGAACACCACAGAAAAGACACCTGAACATGTAGAAGAAACATTACAACAGGTAACAAAATTTGCAAATAGTTTGCTGCCATAAGGGATTTGGACTTTGTACATTCTATTGATGACCTCCTGATGTGTACCTTCACTGAACTTCAATTGATGCATGCATGCTGAACATATTTTAATAGTAGTACACAACAGGATGCTAATATTTTTAATTCTAAATTTTACATTTGCAGAATGACCCAGCAAGCATCTTGACCACACAAAAAGATGCTAGGCCACCTATTCGCATCACTAGAGCTTCTAATCTTAACCGAAATCTCTTCCAAAATGTCGCTGTTAATAATGGTTCATCGAACTTCATTCCTCCACAACAATTAAAAAATACTGCTACAACTCGTTCGAAGAAAAGGAGGGACCAGCAGGTATGAAATGAAAATGTGATTAATCTTCATCTGCCATTGTTCTTATGTCAAATATAGCATACTGTTCTAAACTACTAGAAAATTATGCCAGGTGAAGTAGGGCTACTATATATCGGTGAATGAAATGAAATTAAATAATTCTGCTGGAATCACTTGCTAAATACTTTGCTACGTAACTGAACTAGAGAACTTATGATTGCTATTTTCAGTTGTAACTCGTATCTCTAAACTTGCACTATGATGTACTTAAGTATGTGCTGCTGGACAATACTTATATTAAGGTCCCTCTTTATTGTTCATGTTCTATCAGGATGAAACAATTTGATCAGAGCAAACAGAGTCGTGGCGTCGTCGAGTCAGGAAATTCAACATGGCATAGAAGCAAGGACAAATGGAATGGAAGTGATAGTACTTTTGTTATTAGTTACAAACTTTGTAGTTTAAGTTTGGAGATTGATATGTAATTCCTGCATGAGTGGTGGCACTTTTAAATTATTATGTGTTGAATTAATATATGTGTTTTTGATCCAGTCGTGTTCCTAATTTGATTATTATAATTTGCAACAACAAATTATAATAAAATATCATATGCTCAATATGCTACCACAAATTTTACCGTTGCGATAAACATGTATGCAAAATTGGTATTTCGTTGTGATAGGCTGTTGCAACGCCGCTACTATGTTGCGATTCCACTATATGCCACGAACAATGTTCGTTGCTATAGGATCTATTTGCCACAAAACATATTTCGTCGCAATAACTTTATAGCACTGAAACGCCTTCCGTGGCAATAAAATATATTGCAACGAAACGCCTCCCGTGGCAATTAAACCTGCTGCAACGAAACGCCTCCCGTGGTAATATATCCTGTTGCAACGAAATGCTCTCCGTGGCAATAGGGTTTATTGCCACGAACCATTGGCGTGGCAATAGAACCTATTACCACGCAATATTTTCGTGGCAAATGATACTATTGCCACGCCCAAACTTCGTGGCAAAAGAAGCTATTGCCACGAAGTCAGTCGTGGCAATAGCCTATATCTCCACGACATCATTCGTTGCAACAACAAACAATTGCCACAACACATTGCATGGCAATAACCATTGGTATTGCAACGAAATCACAATCCGTTGCACAATCTTTTAAGCACGCAAGTACATGCCACGCTTGCCAACGGAAGTGATGTGTTGCAATAGGTACATATTGCATCTATTTTGGCCCTATTGCAACGATTTCACTCCGTTGTCCTAGACCTGAAAACTAGTAGTGACCGTCGTCTCGGTCATCCTGGATTTGAGACTCTGTCCAAACTTATGGCTTGTCATAAAGAACTTCGAACATCTATATGTCATGCTTGTCAACTCGGGCGTCATGTTCGTCTTCCTTTTTCTGTGTCCGCATCTTGTGCCTCACATATTTTTGACCTCATACACTGTGATTTATGGACCTCGCCAGTTCCTAGTGTATCGGGTTTCAAATATTACTTGGTCATTCTCGACGATTGCTTGCATTACATGTGGACGTTTCCTTTACGCCTCAAGTCTGACACTTTTGCAACTCTGTCTAATTTCTTTACTCTTGTTTCCACTCAGTTTGGCCACACCATCAGGTCTGTTCAATGTGACAATGGGCGCGAGTTCGACAACTCTAGCACCCGCACCTTCTTCCTCACCCACAGCACTCACCTCCGAATGTCGTGTCCTTACACGTCTGCTCAGAATGGGAAGGCTGAGCGAGCCATCCGCTCCCTCAACAATGTTGTTCGGTCCCTCCTATTCCAAGCTTGTCTTCCACCCCGCTATTGGGTCGAGGCACTGAACACTGCTACCATGCTCCTCAACATCTTACCAACCAAAACGCTGCGCTCCTGTACGCCCCATGAAGCCTTGCTTGGCTCTCCGCCCGCGTATGATCATCTGAGCGTCTTCGGTTGTCGATGTTACCCCAACCTGTCCGCCACAGCTGTCCACAAACTCGCTCCCCGTTCCATTTCGTGTATTTTCCTTGGTTATTCTGCTCATCACAAAGGATACCGCTGTCTAGACACCGACTCTAACAAGATCATCATCTCTCGCCATGTGATCTTTGACGAGTCCTCCTTTCCTTTTGCCGAGCAACCCGTCACACCCTCCCCCGCGGACTTTGAGTTTCTGGAAATTTTCACTAATCCCGTTCCGGTGCCCATATGCCCGACTCGGTCTTTGTTACCTGCAGGATCATCTTTGCCGATTCCTTTGCTTGCTGCGGACACCTTGACGCCGCTGCCCGCACTACCAGCCGCCACCTCGCCCACACTGCCACATGCGTCAGTGTCCTCCGTTGCTTCTCCGCCTGCTCCTGCGCCTTCCCCGGCGTCCCCCGCACAGCCACGTGCGGCCCCTCCGGCGTCTCCCGCACAGCCACGTGCGGCTGTTCAGCTGCCGCCGGCTCGCACCATTACCCAGGTGTACAACCGGCGTCACCCGCTTCCTCCGGTGCCGGCATCCTCATCACCAGTCGCCCCTGCGCCCCTCCCAAAGGGCGCCGTTGCCATTCCCCCCGTGGTCAATCAACACTCCATGACCACCAGGGCGAAACATGGCTTCCGGGTGCCTACTGCGTTCCATGCTGCGCCGTTGTCCCCCGTTCCGAAGACATACCGCGCTGCTCTTGCAGACCCGAACTGGCGAGCCGCCATGCTGGATGAACATGCTGCCCTTCTCCAGAACAACACTTGGGACCTTGTTCCGCACCCCTCTCGCGCGAATGTGGTGACTGGCAAATGGATCATCAAGCACAAGTTTCAGGCTGATGGTTCACTCGAGCGCTACAAAGCTCGCTGGGTTCTCCGCGGTTTCACACAGCGCCAAGGTGTTGATTTTGCAGACACCTTCAGCCCCGTCGTCAAACCGGCCACCGTACGGACTGTGCTCTCTCTAGCTCTCTCCCGTCATTGGCCCGTTCGTCAGCTGGATGTGAAGAATGCCTTCCTTCACGGCAACCTCGATGAGACAGTCTACTGCGTTCAGCCCGTCGGGTTCGAGGAGGACTACGTCTGCCGTCTGAACTGCTCCCTGTACGGTCTCAAGCAGGCACCTCGGGCATGGTACAGCCGCTTTGCAGCCTACTTGGTCTCCCTCGGGTTCATGGAAGCCAAGTCTGACACCTCGCTCTTCGTGTTCCGACGTGGTGCCGACCTCATCTACTTGCTGCTCTATGTGGATGACATCGTCCTCACTACTTCGTTGAGCTCGCTACTCCGTCGCACCATCACTGCCCTGCAGCAGGAATTTTCGATGAAGGACTTGGGTGATCTCCATCACTTCCTCAGGATGCAGGTTCAGCGGCAACCTAATGGTCTCTTCCTCTCGCAGCGCCAGTGACATGCGTCATTTTTGCATATATTTAGCCATCATTTTACCCTCATATTCTTCGCATTTCAAGACCATTTATTATCATTTATACGCTTTTCTATATTTAATTGCTCGGAATGGACCATTTTACATTGTTTTTATATTTTTTCGCAGGCCGGCGCGATCGAGGCGCATAAACGACTAATTTGGCATTCTAGGGCTGCTCCGTACAGTTGTACGTGTCGTCTCGAACACGTAGGATCCATCCGCGAAGAAAACGGAGTTCCGGAGGTCTAAATCAGAAGAAAACATAAATGGGAGAAGGACCTGATTGAAAACCTAGATGTTTCGAGGGCTAAATCGCTAAATTCCACACACCTTCCCCGTTCGGCCAAAAACCCCCAGCCGCCACCGCAAAGTCCTGGAGCCCGGTTTTCCCCTCTTCCTTCATCCCCTTGCTTCTCCTTCCCCTACCCCCATCTTCTTCTCCACCCACGGCGCCGGCGAGGCCGGGCCACATCTCGCCGACGGCCACCTCTTCTTCACCTCACCGCATCCACCTCCGCTCCCTTTGCCGCTTCCACTTCCGGCCGCCTCCCTTCACTTCCCGGCTAGCGCCGCCCTCACTCCGCCGCCTCTTCCTCCGCCGCTCACCCCACTTCCGGTCGCCACCTTCCTTCTTCCTTGGCCTCCCCTTGCTTCTCCTCCTCCCACTACTCCGGCCTCTCTTCCACCCTGCTTCTTCGGTGCGCCCACCACTTTCTTCCCCTTTCTACTCCTTGCTCTGCTCCACCGCCGCCTTCTCCACATCCGGCGTGCCACCGCCCTCCATCAGTGCCGCCGACCCGACGCCAACCTCGGCGACCGCGACCCCGACTTGCTCCACATCGCCGACCTCTGCTACTCCAACCACGCCGACCACCGCTTCCTCATCTTCTACACCGACGGCACCGGCGTTGCCCCCCCCCCTGCTGCATCCACTTCACCGACGGCCTCATCCTCTACGGCGCCGCCGACAACCCTTCTCTGCTCTACTCCTCTCGGTTGATTTTTTTTCCCTCTCCATTACTTTCTCTGCTGTTATCAGTTAACAGTCAAATCGAATGCTGTGAACTCCCTGTTAATTGATGCATTGTGAACTGTGTTTATCATTCTGTGGTATATGATCTGTGATGTGTGTGATGGAGAATTATGCACTGTGATGAATGTTTTTGCCCACTGAGATGTCATTTGAGATTAGTTGTCAAATCTGTTCATGTGGTATCTGCTCAGTGATTGTGATCTCTGTTAATTTGCCAGTATCTAAGCGAATTGTTCAGCTCATGTGATTATGCTCTGTTATTCACTAGTTAGTACTTGTGGGTTAGTTTATTTGTCTGTGTTCAGTATTCTTGTTGTGTGCTTGTGAAAACGTTAGTGTTGATATCTGTTAGTTTCTGTGATGTCTAGTTGCACGATTTAGCTATTCAGCGACCATCCCCCTTCCCATTGCTGTCTAGACTCCCTCCTTGCTTCTAGTCCTCCCTTGTGCTTCTCGATCTTCCCCTTTTCTTCTCTTTGCGGTTGGTCGTTAGCGAGGTCGAGCGATCGTAGTCGTAGTAGTTGTTGTGTTGTCCAGCCGCCGTCGTCGTCTATTTAGCTATCGTCCGTCTTCTACCTTGTTCTCTCTCGACTCCCTCCGTGCTTCTCGACTTCCCCCTTTCTATCTTGCGGTCGGTAGCTAGTTAGGGCGTCGGTTGGTAGTGGTTGTCTTTCGTGTGTCGTCGTGTTGTTCGTTCGGTCGTACGACGTCTATTCGTACGGTCGTTCGTCCCGTCGTCGTTGGTTCGTTTGTTTAGTTAGTTCGTCGTTGTTGGATAGGTCGTTTTAGTCGTTTAAGTTTAGTTTTCTCCCCTGTTTCGTTTGGCCTAGCTTTAGCTGAGCACCGGTAGCCTTAGTCTAGTCCCTGTGGAGAACACGACACTCGCCGCTATTTCAGTGGCAACCCGTGCACTTGCGGGTGTGCTATTTTTGCACGATCAAGTATTTTGGCGCCGTTGCCGGGGAACTAGCTTAGAGCGACAGTGTTAGGCTATAGACTAGGTCGTTTGTTTTCTTTTGCTTGTTTTGTGTTCGCGCTGACCTGTATTTTATTTTGTCATTGTTCATATTTGTATTTGTGATATATCGCTAACCCCTAACCCTCTCCCTAGTTACTTCTCTCTTTCGCGATTTTCGTTTCCATTCCCGCAGGTTGATTGATAGAGTTATATATTGCGGATATGGCATTAGTTCATGATCTTTGGGCTCCGAGTAGTCAGAGTGCTATGTCAGGACTAGTTTTGCCAGTAGTTGAGGCCGATGACTTTGAGTTGAGACCTGGTCTGATTGCTTTGGTTCAGGAGACCCGTTTTGGAGGATTACCCACTGAGGACCCTTATGAGCACATTCGCATATTCTTGGAGTATTGTGATACAGTCAAATATCATGGGGTTTCTCAGGACACTATCAGATGCAGATTATTCATATTCTCTCTTCGAGATGGTGCTCATACCTGGTTTTACTCTTTGCCATCGAGGTCATTCACTTGGGATCAGCTGTCATGTGCTTTCTTGGAGAGATACTTTCCGCTATCCAGGCAGTTTGAGATCCGTGACCAGATCTTCAGTTTTGCTCAGCTTGATGGAGAGAGTTTATATGATTCTTGGGAGCGATACAAGGCTTTGCTCAGGAGATGTCCGCACCATGGTCTAGAGAGATGGCTTATTCTGCAAATCTTCTACAGAGGCTTGACATGTGCCACACGATCTTTAGTTGATGCAGCAGCTGGTGGAGCAATCACAAACAAGACACTTGATGATGCATTCACTCTTATTGAGAACATGGCTTTCCATCAATTCCAGTGGGACAATGAGAAGTCTTGTTCGGATTCTTTGATAGCCAGAGTGCATGCGCCTGAGCATCATATGGATCAGTACAGTTTGAGCTCTAGTCAGCCACATCCTTCTCTGTCATCACACCAGCATAGTTTTCATTCCACTCCTACACCTCAGCAGCAGTTACCTACTCTTCATCATGATCAGATTTATAGTCCTGAGCTGTCTGTTTTGCATATATCTCATCTGGAGTCACAGTTATGTGGTGTGAAGACTTTGATGATCCAATTGCATGATCTTAGAGAGGCTATGCGCACTTTGACCTCCCGTTGTGACAGTTTGGCATCCTCACAGTCTTATCCGAGCTCTCTAGCTCAGTACCATTCTGTCACCACGGAGAGCGATACGACTTTGTTTGAGCCTACTCCACCTACTCCTCCAGTGCTTCAGCAGAGTCAGCCTACAGTTTCGAGATACCATCCACATCATCACCATAAGAAGCCATCTACTCAGTCTCCTAGTCGGTGCTGCAGGATAGATGAGGTTGATGAGTTTGTGCTAGAGACATCTCTGAGTACCGTTGATACACACCTCTTGGAGTCAGATTCTATGTGTGACATGGTTGAGCTTCAGCGGATTATCTTTGATGATGATGATATCATTCCCATGGTGCATATGGTAGCTTACACTGACGCCATCCTTCCAGACTCAGTACTTCAGATTGATGATTTTTTCATGGATGAGCCTAAGTTAGAGATTGTTAGCTTTGATTTGGAGGACTCTCATTGCTTTGACACTGATCATGTACTTCTTGAGCTTGATATGGAGAGGTTCACGTTTGATGATGTGGGCCACTTAGATGATTATTTGATCTTTGAGCCTGAGATGGAGATATTCATTCTTGATGATGAGGGGGCTGCTTCCGATGTCGAGGAGGAGCACATTTCTATTGATCCACCACCAGCTACTTCCTTCGTTGACATCACCCCTCTGGAGGTTTCTACTACCGTACGCTTTACTTCACCTACACTTCAGGTAGTATGGAAACTCTTCCTCGACCGCCTCAGGTTTGATTTCATTGGCCCTGACGAGACATATTCTATTGTTGATGTTGCTCCTATCTCCTATGTTGAGACCTGCAGTCCTCGTGATATACCTTATCGATATGCATGTGTGATTGGATATTCTATTGATGACTTAGAGGGTGTCAACCCTATCACACATACTTGCCATATCTTTGAGGTTATTTCTAGGGTTTCACTTGTGTACCATCAACTACGAGCGGACATGGCTCGAGTCGACATCCCTTGGGATCCAGGTGGATTTCAAGGCTTGCTGTTTCATGAGGAGGGCGGACATGTGCCTTTTCCATGTCCCGTCCTCGGCCCTCCTCCCGCTACATCCAAATGAGCATCTCTTTTTCTTTTTTATTTCCATACCTTTTGTTAGTTTTTGTTGGCTTCTTTTCTTTCTTTTTATTTCAGGTCCCGTGCTAGATCTTCATCCTTGTACGTGCAAGATGCCATGGGATGATTTGTTCACTTCCATTACATCATATACACCCGGTGAGCTGTTTCTTACCCCTTTAAGCACATTCTTGATTCATTGCTCAATTTAAGCTTGGGGATGACTTGTATGTGTATGGATGATGTTCTAGCATGTTTATATTATATTTGTGAGCATGTGAGCTTATTGTCGTGTAGATGATGATATATGGTCATTCTTATGCTTCATATTGTGCTTGTGTGATGACGTATGGTCTTTACTATTGCTCTCATGTTATGCTTGATTGTATATATTTGCCATGTGAGCCCATGCCTTATTGATCTAGAAAGGTCATGCCAAAATTTTCATTGAGCTATATTGTCACTAGTTCCTTGTATATCTTAAGTCACTTGGCATCATATAGTAGAGCTTGAGTTTTGTTTATTATCATTGATGTGCTTAGAAACCTTGTGATTCTATAGCATTTGATTCATTGCGAGTTACGCATGTATTTTAACCATTTGCGGATTGAATTGGTTCTAGTCATAGCCTCTTGAATGATTATATCTTAGTTTCATGCTTTGGCATATGTTATTTTAGATATTGATACTTTGCTTGAATGAAAATTTTGTGAAAGGGGTAGTCCTATCTTGAGCCAATAACTTGGTTGAATTATCTAGGTATCCATGTCTTAGGACACGTGTTACTTAGTATTAATGAAAACCGGTTAAAGATGCTTAATCAAAAACCAAAAAAAAAAAGAAAAGAGAAAAAAACAAAATGTTTTGCAATGTGTGAATGTGTAAAATAAGTGACTTTGTCACATTGGTTTGCAAACGTCTGAATAAGTGGCAGTTTTGCCCAAATGAAGTTTGAATGTGTGAATAAGCGGCAAAGTTTGCCCAAGGGTTTGAATAAGTGGCACAAGTGCCCATTTTGTTTTAAATTTGCTAAAAATCAACAAAAATTAGGTATCATGGCTCAAGTGTGGGCTTTTTCATAAATATCATGCAAGTATTAGTCTCTTTGTCTCAAATAGCATATGCCTTAGCATGACCTTTTGATATGCTCATTCTTGATGTTATACCTAGTTTCGATGCTTTACAATTTTGGTTGGATACATGTCATCACTTAGTGCATTTCAACACTTGTGTGTAACTTGATTTGGTCAAATGTTGTAGTTATCATTTGAGATCTTTGCTTGATTCGTTCTCATCTTGGATGATCCTCAAAACTCAAGCTAGACAATGTCATTTTATATTGCTATATGCTTCTTGGCTTATCACATGCATTTAACTAGTCTTTTACCATCATTACTTGTTGTCCGGGTTCGATAAATATCATGCCATTTACTTGAGGACAAGTAAACGTTTAAAGCTTGGGGGTATGACATGCGTCATTTTTGCATATATTTAGCCATCATTTTACCCTCATATTCTTCGCATTTCAAGACCATTTATTATCATTTATACGCTTTTCTATATTTAATTGCTCGGAATGGACCATTTTACATTGTTTTTACATTTTTCCGTAGGCCGGCGCGATCGAGGCGCATAAACGACTAATTTGGCATTCTAGGGCTGCTCCGTACAGTTGTACGTGTCGTCTCGAACACGTAGGATCCATCCGCGAAGAAAACGGAGTTCCGGAGGTCTAAATCAGAAGAAAACATAAATGGGAGAAGGACCTGATTGAAAACCTAGATGTTTCGAGGGCTAAATCGCTAAATTCCACACACCTTCCCCGTTCGGCCAAAAACCCCCAGCCGCCGCCGCAAAGTCCTGGAGCCCGGTTTTCCCCCCTTCCTTCATCCCCTTGCTTCTCCTTCCCCTACCCCCATCTTCTTCTCCACCCACGGCGCCGGCGAGGCCGGGCCACATCTCGCCGACGGCCACCTCTTCTTCACCTCACCGCATCCACCTCCGCTCCCTTTGCCGCTTCCACTTCCGGCCGCCTCCCTTCACTTCCCGGCTAGCGCCGCCCTCACTCCGCCGCCTCTTCCTCCGCCGCTCACCCCACTTCCGGTCGCCACCTTCCTTCTTCCTTGGCCTCCCCTTGCTTCTCCTCCTCCCACTACTCCGGCCTCTCTTCCACCCTGCTTCTTCGGTGCGCCCACCACTTTCTTCCCCTTTCTACTCCTTGCTCTGCTCCACCGCCGCCTTCTCCACATCCGGCGTGCCACCGCCCTCCATCAGTGCCGCCGACCCGACGCCAACCTCGGCGACCGCGACCCCGACTTGCTCCACATCGCCGACCTCTGCTACTCCAACCACGCCGACCACCGCTTCCTCATCTTCTACACCGACGGCACCGGCGTTGCCCCCCCTGCTGCATCCACTTCACCGACGGCCTCATCCTCTACGGCGCCGCCGACAACCCTTCTCTGCTCTACTCCTCTCGGTTGATTTTTTTTCCCTCTCCATTACTTTCTCTGCTGTTATCAGTTAACAGTCAAATCGAATGCTGTGAACTCCCTGTTAATTGATGCATTGTGAACTGTGTTTATCATTCTGTGGTATATGATCTGTGATGTGTGTGATGGAGAATTATGCACTGTGATGAATGTTTTTGCCCACTGAGATGTCATTTGAGATTAGTTGTCAAATCTGTTCATGTGGTATCTGCTCAGTGATTGTGATCTCTGTTAATTTGCCAGTATCTAAGCGAATTGTTCAGCTCATGTGATTATGCTCTGTTATTCACTAGTTAGTACTTGTGGGTTAGTTTATTTGTCTGTGTTCAGTATTCTTGTTGTGTGCTTGTGAAAACGTTAGTGTTGATATCTGTTAGTTTCTGTGATGTCTAGTTGCACGATTTAGCTATTCAGCGACCATCCCCCTTCCCATTGCTGTCTAGACTCCCTCCTTGCTCCTAGTCCTCCCTTGTGCTTCTCGATCTTCCCCTTTTCTTCTCTTTGCGGTTGGTCGTTAGCGAGGTCGAGCGATCGTAGTCGTAGTAGTTGTTGTGTTGTCCAGCCGTCGTCGTCTATTTAGCTATCGTCCGTCTTCTACCTTGTTCTCTCTCGACTCCCTCCGTGCTTCTCGACTTCCCCCTTTCTATCTTGCGGTCGGTAGCTAGTTAGGGCGTCGGTTGGTAGTGGTTGTCTTTCGTGTGTCGTCGTGTTGTTCGTTCGGTCGTACGACGTCTATTCGTACGGTCGTTCGTCCCGTCGTCGTTGGTTCGTTTGTTTAGTTAGTTCGTCGTTGTTGGATTGGTCGTTTTAGTCGTTTAAGTTTAGTTTTCTCCCCTGTTTCGTTTGGCCTAGCTTTAGCTGAGCACCGGTAGCCTTAGTCTAGTCCCTGTGGAGAACACGACACTCGCCGCTATTTCAGTGGCAACCCGTTAATCTTGGGACTAGACTAAGGCTACCGGTGCTCAGCTAAAGCTAGGCCAAACGAAACAGGGGAGAAAACTAAACTTAAACGACTAAAACGACCAATCCAACAACGACGAACTAACTAAACAAACGAACCAACGACGACGGGACGAACGACCGTACGAATAGACGTCGTACGACCGAACGAACAACACGACGACACACGAAAGACAACCACTACCAACCGACGCCCTAACTAGCTACCGACCGCAAGATAGAAAGGGGGAAGTCGAGAAGCACGGAGGGAGTCGAGAGAGAACAAGGTAGAAGACGGACGATAGCTAAATAGACGACGACGGCTGGACAACACAACAACTACTACGACTACGATCGCTCGACCTCGCTAACGACCAACCGCAAAGAGAAGAAAAGGGGAAGATCGAGAAGCACAAGGGAGGACTAGGAGCAAGGAGGGAGTCTAGACAGCAATGGGAAGGGGGATGGTCGCTGAATAGCTAAATCGTGCAACTAGACATCACAGAAACTAACAGATATCAACACTAACGTTTTCACAAGCACACAACAAGAATACTGAACACAGACAAATAAACTAACCCACAAGTACTAACTAGTGAATAACAGAGCATAATCACATGAGCTGAACAATTCGCTTAGATACTGGCAAATTAATAGAGATCACAATCACTGAGCAGATACCACATGAACAGATTTGACAACTAATCTCAAATGACATCTCAGTGGGCAAAAACATTCATCACAGTGCATAATTCTCCATCACACACATCACAGATCATATACCACAGAATGATAAACACAGTTCACAATGCATCAATTAACAGGGAGTTCACAGCATTCGATTTGACTGTTAACTGATAACAGCAGAGAAAGTAATGGAGAGGGAAAAAAAATCAACCGAGAGGAGTAGAGCAGAGAAGGGTTGTCGGCGGCGCCGTAGAGGATGAGGCCGTCGGTGAAGTGGATGCAGCAGGGGGGACAACGCCGGTGCCGTCGGTGTAGAAGATGAGGAAGCGGTGGTCGGCGTGGTTGGAGTAGCAGAGGTCGGCGATGTGGAGCAAGTCGGGGTCGCGGTCGCCGAGGTTGGCGTCGGGTCGGCGGCACTGATGGAGGGCGGTGGCACGCCGGATGTGGAGAAGGTGGCGGTGGAGCAGAGCAAGGAGTAGAAAGGGGAAGAAAGTGGTGGGCGCACCGAAGAAGCAGGGTGGAAGAGAGGCCGGAGTAGTGGGAGGAGGAGAAGCAAGGGGAGGCCAAGGAAGAAGGAAGGTGGCGACCGGAAGTGGGGTGAGCGGCGGAGGAAGAGGCGGCGGAGTGAGGGCGGCGCTAGCCGGGAAGTGAAGGGAGGCGGCCGGAAGTGGAAGCGGCAAAGGGAGCGGAGGTGGATGCGGTGAGGTGAAGAAGAGGTGGCCGTCGGCGAGATGTGGCCCGGCCTCGCCGGCGCCGTGGGTGGAGAAGAAGATGGGGGTAGGGGAAGGAGAAGCAAGGGGATGAAGGAAGGGGGGAAAACCGGGCTCCAGGACTTTGCGGCGGCGGCTGGGGGTTTTTGGCCGAACGGGGAAGGTGTGTGGAATTTAGCGATTTAGCCCTCGAAACATCTAGGTTTTCAATCAGGTCCTTCTCCCATTTATGTTTTCTTCTGATTTAGACCTCCGGAACTCCGTTTTCTTCGCGGATGGATCCTACGTGTTCGAGACGACACGTACAACTGTACGGAGCAGCCCTAGAATGCCAAATTAGTCGTTTATGCGCCTCGATCGCGCCGGCCTACGGAAAAATGTAAAAACAATGTAAAATGGTCCATTCCGAGCAATTAAATATAGAAAAGCGTATAAATGATAATAAATGGTCTTGAAATGCGAAGAATATGAGGGTAAAATGATGGCTAAATATATGCAAAAATGACGCATGTCAGCCAGTACATGCAAGAGATACTCGACCGCGCGGGTATGGCTGAGTGCAAACCCTGCTCCACTCCGGTGGATTCCTGTCCCAAGGTTTCAGCGCTGGATGGTGCCCCCGTCAGTGACGCCACAGATTTCCGGAGTTTGGCTGGTGCTCTGCAGTACCTCACCTTCACCCGTCCGGACATCTCCTACGCCGTCCAGTAGGTCTGCCTCCACATGCACGACCCTCGGGAGCCTCACCTTGCATCTCTGAAGCGCATCTTGCGGTATATTCGTGGCACTCTTCACCTTGGGCTACTTCTTCGTCCCTCAGCACAGCTCGATCTGGTTGTCTACTCCGACGCTGACTGGGCCGGCTGTCCCGACACCCGCAAGTCCACATCGGGCTATGCCGTGTTCCTCGGGGATAGCCTCGTCTCCTGGTCCTCCAAGCGCCAGAACACTGTCTCCAGGTCCAGCGCCGAAGCCGAGTATCGCGGTGTGGCTAATGCCGTGGCCGAGGCTTCCTGGCTGCGGCAACTTCTCTGTGAGCTCCACTCCCCACCAAGCAAGGCTACCTTGGTGTATTGCGACAACATCAGCGCCGTCTACATGTCCTCCAACCCGGTTCAGCATCAACGCACCAAACACATTGAAATCGACCTTCACTTTGTTCGGGAGCGTGTTGCCATTAATGTTGTCCGCGTCCTACACGTGCCGATGTCGTCCCAGTATGCCGACATCTTCACCAAGGGCCTGTCTTCAACGTTCTTTCAAGAGTTCCGGTCCAGTCTGAACGTCTGTGCCGACGCTCCGACTGCGGGGGGTGTTAGACAGCCACATAGGCTCTTGGGCCATTGGCCCGTTATGGCTAAATATAGATTGATTGATGTTATATTAGGCAAGGAGATCCGACGGTGGTCATACTTCTATAAACCAACCCAGGGTCCTCCTTGCCTATATATGTACCTTGCCTATTGGCCTCCTAAATCAATCTATCAATGTCCCATACAATCCTATCGCTTTCACTATGGAATAGTACCAAGGGTGTATACTCAGTAAGATAACACTGACTTGACACTAGTACAGGGGATTTCATCTTGGACCAAATGGTAGCAATTGAAGCAACAAACATTTGTTAAATATCAATTAGGAAGTACATAACAACTCACTGCTTCATATATTTTGTATTATTTATACCTCTTACAATACTCTCTTCATTTATTATTAGTCGGTGATGAACCGATGGTAATCAAACTGGTAAGATCAAGGAATATTCAGGAACAATGTAAACCACATTTTGGAAAAAAAAAAAGTTGCTAAAAATTGGCATTAAGGTATATTATCTTTTGGCTATACATGTCCATAAAAAGAAAAAACTTCTTTAAGAAGTTAACGGTCAGATAATAAGATACAGTAACGTGCTGTTTGTCACAAACAAACCATATATAAGAACTACTCATTCCCATTTTCATAATAATGTAGTTTGTAGAGAAAGGAAATGTATCCTATGCAAATCCCTCAACTTTTGTATACCCTTCTTTTGAACCTCCAAATAAATACAAACAAATTGTCAAACAATTATAGAAGCTAGTCTCTTGAGTGATCTACAAGACTACAACTTATCAAAACCACCAGCATTTCTTGACTAAGTTACTATTAAAACCACCTAGACCAGGAGACTTATTTGTAGGCAACTGAGCAATAGTTCCATTAACTTCTTCCTTAGTAAAAGGTTCTTCAAGAAAAGCAAGATCATCATGCCTAGTAAACAGTTCTGCCAGATTAAAATGCATTATTGGAGAATCTGAATGCCCTAGTCTTTCCTTGAAAGTAGCCCAAAGAAAAGCTTCTTTGCCTTGGTGATCAGTGACCTCGAATGATCAGTAGCGTGTAGCATTGAGATTTGATTTCTTCTGAATTTAATAGTTGAATTAGCATAGAAAAACATGGTATTCTCATCACCAAACTTGACCCATGTTATTGTTCTGCTTTGTTTCCAATATATTTTCTAATTGATTAGCAACTTTATGAGGTGACCTTTTTAAATTTCCCTGAAACTCCACTCCATGATTGATAAAGGCCTTTTTTTCCTCCAAAATATCTGAAAAAAAAATCAATACATTTGTGTTCCGTATAGCACTTGCCGAATTTGAAAGATGCTTAGACCAAAACTTGAGCAATCTTCTACGAATTTTGAATTGGCATTCGATCGTTAGGCACTGCCAGAAACATTAACAGGAGTAGACCAGGCATTGACAACGAACTGTTTGAAATATGAGTGTTCAAGACAAAAGTTCTCAAATCTAAAAATTTGGACTTAGGATTAGGAATAGATATTCCAATCTAGATTACACAAGGCACATGATCCGAGGTACTCTTGGGCAAGGGAATTGACAATGTATTTGGTACTGTATTGTCCAATTTGTTGAAGTGAAAAACCAATCAAGTTTTTACAACAATGGAACAACTTGCATATTACTCCAGGTGTAAGCTCTGCCTTTTAGAGGTAGCTCAATTAGACCCAGCTTGCTGATAGCTTCTTTGAACAAAAAACATTTCATTAATATCCCCTCCAGGCTTATTTCTATTTGTAGGTGACCTGATAAAGTTAAAACCACCCAGGCACCCACCACCAACCAGTTTTCAGAGTCAGGCATTTGAATGTCCCCAAATCAGGAAATAACTCAGCCTTTTGCTATGGATCACATGGGTCATAAACATTGGTCAAAATCCAACTTTCAGCTATATGGGTGAAGACAAATTGAAATGAAAGAGAGAAACTATTATAAAAGATTAGGTCTCCAGTGAAAATACGATCATTCCAATCCACTTAACAGACCACCTGATGCCCCATTTGAAGGTAAGCAGGCAAACTTATTACACTTCCTTGGGCAAAAGTTGCGAAATGTAGGCAGCATAAAAAATCTCTCTTTTTGTTTCTTGAAAACAAACTGCTGATTACTGAACATCCATCTTCAATTTTGTTGTTAATGGCTACCCATTTCTTGTTCGAGTTTAGACCTATTAGCATTTCAATTGAGAACTTTCCACAGTCTATTCATAGGAAACAATTGCATCAAAACTTCCAAAACTAGCAAGGCACAACCTCACTAGCAAATCATTGATTATAGAAGAATCCCTCATGATGGCCTGAGAAGGACCAGGCCTAGACAAGAACTAGCATGAGAAGGACCAGGCGAACCAACCATCTGAGCAACTAGGATCAAGGACATAGTACTGCAACCATCCAGATTCAGTATAGCCATAAAATTAATTTAGAAACAACCACTTGTCCACAAGATCACCATAATTTATAAAAAAAAGATGACATAACAAGTTTGAGAAATGGAATCCAACTTGCAGAATCTCATCTCTTCAAAAAGCCAGAATCTTTAGAAAAGCTCTCCATCGAAAAGTGATATTCTTCTATACTTGGTCTTGTTATCTTCATTTTCCTTCTTGTGTCTCCTAGTCTTGATTGTTTTATCAGTGACAACCCCAGGCATCACTATGCAAAATTGAGAGGCTCTTGATTACCTTAGCAGAGAGATGAGGTGGAGCTGAATTACAGGCTAAGCAGTTCTGGTCCATGCAAGACTTCCTCTCGTAGCCTTTGTCTTGGTCTTTTGAGTCTTTGGTTTCTCCTGACCTCAGTTTCCACTGGTGGAATTGTTACACTATGATACTTTTTCTTATGTGCAGCAGTCCCCGCATCGAATCAGAGTTTGTAACGAAAAAAATGAATCTCATATAGAGAACCGAAATAACGATGTTGAAGCAACTACGACGAGAAAGAAAAAAATTAGTGAAGCTGACTGCAAATTACTTAAGTACAACCTCAGAAGATTGTCGCTCTCTCATAACCCCTCCAATCTTTTAATACTATTAGATCCTTGCGCTATACAAAAATCTAGTGTAAAAGAATAACCTAGTATTTTATCCTCTCGTGCACTTCTACTTTTGGATTGGTCACTTCTTTGCTTGGTTGCTTGGGTTCTTCATAACCATGTCTCATGATTATATATAGTTTCTCTAGCTTTCTTCCAAAATAGAATAGAAATCTCACTTTAAAAGAAAATATGAATCCTAATCCTATTAGCATTCATCTAGAACTCCTTATAGCATATCTTTCCAAATCTTAAAATACTAGAATATAAGTCACCATAGGGAACATGAGTTTTTTCTGGCAACCAATATTGTTAATTTAAATTACTGTTTAGCTAGATTAGATGTGTTAGCTAGGTTAGTAGTAGAAAAAACAGAAGCAAAAATCACTAATTTGCCACCCCAAAGATTGTCACTCTACGAAATGCCACCCCAAATATTGCTCTTTTAAGATTTGCAACCCAATTCATAGAAATAATAAGCATTTGCTAGTTTTCTCGTATTCTAGTATTTTCCGATTAATTTTGGGCTGAAATTAGCAAGAGGAAATAACTATTTGCCCTTCTTCCTTGTTGTCGTCTTCCCTAACTCCCATCCCGTGGAGAGCTTGATCGTGCGGTTGGCCGACTTGAGGAGTAGCAACCACAGGACACGCAGCCGCAGCTCCTCCTGCAGAGCCGAGATGCGGCCCCCCTCGCCCCCCACCGCCTCTTCAAGTCGGAGCTTCCGGAAAGCAGCGCCATTGTGGAGGTATTCACCGTCTTTGCTCTCCCTTCTCAGCACCCGGCCGTCAGATGCTGCTCGTCTCGCCCCGTGCACGTCTCCTCCTCAATCGAACTCGATGTCTGCTGCCACTGAAAGAGTGACAACCCGAGCCCAAAAGAGCAATTACGAACTCTCACGCTGCCTTTGCTTCAAAGTTCAAACCCATCTACTGATGAAAGTTTCTTCTCAGTGGAAATTCACATGGTAATATTTGAAGTAACATTTTTAAATGTCAAGTTTTTTTTAGTCACATGTATCAGATAATCCCCTGATCAACAAGGCAAACTCCCGCCAACCGATTAGAGACAATCCATAGCTTGGCTGAATGGCCATAGCGTTAAGATCATTGAAATATAAGCCCGTAGGGTAACAAAAGAAAAGAAAAAAAAGGGGGGATTCCTCCACCATATGAAATGCAGAGATTTGTTCTCCTGCACTGGAACAGCGAAAACTACAATCAAGATCAATGACAAAAATTACTCCACCACCAAGATTTTTCATACAACACACAACAAACCATGTGCTCCAGTTGATGGATGAGAAGGGGATAGGAGTTACGGAAGAAGACATCGACGAAGAAGGGAAAGGCAAAGAAGACATCGACGAAGAAGGGAAAGGCATCTTTCCACGTGCTAATTTTAGCCAAAAATAATTAAAAGATACTAGAATATAAAAAGAGTGGCAAATCTGAACTATTTCTATGATTTAAGTGGTAAATTCTAGAGGACAATGTTTAGAGTGGCATTTAATAGATTGGCAGTCTTTGGATGGCAAATAATTGCTTTTCCCAAAATAAAAACTTAGAATGGTTAGTTGTGGTTGGTTAGCTCATTCCATGGTCCCACCTGGTTAGTCGACGTGACCAAAACTTGACAATTTTATTTCCATCTCTCCGCTTCCCGAGAAAGTTCTATGGCACCAGGTGGCATTCACCAATCTTGAAGCAAGTCTTCTTCCCAGAGAGACTTTTAAGAGTTAAACACAAGTCCCCCCTACGCCGTCCATGGCTCCACGCTGTGCCCTTGCTGTAACCACGCCACGCCATCTCCGCGATGTGCATGTAACACCCCGCTCACTCTTTAAGCCTAGAGTGCTATCATCATTGCATATTTTTATCTTTTTTTCAACTGCTAGTCATTTTAAGCAAACTTTATTTTATTCATAATGCAGCAACCATTTTACAACATACCATTTTAAGCAACTATTGTAGCATACTAGTGGAGTTTAATCATACTACCAAAAGCTGATATGTGAAGTGCTGCTAGTACGTGAGGCTATTCATGTGCTACTCCCACCCGTGCATGATGTCCTCATCGATCACCTAAAAAAACAAACAAAGCAAGGGTGAGTCCATAGACTCAGCAAGCACACGATAAAACAATGGCGTTAACATACTACTTTAAAATTTTCCATTTCTGTGAACTATGCATCACTATTTCTGTAACTATTTTACTGTTATCACTTCCCATTTATGTGAACTGTACATCACTATCTCTGTAATTGTTTCACTGTTAACACTTTTATGCAATGTAATGCATCTGTAACTATGTCACTGTTCTGTTCTGTTTTCATGCAATGCGTCTGTAACTGTAACTTATACCGGTATAGCGGAGTATTCATCCATCGATGAACCACTCAATCCCCGTCCTCTTTTATACGAGGATCCAAACTCTACTCCCGCGGAGTACCTTCTGAAGTAGATCCTATTGTCTGTGTATGAGTGCAATGCGTGATTGAAAGCATCTAGGCCCCTAAAAATATTAGTTTTGGTAATTAATGACATTATGTGATCATGTGACTAATTTGTGTATTGAGTGTTTGCAAAAATTAGTCTCAAGGGCAAAGAAGAAGGTACATAAAAAGATGTTGAAGATCCAAAGATCTCAAGGGCGACAAGGTAAATAGTTTAGGGATCTATTTTATTTTTACCGGTCTTGGAGATAGGTTGGAAGACCGGATTATAGGATAGACGTCGTACTATTAAGAGGGATCATGGTGATTTACTAAATCATATGCTAATGTGCCCTTTGGATCAATTTAGGATCATGCATGCACTTAGAAATTAAAATCAAATTAAAACTGTACTTTGTCAGAAAATCCGGTAGTACCGGCGTTCTACGGGCGGAACTACCGCATGGCCGGAAGTACCGGGCCTCAGAGCGGAACTTAAATTCCAGAGAGCGCCCGGAGTTAAACTTAGCCTCTCGGAAAATGAAAGTACCGCGGTTTGAACTGCGGAACTACCGCAGGCCGGTAGTTCCAGACTTAAGAGTGGAACTTAAATTCCAGAGAGCGCCCGGAGTTAAACTTAGCCTCTCGGAAAACGGAAGTACCGCGGTTTGAACTGCGGAACTACCGCAGGCCGGTAGTTCCGGACTTAAGAGCAGAACTTTATTTCCAGAGAGCGCCCTGAGTTGAAGTTAGCTGCGCTGAAATCGGAAGTACCGGGGCTAAGAGCGGAACTTTTGGATTTCCGGAAGTACCGCGATTTTAACGGTGGTAGTACCGCACTCATTTTTTAACGGTTACTTCTGACCGCCTGAAATAGCCGTTCTGTTGCGACGGCGGAAATCCGGAAGTACCGCCCATATAACGGCGGTAGTTCCGGTTTTCCTGAAAATTCAGAATTGTTTATTGCAACGGCTATTTGAGGTTAGTGAGGGTATAAATACACCCCCACCTGAACTTGTAAGTGTTGTTGAACCCATATTGAACATCTTTGAGCTTAAAGCAACTCCTCACACCTCTTTTCCACTCTTGTGCATTAAATAGAGGTAGTTGAGCCAAATTCAAGTGCATTGCATTCTAGATTGATCCAATTGGCACTTGTGTGTGATCAAGCCGCTGTGGTTCATTTCTCTTGGTGCTTGCCGGCACCTAGACGGCTTGGCGGAGGTTCCGGTGATCTTCTCAAGAAGATTGTGAGAAGGCCCGGAAGATTGTGAAGGCTCGGAGCTCGCCTACCCGGAGAGGGAAAGGGCTACCACTAGTGATCGAAGTGATTAGGCTCAATTCGTGGAGCCGGTCCTATTCGGTAGGGCTTACCTCAACGTGGACTAGGGGAGACCGGCAAGTCTCCGATCACCACGGTAAAAAGTAATTGTGTCAAATTGTGGTTTGCTCTCTTGTATTTACTTTCATTCAAGCAACGTTCTTATTTCATATTAATTGATTGCTTGTCTTAGTTAGAGTAGCAAACTTAGACCTAGACCTTGTGATTTAGATATTGGTCAATTACTTGTGCTAGTGTTATCTTGAGTCTTTCTAAGTTGTTTAGGTATACCATTGTCGATTTGCTCTAGTCAATTCATTAAATTTAAAATTGTTAATTGAAATTAGACGTAAATTTTAAAACCGCCTATTCACCCCCCCCCTCTAGTCGACCTCCTCGATCTTACAGTGATGCAACATGCTTTCAATGTTGGCATTTATTCATAAGCAGCACTCATCAAACTATGATTAACATGTAATCAAAAGCACTGTAGAACATGGCACGAAAGACATAAAATACCAATAATTCACCACAATCCATTGTTCTACCATGCACTTGCCTAGTTAACCCAGGAACGATACATGGACAGCTCTGACCCGGGACCTCCACCGATACAAACATCAACCTGACTCAACACATCATATTGAAACTAGTGCTTAACCGAGCAGTGACGACCCGACACGCATAACCCAACATTGACATAAAACGCCAAAGTTAAGGACTCGTTACGCAGGTATCAAACCCCCAATTTCTTTTCTTTTTCTCCCCTTTTCTTTTCTCTCTTTTTTCCCTTTTCTTCCCTCTTCTTCTCTCTTTCCCTTTTCTTTCTCTCTCCCCTTCATTCGATTCGGCCGAACCGACCTTAACCAATTCCCCTTCTCTCTCTAACCCTCCTCTCGCTTCATTCAACCGAAAGGCTTGGCTTCTTCTCCTCCTCCAATCGGGGCCTGGGGGTGGTTGTCCGCATGCCGCCAGCAATCAGTCGTCCGTTGCCCCCTCCCGGTCCTCACCCCTCTCTGCTCCTACACCCGATGCCGCCTCATGCTTCCCAGATCCAGCCAGTCAGGGGCGGATCCGATGCCTTCCTACCACCAGTCACCTCTTACGCCGCCCCTCCTAGTCTGGGCATTCCGACGCCACCACCAGGCTCTAGCCCTTGTAGCGTCGGCCTGATGGCCGAACACCTCCCTTGCACTGACTCTCATGCCTCTGGCTGCTCGTGGCACCGTCGACCCCTGTGCATGCACAGCGAGGCACGTGACGCTCCTGCATCGCCTCCCCGTCAGCACGGCCTTCTGCACCTCCGACCTCGGCCTCCGGTGCGCCTGCGTCCTACATCCTGACTGCCGCTACCTGGCTCCGGCCGCTCCCTATGGGTTTGAGCTCATCGGCCACAGCTTGTAGCAGGCCAACCACCCCCTACTACCAGGATGGTTTGCCCCCATCCCCTCTCTCTATGTGCACTTCATCTACTTTTGCGTGCTATTGGGTTGTAGAGGGAAGGTGGGCATACTCAATGGTTGGCTTGGCGTGGGTTCGGCGATCGTCGACATCCCCTGTTCTCATCGGTGCTATTCTTACGCCCGTGCCTTCCCAAGCTCCTTGGGGCCTCCTATCTTCTTGGCCTTCTCCTCACTACAACAAAATGAACATATTAAGACGTTTTGTTTAAGACGCTTTGAATCATGTCTCTCTTTTTAGAACCACAATTGAAATAGAGACGCAGTTTGAGACGCTCTAAAGGGTTGCACGCTATTAAATTCTATTAAAACGGCTGCTAAGACGTTTTGGAGTATGTCTCATGTATAGAGACGAAATTTTAGATGTCTTATTTATCATTTGAGACGTCTTATCTATTATCTCCATATAAGAATATTAAAAAAACAAAATGGTGTAAGTAACGGTATATATATAAAACATAAAAAAATATCAATCTCAAAGTTCGAACTCACAACCTGAGACTTTTCTTTCGCTTTTGTCCAGTGGCTGAAAACATAAAAAAAATATCAATCCCAGGGTTCGAACTCTCAACCTAAGGTTTAGAATGTTCACGCATCAAAATGGTGTAAATACCCTAATGGAGTCGGATATGGGATGTATTCTTTACCCATGGGTATGAAAATAGGGAGAAATCTCTACCCATCGGGTAAACGGGTACGGGTATGGGTTAGCTCTACCCGTACCCGTCTCACCCATTTACCCGTGAAATAATGAGACGTGGGCCATCCTAAAATAAAAAACCCTAACTCCCCGCCGCCCGCTCAGCCACCCAGACCGCCCCCTCGGCCCCCTCTCGCCTCTCCGCCCCCACTCCCTCTCGCGTCTCCGGCTCCGCCCCCTTCGCCCCCACTCCCTCTCGCCTCTCCGCCCCCTCGGCCCCTCCGCCGCTCCACCCTGCACTGGGACGCCGCCGCCTCCTTCTTCGCCTCGCCCCTCTGTCCCCCACCAGGCTGCCGGCCTCCTCCTCCGCCCCCACCAGGCCACCGGCCTCCTCCTCCGCCCCTAGATCCGCCGCCTCCTCCTCCTCCGCCCCCACCAGGCCGCCGGCCTCCTCCTCCGCCCCCAGATCCACCGCCTCCTCTTCCTCCTCCTCCGCCCCCCACCCGGCCGTCGGCCTCCTCCTCCGCCCCCACCCGTCCGCCAGCCTCCTCTTCCTCCTTCATCCGCCTCAGCGCCTCCGCCCTCCGCCACTCCACCCTGCACTGGGACGCCGCCGCCTCCATCTTCGCCCCGCCCTTCCGCTACTGCCGCCGCGTGACCCCTCCGGCCGCGGCTCTGCCCGTGAAGTCCCGCGCCCGCGCCAGGGCTGGCCTCCCTCTCTCTCTGCTCCTGGCCGACGACAGCGCCCCGGCCGAGCCGCCGCCCCGCCGCCGTCGTCCTCCAGATCGAGCCACCGCCCCCACCCGCCGAGACACCGGATCCAGCCACCATCCTCCAGATCCAGCAATCAAGTAATTTCTGTTGGTAATTTCTATCTAGCTTATGCAATCAAGTAGAAATAACAGAGCTCTGTTGGTAATGGTAGCAATGGTTACTTGTGACTTGTGAAATTTCCATCATACACATTATTGTATTGCAGTTTAATGCTCCAAGGTCTAGAGCACATGCTATAACATTGTGGTTTATCTACGTTAAATATGTCCTTTTGGCTTGTTAGAATTATACCAAGTGAACTTGTTAAGAGCAAGGTTTACCAAAAGTTTGTCATCCCAGAACAAAAATGTGAAACTGTCAATTTGATTATGCGTAAGTAATTTCTGTTGCAATGCCTATGCCTAGTGCTGCTTCATTTTGTATCATATCTTTTGGACTTAATAATCTATCTAAATTGTGTATGTTAAAATCTCAAGATAGAATCACATACTTTTTTCTTGAGAATCCTCAACAGCTCCAGATCCTCCTTGTTTTCATTTTTTAAATGTGATATGGCTAGTGCCTTATATGATGGCATCTGTATAATTTTGCCCAGTGACTTACTAGTTACTAAATTAACATATTACTAGTTACTACATAGGACATCTTGAGACGGCCCATAACGTCTCAACGCACGTGCCTATATTAATTGAGACGTGGTGCAGCCGTTTTTATAAAAGCGTCTCTAACTTTATAGGGATACAGTGCAGATGTCTCTAATGAACGTCTCAAATAATATAGGCACGCCTTAGAGAGCTTCTCTATATTTTTGAGACGGTTCATATAGAGATGTTTCTATGACGCTTTATAAAAGCGCCTCAGTTGTCTGTGGGAGACGAAACAGAACGCCTCTAACCTACAAATATGATGTCTCCCCACGGATATTTTGTTGTAGTGCCTCCTTGCTCCCTTCCTCTTCTCTTCCTCTCGGCTGGCTTGCTCTCGGTTGAGGAAGGAATAGGGAAATGTTGCTTGGCTTGGTTTTGTTGGTAGCCGAGCAAGGCTCTGACTTTGCTCTCTTGGATTTGCTCTTGCCTTGGGTGAGAGGGGAGTCATTCATGGCGGTGGTAGCGTGGGGCACCACCTGAGTGCGTCCGCCTTTCCTCCACACCTTCCAAGATAGACATAGTTTTAATTAATTTATTTTTTTGCTTTGAGATTGATGCATGCCACGCGTCAATTTAATAGAGAGAAAATTCCCCCTCCTTTCCACACATCAACAGCACACCATACATTACTGCACAATCCACACTTCCTGTAAGAGTCAAATCTCCCATTTGCGTCCGTGCATGGTCCCTAATTGTCGGACCCAAATTGATCCCCTGTGAAACACCGCACTTTTTCCTGAATCAGTAGATAGTGCTCACAGGTACATTGCTGCATCATTTCATACATTGCATAAAACATAATAAATCATAATATTACATAACCAAGTTTGAAATACACCGTGTTGGGTGACAGTTTAAATAAGGGCCTATTAGGCCAAAATGTCTACATCACAAAGATAACAGCGGAAGCAAAAGCAATAGTAAGACCATAATCCACAGGCAAATGACTGAAGGGGTAATGTGAGCAAAATGTACTATCTAATCTTAGGTAATATATGTGCACATAATCTCCATCAAGCCTACTTGTCTAGGACCCAAAAGCGTAGGAGTTGCCCTAATTTCCTTCGTTATTTCCTTCATCTTCATAAGTGTAGTGGTCTTGGGTTCCTGTTTTTGATTTTGGTAACGCGAGTGTGAGCACCAATCCATCGTGCTCAACGAGCCAACACACAGTATGCAAATAGATAACATGCAGGGCTTATCAAGGATAGGCTCAGGGTATTTCATTTTCCATAAATTGCCTTTAAATATATATTACTTAGAAAATTCCTAAGACCTAGCAGTTTGAACTCATAACATAATTTGTGAGAGAAAACTATAGTAATAGCGATACAGATTCCATCCACTATTACATGGCATCCGCACCATATACTCACTTTTCAGCGTTATATCTGCTTACCTCATCACTGGGACGACACCTAGGGTAACTCAAAACAGGGCATTCCAATACCCTTGACTTTTCAATCCCACCCATAAAGCATTTTGAAATAGAACTATATCTAGTAAGATTCCCATGTCCACCCTTGACTATGAGTACAACTATTCGAATAGTTTTTACTCTCAGAGCTTGCACACCTTACCCATAAGAGATGATTCACTCGTTGCTCCACACGATTCCTTAGTCATGCGGTTGAGTAGATTATCACAGGACCGTTATAATGCATAGTCCTAATGTGGTTATGCCCGCTAAGCTCTATCTTCTGTAGAATGCGTACATCCCTCGAGAAGGGTCCCTCGTGAGCCGTCACGGGCAAAGGCGAGGATGAGATCATCCTTCCCTTTGCTCGTGTTCCACCTTCACGTAACCACTTTAGGGCTGTACAGATTAGTTAGCCCTGCCGACAATTTGCTAGCTTATGGTTATACTGTTGTACACTGGGATGTCATCACAAGATTCGGTCCTTGGGGTTATCTGGGCGGTTCTACCACGAACCATACTCTCGTGCACCACTGCACCACACCCCCGAACCATCCACCCAGATATTTAAGCAAATTGAGATTTTTAGAAACATAAAATACCCATGACAAAATATACCAACCATTTTCACCATAACATCCCAAATCAATTTCTCATGATTTGAAAGTGTTGTTTTGGGGCATTTTTTGTGCCCCCGATTATCTAAGAAATACTAAGCACGGCGATTTACTATAGACTTATTTTCGAAAGTTCTAATATTGTAGTTCTCGCTAAGGCGACAAGGCTCAGGTATTTAATGATTTCAAATGAGAGTAATACTAACAAGATCATTATTGGGTATATAACTAGCAGCTTGAAATCAAACATAAATTTGCACATAAAATAACAGCATGCAATTGGATAATTTAAAACAGAAATTAATTCGCAGAAATGTGGGTTCAACATGATCAAAGTATTGACTCGCAGTGGGTTTCGTCTTGGTCGTTGGGGGTTGCTTCAGCTTCGGCTTCTTCTTCCTGGCCTCGTACGCTATTTTTCCGATGCGCAAAATTTTGGATAAAAATTAGCAAACCGAACAAATTCTCACCAAAAATTCAAATGAGATTCAAAAATTATAGTTTCGGTTCCATTGGATAGAAGTTGAATTTAGATGAATTTAGAAATTTGTCTCACTCAATTTGGAGTTATAATGAATAAGTTATGCCCTTTTAAAGTTCTCAGTTTAATTAAATCCGAAAAATAATAAAAATCTGACAGGTGGGTCCCACTTACGATTTTTAAAATTTTCTTTTATTTTTATTTTTCTAACTCTGTGTCTATGACAGGTGGGTCCGGTTACCGTTTTAATTAAAGGAGCATGGCCCACATGTTAGTGAGTGATCTGCATTAACTATTCACTATTAGCATTAATGGCCTGTCTTACATTAATTAATGATGTCTTAACTTAATTAACTCCTCTTCCCCCCTTCGCTACAGTGGCCCTTTCTCCGGCCGAAGAACGGCAAGCCCATCGCTAGCGGAGGAAGCGGCGGCCGGCCATGAGCATTCCAAAAATGGGATGCTCATGCCTGCGCGCACGCCTGGGCTTGGTCCCACCGGCCAATTTGGCGGTGGTGGCGGTCAGCGACGACCGACGGTGGCGGCGAAACAGGGGAAATGTGGGCGCAACCGCACTCAGTGTTAGAGCTCAATTGCAGGCTAGGAGAGTATCATGGTGAGGTTAGAAGACGGTGGCGGTCTGGCGACGTGCGGTGGCGGCGAGCAGAGGGAGCGCACGGTGCTGGCGAAGAGGAGCTGGGGAGAAGCCCGGTCGAGGGTGGGGATGACTTCGCGCTGTCCTAAAAGTGCTCCGGCTCGGCGGAATCGGCCCGTAGCAGCTTCAATCGACGACTTGCTAGATGGCCGGAGTTGGAGAAAAATGGGTTCCCTGGTGAGCTGCGAGGGGCGGAAACCAGATTCGGGGTTGTGGAAGGCGGAGAGAAACAGTGAGGGGTGAGTGGAAGTCCGTACAGGCTTTTATAGCCGGCGAGGACGGGCTGGCAACAGGCGGGTGGCTGTGCAGTCGCATCGGTGTCATCGCACCCGTGACCAGCGTGACTGCTCACTGTAGAGGCAGCAGACCTTTTGCGCCGCTCAGACTGGGCGACGCGACGGGCAGGGGAAACAGTGGGTGGCGGCGCTGTTACTGTGGGCGGTGCGGCGGAGCTGTGGGTGACGACTGTTTCGCTGGTGCGTTAGCCGAGGCGATGTGACAGCACAATGAAGCTGTGGGCGAGGCGGTAGAGACCGTGGGCGACGGTGGCCGGCAAGGTTTGCAGGGCGCGGCGAGGAGAAGATCGGCGACGGAGCGGCGAGCAAAGCTTCGGCTCTGCCGAAGCAGGAAGAAGAAGAAGATGGGCCGGGCCGGCTCGGCCAAGCCAAAATATTCTCTTATTTATTTATTTATTTATCAAGAGAGCGCAGTAAGTGGTGGAAATCGTTGTCTGCGTAAGCCTGTAAGGGGTATAGGTCGATCGGAATTAAGGGTTCTACCCTGTCGTTGTCTAGAAACCGTCTATCCAAAAGGTTGATCTTTATTGTGGGATTTTCCCTGCCGTAGACTAGAAAGACTACCTATCCTATCTCTTTTATCTTCGTACAAGATGTCTTGGTTAGCCAGGTCTCTTGGTGTAACTGACCGTCTGGAAGCCTCTGGCAGTAATGATAGGTCTATCAAAACGATGTCGGTTAAGAATGCTTCGTCTGTTTGCTTTGAGAATATAGAGCAAAGTATTGCAAATTGGAAAGTACCTAAGGTTAATGTTAGAGATATATATCATATAGGCACGTTTTCTCTTCATTCTGATTATTATATAAAAACTATAGAAAAAACTCTTCCTATTAGCTCTTTGCATGAAACTCTGCATCTTCTTTCTGAAAAAGAAATCAATCATATCAGAGCAAAACCTCAATTTCATTATATACATTTTGGTCTAGTACAAGTGGCTATTAGATCATTAACTCGAAGAGGTTTAAATATTTCTGTGTTGGCTTGTCTAAGAGATTGCAGAAATAAAAAGTTTAAGGACTCTTTGCTAGGAATGGTTGAAGCTAGTCTTAGTAATGGTCCTGTGTTCTTCAACACTTTCCCAGACTTTTCTGTATCTCTTTCAGACTTAAATACACCCAAAGGTCTGACCATACTTCTTCAAGCCAATCCTAGAAATCATATTATTACTCCCAAAACCTTAAAGTGGGATGAGATAACACTTCCGGAGAAGTGGACTCTCCTACAAGCTGTTGAGCCAAAAGCCACTCAACAAAATGAATTAGAATCTCTGGCCGAAACTCCAGATGGAGATGTTGAAATAACATTCTCCTCAAAAAGAACAATCTTTATCCAATCAAGACCCTCATTTCACCTAGACAATAGACCACAACCAAAACCAAATAATATTGTCTATGCAACTTATGAGGATAAGGATAACCAGTATGAGCCCTCGATCTCAGATTTTGAGATCAATGTTATAGAAGAAGAAGATCATGAGTTTGAAATCGATAAGGATCTCCTTAGAAGAAATCTCGATCTTCCTGAAAATAAGATTAAGTGTGAAAGGTACTACAAAAATGTAGACAATCCTTATATTAAGAAAATAACAGAGATTTGGTACAAAGAGATGAAAGAGCAAAAAAGACATATTTACTTCTTTGAATGGTATGAGAATAGCCAGATCATACATCTGGAAGAATTCTTCAAGCCAAAGAGTAAATCAAAGAGTAAATCAAAAACCAAATCCAAAACTGAGCCTAAGTTAGAGCCTAAGTCAGACCTAGAAGAGTTAAAGTCCGAATTAGCCAAACTAAGGTCTGAAGTAAATACTCTAAAATCCGTTCAAAAGAAACCAAAATCTGATGACTTAAATGTTATCAAAAAGGTCTCAAAAGAATGGAAAACCTCTGGTGGAAAGATTGAAGAGTCGGTTCATCCACCCTTCGAATCTATCCAACTTCCAAATAATACTCAGGGAGAAAGCTCCAAAGCATCTCCATTAAAAAATATTTCTAAAACCACTTATGGTGATCCTGTAAAAGTTGAACACATAGGACACCTAGTGGAACAACAAAATTATGCAAACATATCTTTACATGCTCTTGGACAGCAAACGGATCGCATCGAAAATATTCTCCTAGAAGGATCCAAGAGCAACAAGGCTGAGGTAAAGATAAATTATCCATTTAATTCTCAATCTGAATCATCTAGTTCTCGATCTATTGTTCCTTTGTTTACCCCACAAATATTAGGTCCTAATATAAAGCTAGGGAAACAAAAAGCAATAGGATCATCCGTCTCTACAGATTTGGTTAGTGAGTTAGCCAATAAGTTAAGCAACTTAAAGGTGAACAAAAATATTAATCAAATCTCTGATGGAGAAGATAATGATATGGTCAATAAGATCTTTAAACCAATTACTAATACTGCTAGGACAAGGAATTACTATCCTAGACCAACTTATGCTGATCTTCAACTGGAAGAATGGCCTCAAATTAGTAATATGGCATATTTCAATGGCAAAGAAATTGTGGAATGGAATTTAGATGGATACACTGAGTATCAAATATTTACCCTTTGCCATCAAATGATTATGTATGCTAATGCTTGCATAGCTAGTGGTAATCCAGAAAGAGAAGCAGCCTCAATGATTGTTGTTGGATTCTCTGGTCAATTGAGAGGCTGGTGGGATCACTACATGGATTCTGATCAGAAGCAAGCAATTCTCAATGCAGTGAAGATAGATGGAAATGGCAATCCCATAGTCCGGGTAGACGCGAATAATAACCCTGTCGGTAACATTTCTGATGCCCTGACTACTTTAGTTTATAATATCGTCTATCATTTCGCTGGAAATTATCAAGATATCAATGAGAAAAATAGAGAACAATTGATAAACCTAAGATGTAAGACTATGTCTGATTTTAGGTGGTATAAAGATACTTTCTTATCAAAATTATATACTCTTCCTGAGCCTAATCAAGATTTTTGGAAGGAAAAGTATATATCAGGACTACCTCCTCTATTTGCTGAAAAAGTTAGAAACTTTTTAAGAAAGGAAGGAGAGGGTAGTATAAATTATCAATTCCTAGATATAGGCAAAATCACCCAAAAGATACAGTTGGTAGGTGCTGAACTTTGTAATGACCTTAAAATTAAGGACCAACTGAAGAAACAAAAAATTATTGGGAAAAAGGAATTGGGAGATTTTTGCTATCAATTTGGATTTGAGGATCAACATGAAAAGAGACATAGGACAAAGTATGTCAAAAGATTTAGAAAAAATCATATTGATAATAAGAAAGAAACTTATTATGTTAAGAGGAAGCGTCACCGAAAACCTCTTAAGAAAGATACTCCTAAAAAGGATAATAAACCAATTGTATGCTATAAATGTGGATTAAAAGGTCATATAGCAAGCAATTGCTTTAAATCCAAAATCAAAAAAGAAATCCAAACTTTGCTAGAATCAGAGTCAGAAGACATTAAAGAAAAACTAGGAGATATCCTAAACCATATTGATAATGAGTCTAGTTCTGAAAATGAAGAAAAATCAGAAGTCAATCATTATGAAAATAGTTTATGTTATTGCTGTGAGCAAGATGTCTCTGAGGATACCTCTGATGAAAATATTCTAGTCCTCACAGACTTAGAACAATTTGTATTAGACACCTTTGATATGGTGCAAGATCCAAGAGAAAAAGAAGTTATCTTCGAAAGATTCTTATCAAGGGTAAAAACTAACAAGGAGAAGTTGGTAAAAGATATCCAACATAAAAAATACTTCTCTATTGATGAAGTTATCCAAAGAGTAGAACATCATAAGAAGGCTAAGAAGCAGTCGAGTTTGAATGACTTGCTTCAAGAACAAAACTATATAAAAGAAGTGCTAAATGATCTTCAAAGAAGAATTCAAATTCTGGAAATTTCTAGAAAAGAAGAAATTAAAAGTGAGTATGAAACTCAAAGCGAATCTGAAGAAGAAGAAATTCTTCAGAACAATAAAGAAATAGTTAGCTCCATAGAAACCTATTTCAAGCAAAAATGGTATGTAGAAATATCATACAAGTTTGTTGATGGGTTTCACTTCAAATATAAAACTTTAATTGACTCAGGAGCTGATATGAATTGTATTCGTGAAGGAATTATTCCTTCCAAATATTTTCAAAAATCTACTCATAAAATTCATGGGGCGGATGGGAACCAACTTAAAGTCAATTTCAAAATCCCTGAAGTTTTCATTTGCATCTCTGGTGTTTCTATTAAGACTTCTTTGCTGCTTGTTAAAAATCTAAAACAAGGAGTCATTCTAGGCACACCATTCTTATCGTTGATACGTCCTTTTCTTGTGACAAATGATAGTATCAAGTTTGAAATCATGAACCAAGAATTGGAATTAAAATTTTGTTCCATACCCGAAGAAGCGTTATTGAATCAATTTATAGAGATTGCTTCGGGAAAAGAAAATATTGTCATTGAGATATCCATTGAGCCAACCATGACTAACATTCAAAGTGTTAGTTACAAAAATATACTGCAGCTGAAGAACACTCATCCTTTTCCCATGTCTTGGCCTCAAAAAGAGGAGCAAAATATGCATAAGGAAGTGCTCTTCCAAAACAAGTTGCTAGAAAATCATTACAAGCATGACATAAGTTGTCATGATCATTTTATGAGCTTACTCTTTAGCTATGGAAGCAAAAAACGAAATTCTATGCAGCCATATGCTTCTCATGCTAACCTTTATGAAGTGGCAAAACCTATAAAGTCTTGTTTCCATAAAGTAGCTTATAAACCCTTGTTTGAGCTTGATCAATATCACCTCTTTAACCAGAAATTCTGCATATGGGGTGACTCATATCTTTGCTATAGTTGCATATATGATGACTCATGCAATGACTCATGTATTTGCAATAGTGATGATTCATATCTTTGCCATAGTTACCTATGTGATGACTCACAAATTGACAATAGTGAGTTATTGCTCAAACATCACTATCAAATAGTTTTGGTTCATATTATATGCATAAAAGCATGTAACCCAAAACAAGCATATAATTGGTCATACTATGTAATATCATGTTACATTCTCATCAATGTAATATCATGTTACATTTTTACCAAAGTATTGTTCAAAAGAAACATGATCCATGATAACAAAGGTATAAAGAAGGTAATGTGTGCAATAATATTTCATGAATATCAACTAATCCAGTTAGTTGCTTCTTTGTCACATTACAGGGGAATCATGTCTCAGCAAAGATATACGCAGATGAGCTCTTGGAAATTACCCCAACCACGGGAGGGGAATTCTGAGCGGTTCAATCATAATTTTCCTGCAACAGAATTGCAGCAAGGCTTGCTCAATTTACTTTGGCAAGCAAAGAATAATAATGAAAAAGCTCATGCACTACGTGGGCTGGCTTACTATTTCAATCATATGATGCCTAAAGATACAAAGGCAATATCATCAGATTATGTATCAAGAGATATTCTTCCCACATGGGAAGGGTGCTCATCAAAAGTATTATGTCAAGATGTTAAAACACCTCGCAATTCAAAATCATTGGATCTGGGTACCAGATCAAAAGTATCAGATCTGAGCATCATATCATCAAAAAATTCAAAGATGAGCCTCGAATTGAGACCATCTCAATATCTCAAAATATTGAATCATGGAGAATCCCCAGATGATCCAAAGATATCAGATCTCTGTAAAAGATCTCATGATAATGGTTCAAAATCATTTGATCTAGATACTAGATCATCAAAAGTATTGAGCTTGAGTACAAGCTCACCAAACAATGATTCTTTCCACAAACCAACATATGCATCCACTATAATTGCATCTCCAGACTGCATAAATATCAGAGAGCTTCTCACCGCATTTCCACAAATAAAAACCATGGCATTATCAACATCAAAGAGCATTCATACCACTGCATGTAGCCACCAAAATAAAGTGAGAAGAGAGAATTATTGCAGGCACAAAATTAGGAGAAATATAGCCTCACGAGAGCCCCTTGACCCCAGTGCTCATGAAATTCTCATTTCTAGATTGAGTTCTAAAACCAAGCAAACACTTTCTTGCCTAGGACCAGATATCCTAGAACTCATCTGGAAAAAATACTATGAGAGACAAATGAAGATATTTGCAAAACTCCAAAAATATTTTATCAACATATATGAGGGGAGAGAAATTAACCCAAGCCTTAGAATCAATGTCCACAGGTTTCCACTCCTCCATTTTGATGAGAGAATAATTATCCAGCCCTATCACAGATATATTATATTGAGAGCAGAGATAGACCTTAAACTCTTCAAAAGCCTACAAACACAAATCCATAACAATCTCTCTCTCCAAAGTATTATAGACCAAGGATTAGTCTATATCATCTATGGCACACTTGATCAGATTCTTCAGTCTGATCTTGGAATTGCAATAAAAGAAGCCTGTAAAAGAATGGCATTTCTCAGGGGAAGATACAAAATTATCTTCTATTCTACCCCACCAAGATTTACACCACCAGTCAGGCCGGCAATGCATGATGTTTACATTCTCAAAGGATGTTTCACTTTCCCTGCCAAAGCAATTGGTTTTCTGACTGAAGAACAAAAACAATTATTTTCTCAAGATACCAATCATGACAAGTGGAGGTGGTTTAAAGAAGCTATGGAAATCGAAGATAGCATCTATTTAGACACCTCATGTCAAATGGTTTTCCAGAACCAGATCATGAAAATATTCTGCGGTGGCAATGGTATTGTACACAAAGGGGTTGGACGCCTAATAAAGATTGATTATGGTGAAGACACGTTAATACGCAAAGAATATCAGAAAATGCTGAGTTGGTATGATACACTCCAACCAGATGAAATCGAAGGCACGACCTCTGCACCAATGATAGTAGATGAAGACAGCGAATAACCATAATTGTTCGCAGAAGCTCTCCGACAACGAGAACAATTGTCAGGACAATTATATGAGTACTATCTACTATTGCAGATGGAATCTGAACTATTGCAGACAGAATACAGTCCGGTCAAAAGAGTCATTATGACGAATATTCTTCATGGAGGTCTAAAGTTCCATCATGACTCCCTGAGGTGTAAAGCGTCATCATGAACAATAATATTGCCAGTCAAAAGGCATCATCATGGGGCATCTCTGCCCATGCTTATCCCAGGGGTGGCGACCCCTATATAAAGGGCATGAAGGCAAGCTTCAAAGGGCATCACTCCTACGAGGAACTCAAAGGGCATCACTCCTGAGATTATTTCACACGGCTCTAAGTGCTCAAGAGCTCCACAAGCTTAGAGTAGGAAGTTGATCACCACTCCACTACCACTCCACTACCAAACTAGTGTAAAATAAGTAGTAGCCTAAATAAAGACTCAATCTTTGAGTCTAAGTGTGTAAGTGTGTAAGATTGTAAGAGTGTAAGTGTGTAAAATCTAAGTAGGGTTTGTATAACTAAAACTTGTAGTAGTTCTAAGTTCTGGTGTACTACACAGAAGGATTCCTTCTGTCTACAAGGTATATGAATGAACGAAGAACGATTTCTCCCTACACTCTCTATGTTTCAGTTTGATTATTTCAAGTTCATTATATTATTTATGTCTTTTTCAGTTTGTCCTTTATATTACTAATCCTCTTATTATTCTGTTCTTTGTTTATCTTACTTATATTCTAAGTTCTTATGTTCTTTACTTTCTGTCTTTACTTTCAGTCTTTTACATTTTCTTCCATGTTTATTTCAGTATGAGTTTATCTTTCAGTTCTGCATAGGCATATCTTCTTTTTCCCTTTGTGTGCTGCATATGTTTTAAATTCAGTACTTTACTATTTTCGTTCTTATTTACTATTTCTGTTCTTATTTCCTATTCACGTTCTTGTTTACTATTCTTGTTTTTAATTATTATTTTCTTCCAACCTTTCTAACTTGCATATCTAACTCTATCCTCCTTGCATTCATATAATCTATTCTATACCTTACATCGTAGCGACCCAGATCCCTGAGTCGCTGCCTACCAATTTGTATAACCCAGGCAGCGACTCAGGGATCTGGTCGCTACGATGTAAGGTAGAGAATGGATTATATGAATGCAAGGAGGATAGAGTTAGATATGCAAGGTTGGAAGAAAATAATAATTAAAAACAAGAATAGTAAACAAGAACGTAAATAGTAAATAAGAACATAAATAGTAAATAAGAACAAGAATAAGAACAGTAATAGTAAAGTACTGAATTTAAAACATATGCAGCACACAAAGGGAGAAAGAAGATATGCTTATGCAGAACTGAAAGATAAATTCATACTGAAATAAACATGGAAGAAAATGTAAAAGACTGAAAGTAAAGGACACAATATAATGTTAGAACGAAATAGAAATAATATAGAACATAAAGAACTTAAGTATAGAACTTAAAGAACAGAATGAAAAGAACATTAGTGATATAATAGAACAACATAAGAACAAACTTAAGATAAAGAGAGTTTAGGGAGAAATCGTTCTTCGTTCATTCATATACCTTGTAGACAGAAGGAATCCTTCTGTGTAGTACACCAGAACTTAGAACTACTACAAGTTTTAGTTATACAAACCCTACTTAGATTTTACACACTGAAACTCTTACAATTTTACACTCTTACACACTTAGACTCAAAGATTGAGTCTTTATTTAGGCTACTACTTATTTTACACTACTTATTTTACACTTAGTTCTCTTGCTTGCTTACACTAGTTTGTTTAATAAGAAGAATTCAAATTCTAGAAATTTCTAGAAAAGAAGAAATTAAAAGTGAGTATGAAACTCAAAGCGAATCTGAAGAAGAAGAAATTCTTCAGAACAATAAAGAAATAGTTAGCTCCATAGAAACCTATTTCAAGCAAAAATGGTATGTAGAAATATCATACAAGTTTGTTGATGGGTTTCACTTCAAATATAAAACTTTAATTGACTCAGGAGCTGATATGAATTGTATTCGTGAAGGAATTATTCCTTCCAAATATTTTCAAAAATCTACTCATAAAATTCATGGGGCGGATGGGAACCAACTTAAAGTTAATTTCAAAATCCCTGAAGTTCTCATTTGCATCTCTGGTGTTTCTATTAAGACTTCCTTTTTGCTTGTTAAAAATCTAAAACAAGGAGTCATTCTAGGCACACCATTCTTATCATTGATACGTCCTTTTCTTGTGACAAATGATAGTATCAAGTTTGAAATCATGAACAAACAATTGGAATTAAAATTTTGTTCCATACCCGAAGAAGCGTTATTAAATCAATTTATAGAGATTGCTTCGGGAAAAGAAAATATTGTCAATGAGATATCCATTGAGCCAACCATGACTAACATTCAAAGTGTTAGTTATATAAATATATCGCAGCTGAAGAACACTCATCCTTTTCCCATGTCTTGGCCTCAAAAAGAGGAGCAAAATATGCATAAGGAAGTGTTCATCCAAAACAAGTTGCTAGAGAATCATTATAAGCATGATATAGGTTGTCATGATCATTTTATGAGCTTACTCTTTAGTCATGAGAACCAAAAACGAAATTCTATGCAGCCATATGCTTCTCATAATGGATTGACAAAACCTACAAAGCCTTGTCTCCTTAGAGTAGCCTATAAAAACTTATTTGGGTATGATCAAAAACACCTCTTTAACCAGAAATTTGGCACATGTGATGACTCATACCTTTGCTATAGTTGCATATATGATGACTCATACAATGACTCATGTATTTGTAATAGTAACCTAAATGATGATTCATATCTTTACCATAGTTGCCTATGGGGTGACTCACAAATTGACAATAGTGGGTTATTGCTAAAACATCACTATCAAATAGTTTTGGTTCATATTATATGTATGAAAGCATGCAGCCCAAAACAAGCATGTAATTGGTCATACTATGTAATATCATGTTACATTCTCATCAATGTAATATCATGTTACATTCTTACCAAATTATTGTTTAAAAGAAACATGATCCATGATAGTAAAAATATAAGGAAGGTAATGTGTGCACAAAGCTTTCATGACTATCAACTAATCCAGTTAGTTGCCTCTTTGTCACATTACAGGGGAATCATGTCCCAGCAAAGATATACACCGATGAGCTCTTGGAAATTACCCCAACCACGGGAGGGGAATTCTGAGCGGTTCAATCATAATTTTCCTGCAACAGAATTGCAGCAAGGCTTGCTCAATTTACTTTGGCAAGCAAAGAATAATAATGAAAAAGCTCATGCACTACGTGGGCTGGCCTACTATTTCAATCATATGATGCCTAAAGATACAAAGGCAATATCATCAGATTATATGCCCACAAAACAGGCTTCAAGAGATATTCTTCCCAGAAGGGAAGAAAGCCCATCAAAATTATCAGATCAAGGTGTTGGATCACCTAGCAATTCAAAATTATTGAATCTGGGTAACAGACCAAAAGCATCAGATCTGAGTATCAGATCATCAAAAAATTCAAAGATGAGCCTCGAAATGAGACCATCTCAATGTTCAAAAGTATTGGATCTGAGTGGAATATCCCCAGATGACTCAAAGATATTGGATCTCTGCAAGAGATCTCCTGATAATTCAAAAATATTTGATCTAGATACTAGATCACAAGATACTTCAAAAGTATTGAGCTTAAGTACAAGCTCACCAAATATTGGTTCTTTCCACAAACAAACATATGCATCCACCATAACTGCATCTCCAGACTGCATAAATATCAGAGAGCTTCTCATTGCATTTCCACAAATAAGAACCATGGCATTATCAACAACAGATAGCATTCATACAACTGCATGTAGCCACCAAAATAAAGTGAGAAGAGAGAATTATTGCAGCCACAAAATTACAAAAATATGGCCTCCAGAGAGCTCTTTGACCCCAGTTCTCACGAAATTCTCATATCTAGATTGAGTTTTAAAACCAAACAAACACTTTCCTACCTAGGGCCAGATATTCTAGAACTCATCTGGAAAAAATACTATGAGCGACAAATGAAAATATTTTCAGAACTCCAAAATTATTTTATCAACCTATATGAGGGGAGAGAAATTAACCCAAGCCTCAGAATCAATGTCCATAGATTTCCACTCCTTCATTTTGATGAGAGAATAAGTATTCAGCCATATCACAAATATATTATATTGAGAGCAGAGATAGACCTTAAACTCTTCAAAAGCCTACAAACACAAACCCATAACAATCTCTCTCTCCAGAGTATTATAGACCAAGGATTAGTCTATATCATCTATGGCACACTTGATCAGATTCTTCAGTCTGATCTGGGAATTGCTATAAAGGAAGCTTGTAAAAGAATGGAATTCATCAGGGGAAGATACAAAATTATCTTCTATTCTACCCCACCAAGATTTACACCACCAGTCAGGCCGGCAATGCATGATGTTTACATTCTCAAAGGATGTTTCACTTTCCCTGTCAAAACAATTGGTTTTCTGACTGAAGAACAAAAAGAATTATTTTCTCAGAATACCAACCATGACAAGTGGCGGTGGTTTAAAGAAGCTATGGAAATCGAAGATAGCATCTATCTAGACACCTCATGTCAAATGGTTTTTCAGAACCGAATCATGAAAATATTCTGTGGTGGCAATGGTATAATACACAAAGGTGTTGGACGCCTAATAAAGATTAATTATGGCGAAGACACATTGATACGCACAGAATATCAGAAAATGCTAAGTTGGTATGATACACTCCAACCTGATGAAATTGAAGGCACAACCTCTGCACCAATGATAGTAGATGAAGACAGCGAATAACAATAATTGTTCGCAGAAGCTCTCCGACAACGAGAACAATTGTCAGGACAATTATATGAGTACTATCTACTATTGCAGATGGAATCTGAACTATTGCAGACATAATACAGTCTGGTCAAAAGTGTCATTATGACGAATATTCTTCACGGAGGTCTAAAGTTTCATCATGACACCCTGAGGTGTAAAGCGTCATCATGAAGAATAATATTGCCAGTCAAAAGGCGTCATCATGGGGCATCTCTGCCCATGCTTATCCCAGGGGTGGCGACCCCTATATAAAGGGCATGAAGGCAAGCTTCAAAGGGCATTACTCCTACGAGGAACTCAAAGGATCACTCCTGAGATCACTCCTCACACGGCTCTAAGTGCTCAAGAGCTCCACAAGCTTAGAGTAGGAAGTCGATCACCATACCACTCCACCTCTACTCCACAAACTAGTGTAAAATAAGTAGTAGCCTAAATAAAGACTCAATCTTTGAGTCTAAGTGTGTAAGAGTGTAAGATTGTAAGAGTGTAAGTGTGTAAAATCTAAGTAGGGTTTGTATAACTAAAACTTGTAGTAGTTCTAAGTTCTGGTGTACTACACAGAAGGATTCCTTCTGTCTACAAGGTATATGAATGAACGAAGAACGATTTCTCCCTACACTCTCTATGTTTTAGTTTGATTATTTCAAGTTCATTCTATTATTTATGTCTTTCTCAGTTTGTCCTTTATATTACTAATGTTCTTATCTTTTTTCTGTTCTTTAAGTTCGTTATGTTCTAACTTTATATTCTGTCTTTTACTTTCAGTCCTTTATATTTCTTCCATGTTTATTTCAGTGTGAGTTTATCTTTCAGTTCTGCATAAGCATATCTTCTTTTTCCTTTGTGTGCTGCATATGTTTTAAATTTAGTACTTTACTATTACTGTTCTTATTCTTGTTCTTATTTACTATTTATGTTCTTGTTTCCTATTTACGTTCTTGTTTACTATTCTTGTTTTTAAATATTATTTTCTTCCAACCTTTCTAACCTGCATATCTAACTCTATCCTCCTTGCATTCATATAATCTATTCTCTACCTTACATCGTAGCGACCAGATCCCTGAGTCGCTGCCTTCGGACTTTAACTCTTGTAGGTCTGACTTAGGCTCTAACTTAGGCTCAGTTTTGGATTTGGTTTTTGATTTACTCTTTGATTTACTCTTTGGTTTGAAGAATTCTTCCAGATGTATGATCTGGCTATTCTCATACCATTCAAAGAAGTAAATATGTCTTTTTTGCTCTTTCATCTCTTTGTACCAAATCTCTGTTATTTTCTTAATATAAGGATTGTCTACATTTTTGTAGTACCTTTCACACTTAATCTTATTTTCAGGAAGATCAAGATTTCTTCTAAGGAGATCCTTATCGATTTCAAATTCATGATCTTCTTCCTCTATAACATTGATCTCAAAATCTGAGATCGAGGGCTCATACTGATTATCCTTATCCTCATATGTTGCATAGACAATATTATTTGGTTTTAGTTGTGGTCTATTGTCTAGGTGAAATGAGGGTCTTGATTGGATAAAGATTGTTCTTTTTGAGGAGAATGTTATTTCAACATCTCCATCTGGAGTTTCGGCCAGAGATTCTAATTCATTTTGTTGAGTGGCTTTTGGCTCAACAGCTTGTAGGAGAGTCCACTTCTCCGGAAGTGTTATCTCATCCCACTTTAAGTCTTTGGGAGTAATAATATGATTTCTAGGATTGGCTTGGAGAAGTGTGGTCAAACCTTTGGGTGTATTCTGTTTTGCACAAGGAGCTAACGTGGTCATGGCTTTGTAATAGATCCTATATGTCACTGAAATGTTTTCACTTCCAGGTTCAAGATCAAAGCCAGATGTTTGTAAGCTCAAGGTCAGAACCTTATGGAGATTTAAATCCGAAAGAGATACAGAAAAGTCTGGGAAAGTGTTGAAGAACACAGGACCATTACTAAGACTAGCTTCAACCATTCCTAGCAAAGAGTCCTTAAACTTTTTATTTCTGCAATCTCTTAGGCAAGCCAACACAGAAATATTTAAACCTCTTCGAGTTAATGATCTAATAGCCACTTGTACTAGACCAAAATGTATATAATGATATTGAGGTTTTGCTCTGATATGATTGATTTCTTTTTCAGAAAGAAGATGCAGAGTTTCATGCAAAGAGCTAATAGGAAGAGTTTTTTCTATAGTTTTTATATAATAATCAGAACGAAGAGAAAACGTGCCTATATGATATATATCTCTAACATTAACCTTAGGTACTTTCCAATTTGCAATACTTTGCTCTATATCCTCAAAGCAAACAGACGAAGCATTCTTAACCGACATCATTTTGATAGACCTATCATTACTGCCAGAGGCTTCCAGACGGTCAGTTACACCAAGAGACCTGGCTAACCAAGACATCTTGTACGAAGATAAAAGAGATAGGATAGGTAGTCTTTCTAGTCTACGGCAGGGAAAATCCCACAATAAAGATCAACCTTTTGGATAGACGGTTTCTAGACAACGACAGGGTAGAACCCTTAATTCCGATCGACCTATACCCCTTACAGGCTTACGCAGACAACGATTTCCACCACTTACTGCGCTCTCTTGACGACCTATCGGGCCACGCGACTTCATGCTCACCTGCTCAGGGCTTCGGGACCTACGCGACTCAGCGTACCGCCACACCAACCGGGATCTCCGCGACTACTGCTCACCACCGCACCCGTCTCCCCCCCCCTCGGAGAAGATGGCTTGGGGAGCCTGGCACCCCCAGATGGCTCTGATACCAATTTGATAACCCGGGCAGCGACTCAGGGATCTGGTCGCTACGATGTAAGGTAGAGAATAGATTATATGAATGCAAGGAGGATAGAGTTAGATATGCAGGTTAGAAAGGTTGGAAGAAAATAATAATTAAAAACAAGAATAGTAAACAAGAACGTGAATAGGAAATAAGAACAGAAATAGTAAATAAGAACGAAAATAGTAAAGTACTGAATTTAAAACATATGCAGCACACAAAAGGAAAAAAGAAGATATGCTTATGCAGAACTGAAAGATAAACTCATACTGAAATAAACATGGAAGAAAATGTAAAAGACTGAAAGTAAAGACAGAAAGTAAAGAACATAAGAACTTAGAATATAAGTAAGAGACAGAATATAAAGAAGATAAACAAAGAACAGAATTAGTAATATAAAGGACAAACTGAAAAAGACATAAATAATAGAATGAACTTGAAATAATCAAACCGAAACATAGAGAGTGTAGGGAGAAATCGTTCTTCGTTCATTCATATACCTTGTAGACAGAAGGAATCCTTCTGTGTAGTACACCAGAACTTAGAACTACTACATGTTTTAGTTATACAAACCCTACTTAGATTTTACACACTTACACTCTTACAATCTTACACTCTTACACACTTAGACTCAAAGATTGAGTCTTTATTTAGGCTACTACTTATTTTACACTAGTTTGTGGAGTAGAGGTGGAGTGGTATGGTGATCGACTTCCTACTCTAAGCTTGTGGAGCTCTTGAGCACTTAGAGCCGTGTGAGGAGTGATCTCAGGAGTGATCCTTTGAGTTCCTCGTAGGAGTGATGCCCTTTGAAGCTTGCCTTCATGCCCTTTATATAGGGGTCGCCACCCCTGGGATAAGCATAGGCAGAGATGCCCCATGATGACGCCTTTTGACTGGCAATATTATTCTTCATGATGACGCTTTACACCTCAGGGAGTCATGATGAAACTTTAGACCTCCGTGAAGAATATTCGTCATAATGACACTTTTGACCAGACTGTATTCTGTCTGCAATAGTTCAGATTCCATCTGCAATAGTAGATAGTACTCATATAATTGTCCTGACAATTGTTCTCGTTGTCGGAGAGCTTCTGCGAACAATTATTGTTATTCGCTGTCTTCATCTACTATCATTGGTGCAGAGGTTGTGCCTTCAATTTCATCAGGTTGGAGTGTATCATACCAACTTAGCATTTTCTGATATTATGTGCGTATTAATGTGTCTTCGCCATAATTAATCTTTATTAGGCGTCCAACACCTTTGTGTATTATACCATTGCCACCACAGAATATTTTCATGATTCGGTTCTGAAAAACCATTTGACATGAGGTGTCTAGATAGATGCTATCTTCGATTTCCATAGCTTCTTTAAACCACCGCCACTTGTCATGGTTGGTATTCTGAGAAAATAATTCTTTTTGTTCTTCAGTCAGAAAACCAATTGTTTTGACAGGGAAAGTGAAACATCCTTTGAGAATGTAAACATCATGCATTGCCGGCCTGACTGGTGGTGTAAATCTTGGTGGGGTAGAATAGAAGATAATTTTGTATCTTCCCCTGATGAATTCCATTTTTTTTACAAGCTTCCTTTATAGCAATTCCCAGATCAGACTGAAGAATCTGATCAAGTGTGCCATAGATGATATAGACTAATCCTTGGTCTATAATACTCTGGAGAGAGAGATTGTTATGGGTTTGTGTTTGTAGGCTTTTGAATAGTTTAAGGTCTATCTCTGCTCTCAATATAATATATTTGTGATATGGCTGAATACTTATTCTCTCATCAAAATGGAGGAGTGGAAATCTATGGACATTGATTCTGAGGCTTGGGTTAATTTCTCTCCCCTCATATAGGTTGATAAAATATTTCTGGAGTTCTGAAAATATTTTCATTTGTCGCTCATAGTATTTTTTCCAGATGAGTTCTAGAATATCTAGCCCTAGGTAGGAAAGTGTTTGTTTGGTTTTAAAACTCAATCTAGAAATGAGAATTTCGTGAGAACTGGGGTCAAAGAGCTCTCTGGAGGCCATATTTTTTCTAATTTTGTGGCTGCAATAATTCTCTCTTCTCACTTTATTTTGGTGGCTACATGCAGTTGTATGAATGCTATCTGTTGTTGATAATGCCATGGTTCTTATTTGTGGAAATGCAATGAGAAGCTCTCTGATATTTATGCAGTCTGGAGATGCAGTTATGGTCGATGCATATGTTTGTTTGTGGAAAGAACCAATATTTGGTGAGCTTGTACTCAAGCTCAATACTTTTGAAGTATCTTGTGATCTAGTATCTAGATCAAATATTTTTGAATTATCAGGAGATCTCTTGCAGAGATCCAATATCTTTGAGTCATCTGGGGATATTCCACTCAGATCCAATACTTTTGAACATTGAGATGGTCTCATTTCGAGGCTCATCTTTGAATTTTTTGATGATCTGATACTCAGATCTGATGCTTTTGGTCTGATACCCAGATTCAATAATTTTGAATTGCTAGGTGATTCAACACCTTGATCTGGTAATTTTGATGGGCTTTCTTCCCTTCTGGGAAGAATATCTCTTGAAGCCTGTTTTGTGGGCATATAATCTGATGATATTGCCTTTGTATCTTTAGGCATCATATGATTGAAATAGTAGGCCAGCCCACGTAGTGCATGAGCTTTTTCATTATTATTCTTTGCTTGCCAAAGTAAATTGAGCAAGCCTTGCTGCAATTCTGTTGCAGGAAAATTATGATTGAACCGCTCAGAATTCCCCTCCCGTGGTTGGGGTAATTTCCAAGAGCTCATCGGTGTATATCTTTGCTGGGACATGATTCCCCTGTAAGGTGACAAAGAGGCAACTAACTGGATTAGTTGATAGTCATGAAAGATTTGTGCACACATTACCTTCCTTATATTTTTACTATCATGGATCATGTTTCTTTTAAACAATAATTTGGTAAAAATGTAACATGATATTACATTGATGAGAATGTAACATGATATTACATAGTATGACCAATTACATGCTTGTTTTGGGCTGCATGCTTTCATACATATAATATGAACCAAAACTATTTGATAGTGATGTTTTAGCAATAACTCACTATTGTCAATTTGTGAGTCATCACATAGGTAACTATGGCAAAGATATGAATCATCATTTAGGCAACTATTGCAAATACATTAGTCATTGCATGAGTCATCATATATGCAACTATAGCAAAGATATGAGTCACCCCATGTGCAGAATTTCTGGTTAAAGAGGTGATATTTATCAAGCTCAAACAAGGGTTTATAAGCTACTTTATGGAAACAAGACTTTATAGGTTTTGCCACTTCATAAAGGTTAGCATGAGAAGCATATGGCTGCATAGAATTTCGTTTTTTGCTTCCATAGCTAAAGAGTAAGCTCATAAAATGATCATGACAACTTATGTCATGCTTGTAATGATTTTCTAGCAACTTGTTTTGGAAGAGCACTTCCTTATGCATATTTTGCTCCTCTTTTTGAGGCCAAGACATGGGAAAAGGATGAGTGTTCTTCAGCTGCAATATATTTATGTAACTAACACTTTGAATGTTAGTCATGATTGGCTCAATGGATATCTCATTGACAATATTTTCTTTTCCCGAAGCAATCTCTATGAATTGATTTAGTAGCGCTTCTTCGGGTATGGAACAAAATTTTAATTCCAATTCTTGGTTCATGATTTCAAACTTGATACTATCATTTGTCACAAGAAAAGGACGTATCAACGATAAGAATGGTGTGCCTAGAATGACTCCTTGTTTTAGATTTTTAACAAGCAGAAAGGAAGTCTTAATAGAAACACCAGAGATGTAAATGAGAACTTCAGGGATTTTGAAATTGACTTTAAGTTGGTTCCCATCCGCCCCATGAATTTTATGAGTAGATTTTTGAAAATATTTGGAAGGAATAATTCCTTCACGAATACAATTCATATCAGCTCCTGAGTCAATTAAAGTTTTATATTTGAAGTGAAACCCATCAACAAACTTGTATGATATTTCTACATACCATTTTTGCTTGAAATATGTTTCTATGGAGCTAACTATTTCTTTATTGTTCTGAAGAATTTCTTCTTCTTCAGATTCGCTTTGAGTTTCATACTCACTTTTAATTTCTTTTTTTCTAGAAATTTCTAGAATTTGAATTCTTCTTTGAAGATCATTTAGCACTTCTTTTATATAGTTTTGTTCTTGAAGCAAGTCATTCAAACTCAACTGCTTCTTAGCCTTCTTATGATCTTCTACTCTTTGGATGACTTCATCAATAGAGAAGTATTTTTTATGTTGGATATCTTTTACCAACTTCTCCTTGTTAGTTTTTACCCTTGATAAGAATCTTTCCAAGATAACTTCTTTTTCTCTTGGATCTTGCACCGTATCAAAGGTGTCTAATACAAATTGTTCTAAGTCTGTGAGGACTAGAATATTTTCATCAGAGGTATCCTCAGAAACATCTTGCTCACAGCAAAAACATACACTATTTTCACAATGATTAACTTCTGATTTTTCTTCATTTTCAGAACTAGATTCATTGTCAATATGGTTTAGGATATCTCCTAGTTTTTCCTTAATGTCTTCTGACTCTGATTCTAGCAAAGTTTGGATTTCTTTTTTGATTTTGGATTTAAAGCAATTGCTTGCTATATGACCTTTTAGTCCACATTTATAGCATACAATTGGTTTATCATCCTTTTTAGGAGTATTTTTCTTAAGAGGTTTTCGGTGACGCTTCCTCTTAACATAATGAGTTTCTTTCTTATTATCAATATGATTTTTTCTAAATCTTTTGACATACTTTGTCCTATGTCTCTTTTCATGTTGATCCTCAAATCCAAATTGATAGCAAAAATCTCCCAATTCCTTTTTCCCAATAATTTTTTGTTTCTTCAGTTGGTCCTTAATGAAGATAGATGGAAATGGCAATCCCATAGTCCGGGTAGACGCGAATAATAACCCTGTCGGTAACATTTCTGATGCCCTGACTACTTTAGTTTATAATATCGTCTATCATTTCGCTGGAAATTATCAAGATATCAACGAGAAAAATAGAGAACAATTGATAAACCTAAGATGTAAGACTATGTCTGATTTTAGGTGGTATAAAGATACTTTCTTATCAAAATTATATACTCTTCCTGAGCCTAATCAAGATTTTTGGAAGGAAAAATATATATCAGGACTACCTCCTCTATTTGCTGAAAAAGTTAGAAACTCCTTAAGAAAGGAAGGAGTGGGTAGTATAAATTATCAATTCCTAGATATAGGCAAAATCACCCAAAAGATACAGTTGGTAGGTGCTGAACTTTGTAATAACCTTAAAATTAAGGACCAACTGAAGAAACAAAAAATTATTGGGAAAAATGAATTGGGAGATTTTTGCTATCAATTTGGATTTGAGGATCAACATGAAAAGAGACATAGGACAAAATATGTCAAAAGATTTAGAAAAAATCATATTGATAATAAGAAAGAAACTTATTATGTTAAGAGGAAGCATCACCAAAAACCTCTTAAGAAAAATACTCCTAAAAAGGATGATAAACCAATTGTATGCTATAAATGTGGACTAAAAGGTCATATAGCAAGCAATTGCTTTAAAACCAAAATCAAAAAAGAAATCCAAACTTTGCTAGAATCAGAGTCAGAAGACATTAAGGAAAAACTAGGAGATATTCTAAACCATATTGACAATGAGTCTAGTTCTGAAAATGAAGAAAAATCTGAAGTTAATCATTGTGAAGATAGTGTATGTTCTTGCTGTGAGCAAGATGTCTCTGAGGATACCTCTGATGAAAATATTCTAGTCCTCACAGACTTAGAACAATTTGTATTAGACACCTTTGATACGGTGCAAGATCCAAGTGAAAAAGAAGTTATTCTGGAAAGATTCTTATCAAGGGTAAAAACTAACAAGGAGAAGTTGGTAAAAGATATCCAACATAAAAAATACTTCTCTATTGATGAAGTTATCCAAAGAGTAGAAGATCATAAGAAGGCTAAGAAGCAGTTGAGTTTGAATGACTTGCTTCAAGAACAAAACTATATAAAAGAAGTGCTAAATGATCTTCAAAGAAGAATTCAAATTTTAGAAATTTCTAGAAAAGAAGAAATTAAAAGTGAGTATGAAACTCAAAGTGAATCTGAGAGTGAATCTGAAGAAGAAATTCTTCAGAACAATCAAGAAATAGTTAGCTCCATAGAAACCTACTTCAAGCAAAAATGGTATGTAGAAATATCATACAAGTTTGTTGATGGGTTTCACTTCAAATATAAAACTTTAATTGACTCAGGAGCTGATATGAATTGTATTCGTGAAGGAATTATTCCTTCCAAATATTTTCAAAAATCTACTCATAAAATTCATGGGGCGGATGGGAACCAACTTAAAGTTAATTTCAAAATCCCTGAAGTTCTCATTTGCATCTCTGGTGTTTCTATTAAGACTTCCTTTTTGCTTGTTAAAAATCTAAAACAAGGAGTCATTCTAGGCACTCCATTCTTATCGTTGATACGTCCTTTTCTTGTGACAAATGATAGTATCAAGTTTGAAATCATGAACAAACAATTGGAATTAAAATTTTTTTCCATACCCGAAGAAGCGTTATTTATAGAGATTGCTTCGGGAAAAGAAAATATTGTCAATGAGATATCCATTGAGCCAACCATGACTAACATTCAAAGTGTTAGTTATATAAATATATCGCAGCTGAAGAACACTCATCCTTTTCCCATGTCTTGGCCTCAAAAAGAGGAGCAAAATATGCATAAGGAAGTGTTCATCCAAAACAAGTTGCTAGAGAATCATTATAAGCATGATATAGGTTGTCATGATCATTTTATGAGCTTACTCTTTAGTCATGAGAACCAAAAACGAAATTCTATGCAGCCATATGCTTCTCATAATGGATTGACAAAACCTACAAAGTCTTGTCTCCTTAGAGTAGCCCATAAAAACTTATTTGGGTATGATCAAAAACACATCTTTAACCAGAAATTTGGCTCATGTGATGATTCATACCTTTGCTATAGTTGCATATATGATGACTTATGCAATGACTCATGTATTTGCAATAGTAACCTAAATGATGATTCATATCTTTACCATAGTTGCCTATGGGGTGACTCACAAATTGACAATAGTGGGTTATTGCTAAAACATCACTATCAAATAGTTTTGGTTCATATTATATGTATGAAAGCATGCAGCCCAAAACAAGCATGTAATTGGTCATACTATGTAATATCATGTTACATTCTCATCAATGTAATATCATGTTACATTTTTATGATCCATGATAGTAAAAATATAAGGAAGGTAATGTGTGCACAAATCTTTTATGACTACAAACTAATCCAGTTAGTTGTCTTCCTGTCACATTACAGGGGAATCATGTCCCAGCAAAGATATGAATGGATCACACAGATGAGCTCTTGGAAACTACCCCAACTACGAGAGGGGAATTCTGAGCGATTCAATCATAATTTTCCTGCAACCGAATTGCAGCAAGGGTTGCTCAATTTAATCTGGCAAGCAAAGAATAGTAAGGAGAAAGCACATGCACTCTGTGGGCTGGCTTACTATTTCAATCATATGATGCCTAATCATACAAAGGCCATATCATCAGATTATGTGCCCACAGAAGGGGCTTCTATATCAAGAAATATTCTTCCCAATAAGGAAGCATGCCCATCAAAAATATCCTATCTAGGTGCTGGATCACCTAACAATTCAAAATTATTGGATATCAAATCAAAGAAGCCTTCAAAAGCATTAGATCTGAGTATCAGATCATCAAAATATTCAAAGATGAGTCTTGATATGAGACCATCACAAATATTGAATCTGAGTGGTATATCCCCAGATAAATCAAAATTATCATATCTCGATGAAAGATCTCCTGATTATTCAAAAATATTTGATCTAGATACTAGATCACAAAATGTTTCAAAAATATTGAGCCTGTATCCAAGCTCACAAAGCAATGGTTCTCTCCACAAAACGCATGCATCCACCTTATCTGCATCCTCAGACACATATGCCTCCACCATAACTGCATTTCCCACTTGCATAAGTATCAAAGAACTCCTCATAGCATTCCCACAAATAAGAACCATGGCATTGTCAGCATCAAATTGTATCAACAAGAATGTAGGTAGCCACGAAAATAAAGTGAGAAGAGAGAGTACAACTGAGAAAAAACCATTTAGCCATACTTCTCAAGAAATCCTTGTTTCTAGACTAAGCTTCAAAACCAAGCAAACACTGTCCTACTTAGGACCAGATATCCAAGAATTAATCTGGAGAAAATACCACGAGAGACAGATGAAAGTATTCTCGGAACTTCAAGAATACTTCATTAATTTATATGAAGGGAGAGAAATTAACCCTAGTATCCGAATTAAGGTCCATACATTTCCACTCCTCCACCTTCATAACCAGGCAATTTTCCAACCATACCACAAATATATAATATTGAGAGCAGAAATAGATCTCAAATACTTCCAAAACCTACAAACACGAACCCACAAAAATATTTCTCTTCAAGGAATGATAGATCAGGGGCTAGTCTGGGTCGTCTATGGAACATTAAATCAGATTCTTCGATCTGATCTTGGAATGGCCATTAAAGAAACATGCAAGAAGCTAGCGCCTTATAAAGGAAGATACAAACTTATTTTCTATTCTACTCCTCCAAGGTTCATGCTACCAATAAGACCTGCAATGCATGATGTTTATATCTTCAAAGGATATTACCACTTTGTTAAAAGAACGACTGGTGTCTTGACTGAAGAACAAAAAGAACTCTTCTCTCAGAACACTAATCATGATAAGTGGAGATGGTTCAAAGAAGCCATGGAGATTGAAGAAAGTATTCATCTTGACACCACATACCAGATGATCTTTCAAAATCAAGTAATGAATATATGGTGTGGTGGACATAATGGTTTCTTACATAAAGGTGTTGGACGCTTGATAAAACCAGATTATGGAGAAGACACCTTAATTAGGAGAGAATATCGCAAGTTACTAGATTGGTATGAATTAATCCAACCAGATGAAGACACAACCTTTTCATCAATAATGGTAGATGACGATAGCGAATAACAATAATTGTTCGCTGAGAATCTTCTCCGACAACAGGACGATTATCAGGACAATTATATGGGTACTATCTACTATTGCAGACAGAATACAGTCTGGTCAAAAGTGTCATTATGACGAATATTCTTCACGGAGGTCTAAAGTTTCATCATGACCCCCTGAGGTGTAGAGCGTCATCATGAAGAATAATATTGCCAGTCAAAAGGCGTCATCATGGGGCATCTTTGCCCATGCTTATCCCAGGGGTGGCGACCCCTATATAAAGGGCATGAAGGCAAGCTTCAAAGGGCATCACTCCTACGAGGAACTCAAAGGATCACTCCTGAGATCACTCCTCACACGGCTCTAAGTGCTCAAGAGCTCCACAAGCTTAGAGTAGGAAGTCGATCACCATACCACTCCACCTCTACTCCACAAACTAGTGTAAAATAAGTAGTAGCCTAAATAAAGACTCAATCTTTGAGTCTAAGTGTGTAAGTGTGTAAGATTGTAAGAGTGCAAGTGTGTAAAATCTAAGTAGGGTTTGTATAACTAAAACTTGTAGTAGTTCTAAGTTCTGGTGTACTACACAGAAGGATTCCTTCTGTCTACAAGGTATATGAATGAACGAAGAACGATTTCTCCCTACACTCTCTATGTTTCAGTTTGATTATTCCAAGTTCTTTCTATTATTTATGTCTTTCTCAGTTTGTCCTTTATATTACTAATGTTCTTATCTTTTTTCTGTTCTTTAAGTTCGTTATGTTCTAACTTTATATTCTGTCTTTTACTTTCAGTCCTTTATATTTCTTCCATGTTTATTTCAGTGTGAGTTTATCTTTCAGTTCTGCATAAGCATATCTTCTTTTTCCTTTGTGTGCTGCATATGTTTTAAATTCAGTACTTTACTATTACTGTTCTTATTCTTGTTCTTATTTACTATTTATGTTCTTATTTCCTATTTACGTTCTTGTTTACTATTCTTGTTTTTAATTATTATTTTCTTCCAACCTTTCTAACATGCATATCTAACTCTATCCTCCTTGCATTCATATAATCTATTCTCTACCTTACATCGTAGCGACCAGATCCCTGAGTCGCTGCCTGGGTTATATATATATATATATATATATATATATATATATATATATATATATATATATATATATATATATATATATATATATATATATATATATATATATATATATATATATATATATATATATATATATATATATATATATATATATATATATATATATATATATATATATATATATATATACTATGCCCAAAGTGAAAATTTTAAATTTTAATTCAAGTTACCCTTTCCTTTTGATGTATCATCTTTTCATATTCGATTTTTAAAACATAAATTTCTATTATTTATACAATTCCTTCACGCTTTATTATTATTTGTTTTATCTTTTATAATTTCTTCAATTATTGGAACCTCAACCAAAATTTAAAGAAACACCATAAAAATCCAAATATCGAGAAATTATATTCCAAAATAATTCAAGGGTTACACATTTTCAATTTCAAATTTTTAGGATGTTACACTAATGCATACATAAACCACGCGTTGCAGCATGTACAACTTATCCTTCATTGATCACAAAGAAGCATCAACAAGCTAATTATACTAGCCTCTGTACTTGCTAGCAGCTATACCGCCACTCCATAAACACCCACGAGCATAATGTACGTGTATCTAAGACTAGAGCTAGCAATTGCCGTGTGGAGACCAACGGAGGAGAGCGCACGGCACGGTACTTCGGTGCCGTGCCGTGCCGGAGGATCCCGAGAGGGGTACGTGTATCTAAGACTAGATAAATGTTTTGGTAGATCAATTTAATTTCATCGGAAACTTTGGCGTGTAAATATGGACACCTCTGGGAGATCAAAGGAAAGCTGGCGCGGGATTATCCCCATAGTTCCAACTGACAATGGACTCAAGAAAAACAGCAGAAAGAGAAGAATTCTACAAAGGGAATTTAAGCTTGATTCGATTGATCATTTCCATAGCTCCTCCATTGGAAGCCCGCGCTCCACAGCGACATCCTTGAACTGCCTCATCATTTGGGTCGCCTTGATGGTAGCTCTTGCATTGTTGAGGGGGTTCTTGCTTCGCAGCTGCTTCCCCAGAGCATTTTCAACTCCGGCCATCTCCAGCACAACCCTCACAGCTCCGCCTGCAATGACACCGGATCCAGGGCAAGCAGGCCTCAACATGACCCTGGCTGCTCCATAGTCTGCATCAGCTCTGTTTGTGGTACAGGAACAAACAAGAAGAAACGGTACTCAGAATTGCAACAAATGTGTACCCTTGTTGTAAACATTGTAAGAGCAACTCCAGCAGTAGCCCTCAAAACAGGGCCCCTACTTTTTATTTGAGGGCTCTGTTTTTTGGGCTACACTCCATCAGGAGCCCTCAAAACAGGACCCTCAAATTCATTCTTAGAGGGGATGACACATAGGACCCACCCTCATCCTCATCCTACTTTTGAGGACCGAGGGGCAAAAAACTCACTCCAGCAGGGCCCCTACTTGAGCCCTCAAAAGTAGGGGCTCCCTCCAGACCCCAGGAATGAGGGCTCGAGGGGGAGATTTGAGGGCCCCCTACTTTTGAGGGCTCAAGTAGGGGCCCTGCTGGAGTGAGTTTTTTGCCCCTCGACCCTCAAAAGTAGGATGAGGGCTCAAGTAGGGGCTCTGCTGGAGTTGCTCTAAACAGAGCTAGCTATCAGATAGAGAGAAAGATTATTCATGTTACGGCCTCAGAACATTACAGTTGTACAATCATCTATATCTATATAAACGATTGGTGAGATTAAAGCACCTCCTGAACTTCAAATGCTAGAAATTACCACAATAATCAGGAAAAAGAAGAATTCATAAAAAAATCCTCTCCTTACTCGAGATAAAAAGTGAAGGATCTAAAGCTTTTTTTGGCGAGAAATCCAATATATACTGTAATACTAAATAACAGTTGTAAACTATACAACTTATACAAGTTAGAACAGTATAACGAATATAAATCTATTTTTGAATATAGACATATTATGTAGAAGTTACCACTTAGCCGAGCAATTGAGCAATATTTAAGCTATTTTATTCAATGGAACAGAGAGTTCATGGTAACAGTAGCAATCACCTAGTAGGAGATATTTGCCCTGTGCCTACAGATTTACCAATATGAAACATGTGACAGCGTATAAATACAGTAATGGTAATATAGAAATGCATGTGGTTGATGAAAGAAATTACTTGAACAAGCAACCTGTTACTAGAATCAATTGGCACTTCTTGTACAACTGAAAAAAAATGGTAAAGTGGTGCTTCCAAACTTCAGGATCTCATGTGTGTCAACTATCAAGGGTAAAGGGGTTTATGGAAAATTATTTCACTGCCTACGCATGAGCAGAACAAATCTATCGTCATAAAAAGGAATATACAAAATTGCACATACCAACTGGCAACTTGCAATGACAACGAGAAGTGGAAAAACCTTTTAGACAATATTATTTCCGTCAATCTTATTATTATTATTATTATTATTATTATTATTATTATTATTTTCCCAAGCTCAGTACATTACAGGCTGCAGCTTTCTGAAAAAAATGGACTTTATATTGTACATATGTCTATTTGTTTTGTCAAAACTAGTCAGACAACAATCTTGGTAAGTTTATGCTCTTTGTACATGGCTAGAGATTTTGATCATTCATCAGAATTTAATTTTATATGTTTGTGTCTTATTTTGGGAAGATATGATGAATGTGAATCTATTTCCTCCTGCACTAAAGAACCATAACAAATGTTCAAAATCACTACAACACAAATGCCACACAATGGAACCTTAGAATAATACAAACAATATTATAAATGTTACAAGAGCAGTACTTCTATGTTTTCCTCTCTAACAAGAATAGCACTAATCTCAAAGCAAATAAAGAGATAAATAACGTCTATCCACCATTCATCATACTTTAAAAATTATATAAATCACTATTGAGAAAAATATAGAAACATCTCCCATGTTACACAACTCAGAACAGGGCCTTAAAATTCAAGAGGAATGAACAAGGAGTAAACTTCATTGGAGAAGAACCAACAACAGTCCGACAACTGAGGCACTGATCAAAGTGATATTACTGATATATGGCTACAGAAAGTCATAAGAATGGACTATATTTGCTAAAAGGAAGGTTTATATCCCTACAACAGGAAACAGACAACTTTTTAAAAAATCAAAACAGACAACACAGATCTTTTTAAGGTGACAACACAGTTTTAAATCAACACTATTTCGCAACACTGTTTTCACAAAGTTTTGAGCAGGATTTTACAGTTGATTTGCATTCCTAAAAAGAGAAAGTCCTATGTCGCCTCTAAACAGTGTTGCAATCAACAAACAAGTTCAGTACTGCATATTAAGCAATAAGTGTATAAATGGTAAAATGGATGCCACCTTACTACTTTTTTTTTTAGATGGTGGGAAGTGGGAACATCTGGCTAGTACAATCATTCTTAAAGCTCACACCCACAGGTCACATGTCCAAGTCCCAAAATATCGTAGTGGAAAATCCACACAAATAACCCACCCAACCTGTGGTTGGTAGGAGTCAAACTTTGTTCATCGGTTAGAGATAAGGTGACATACCATTAGGCTATCCTACAGTCCGCATTCCACCTGACTACCTAATAACTACTAGAATGACCCAGCGGTCTACTATAATATAACTACACTTGAGACTTCCACCTCCTATTTTTTCCATCCAAACCTTGAGGATGTCATCCTTGCCTTACTATAGATATCCTTTTTTTAATATTTATTGGAAGCTTCCTACATCCATTAGTCATCGGAATAAATAGTCCCAATATGTCATCACCTTTAAGCGTTAAAGGGGTAAAAGGAAAAACTAATTACAACTCCAGTAGCATCTAATGTGCATTAAAAGAGAGATTATACAGGACCAAATTGTAATAATGTCCAAATCAGAATTGCTACTGTGCACCTAAATTTCTGCAATGCTGCAAAGTCTCAATTGAATTTCAGTACTGTTTAACCTATTTTAAGATAAAAAAAAACTCCTCTACTGTCAAACATGGGTTTTTCCCAAACACACTTTCCATGATGACCCATAAAATCCAGCTTAAGTGAAAAATGACTCCATCGGCAGAAAGTATCCTGAAAAATGATTCCATCAACAAGAAGTATCCTCAACGACACCACAGTTTATGATAGAGTAGGGGAATTTCAAATAAGCAATTGTGAAGGTGTGCTACTGGCTCATCCAAACCGGAAGAACATCCAAAACACATATACTGAAACACAACTAAAGTAAATGACTCAAAATTGACTTCGGCTTCAGTATTTAAGACTTTCAAATTCTTGTATGAAATTTTCTAAATCATGCAGTGCTTGACTGAGGGAAGTAACAGTTACTGAGTAAATTTGGGCAAATAACAGTTACTGAGTAAATCATCATTGCATCTATGTTTAAGTTTAACAGAAAATGCACCATTTAGGTAATAATTCTCAAAATGCAAATCGTCTCCAAATTGCTGAGTTCGTCCAAGAAACACACCAAGGCAATTAGTTAGTAATAACCAAACAACTACATCCACTATTTGTGGGCAGCTTAGAGTATGCAACGATTTTCTTGGACCTCGTTCTATTAATTGGTAGGGATAAGTAACTTCAGGTAAACGAACTCTAGTTTTGCGCATTAAGTTTGAACTGACCGGGTCAGGCATTAGGACATCCACCTCGCGTGTAATTCAAGAACAAAGCTTAAGTAGTGCTGGCTAGCGATGCCACTCACCTGTGCGGGAAGGTGGAGTACTTGGTGAGCGGCACGGTGACGAGGTTGCGGCAGGTCAGGCATTAGGACATCCACCTCGCGTGTAATTCAAGAACAAAGCTTAAGTAGTGCTGGCTAGCGATGCCACTCACCTGTGCGGGAAGGTGGAGTACTTGGTGAGCGGCACGGTGACGAGGTTGCGGCGGCCGTTCATGGCAGCCTTGGTGATGGCCTCTGTGACCTCCTTGGCCTTGCCTACGCCGACGCCGACGTGTCCCTTCATATCGCCAACCACGACGACGGCGCGGAAGGAGAGCTGCCTCCCACCCTTGACGACCTTGGTGACGCGGTTGACCTGCACGACGCGCTCGCTGAACTCGTCGCTGGGGCGCTGGTCCCGGTCCATGTCCACGGGGTCCACGACCTTCACCTCGAACACGTTGTTACCCAGCACCGTCTCGCCGCTGAAGGCCGGCCCATAGAGCGACTCGTACGCAGCCGCCACGTCCTCCGGCGCCTCCGGTGGCAGCTCGTCGAACGGTGCGGGCTCCACGTAGCCCTCCGGCGGCACCGCGAACTCGAATTCCGAGGAGGATACCGGCTCCGGCCGCGGCTTTTCGTCCTCCTCATCCTCCTCTTCCCCGGCGGAGGCTTCCACGGATTCCTCCGCTTCCCCTTCTTCCTTCTCTTCCTCGGAGACGGAGTCGTCCCAGGAGGACGACTTGGGGACGGGGAGGAGGAGGCGGCGGGAGGCGGAGAGTAGGGGTTTGGGGCGGGGGCAGAGGCGGAGGCGGAGGGAGGAGAAGGGTGCCGTGGCGACGGGGGCGATAGAGTAGGTGGTGGTCATCGCCATGGCGGTGGCGGTGGAGGAGGTGGCGGCCATTTTGGGGGGTTCTTGGAATGATGCTCCGGCGAGGGAGGGGAGGGGGCGGCGAAGTGCGGGGGTGACACCTGGAATTGCTCGGCTTATCCCCTTCGTTATCTGGTGTTTCAGCCTCGTTGCATCCGGGCTGGGCCGCAAGGGCAAGTCTGCCCTGGTTGGACTTGCTCATGTGCGAGCTGTGACTGTAGCGGTAGGCCCGTTGGGTACACACGAATTTTACAGGAATTTCGTACGATTTTTACAACAAACAGTTCTATTTTGCAGGATTTAAAAAAATCTCGCTTTCCAATCAGGGCCTTTCGGTGGGACTGAATTAAGAGTCTGTTTGCACATTCAAAAAAATACTTTGCACCTTAAAAATACTGTTCACAAATACTTAGCAAATTCTCATCCTTTTAGATATGATTTTTCGAACTACCCTAATTAACTCTAACCGTTTCCTTTACTTTGTGTTTCCTCATTGTTTGTGCTTGAATTTTACTGGAGGGTGTTTTAATCATATTTTTGTCGAAAGTATGATTTACTATAATGTGTGTGTTGTAGAGGTGGCCCCCACCTAAGCCCAGCCGGCCTGTTAGGAGGTTGTAAAGCCCAAAGATGGGACATGTTTAACGACATAAATGCCTTTGAGAGGGATACTTGGGTGTAAGGATATAATTACAAAACACTCCCCGTGTGAATATATATATATATATATATATATATATATATATATATATATATATATATATATATATATATATATATATATATATATATAGGACGCTGAAATGGGACACCTAGGTGCCCAGACACCTAGGCTCCCTGCCGTCTAGGCCATGGGGGAAGCCCTAAGTATTGCTCACCTAACTCTCCACTATCATATCTCTCTCTGTTTGGTCTGTAACCACAACAGTTGGCGTCGTCCGTAGGTGTAGGATCAGAAATGGCAACAGAGGGGGTGAATGGTGCCTCTTTAAAAATTGCCCCCAAGTATCCACACGCTACTCCTCTCCAATAGCTATAGAAGCTATGAAAAAGAGATCATATGCTTACTGGAAAAACATGGAGAAAAGCGAAAGAGAAATCGGCAAACAACCAAATGAAGCTGGCAGCAAAAAGCAATGCAGACTGCATGAGGCCGGTCTGACCGCAGTGCATCGGCCGGTCTGACCACCTGTAAGCCGCCGGTCAGATCGCCTTCATCAGACCGCCAGAGGGCCACCGGTCGGACCGCCATGTAGTGGCCGGTTTGACCGCCATGCACAGACCGGTTAGACCGGGCTAAACCCAAGAGGTCTGACCGGCCCCCTGAAAACAGAGCAGTCGACTGAAGCTTTTGCACAGTAAAACCTGAAAACAACAGAGAACTGGAAATTGGTTGAATGTCTGCTATTTTCCTCAGGCCAAAAGAGCTAGACTTCAATCTAAATAGCTGATGGACCTCAGAAAACAAAGAAATGCAGACCAAGAACAAATGAAAAGGGGAATCACTGAAATTGTCAAGAAAGGTCTGCTGGAGGTCCAAAAATCCAAATTACTTGTGACTCTTGTAGTCATTGATCAAGTGACTCATGAATTGAGTAGGGAGTGATCTCATAACAAGAAGGAACAAGCAAATAGCAATCTTTTAGCCAAGATACCCAGAGTACACACATCCCCTGACATCAAACCCTAGAGACATTGAAATAGAGGATGTCTGAGCAAGCAAGAACTCTAGAAGAAAATTGAAATCAAATGATTTCTCTCGGGTATAATCTAGCCAAGGGGCCTTGAGCACAAACCCAGTCTAGAGACAACGCAGCTTCTCAAACAAGGAAACAACTCACAAACAGAGAGAAGCACAACCAGAAACCAAACACAGAGAAAAATGAGCAAGACTAAAACTCTCAAATGGATTCATTATCATGAATGCTTACAAGATAGGAATGATTACATGAGTTTTAGCTCACAGTCATCTCACTACTAACCCATACGAAATTGAGAAGAAAATGTATGCTCACTACATGCTTCCTAAGATGAACACACGCAGGAGCTCAAGCACACACACAGAGCTTGCTCTGGCTAACTCCCTTGCTCACTGGCTTGAGAAGAAGGCAGTATCCCTCCTCTCATCACACAACACACACCCTCAATTAGAAGTTCAAGAAGTGGCAGCCTCCATCCACTCCCTAACTCCCACGCACTTGAGGCAAGTCCACTCACATGCAAAAAGAGAGAGGAGAACCAGGATTTGAGCTTTCCCTCCAAAACCTAAACTCCTCCTCTTTTCCACTTACGGGTCTCCAACCCATTATCTTCAACCGAACCTGCTTCCAATTTTTCAGCCTCGCGCATTTTACCAAAATACCCCTACTACATCTTCCTGGAAGCTTCCCGCAACTGGCATCTTGACCGTCTGGACCTCGACTCCTCCCTGAGTCTAGTCCCGGTCCGCTTCGCTGCACACGACCGCACCCGGCATCCTGACCATCTGGACCTCAGCTCCTCCCTAAGCCTACTCCCGATCCACCTCACCGCTGCCCGTCGTGTCCACCCGACTCCGACCGACTAGACCTCCGACTCCACCTGAGTTTTGTCCTGGTCTATTCCGTCGCACACGACCGTAACCGACATCCAACCGTTTGGACCTTCGACTCCTCCCTGAGCCTAGTCCTGGTCCTCTCGTCGTTGCCCGTCGTGTCTACCACCGGTAGCTCCAGCTCCAGTTCCTCGTCTCCCAGCTCGCAACCACCTCAGCAGCCTCGATCATCTTCGGCATTTCCGACCGTCTGGACCTCAACACCTCCTGTGCCTAGTCCCGGTACTCCCACACCTCACCATGACCTAGCTCCAAAGTCCTACAGCCACATAGACTAGCAAACTGTCACACAGCACCGCACGAAACAGCATAATCAACAATAGCATTAGTAAAAAGGTACTCAACCCTGGAATACCCAAAACAAACTCAAACTCTCTAACCCAAGCATCAATTACTCATCACAAACATGGGGATACCTCCACATGGCCTCTCAGTGGGGAGAGACAAGAGCAAGGTCCAAGATCTAAAGAAGGATGACACCAAAGAAAGCTTCATCATCGGCGGCGGAGAAGAAGAAGAGGGGCGCGACGGAGACGTGCGCCAACACCAGGGCCTCAGCATCGGCGGCTATGGGCGCGAACGTTGACGCCAGTGCCGCAGCTACTAACGTTGATGCTCATGGTGCGACGATCGACCTCTTCGCCGGCGCGGCGCTCGGCACCGACAGCATGGATCTAGGTGGCTCCGACGGCAACGTCGACCTCGTCACCGACTCCGGAACCCACTGCACCGATGCGCCGAGGGGTTCCTGGGCGCAAGCCGTGGTCATGGCCAGCTCGACGGTGCAGCCCGCTGCTCCAACCGTCGCAGTCACATTGACGGTGGAGAGCGCTCTACTAACGACCCTCGGCACGCTACGAAGGGAGCTGACAGACCTTCGCGGAGTAGTGCGGGATATATAAGAGGCTCGGAGCCAACAAGTCCCGCCGGTGGCCACGCTGGAGCCCACGCCAGAGTGGGTGGACAGCCATGACACCCCTACCTCCAGTCGCATCCCGCTGCGCCGCGTAGATCCGGAATCACCCCTCTCCGCGGGCCTGCAGCAGTCGGTATGGCCGGAGGGCTTCAAGTTCCCCAATGCCATCGAACCGTACAAGGGCGACATGGACCCTCGGGAGTTCGTCCGTGTGTACGAGATTGTCATCGAAGCTGCAGGTGGAGACAACACGACCTAGGCGAAGGGGCTCCCCCTCGCGCTACAGGGAGTGGCGCTCTCTTGGTTTTTCACCATAGAGCCAAACTCCATCTACGTGTGGGAGTAGATCCGCGACCGCCTCTACAACAACTTCCAAGGGAACTACGTCGAGCGCATCGACGCGGATCAGCTCTTCACCGTCAAGTAAAAACCCTTGGAGAAACTGCAGGAGTACTTCAAGCGCTTTGCTAAGGTACGCTGCCAAGTTAAGGACGTCAACGAGACAACCATTATCAATGCAGCAGTACAGGGCCTCCGCCCAGGGCCGTTGGTCGAGTACAACGCGCGTAAGCCAATCAAGACGGTCGCAAAGCTCTTCGACAAGATGGAAGAGTATGCGCGGGCAGAGGAGGATGCGCGGCGGCGCAAGGGCAACGACTTCGACACCAGTCAGGCGGAGGACACGTCGCAGAAAGGAGACCCACTGGTAGGGGACGACTCCTCGAAAGGCAAGCGCACGCAAGAGTCTTCGAGGGACGCCCCTGAGCGTAAGGATGCCAAGCACAACCAGGGCTCATCGAGTGGCAAGCCCAAGCCCAAGCGCAGCTAGCGTAGACCCCAGAAGGCCCGATATGTCTTCGACATAGAAGGCGCCTCCGAGGACGCTGCCCCCGCCTTTCGCGGGCGGGGCCGCGGAGGCTGGGGGTGGGGACGCGGCCGCGACGAAAGACCCCGCTCAGAACAGGAAAATCAGGACTACGGCATGTGGTGCGAGGTGCATGGCCATGGTGACCATTTCACACGGACATGCACCGCAATCGTGGCACTACGACAGACAACCGCTAGGGATAGAGCCCTGGAAGCGGCGTCCCTACAAACTCAGGCCCAGAGGGGGCCCAACACCGGATCATCAATGTCATCTCCGGAGGCTCCTCGCTGGAGGCCTCCTCGGTGCAAGCGCCTCCAGGGGTGGCGCATTGCGAAATCTCCTTCACGCCTGCCAACGCCCAGGGCGTGGAATTCCCCCACCAAGATCCCCTGGTCATCCAAGCTACCATTGTCGGCTGTGATGTTAAGCGTGTTCTAGTCGATGGGGGTAGCTCCGCGAACATTCTGTTTGCGGCGGCCTTTGACCAAATGGGGATCCCCCGGAGTCACTTGGGTCCCTCGGGAATCCCGCTCCAAGGCTTTGGGGGTCAGCCGCTGAAGGTGTTGGGCCAGGTACGCCTCCAAATCTCCTTTCGCCAAGGTGACAACGCTAGGAGCGAAGACGTCACCTTCGACGTCGTCGATATCCCGCACCCATATAACACCATATTGGGGCGTCCAACCATCAACTCCTTCAGGGCGGTCCCGCACCACGGCTTCTTATGTATGAAGCTCCCGAGTCCACAAGGTGTCATCAGCATCTTCGGTGACCAGGACCTCGCCCGACGTGTGGAGTCTGGTGCTAGGGGCCTGCATCGCAAAGTGCACGTCCTCACCGACAAGTCAAAGGCGAACACGCCGTCCGCTTCGAGATGGACGCCTAAGCCCTGGCCAGAGGGTGGGGTTAAGAGGGTGCCTCTTCAAGCCAAATGTCAGTTCGTGTCCATCGGTGAGGGCCTTCCCCTGGAGGTGGAGCAAGGCTTGCTCCGGGTTCTCTGTGTCTTCGCGTTGTCCCCGGAAGACATTAAGGGCGTGGACCGCGCCCTCATCGAGCACAACCTGGCGGTCCACCCCGACACTAAACCGGTCAAGTAGAGGCTTTAGCGCATGTCCATCGACCGGCACCAAGCAGCTAAGGTGGAGGTAGCGAAGCTTCTTCAGGCTGGAGTCATCCGTGAGGTCCAAAATCTGGATTGGCTTGCCAACCCAGTACTGGTGAAAAAGGCCAACGACGCCTGGCGCATGTGCATCGACTTCACTGCCCTTAACAAGGCGTGCCCGAAGGACGACTACCCCTTGCCACGCATAGATCAGCTGGTGGATGCCACCGCGGGGTGCGAGCTCATGAGCTTCCTGGATGCATACTCCGGCCACCACCAGATCTACATGGCCAAGGACAACGAAGACAAGACCAGCTTCAAAATGCCGATTGGGACATACTACTTCGCCAGGATGCCCTTCGGCTTCAAGAATGCGGGGGGCAACATTCACCCGCCTCATCACGCTACCGCTGCCCTCCCAGCTCGGGAGGAACGTGGAGGCTTATGTCGACGATGTGGTCATCAAATCCAGACAGCTCATCTCCCACGGTTAGGATCTCCAAGAGACCTTCGACAACCTCAAGAGAGCAAGCATCAAGCTCAATCCGGACAAGTGTGTCTTCAGCGTGCAAGCAGGCAAGCTCCTGGGCTTCCTCATGTTCGGACGCGGCCTCCAGGCAAACCCTGACAAAGTCGACGCGATCCTTGCTATGGAGCCGCCTAAGACGACAAGGGAGGTCCAAAGGCTAGCTGGCTGCATGCCCGTGCTAAGCCGCTTCCTGTCTAGGGCAGCGGAGCGGGGCCTGTCAAGACCCTTCGCAGATGTGACGGGTTTCACTGGGATGACGACTACGCGAAGGCCTTCATAACTTCAAGAGGCACCTCGCAAGCCTCCCCACTTTGGTCGCCCCAGTGCCAAAGGCTCGCCTCCTACTTTACCTCGCCGCTACAACAACAGCGGTCAGCGCCGTCCTTATCGTCAAGGATGGTGCCCTTCAGCGCCCCGTATACTTCATCTCCGAAGCCCTCCGAGGCGCCAAGACGCGGTATACAGAGCTGGAGAAGTTGGCATACGCGCTGGTCATGGCCTCGAGAAAGCTTCAGCATTATTTCCTTGCCCATCCAATCACGGTGCCATCCTCATTCCATCTGGCGGAGATGCTACATAATAAGGAGTCCACGGGGCGCATTGGCAAGTGGGTGGCCGAGCTCGCGCCGTTCTCCTTGACTTAAGCCTCACGAACTATGATTAAATCCCAAGTCCTTGCGGACTTCCTCGCGAAATGGACTCCGCCGGCCCAGCACGTCCAACAGCCAGAGGACCCGGTGTGGATGCTCAATACCGACGGAACTACGGCGCTTTGAGCGCTGGTGTGGGGGCAGTGGTCACTACACCAGAGGGCCACCAACAATACGGCTGAGTACGAGGCGCTGCTCTTCGGCCTCGCGAAACTCAAGGCTCTTGGTGCGTGACAGGTCCTTGTCCGCACCGACTCACGCTTGGTGGTGGGCCACGTGGACAAATCTTACCAAGCCAAGGACCCTGAACTGGCCAAGTACCTGGCAGCCGTAAGAGCGAAGGAGCGACACTTCCTCGGCGTCACGGTCAAGGCCATCCCTTGCGTGGATAACAAACAAGATGACATTCTCGCAAAGGCCGCCAGCCAGCAGCTTCCCCTCCCTGAGGGAGCATTCTACGAGGTCCTGCCCGCGGCAGCCATCGCTCAGGACAACCGCGACGCGGCTCTCGTCCACCAAATTACCCAGTAGGGTGACTGGTGGGAGCCTATCTACAGTTTCTTGCAGGGCATCGCGGAGCTAGACGATCCCTAGAGCTCTGGTGCCTGCAGCATCGTGCTAGATCCTTCTAGATGCTCGACAGTGTACTCTACAAAAAGGGAGTCTACGCCCCACTCCTACGATGCCTTTCCCGTGAAGAAGGAAAGCAACTTCTCGCGGAGATCCATGTGGGGCTCTCTGGCTCGCATATCACGCCAAGGTCGCTAATCGGCAAGGCATTTAGGCACGGCTTCTACTGGCCAACCGTCGTTGCTGACGCGCAAGACCTCGTGTGCCGGTGCCAAGGCTGCCAATGGATGGGGCGGGTCTTTCGCAGACCCCCGACGAGCTTGCAGCCTATACCCCCGACGTCGTTGGCCCACTTACCTGGGCCCCGGGGGACCTCCGTTCATTGTAGTCGCCTTGGAGTATTTCTCCAGGTGGCTAGAGGTTGTCGCTCTGGCTAGAATAACCTCCGCGGCCATGCAGCGCTTTCTTTGGCAGAACATCATATGCCGCTTCGGAGTACCTAGGGAGCTCACCGTAAACAATGGTCTACAATTCGACTCCGCCCCATTCAAGGAGTTCTTCGACAGTATGGGCAACACACTCAGATTCGCTTTGGTCGGGCACCCACAGTCCAATGGAGCGGTCGAGCGGGTGAAAGCATGTAGGCCCCTAAAAATATTGGTTTTGGTAATTAATGTCATTATGTGATCATGGGACTAATTTGTGTATTAAGTGCTTGCAAGAATTAGTCTCAAGGGAAATGAAGGAGTACATAAAAAGGAGGTCACAAGATTCAAAGAACTTCAAGTCGATAAGGTAAATAGTTTAGGGCTATTTTATTTTTACTGGTCTTGGAGAAAGGTTGGAAGACCAGATTATAGGATAGATGCCGTACTATTAAGAGGAATCATGGTGATTTGCTTGATCATATACAAATGTGCCCTATGGATCAATTTAGGATCATGCATGCATTTAGAAATTAAATTTGAATCAAAATCATGCATTGCCAAAAATTTCAGTAGTACCGGCGTTCTATGGGCGGAACTACCGCATGGCCGGAAGTACCGGGCCTCCGAACGGAACGCTTTTTCCAGAGAGCGCCCGAAGTTTAAGTTAGTCTCTCGAAAATCGGAAGTACTGCAGGTTCAACTACGGAACTACCGCATGTGCGGAAGTTCCGGGGTCCCGAGCGGAACTTTAATTCAAAGAGCGCCCGGATGAAAACTTAGCCTCTCAAAAAACGGAAGCACCGCGGGTTGAACCGCGGAACTACCGCAAAGCCGGTAGTTCCGGGCATTAGAGCGGAACTTTATTTCCAGAGAACGCCCTGAGTTGGAGTTAACCTCGCTGAGATCGGAAGTACCGGGGCAAGGAGCGGAACTTCCGGAAATCCGGAAGTACCGCTATTTCAACGACGGTAGTACCGCACTCATTGTCCAACGGTCACTTCTGACCGTCTGACATAGCCGTTTTGTAGCGCCGGAGGAAATCCGGAAGTACCGCCCATATAACAGCGGTAGTACCGTTTTCCCTGAAATTTCAGGATTGTTTATTGCAACGGCTATTTGAGGTTGGTGGGGGTATAAATTCATCCCCACCAGCACTTGTACTTGTGGTTGAACTCCTATTGAACATCGTTGAGCTTAGTGCAACCTCTCACACCTCACTTTCACCCTTGTGCGTTCAATTGAGGTAGTTGAGACAAAATTCAAGTGCATTGCATACTAGATTGATCCTTTAGGCACTTGAGTGTGATCTAGCCACTGTGGTTCATTCTCTTGGTGCTTGCCGGCACCTAGACGGCTTGGCGGAGGTTCCGGTGATCTTCTCAAGAAGATTGTGAGAAGGCCCGGAAGTTTGTGAAGGCTCGGAGCTCGCCTACCCGGAGAGGAAAAGGGCTACCGTTAGTGATCGAGGTGATTAGGCTCAATTCGTGGAGCTGGTCCGATTTGTTCGGGCTTACCTCAACATGGACTAGGGGAGACCGGCAAGTCTCCGATCACCACGGTAAAAGGTAATTGTGTCAATTGCGGTTTGCTCTCTTGTATTTACTTTCATTCAAGCAACTCTCTTAATTCAGATTATTTGATTGCTTGTTTAGTTAGAGTAGCAATCTTAGACCTAGACTATTTGATATAGCTCTTAGTCAATTACTTGTACTAGTGATCACTTGAGCCTTTCTAGATTGTTTAGTTGCACCATTGTTAACTTGCTCTAGTCAATTCATTACGTTTAAAATTGTTAATTGAAATTAGACGAAAAATTTTAAAACCGCCTATTCACCCCCCTCTAGTCGGCCTCCTCGATCTTACAGCGGGCAAATGGCGCCATCTCCGCCAGAGTCAAGAAGTGTCTCGTCGGGCTACCAAAGGGCAAGTGGCCAGACGAGCTCCATAGCGTACTCTAGTCCCTCCGCACAACGGTGACACGTCCGATGGGATTCACGCCATTCAAACTCCTCTTCGACGATGAGGCAGTAACGCCCAAAGAAATTAAGGCCGGCTCGAGGAGGGTCCTCGTCCAAGCACCGACAGAAGAGCGTCAATCGTCCCTGGATCTTCTCGACGGAGATTGAGTGAGTGCCACCTAGCACGTCGCGAAGTACGCGCGTCCAATGGCGTGCGCGCGAGACTGCACCGTATACTCGCGAGAGTTCCAGCCGGGAGATCTCGTCCTCAAAATGGCGCTCCATGCGGAGACTATTGGCAAGTTGGAGTCCAAGTGGGAGGGCCCATATATCGTCGCTGCAGCCTTGCAACGGGGAGCTTATCGCCTCGCAACGCTAGAAGGACAGACACTCCGCCACACATGGAATGCAGACAGGCTGCGGCGATACTATGTCTACGGCCGGAGCGAAGCCTGTAGCAAGGTCAGCACCCTGCTTTTGTAAGACGCTCGCCCGTGCAAACGGGAGATTAATAAAACCAACCGTTTGCAAAACCTTTCTCATTCTGCACAAAGACACGCGGTAAACGTGCGCACTCTTCATGAGTATAAACAAAGACACGCGGTAAAAGCGCGTACTCTCCGTGAGTATAAACAAAGACACGCGGTAAACGCGCGCACTCTTTGTGAGTATAAAATAAGACATGTGGGGAGACGCACGCAGCGGAGGCCCGCCTCCGCGTGCACTCTACGGAGTATAAACAAGACACAGTAGAGGTCCACCTCCGCGTGCACTCTACGGAGTATAAATAAGACGTAGCGGAGGCTCGCCTCCGTGTGCACTGTACGGAGTATAAACAAGGCGTAGCGGAGGCACACCCAGTGTCTACTTCGGCTAGACGCCAGCTCCGCTGTCACCACTTCGAAGGGTAGGGGACGGAGCGCTCGAGCGTCTACCTCGGCTAGGTGCCAGCTCCGCTGCCACCAATTCGAAGGGTAGGGGACGGAGTGCTCGAGCGTCTACTTCGGCTAGGCGCCAATTCCGCTGCCACCACTTTGAAGGGTAGGGGACGGAGCGCTCTAGCGTCCACCTCGGCTAGGCGACAGCTCCGCTGCCACCACTTCGAAGGGTAGGGGACGGAACGCTCGAGCGTCCACTTCGGCTAGGCGCCAGCTCCGCTGCCTCCACTTCGAAGGGTAGGGGACGGAGCGCTCGAGCATCTACCTCGGCTAGGTGCCAGCTCCGCTGCCACCACTTCAGAGGGTAGGGGACAGAGCGCTTCGGTGTTAATGGAGCACTAAGTCCCACGAGTTGACTGGAGGCAGGTGCAATCGAGAAAAGCGACGGAGGCAAGTACCCCAACCAGCCTTTACTGCATTCATAAGGGAATGATTACATGGATTCGACAACTACATTTGCGAAAGGCTAAGGTTTACATGTGCCTTCGAGTGCCTAAGGTCGCTACTCGTTCGACTCCACCTTAACATACTTCTGCGTCGAAGTATCACCCGCTGAAGTCCGAGTCGCCCAGAAGTTCCGGGCCTCTTCCACCCATGCCCAACGCCGAAGATGCCGTCGAATCATGTGATCCGGAAGTACCAATCGAACTCTATCAAACATCAGCTCGGAGCAAAAATAGTACACATCGTCAGAACGCTTTGGGCAACACCATTTCGTTCATGCAAAGGGGAGGGGGCCACAAGGCGCCAGCTTACAAAACCGGATACATAGCAATGCACGCCTACACACCGGACCCCGTCATCACCCCTGTGGGTCCGCGCCATGCCCAGGGACGCCGGCACCATCTTCGTTGCGCCGGGGAACTTTGTCGAGCCACTGGCCGAAGTTCCCCTCCCTATGCAGCGTCCGCCGCAGCGCTACCTTGGCCGCGGCCTCCCCGATGTAGCCCCAGATCCGGTCGTAGAAGGCCCGGACGGCGCGAATGGCCCTAGACATCGCCCCGGCTCCGGCTGGCAGCTCCAGCTGGGAGTCGGCCAGCTCGTCGATATGCTGGCACCCTCGGTTGTGGAGCATGGCAAAGGCAACGTAAGCGCTAGCAAAGCCGCAGTGGTCACCGAAGGCCTTGGCGCCACGGAGGGCAAGGCCCGAGCCCTCTCCAATTTGCCGAAGTGTCCGCGCCAAGTCCTCGGGACCGAATGTTGGGTCTGGCACGTCGATGGAAAGGTCCTTGAGGGCACCCTCCAAAGACTACATTGCCCCCCACGCCGCCACCGATGCGTCACCCAAAGTCTGGTTCCTCTTCTCAAGGGACATGGCGAGCTGGGCCTTCTCCTCCTCCAGCGCCGCAATCTGCTGGAGCAAGCCGTCGTGCTCCTCCACTGCGGCATGCTGGGCCTTCGCCGCGGCACATTGTGCCTCCGCCGCTGCGTGCTGCACCTCAGCAGCGAGTATCTGCGCATCGGAGATTGCCCTCGCACTTTCCATCTCCAGCAGATAGATGCGCTCGTCCTTGGCGGCGTGAGCCTCCTCGGCAGCTCAAAGCCGGCCCTCTAGCACCCTCCGCTCGCGGATATGTGCCTCCTCTAGCCGTACTACCACTTCCCTCACGTCGAGTTAGCGGGAAAGATTTTCGTGCATTGTGGCCTCGGCATGAAGTTCACGCTGCCGAAGTTGGAGATCGCCCCCCTTCGAGCTTCTTTGGCTGGCAGCTCGCGTCATGAAGAAAGGCGAATAGGGACGCGCTGGGACGAATACCTTCCGTCCGCGCCGCCCAGGCATAGACAGCCAGGCGGACTATCGCATTCGTGGTCAGCTGCGCCAACTCCAGTTCATAAGACCGCAAGACCTCGCCGATGAAGAGCGTTGCGGGTATCCCGAGCCGACCTCGAAATAGGCGACAAAGACGATCGCCTCCCCCTCCGCCGGGTGTGGCTCCATCTTGTCACGAGCAGGCAGGTGAACCGCAGCACGGTCTGTCAGCCTCCCCTCCCGGAGGAGAGCATGGATCGTCTCCTCCGTCACGAGACTCGGCCCCAGCACATGGGAGCAATGTGCTCCAAACTTCTCCTGGGCCTCCCATCATTTGTTGGCTTGCGAGGGCTCGCAGGCCGCCAGAGGGTACTCCGCTGGGGTCGACGACAGCGACTCGCGCGGGCTGGGCGAGGCGCTACCGCTAGGCTGGTGAGCAGGTTCATCGCTGCAAGCCATTCTCTCCTTGAAAGCGCACGACCAAATGAGTAGAGGCAGGGGCGGATCGCGCCAGCAAGCGGGGAGAAAAGAGAACAAAACAATGGCAAGCGAGCAAATGACCAAGCGGGAAGAACGCTCGCGTGTCGGTGGTAGGGGTGTATAAAGCCCTCTCACCTCCCCCACGATCGGGAGAGCAACCGGCGGTAGCCCAGCGGTTTGGCTCCCCACGATCGGGAAGCGCAACCGCTGATAGCCGGAGGCGCGCAGTTGCAGGCTACCTAATAGCGCATGACGCGCTAATAGCGTCCCGCCACGCGTCACCCCTCTCAGGAAGGAACGCGCGACCGCGGTCGTGCGATCGCTGACAACACACGGCGTGCCAATCGCGTCCCGCAGTCGCTTGACCCTGACACCTCAGGGGTCAGCGTGATTCTCGCCGCCATTAAAACGTCGACTCCGGACCGCGAGCTATTGGGCTGCATGTCGACTCTGCGTCTATAGCGTGACCTCAGAAAGCACCCCCGCGACGAGTTCGCTTCGGACCCGTCTCCGTGGGGAGACCCCGCCCTCGGCTGCGGCATTGTGCACGAGAGATGGCCCTGCCCCGTGCCTCGGCGTGTTCGCAGCATGAGCCCGTCTCCGCTTCGACCTCGACTCCACGACCGAAGGGCCCTGTGGTCAAGGACGGCTTTGGCAACCCGCTCGACTCTGTATCCTCGGTGTGAGGTTGGGACTGCACCGGAAAATGAGACTCCATCCAACAGTACAGAAGTCCATAGGCCGCGGGGATGGAGGAGGCCAAATGGCTCGGCAACATGGCTTCGCCCCGTGAAGCCCTTCACCATGAGAGGCTCCTGTTGTAGGGGTGGCCCCACTTAAGCCCAGCCGGCCTGTTAGGAGGTTGTAAAGCCCAAAGATGGGACATGTATAACGACATAAATGCCCTTGAGAGGGATACTTGGGTGTAAGGATATAATTGCAAAACACTCCCCATGTGAATATATATATGCCATCCAGGCTATGGGGGAAGCCCCAAGTATTGCTCACCTAACTCTCCACTACCATATCTCTCTCTCTGTTTGGTCTGTAACCACAACAGTGTGATATTGTCAAAACTAGCAATTATTCGAGAATTAAGTGACTAGAAAAGGGAAGTTGTACTGACTCAAAAAAAAAAAGAAAAAGCAAGTTGTAAAATCCCTGTGAAAACTCAGATTTTTTGAACAAAATTAACAAAAAGGCCTATTTTAAAAAAAATAAGGTTAGTGTTGCTAAATGTTTTAGGTTGTATACAAAACATTCATCAATTACACAACTTATTTTTGTAGCATCTGACCTTTTCAAGTATTCTTAAACTTTTTAAATATTGGAAAACACTTACGACACTATACCTTTTTTAGGGGTCAACCATTTCATTCCCTATAAGAGTTTTTATTTTTATTACTTGTCTGCCAATCAACATTCTAATGGCAATGGAATTTCTGAAGTCGTCTACCGAAATTGTCACTGGAGTACCTCGTCCATCCATGTATTAATAGTGGTATCCCTTATTTTGGAAAATGGTTAAAAACAATTGTTCTTTTGGCACCACTGTCTCGAGTGTTAGAAAAACCTTACTTTCTTATAGTAGTGGATTTTGTTTAAAACCAGCTGAATGCATGTGCTTTGCTACAGATAATAAGTATCATGTTACCTTATCACGATAAGTCAATGTTATCTGAATCAGCCTGCTCCATGTCTCAACTCCACTTCCGCGCTTGGTTGAGTTCTAACAAGCTATCGTTGTGCCTCCACCGTCGTGCTCAGCCTCACTGTGCTCAGTAGTGCTTGTATATGATTTTTCTTTTCTTTTGTTAAAGATTTTTAAGGGAGATAAATTTTGTGTTATGGAAAATGGTTTTTTTTTGTTATAGGTTTGCTAGAGAGGTGGAAGGGGGAGGGGCGATTACCATCACCACTCACTTCTCTTTTTCAAGTAGCAGTAAAAGATTGTCAATTGACATGTCATGTGTATGGAAAGGCTCATGCCATGTGAGTCGTCCTAAAGGGTAAAGGCTAGACCTCCCGCCAACTCAGTAAAATTGACAAAAATGTTACAATGATGAGAATTCGCAGACGAGGGGAGAACTGGTCGAAAGTAAATTAGTATAAAATAACTTGTAGGACATCGAAAATTATCCAACTTTCTGGATGTGTGCTTTGCAGTTTTTCTTGAAAAATCAGGCAATTTGCAGGTTCGTTATCTAGAAAAAAAAACTTGAATTATCATGTTGGAAAACCAATGAATGATCAACTTTTTTGGTAATTTTCCTTGAAAGTGTTTAAAATGAATAAATCGATTGAATGCCTGTTCATATTAGTTGCGAGTAATGGATTTTGGCTGTGGCTGATAGTTTTTGGCTAAAAATAAATAGTAATAGCTTTTAGAAAGAGGATCGAGCGGTGGGGAAAGAGATATGTGTGCACGAGACGGGAACGAGAAGAATGCAATGGATGATGTGCCTATGGTGGTGATCGGTTCGACTGAAAAGCTCATGGCTGAAAACACTGTAGCTGGCTGAAAAAAGCACTGTAGCTGACAAAGGCTTATTTAGCATAATTAAATTTTAAAAAATATAAAAATATAAAAAATATGTTAGCCCATTACGTATAATAAAACAAATACGGGAAAAAAAGAACCGGCAAAAAAGCTCAACAAAAAGCCAAAAGTTCAGAAAAAGACGAAACTTATGAATAGTGAAAAATAAGCCAGAAGCCAGAAGTCGAAGCCGAGTTGATCAGGGCCTCCTCGAAGCGAGATGGGAGTGAGAGGAGTGGAGAATCTGTTTCGGAAAACCGGATGTGGAGAATCCGCTTTAGAAAACCAGATATTCATATTAGTTTCTACTTTCTTCAAACAGAAAGCAGAAGCAGAAATCAATATGAATAGACCCATAGTTACTCTAGTTATCAACCCCACTTTCCTCTCAACACCATTGGTGCCAATCTAGATGAACTTGCTACGCGGGACACGGTGGTATGATTGGTACATGCAATTTATGTTTCTCTTGGGAGTAGAAAGACCATGGATGGTTGTGTATTCCCTTGAAATTTGTTATTGCCTCATGTAAAATTTTAGGAGGGATGTTAGAAACTTTTCCCCTAAAGCAAGACCAGCAGAGGTGCGACAAGGACACAAACCAAGTAAATTTGAGCTAACTGCATGACGAGACCAATTTTGCGAGAATGCAGCCAAATGTGACATGCCATTTGCTTTCTTTGCTGCGGTAAATTTCGAACTTTTTATGTGGGGAAGGTTAATTTGAAAGTATCAACTTCAGATTTACATTTTTAGACGCCTAATTGCCTACATCTGGTTTCCCAATTTCTTACAGATTAATATGTAAGGTTTACTGATTTAAAACTCGTTTTTTTAATTTCGTCAGAACAGACTATTATTTTTTTTCAAAAGTTAAAAGAAAATGGAGAAATTACCCCAAAAGGGTAGTAAAGTCCAATTTGTCATACTACTAGTCAAGTGCAATTGTGTTGTAACGGAACCACAAACTTTACACAAATAATAATATTTCTCTTTAACATATAAATCAAATCAACTAATTTAAAGATGGTGATACACACATATATACTAGTAAGGTACCCGTGCTTTGCAACGGATTTCATATAAACGATACCATAAAATTTAAACTCAAATTATTTTATTAGTAGCTAACTAATAAAAATTATGGATATCACAATTTGGCACTGCTGAATATCAAGGATCATATAATTCTCTCCGCTACCTTGGAAAGATATATGCACCATGTCACCTTGAAGATGTAGTTCTCCCGACCAACCTTCGTATTCCATAATAAAAGAAATAGTTGACCATGTGGTGTTGACCTCCAAAAAATATCAAACACAAGCTTCTATAAGGCAATAACTAATTTTGCTAGTAAGTTGCAGTCTCAAAAATAAACTCTGCTTCGTCACATAAGTCAAACAAAATAACAAATTTACAGTCTACCTGTTGCTAATTCAACAAATTATTCCAACAGATACACAATGAGTCCGAAGCCAAAACCTCGAGAAAATGGGGAATCCTTCCTGCCACAGAATAAGCAATCTTCCATGAAAAATTTGGAACTGAAATCATTACTATGTTTTACTTCCCATGTCCTCAATTTGTAGTTGCCCCAAGTCAAGAAAATCTCTTCTCTGTGCCAAAAACATGTTTGAAAAAACAAATTTATCTAAATATCATCAAGCATAGTTTGACATAAATGAGGGGCATCCGTTGATTCATTCTATTGTACTATCTTGCAACCTGGTTTACTGTCTTTGGAACAAACTTAAGCACAAGATTGAGATAAAGTTCATCCCTTTTAGTGGTTGAAAAGAAGTAGTGCTTAAGATCAACAATGTTAGGATTGTCAAGCATATGCATGATTTGCAATTCCCTGTTCTTGTATCATTTATCTTGAAGAACCTTTTTATGGCAGTGATTTCTCTTGTTTCTGGACATTTGGCCTAAAGAGTTGACAAGAGCAGGTTATATGCCTTTCACAATCAGTTAAGCATAGAATAGTTTAGACAAATAAAAAGCCACATGTTTACCTGATATACAACCCCAAAAGAACTAGTTCCAACCACATGTTCAGCAATTTAAGCGATTGTTTATTTCATTGGTCACTATATCAACATTTGTTTCTCAACCAAACATCATATATTTCAAAGATGAAAGTAAAATTACTATTACCTATTTAGGTAGACCATTTTGGCCACGAATTGTAGTGGCTATTATGTGACCAGCTTCAGCACCAGAACCATCGGTCATATCTGGCTCAATGTCCTACTAATGAATTGAGTATGTTCATCTAATAAAACAAAGTGCAAAGTTAATTCAAAATTTTTCCCTAGGCTTGCTAGTGTCGGACCCGAAAACAACACCTACGGATCCTCTGTGTTATGACCTTTCGAAGGGGTGGCAGCGGAGCTGGCGCCTAGTCGAAGTAGACGCGCGAGCGCTCCGTCCCCTACCTTTCGAAAGGGTGGCAGCGGAGCCGGCGCCTAGTCGAGGTAGACGCGCGAGCGCTCCGTCCCCTACCTTTCGAAAGGGTGGCAGCGGAGCCGGCGCCTAGTCGAGGTAGACGCGCGAGCGCTCCGTCCCCTACCTTTCGAAGGGGTGGTAGCGGAGCTGGCGCCTAGTCAAGGTAGACGCGCGAGCGCTCTGTCCCTTACCTTTCAAAGGGGTGGCAGAGGAGCTGGCGCCTAGTCGAGGTAGACGCGTGAGCACTCCGTCCCCTACCTTTCGAAGGGGTGGCAGCGGAGCTGGTGCCTAGTCGAGGTAGACGCGCGAGCGCTCCGTCCCCTACCTTTCGAAGGGGTGGCAGCGGAGCTGGCGCCTAGTCGAGGTAGACGCTTATTAGAGCTTGGGCGCATGGGAATTTCGACCACGTCTTATTTATACTCCGGGGAGTACGCGCAAGGACAATGCCTGCGCGTGCGCGGGGATATCCGTGTCTTGTTTATACTCAGTAGAGTGCGCAGGGATAACATCCGTGTCTTATTTATACTCCGTAGAGTGCGCGCGGAGGCGGACCTCGACGCTACGTCTTATTTAGAGTCCGTAGACTGCGCGCGGAGGCGAGCCTCCGCGCGTTGCTGGCGGTGAAGGTGCGTGCGGAGGCGGACCTCAACGCTACGTCTTATTTATACTCCGTGGAATGCATGCGGAGGCGGACCTTGATGCTACGTCTTATTTAGAGTCCGTAGACTGCACGCGGAGGCGAGCCTCCGCGCGTTGCGGGTGGTGAAGGTGCGTGCGGAGGCGGGCCTCAACGCTACGTCTTATTTATACTCCGTGGAGTGCGCGTGGAGGCGTCCCCCCACACGTCTTTATTTATACTCGTACCCGTGCTTTTTCACGGAGAGTGCGCACACGAACGCGTGTCTTTCTTTATACTCATGCCCGTGTTTTTCACAGAGAGTGCGCGCGCGAACGCGTGTCTTTGTTTATACTCATGCCCGTGTTTTTGACGGAGAGTGCGTGCGCGAACGTGTGTCTTTGTTTGTACTCATGCCCGTGTTTTTCACAGAAAGTGCGCACGTGAACGCGTGTCTTTGTTTATACTCATGCGCGTGTTTTTCACAAAGAGTGCGCGCGCGAACGCGTGTCTTTGTTTATACTCATGCCCGTGTTTTTCACAGAGAGTGCGCGTGCGAACGCGTGTCTTTATTTATACTCATGGAGAGTGCGCGCGAAGGTAATCCTTCGCGCGCTTTTGCAGGAAACAAGACGAATTTATGCAAACGGTGAACTTCATTAAATTCCCGTTTGCGCGGGTAAGCGATTACAAAAGGTGAGGGACTAACCACTGACCGCTTAGACAGAAACAGCCGCAGCTGTTGTTACCCGGTGATGAGGCCGTGCCTGATGTGAGCCTCTAGTGCTGGAGCAGTCCACGTAGGAGCCTGGCAAGGTATTTCCTGAAGCCGCCAAGGATCCTCGCGCTTGCACCCCCGGCTTAGGTGTAGTACCGCTATAGCCTGTCTGCGTTCCATGTGTGGCGAAACGTCTGCCCTTCCAATGTGGCGAGGCGGTATGCTCCCTTCTGGAGGGCCTCCGCGATGATGTATGGGCCTTCCCATTTGGATTCCAGCTTGCCTCCCGTCTCCGCGTGGAGTGCCATCTTGAGGACGAGGTCCCCCGGCTGGAATTCGCGCGGGTACATGGAGCGATCCCGAGCGCGTACCATCTGTCGCGCATACTTTATGACATGCTGGGTTGCGCTTGCCCGGTCTCCATCAAGGAGGTCGATGGACAATTGGTGCTCCTCTTCTGGTGCCTGGACGAGGACCCTTCTCGAGCCTGCCTTTATTTCCTCGGGTGTTACCGCCTCATCGTCGAAGAGGAGCTTGAATGGCGTGAACCCCGTCGGGCGTGTCACCGTTGTGCGGAGGGACCAGAGGACGCTGTGGAGCTCGCCCGGCCACTTGCCCTTTGGCAACCCGACAAGGCGCTTCTTGATCGCGGCGGAGATGGCGCCATTCGCCCGCTCTACTGCGCCGTTGGACTGCGGGTGTCCAACCGAGGTGAACCGGAGCGTGATGCCCATGCTGTCACAGAATTCTTTGAACGGGGCTGCGTCGAATTGTAAGCCGTTGTCGATGGTGATCTCCCTGGGCACGCCGAAGCGGCATATGATATTCTGCCAGAGAAAATGCTGCATGGCTACCGAGGTAATCTTGGCTAGAGCTACCGCCTCCGGCCACCTGGAGAAGTATTCCAAAGCGACCGCTATGAACTGCAGGTCGCTTGGAGCCCTAGGAAGCGGTCCCACGACGTCAATGCCCCATCGTGCCAGCGGCCACACCGGGGGTATAGGGTTGAGGCTCGTCGGGGGCCTGTGGATGGCCCGCCCCCATCCATTGGCAACCTTGGCACCGGCGCACATGATCTTGGGCGTCGACGACAGCTGTTGGCCAATACAAACCTTGCCTAAATGCCTTGCCGACTAGCGATCTCGGTGCAAGATGCGAACCGCAGAGTCCCACATGAATTTCTGCAAGGAGCTGCTTTCCTTCTTCGCGCGAGAGGCATCGCAGAAGCGGTGCACAGACTCCTTTTTTGTAGAGCACCCCATCAAGCACCTAGAAGGTCCTAGCTCGGTGTTGTAAACGCTAGAGCTCGACGGGGTCGTTCGGCTCCGCGATGCCCTGTAGAAAACCGAAAATGGGTTCTCGCCAGTCACTCTGTTGAGTGATCTGGTGGACGAGGGCTGCATCGCGGTTGTCCTGCGCGATGGCTGCCGCTGGCAGGACTTCGTAAAATACCCCCGCCGGGAGTTGGGAGCTGCTGGCTGGCGGCCTTTGCGAGGACATCGACTTGTTCGTTGTCCGCCCGAGGGATGGCTTTCACCGTGACACCCAAAAAATGCCCCTCATTCGCTCTTACGGCTGCCAGGTATTTGGCTAGTTCTGGGTCTTTGGCTTGGTATGACTGTCCACATGGCCCGCCACCAGTCGTGAGTCGGTGCGGACGAGGACGCACCTCGCCCCCAACGCTTTGAGCTTCCCGAGGCCGAAGAGTAACACCTCATACTCGGCCGTGTTGTTGGTGGCAGGAAATGCAAGGCGCGCCGAGTACAAGAGGCGGTGCCCCTCAGGTGTAGTGACGACTGCGCCGACGCCCGCACCCGCAACGCTGTTGGCTCCGTCAGTGTTGAGCATCCACACTGGGACCTTGGGCTGGTGGACAGGTTGAGCTAGGGGGTCCACTCCGCGAGGAAGTCTGCCACAACTTGAGACTTAATCGCCGTTCAGGAGGCGTACGTTAAGGAGAATGGGGCAAGCTCAGCTGCCCATTTGCCGATTCGCCCTGTGGACCCGTTATTGTGCAGCATCTCCGCCAGGGGGAACGAGGATGGCACCATTATCGGGTGGGCCAGGAAGTAGTGTCGGAGCTTTCTTGAGGCCATGACTAGCGCGTAGGCGAGCTTTTCGAGTTCCGTATACCGCGTCTTGGCGCCCTGGAGGGCTTCGGAGACGAAATACACGGGTCGTTGGAGAGCACCCTCTTCGAGGACAAGGACGGCGCTGACCGCCGTCGCTGAGGCGGCAAGGTAAAGCATGAGGGGAGCCTCTGGCGCTGGGGCTACTAGAGTGGGAAGGCTTGCGAGGTGTTTCTTGAGGTCATCGAAGGCCTTTGTGCAATCATCATCCCAATGAAACCCGTCGCAACTGCGGAGAGTCTTGAAAAATGGCAAGCCTCGTTCCGCTGCCCTAGACAAGAAGCGGCTCAAGGCCGCCATGCGGCCGGCCAGCCTCTGGACCTCCCTCGTCGTCTTGGGTGGTTCCATGCCCCGGATGGCGTCGACCTTGTCGGGGTTTGCTTGGATGCCTCGTTCGGACATGAGGAAGCCCAAGAGCTTGCCCGCTTGTACGCCGAAAACACACTTGTCCGAATTGAGCTTGATGCCTGTCTTCCTGAGGTTGTCGAAGGTCTCCTGGAGGTCCTGACCATGGCAGGCGAGCTGCTTAGTTTTCACTACCACGTCGTCGACGTAGGCCTCCACATTCCTCCCGAGTTGAGCGGCTAATGCCAGCGCGACAAGGTGGGTGAAGCTTGCACCCGCGTTCTTCAAGCCGAAGGGCATCCTGACGAAGCAGAACATCCCAACCGGCGTAATGAAGCTGGTTTTATCCTCGTCGTCCTTGGCCATGTAGATCTGGTGGTAGTCGGAGTAGGCGCCCTGTGGTGGCGTCGACCAGTTGATCTATGCGTGGCAAAGGGTAGTCGTCCTTCGGGCATGCCTTGTTGAGAGCGGTAAGTCGATGCACATTCACCAGGCGCCGCTGGCTTTCTTGACCAGCACCGGATTGGCAAGCCAGTCCGGATGCTGGACTTCGCGAATAACTCCAGCCTGGAGAAGCTTACCATGGCCGCTTGTTGCCGGTCCATGGACATACAGCGAAGCTTCTGCTTGATCGGCTTGGCGTCGGGGCGGACCGCCAAGTTGTGCTCGATGAGGGCGCGGTCCACACCTTTGATATCCTCCGGGGACCACGCGAAGACATCTGTGTTACTCTGAAGAACCCGGAGTAAGTCTTGCTCCACCTTCGGAGGGAGACCGTCGCCGATGGACACGAACTGCCCTTTCGCTTGGAGAGGCACCCTTTTGACCCCGCCCTCCGGGCGGGGCTTAGGTGTCCATCCTGGAGTGGATGGCGTGTCTGCCTTGGATTTGCCAGAGAGGACGTGCACCTTGTGGTGCGGACTTCTGGCGCCGGCTTCGACACGCCTAGCGAGGTCCTGGTCGCCGAAGATGGTGATGACACCCCATGGGCCCAGGAGCTTCATCACAAAAAGGCGTGGTGCGGCACTGCCTCGAAGGAATTAATGGCGGGTCGGCCCAGTATGGCGTTGTATGGGTGCGGGATGTCCACGACATCAAAGATGATGTCCGCGCTTCTGGCGTTGTCGGCCTGGCACAAGGAGACTCGGAGGTGCACCTGACCCAAGACCTTTAGGGGCTGGCCGCCGAAACCTTGGAGAGGGGTCTCTGATGGTCTCAAGCGACTCCGAGGTATTCCCATGTGATTGAGGGCTTCCACGAATAGGATGTTTGCAGAGCTTCCTCCATCGCGGCCTGCAATGTCGGCCTGGATGACCAAAGGATCTTGATGGGGGAACTCCACGCCCTGGGCGTCGGCTAGCGTGAAGGTGATGTTGCAGTGCGGCATCCCCGGGGGTGGTTGCACCGAGGGGGTTCTCGACAAGGAGCCTCCAGAGATGACGCTAATGATGTTGCGCTGGGTCCCTCCCGGGATCCCAGCTCACAGGGGACTTCCTTGCGGCGGCTGCACGTGGGCTGCTGCAGCGGTCGGCGCTTCCAGGGCCCAAACTCGAGCTGTCGGTTGTTGCAGCGCCATAAGTTCGATGCATGCCCGCGTGAAGTGGTCACCATAGCCATGCACTTCGCACCATCTGCCGTAGTCCAGGATTTCCTGCTCCGCGCGCGGTCTCGCGTCGCGGCTTCCTCCTGGTCCCCTACCCAGTCGCGGGACGAGGATAGGTTCTCGGGGAACGCCCTGTGTGGCGAAGACGTGGCGAGCCTTGTGGAACCTTCGCTGGTTACGCCGGGGCTTGCGCCTGCCGCTTGACGAGTTCTTGTACACCCCGGCATCAACGTGTTCGGAAGCGTCTCCCCCGGATGCTTGCTTGCGTTTTGCTCCCGAGTCGCCCTTCACGTTTCCTTTTTGCGACAACTCCTCCGTTCGAGCGGTGTCGGAGTCGCCACCCTTGCGCCTGCGCGCATCTTCCTCTGCCCAGGCGTACTCCTCCATTTTGTCGAAGAACTTCGCCACCGACTTGACTGGCTTCCGCGCGTTATATTCGGCAAGCGGCCCCGGGCGAAGACCCTGCATTGCTGCATTGATGATGGTTGTTTCATTGACATCCTTGACCTGGCAGCGTACCTTAGTGAAGCGTTTGTAGTAGTCACAGAGCTTCTCCGATGGTTTCTGCTTGACGGCAAAGAGCTGCTCCGCGCCGATGCGCTCAACGTAGTTTCCTTGGAAGCTGTTGTAGAGGCGGTCACGGATCTGCTCCCAGGCGTAGATGGAGTTTGGCTTGATGGCGAAAAACCAAGAAAGCGCTACTCCCTGCAATGCGAGGGGAAGTCCCTTCGTCTTCGTAGTGTCGTCTTCGCCAGCGACTTCAATAACAGTCTCGTATACGCGTACGAACTTCCGAGGGTCTGTGTCGCCTTTGTACGGGTCGATGGCATTAGGGAACTTGAAGTCTTCCGGCCACGCCGCCTACTGCAAACCTGCAGAAAGTGGAGACTCCGGGTCCACGCGTCGCCGTGGGATGCGGCTGGACGCAGGGGCACCGCGGCTATCCGTCCTTTCCGACGCAGGCTCCGATACGACCATCGGGGGGGTCTGCCGACTCCGAGCCTCTCGCATATCCTGTACGGCCCCACGGAGATCCGCCAGCTCTCGTCGGAGTGTGCCGAGGGCTGTCAGCAGGGCGTAGGCGGCAGTCGCGGCCTGCGCTCCTGGGCTGCCCGCTGTGGTGGCGTGGTGGACTCCGATGTCGATGACGGGATCAGACGCCGCGGCGGTGGTGGTGGGATCGAGCGTCGCGGTGGTGGTGGTCGTAGGGTCGAGCGTCGCGGTGGTGGTGGTCGCAGGGTTGAGCATCGCGGTGGTGGTGGCAGGGTCGGGCGTCGCGCCGTGAACACCGGTGTTCGCGATCGCCACACCCGCATCGCCACCCACACTTGCGGCTGCCAACGCCAAAGCCCTGGTATTGACGCGGGATTCCGCCGCTCCCACCTTCTTCTTCTTCGCCGCCGATGATGAAGCTTTCTTTGGTGCCATCCTTCTTCGGATCTGGAGGCTTGCTCTTGTCCTCCCCCACGGACGGCCCAACTGTTGTGGTTACAGACCAAACAAAGAGAGAGAGTATGGTAGTGGAGAGTTAGGTGAGCAATGGCTTAGGGTTTCTTCCCATGGCCTATGTTGTGTATATATATATCCATATGGGGAGTGCTTTTACAATTATACCCTTACATCCGAGTACTCCCCTCAGGGGTACTTATGTCATTACACATGTCCCATTTTGGGCCTTACATTCCTCTACTAGGCCTGCTGGGCTTAGGTGGGGCCCACCCCTACAACAGGAAGCTAGATTTCCTTTTATTGCATCATATTACACTTAATTTCAGCAATGTGCATTGTAATATAAATACATGGAGCATTGATTATTATTCTTGTATGACATGATAAGACTGCTTTACATCTTGCCTTGAGTTGTGCCAGGTTGCTAGATTTATCATGGCTTGCTATGTGTAGCCTAGTTTTTGTCATACTAGCTTGAGTAAATCTGAACAACTTGAATTAAATCATGTCTTATTAGATCTTGTAACTAGTCTGGCTCTAGTGATCCTCGTATGATTCATACCATGTCAAATAAGCTAAGTTGAGTCTTGAATCTGCATTGAGTTTTAGATTAAGCTATGCTAGTTTATTAGTGAAGCATGAGTTAGATTTAACTCTTTGTTCTTGAACTAAGTCAAGAAAATGCAAAAAAAATCTCTTTTGTGAGTGTTGTGGCTACAGACCAAACAGAGAGAGAGATGGTAGTGGAGAGTGAGGGAGATGAGTAATGGCTTGGGTCTTCCCCATGGCCTGTATTCCATATATATACATGGGGAGTGCTTTTACAATTATACCCTTACAGTTGATCATCCCCCACAGGGGCATCTATGTCATTACACATGGCCTATTCTGAGCCTTGTAACCTCCTACTAGGCCTACTGGGTTTAGGTGGGGGCCACCCCTACAACAGGAGCCTCTCATGGAGAAGGGCTTCACAGGGCCGAAACCATGTTGCCGAGTCCTTTGGCCCCCTCCGTCCCTGCGGCCTGTGAGCTTTTTCCGAACTTGACCAGGGGCTGAGGCCGTAGTCGAAGTAGACGTGCGAGCGCTCCGTCCCCTACCCTTCGAAGGGGTGGCAGTGGAGCTGGCGCCTAGCCAAAGTAGACGCGCGAGCGCTCCGTCCCCTACCTTTCGAAGGGGTGGCAGCGGAGCTGGCACCTAGTCGCAGTAGACGCGCGCGCTCCGTCCCCTACCCTTCGCACGGGTGGCGGCGGAGCTGGCGCCTGATCGAAGTAGACGCGCGCGCTCCGTCCCCTACCCTTCGAACAGGTGGCAGCGGAGCTGGCGCCTAGTCGCAGTAGACGCGCGCGCTCCGTCCTTTACCCTTCGAACGGGTGGCAGCGGAGCTGGCGCCTGATCGAAGTACACGCGCGCGCTCCGTCCCCTACCCTTCGAACGGGTGACAGCGGAGCTGGCGCCTAGGCGAAGTAGACGCGCGCGCTCCGTCCTCTACCCTGCGAACGGGTGGCAGCGGAGCTGGCGCCTAGGCGAAGTAGACGCGCGCGCTCCGTTCCCTACCCTTCGAACGGGTGACAGCGGAGCTGGCGCCTAGCCGAAGTAGACGCGCGCGCTCCGTCCTCTACCCTTCGAACGGGTGGCAGCGGAGCTGGCGCCTAGCCGAAGTAGACACGCGCGCTCCGTCCCCTACCCTTCGAACGGGTGGCAGCGGAGCTGGCGCCTAGGCGAAGTAGACGCGCGCGCTCAGTCCCCTACCTACCCTTCGAACGGGTGGCAGCGGAGCTGGCGCCTAGCCGAAGTAGACGCGCGCGCTCCGTCCCCTACCCTTCGAACGGGTGGCAGCGGAGCTGGCGCCTAGGCGCAGTAGACGCGCACGCTCCGTCCCCTACCCTTCGAACGGGTGGCAGCGGAGTTGGCGCCTAGCCGAAGTAGACGCGCGCGCTCCGTCCCCTACCCTTCGAACGGGTGGCAGCGGAGCTGGCGCCTAGTCAAAGTAGACGCGCGCACGCTCCGTCCCCCGCGGGCGTAGCCGGGGCTATCGGGGCGGGGTTTAAACTTCTTGGCTCCGGGGTCCATGTTGGGGGTGGGGCCCGAACCGTGGGCGATGCGGTGGTGAATGCGGGTGCTGTACCGCCAGCTTTCCTGCGTTTCGCAGCTGCCACGGCCTCGCGGCCTGATAGTGCGCTTTAAATGACGGCTGGAATCGTGCCGACGCCTGGCCTGTCAGAGGGCAGGCTGTCGCGTTATGCAGTCTGCCTTCGCGTGGGTGGGGCACGCGGCGGCTTGCAACTGGCGCGTCGTGGGATGTGAGCGATTGCGTGCTCGCGGCTGTTCGCTGCTTCCCCAGGGAGGCGGGACGCGTGTCGATCGCATACTGGGGTTGTGCGCTGCCTGGCCACCTACCTGGCGCGCCCCTCCAGGTACCGACGGTTCTTCTTTCCAGGTCGTGCGTATTCGAACCGCTGGGGTTCTGGCCTAACTGCGCTTTCTGGCCGTGGGGGAGGCGAGCGGGCTTTATAAGGTGCCCTCACCGCGATGGGGGCACTTTTGTCCCGCTTGCCGCTTAGTTCTGGTTTATTCCGTGCCGGTAGTAGCGCGACTTCCTGCCTTGGTTTCTTTTACCCTGCCTTTAGGAGACAATGGTCAGCCATGGCGACGCGTCTCGCCCTCTTAGCGGCGGCTCCTCGTCTAGTTGGGACAAATTGTCCTTCCCTTCTGGGGATTACAAGCTGGTGCTGCGGGGGCGCTCGCATGCCGACAGGCGATGGGACGCCATGGAATACTCAGGGGGCCGGTGTTCCCGCGTGTTGGGAAAGAGCCGTGTGACCGAGGAGACGCTGCAGCGGCTTGTTCGCGACGGGAAGATTGAGGATCGGGATGGGGCTCGCCTACCCCGTCGCAACGAAACGGAGCCGAAGCCCCGGGAGACAGAGACGATCGTTTTCGTCGCGTTCTTTGACGCCGGCCTTCGCATGCCCTCAAAGATGTTTGTGGGCGAAGTCTTGCGGACCTATGGGTTGGAGTTAGCGCAGCTGACGCCCACATGGGCGACGCGGACGGAGGGCCGGTATCCCAGCGTGAGCCTGTTCGCTACCCTGCACGACGCCTGCTGCCGCCCCAAGAAGGCTGGAGATGGAGCTATTTCCAATTTTGGCAGCGTGGACTTCGTGCTGCGATCGTCCTGCACGACGCTGTTCCCCGCGCCGGCCGCCCTGGGGAAGTGGGAGTCCGGCTGGACGCGGTGGTGGTTTTATTACCACGTGACCGGCCCAAGTGGCCTGCTATGCCGAGGCGGGCCCATCTCGTTCAATACTTCGCCAAGCGTGAAGCCGGAGGCTGACGACGCGCAGAGACTCTATAGGCTTGTCAGCGTCGCCCGCCGGCTAAGTATGCGCGACCTGGCCGAAGAGTTCACGATGTACGGGGTGGCGCCGCTGTCTTCCCGGTGGAAATACACGGGCCGGGGCAATGACCGAGCGGACGGGATCTGCCCGCCAGTGTCCCGCCTGCTTTCGCCCTCCGCCCCTTGTAAGTTGTTTAGAGTTCAGCGGGCACCTCTTGACGTATCCGCACTTGTTCTCACGTGATCGCCCTGCTGTCTCTTGTGCAGTGGCTCGGCTAGAAGACGCGGAGCGCGCGACTGAGGTGTTCCTCGGCCCGTACACACTCGAGGAGCACAAGCTACGCGAGGCCGTGACCCAAACGGCGAAGCCAGGGTGGGTGAACCGCACATGCGAAGTTTTGGGTATTGCTGTGCCGGAACGCCCGATACCAACGGAGATTCCCGCGGGGATTTCGGGTCATCATGGTCGTGGCGGCCGCGCCGACGCGTCGTCTTCGCGGCGTCGAGCTCGCTCCGAGCCTGCCATATTCAGCCTGCCAGCCGCCTCGACGGCGAGGCGGCTGACGCTGCTGGGGCAGGACGGTCGACCGGTGACGCGCCCGGCCGGACCAGTTCAGCGGGGCGCGCCGCCTCGATTCCGCTGGTCGCACTATCCGGAGACGCTGCTGAGCGTACGGGCACGGCCTTCACTAGGCCGGAGCCCGTCAACCCGGAAAGGAACGTTACGCCTGATGAGAGGGCCGTGGCCGTTGGTGCTGCTACTACCAGGGACACGTCCGGCACGGCGGAGACCGGAGGTGGAGTAGGAGCTGCGGCCGCTAATGTCACGGAGGAATCGCCCTCGGTTCCTCAGCCGAAACGCCCTCGGATGCAGTCGCCCCCGCCTCCGAAGGGTCGCTACAACGTTGCAGGCCCCATGCTTGGGATTGTGGCGCCCGATGTTGCCGAGGGGGCCTCGCACCCGGCCACCGAGGCGCTCACGCCCCGATCGGTGGCCGAACAGACACCACCCCCTAGTGCGGTGAGGGGGGCAGGAGGTAAGCGTGGCTCCCTCTCTCCGCTCGACTTCGCGAAACTCTCTCCGATCTGCTCGCTCATTCCGTCAGCATCAGGCGAGACGAGGTCTCCCGGACGTGGTGAAGGATCGAGCAACGGGGGAGTGCGCGAAGTCCAAAACCTTGTGCAGGGTGTCGCGCCGGTATCTGCCGCTGTCGAAGCAGCCGAAGCCTCCACAGCCCTCGACGCGGTGGGGTCCGAACCCGTCTTGTCCGACTACCTCCCGCGTCTGGAGATACTCCGTGCTCTTACCATGGCCGCAGAACGCGCCAGTGGCAGCCTTGACCGGCGGATGCTATCATCATGCGAGGGAGACCACCTGGCGCTGGTGCTGCGGGCCTCAGAAATAAGGGTGAGTACGTGCGCCACGTGTTTTGTACGGTGCTACCGGGCGCCTTATGACTTTCATTGCTGCTTTCAGACACTTGTCATCAGCGACGCGCTAGACGAGGCCCGCATCCGGGAGCGAAGGGCCCTAGAAGCCAGGCTTCGTGAAGCGGATGACGCTCACGCGACAAAGGACGAAGAGCTCCGCGCGCTGGAGGGTGCCTTGTCATCCCTACAAGTCGAGGCAGAGGAAGCCAAACGCGCCGCTGCAGAGGAACGCGCCTCCTTCCAGCGGCAGATTGCCGCCTTGGAGGGGGAGAAGACCCAGCTGGCCGAGACTCTTGCAGGGAAGACCCGCACCTTGGACGATGCATCCACGTCAGCCTGGGGGGCAATGGAGTCTCTGAACCGGGCCCTCCGTGATCTGTGCGTTGACGTGCCCGACGCCACCCACGGGCCGGAGGACCTGATGGAGACGCTTGGGCTGATCGAGGAAGGGGCGGGCGTCGCGCTTCGCAGCGCCAAGACCTTCGGGGAGCATTGCGGCTATCTTGGCGCGTGCCTTGCCCTCGGCATGCTTCACACCCGTGGGTGTAGGCATATGCAGGAGCTGGCAAACCCTCACCTGGATCTTCCTGGTCGGCCGGAGGCGCTGCCGGACGCTATTCGCTCCATCGAGCCTAGCCTCCGAAACTTCCACCGGCGGATCTGGAGTCGCGTCGGGGAGGATGCGGCGAGGGTTGCAGTACAGCAAACGCTGCGCGGGGGAGGGGACTTCCTCCGTTGGCTCGAAGAGGTTACCCGAGGCCATGGCAGCGGCACGGGCCCCTCGGCGCCGCGCGAAGACTGAGGCGTTGGTCATATCAGGCGGAGGGAGGGGGGTTCGCGCTTGAGCGCCCATACCTGTAATCATTTGACCCCATATTTTTGCAATGGGACGATGCACCATTTATTCTTACTGTTGTAAGCTGTGGTTTGAGCCGTCGACACCTTTTTTATAGTCCGTAGACTGTCGCGTGCGGAGACGGTCCTCAACGCTACGACTTAATTTATAGTCCGTGGGCTGGTGCGTGCGGAGGCAGTCCTCAACGCTCCGTCTTGTTTATAGTCCGTGGACTCTCGCGCGCGTAGGCGGACCTCGACGCTACGTCTTATTTAAAGTCCGTAGACTGGTGCGTGCGAAGGCGGACCTTGACGCTACGTCTTATTTATAGCCCGCGGACTCTCGCGTGCGGAGGCGAACCTCGACGCTACGTCTTATTTAAAGTCCGTAGACTGGTGCGTGCGGAGGCGGACCGTGACGCTATGTCTTATTTATAGTCCGCGGACTCTCGCATGCAGAGGCGGACCTCGACGCTATGTCTTATTTAAAGTCTGTAGACTGGTGCGTGCGGAGACGGACCTCGACGCTATGTCTTATTTATAGTCTGTGGACTCTCGCGTGCGGAGGCGGACCTCAACGCTAAGTCTTATTTAAAGTCCGTAGACTGCTGCGTGCGGAGGCGGACCTCGACGCTACGTCTTATTTATAGTCCGCGGACTCTCGCGTGCGGAGGCGGACCTCGACGCTACGTCTTATTTAAAGTCCGTAGATTGCTGCGTGCGGAGGCGGACCTCGACGCTACGTCTTATTTATAGTCCGCGGACTCTCGCGTGCGGAGGCGGACCTCGACGCTACGTCTTATTTAGAGTCCGTAGACTGGTGCATGCGGAGGCGGACCTCGACGCTACGTCTTATTTATAGTCCGCGGACTCTCGCGTGCGGAAGCGGACCTCGACGCTACATCTTATTTAAAGTCCGTAGACTACTGCGTGCGGAGGCGGACCTCGACGCAACGTCTTATTTATAGTCCGCGGACTCTCGCGTGCGGAGGCAGACCTCGACGCTACGTCTTATTTAAAGTCCGTAGACTGGTGTACCTACGCGCGGGGGTGACCCCTTACACATTGCGGCTAGACAATGCTATTTGTGGGAACGGCGAGCTTTATTGAATACCCATTTGCGCGGGCGAGCACCGTACAAGGAGGGGCTGATGCCATTATAACCTTTGTCCCGCTTCTAGGCGTAATATCGACGCAGCTTGTCCGCATTCCATGTGTGGCGGAGAGTTTGCCCCTCAAGTGAGGTGAGGCGGTACGCTCCCTTCTGCAATGCTTCAGCCACAATGTATGGACGTTCCCACTTGGACTCCAGCTTGCCAACGGTCTCCGCATGGAGTGCCGTTCTAAGGACGAGATCCCCGGCCTTGAACCTTCGCGGATATACGGACCGGTCTCGAGTACGTACTGTCTGCCGCACGTACTTTTCGATGTGTTGGGCTGCGCTTGCTCGCGCCCCGTCGAGGAGGTCCAGGGACACGCGACGCTCTTCGTCGGGCGCTTGGACGAGGACCCTCCGCGACCCAGCCTTGATTTCTTCAGGCGTGACCGCCTCATCGCCGAAAAGAAGCTTGAAGGGCGTGAACCCTGTCGGGCGTGTTATTGTTGTGCGAAGAGACCAGAGGACGCTGTGAAGCTCGCTCGGCCACCTGCCCTTCGGCAACCCGACTAGGCGTTTTTTGACGACGACAGAGATTGCACCGTTCGCCCTTTCGACTGCTCCGTTGGACTGGGGGTGCCCAACCGAGGCGAACCGAATCGTGATGCCCATGTCGCCGCAGAACTCCTTGAATGGGGCGGCGTCAAACTGCAGGCCGTTGTCGACGGTGAGTTCCCTGGGCACGCCGAAGCGACATATGATGTTCTGCCAGAGGAAACGCTGCATGGCCGCCGAGGTTATCTTGGATAGGGCTACCACCTCCGGCCACCTGGAAAAGTATTCCAGGGCGACTACCAAGAACCGCAGGTCTCCTGGGGCTCGGGGGAGCGGTCCCACTATGTCGACGCCCCAGCGTGCCAACGGCCACACCGGGGGAATAGGATTGAGGTTCGTCGGGGGCCTGCGGATGATGCGCCCCATCCACTGGCACCCCTGGCATCGACGCACGAGGTCCTGGGCGTCAGTGATGGCAGTTGGCCAGTAAAAGCCTTGCCTGAACGCTTTGCCAACCAATGACCTCGGCGCGAGGTGAGACCCGCAGGCCCCCGCGTGGGTCTCCGCGAGGAGCTTCTTGCCTTCTTCGTGGGAGAGGCATCGCAGAAGTGGTGCACAGACTCCCTGCTTGTAGAGCGTCCCTTCAAACACCTGGAAGGATCTGGCACGGTGTTGCAGACGCCGAAGCTCGGCGTGGTCCTCTGGCTCGGCGATGCCCTGCAAGAAATTAAAGATGGGCTCTCGCCAGTCGCCCTGCTGGACGACGTGGTGAACAAGGGCTGCGTCCCGGTTGTCCTGCGCGATGGCCGCCTACGGCAATACTTCATAAAACGCCTCGTCAGGGGGTGGCAGCTGCTGGCTGGCCGCCTTCGCGAGAGCGTCGGCCTACTCATTTTCCGCGCGAGGGATGGCTTTGACCGTGATGCCTAAGAAATGCCTTTCCCTTGCTCTTACGGCGGCGAGGTATTTAGCCAGCTCGGGGTCCTTGGCTTGATATGACTTGTCTACGTGGCCGGCCACCAAACGCGAGTCCGTGCGGACGAGCACTCGCCGCGCACCGATTGCCTTGAGCTTGGTCGGCCGAAGAGTAGCGCTTCATACTCCGCTGTGTTGTTGGTGGCTGGAAACGCGAGGTGCGCCGAGTACGATAGGCGCTGCCCCTCGGGTGTGACAATTACCGCGCCGACGCCCGCGCCCGCGACGCCGTAAGCCCCATCGACGGTGAGGGTCCAGACCGGGTCGTCGTGCTTCTGAGCAGGCTGAGCCGGCGGGGTCCATTCTGCGAGGAAGTCGACGAGGACTTGAGATTTGATTGCCGTCCTTGAGGCGTATGTCAGGGAAAACGGGGCGAGCTCGACAGCCCACTTGCCGATGCGCTCTGTGGATTCCTTGTTGTGCAGCATCTCTGCCAGTGGGAATGAGGATAGCACTGTGATTGGATGGGCCAAAAAATAATGCCGGAGCTTCCTGGAGGCCATGATCAACGCGTAAGCAAGCTTTTCAAGCTCTGTATATCTCGTCTTGGCGCCTTGAAGGGCTTCGGAGATGAAGTATGCAGGCCGTTGTATGGCGCCTTCCTCTAAGACGAGGACGACACTGACCGTTGTAGCTGACGCGGCCAGATAGAGCAGGAGGGGAGCCTCTGGTGCTGGGGCGACCAAAGTGGGGAGACTCGCCAGGTGTTTCTTGAGCGCGTTGAAGGCCTCCGCACAGTCACCATCCCAACGAAATCCGTCGCAGCCGCGGAGTGTCTTAAAAAATGGCAAACCTCGCTCCGCCGCCCTGGATAGGAAGCGGCTCAAGGCTGCCATGCGGCCCGCCAGCCTCTGGACTTCCCTCATCGTCTTGGGCGACTCCATACCCAAGATAGCGTCGACCTTATCAGGGTTCGCCTGGATGCCCCTCCCGGACACGAGGAATCCCAGAAGTTTGCCCGCCTGCACGCCGAAGACGCACTTGTCGGGGTTGAGCTTGATGCCGGCTTTCCTGAGGTTGTCGAAGGTCTCCTGAAGGTCCCGGCCATGCAAAGCGAGCCACCGGGTTTTGACTACGACGTCATCGACGTAGGCCTCGACGTTCCTCCCGAGCTGGGCAGCCAGTGCAATGGCGACGAGGCGGGTAAAGGTAGCGCCCGCGTTCTTCAAGCCAAAGGGCATCCTGATGAAACAGAAGGTGCCGATTGGTGTGATGAAGCTAGTCTTGCTCTCGTCGTCTTCCGCCATGTATACCTGGTGGTAGCCGGAGTAGGCATCTAAGAAACTCATTAGCTCGCACCCCGCGGTAGCGTCGACCAATTGATCGATGCGCGGCAAAGGGTAATTGTCCTTTGGGCACGCCTTGTTGAGCGCCGTAAAATCGATGCACATACGCCAGGCTCCACTAGCCTTCTTGACCAATACTGGGTTGGCGAGCCACTCTGGGTGGTGGACCTCGCGGATGACCCCAGCTCGAAGAAGCTTGGCCACCTCCACCTTGGCCGCCTGCTGCCGATCCATGGACATGCGGCGAAGCTTTTGCTTGACCGGCTTGGCGTCGGGGCGGACCGCCAAGCAGTGCTCGATTACGACGCAGTCCACACCCTTGATGTCTTCTGGTGACCATGCAAAGATGTCGGTGTTGTTTCGAAGCACCTGGAGTAAATCTTGCTCGACCTCTGGGGCGAGCCCCTCACCAATAGACACAAATTGCCCCTCCGCCTGGAGCGGCACCCTTTTGACTCCGCCCTCGGGCCGAGGCTTAGGCGTCCATCCCGGGGCGGAGGGCGCGTCGCCAAGTATGTCTGGTAGGGCGTGCACCGGGCGATGTAGATCCTGGCTGCCGACTTCGATGCGCCTAGCAAGGTCTTGGTCGCCGAAGACGGTGATGACACCCTCCGGGCCCGGGAGCTTCATACATAAGAAGGCGTGGTGTGGGACCGCCTCGAAGGAGTTGATGGCGGGCCGTCCCAATATGACGTTGTAGGGGTGTGCGATGTCCACAACGTCAAAGACGACATGCTGGGTCCGGATGTTACTCTCCTGGTGGAGCGTGACGGGGAGGGATACCTGCCCTATGGCCTGCAGCGGTTGACCTCCGATGCCCTGAAGCGGAGCTCCTGCCTGCTCCAGGCGACTTCGGTGGGTTCCCATACGATCGAGGGCCCTTGTGAACAGAATGTTCGCAGAGCTCCCCCCATCGACAAGGATGCGCCTGACGTCGCAACCCGCGATGTGGGCCCGGATGACCAAAGGATCTTGATGAGGGAACTCCACGCCCCTAGCGTCATTCACGGTGAAGGTGATGTTGCGGGGCGGCAGCCACGATTGCGGCTGCTCCACGGGGGCCCCTGATAAGGAGCCTCCGGTGATGACGTTGACGGCGCGGCACCGTGCGTCCTCCCTGGCTGAAGCTTGCGAGGGGCTGCCCCTCGGATGCCGCTCCTGGACCTCGGCACGGAGCCGAAGGGGCGAGTCCCGAGGTGCGGCCATCGCCCGTCGCAACTCCATGACCGCGGTGCACGTCTTCGTGTAGTGATTACCATAACCGTGCACCTCGCACCACTTGCCGTAATAGAGTTGCTCTTGCTCCGCCCGGGGTCGCTCATCGCGGCCGAGTTCGCCTTCGCGTCCTCGAAGGGCATTCTCGATGACGAAGGTATGGCGGGCCTTTTGTGGTCTGCGCTGGTGACGCCGGGGCTTGCGTCCGCTCTTTGAAGAGCCTTCCGGCTCCCCGGTGCTGTTGCTCCCAGGGGGGTCCTCCCGGGGCTGTCGACTGCGGGACTGCTTCGAGGGGTCGTCGCCCACCCCCTCGTCGTATGTCGAGCGCGTCGCTTGAGCAGAGTCGAGGGTGGAAGCGCTGCGTCTCCGCGCATCTTCCTCAGCCCGCGCATACCCCTCCATCTTGTCGAAGAGCTCGGCGACCGTCTTGATAGGCTTACGTGCGTTTTATTCGGCCAAGGAGCCCGGACGAAGACCCTGTATGGCCGCGTTAATGACGGTTGTCTCATTAACATCCTTGATCTGGCAGCGTATCTTCACGAAACGCTTGAAGTAGTCCCGGAGCTTTTCCGAGGGTTTCTGCCTCACGGCGAAGAGCTGGCCCGCGTCGACTCGCTCGACATAGCTTCCCTGGAAGGTGTTGTGAAGGCGATGGCGGAGCTGCTCCCACGCATAGATGGAGTTTGGCTCTATGGTAAAAAACCAAGAAAGTGCCACTCCTTGCAGCGCGAGGGGGAGGCCTTTCGCTTTTGTGGCGTCATCTCCGCCCGCGGCCTCGATCGCGGTTTCATACACGTGCACGAACTCGCGGGGATCCGTATCACCTTTGTATGGCTCAATGACACTGGGGAACTTGAAGTCTTCGGGCCACGCCACCTGCTGCAGCCCCGTCAAAGCGGGGACTCTGGATCGACGCGTCGCAGCGGTGCGCGGCTGGGCGTGGGGGCGTCGCGGCTATTCGCCCTTTCCAGCGCGGGCTCTGGCGTGGCCACTGGTGCGGCCTGCTGGCTTCGAGCCTCTTGCATGTCACAGACAGCCCCGTGAAGGTCCCCTAGCTCCCGCTGGAACGCGTTGAGGGCCGCCAGTAGCGCGCTTTCTACTGCCGGCGCAGGCGGGGCCGCCGATGCACTCCGCGGGCGGGTTGGCGCGGATACGGTCATCGTGGTGCCGACGGCGGGGTCGGCCGTCGCGGTGCCGACGTTGGCGTCGGTCGTCGCGGTGCCGACGGCGGAGTCGGTCGTCGCGGTGCCGACTGCGGAGTTGGTCGTCGCGGCGCCGATGGCGGGGTTGGTCGTCGCAGCGCGGGCGTCGACATCCTTGACTGCTGCGACCACGCCGCCTCCCGCGCCCGCGACAGCCGACGCCGAAGCCCTAGAGCTCACGTGACGCCCCGCCCCGGCCGTCTTCTTTCCCTTCGCCGCCGTCGACGAAGCCTTTTCCGGTGCCATCCTCCTTCGAACTTCAGGCTTACTCCTGTCCCTCCCCACGGACGGCGCCAACTGTTGTGGCTACAGACCAAACAGAGAGAGAGATGGTAGTGGAGAGTGAGGGAGATGAGTAATGGCTTGGGTCTTCCCCATGGCCTGTATTCCATATATATACATGGGGAGTGCTTTTACAATTATACCCTTACAGTTGATCATCCCCCACAGGGGCATCTATGTCATTACACATGGCCTATTCTGAGCCTTGTAACCTCCTACTAGGCCTGCTGGGTTTAGGTGGGGGCCACCCCTACAACAGTGAGAAAAACTGATCTCACCATTTTTTCTCATGAGATGGCTTGCCATTGCATTAGGCATGAACTCAGGGGGTGTTTTGGATAACCAAGATCACTTTCTTAAGCTACCTACTTGGACTGATCGCATAAGGCTTGAGATCTAGCACATGGCTAAGAAAATAAAATCTTGTAAAAAATCGTTGAAGCCAACCATAAATTTCTGAAATTGCTAAATGTGCTAAATTTGCTCAATTATAAGTGATATCAAGTACTTGAACAAAATATCTCATTTTTAAACTTGTAGCACTCTAAATTGACTCAATTATAGATTCTTGGTTCCACTTAGATTATTGACATAGCTTGACTCATTTTTGGATATCTCTTACTAGACTATGATCTTAAATGACTTGACATGTTAAACAATCCGTTTAATTTTAGATTATGGCTTACTTGTATGGATAAATTACGCAAATTGATGATCTTTGTGTATTGTGCGGTGCTACGTGATGGTTTGCTTATTGGTGTTGGTTGCAGGACTTCAAAGCTAGGTCATGGTGAAGCATAGGAGGACTGGGACTAGGCACAGGGAGGTGTTGAGGTCCAGAATGATTAGAAAGACGCTGAAGATGACCAAGGCTAGTGAGGTGGTTGCAAGCCGAGATGACGAGAAACCAGAGCGAGAGCTACCGAAGGTGGACATGATGGGCAACAGCAAGGTGGACCAGGACTAGGCTCAGGAAGGAGCCGAGGTCCTGTGCTGTCTAGGATGCCGAGTGCCATAATGCACGAGGAGAAGCACATGGTGCGCCAAGTGACTTGGGTCATTTGCAAGCGAGGATGGTTCAATGGGATCCAGACGCGTGAGAGGCTTGATGACAACTCATTAGGGCCACATGGAAGATGGTGAAGCATGGGCGAAACTTCATGGCAAAGAAAGTAGGAAGCTTCAAGGAAGGCGATAGAGGGGCATTTTTGTAAATTACCCAATACGGGGAAATGTGGCAGTGTGTGAAATCGTGACCTTGGTCTAAGTGATTTAGGTCTTGTATGTGCTGAAATTGTGAAGTGAATCAAGTGTTGGTTCACTAATGGGTTAATGTATGTAAGCCACTTTGAGAAGCGTGCGTGAGTAAAACCCAGTGTTAGATGGGGTTAACGGGTTATCCCCGGTTTGGACTAATGGTGGGATCCATTATTTCTTGTGTTCATTGGTGAGCCTATAAAATGGGAGGAGAGGCAAGAGTTAGGATTTGAGAAGGTTGGCTAAGCCTTATGGTGGCTTGCTCCTCATTCCTCCCATGGGAGTTAGGTTAAAGAGTGGGTGTGGACTCTAGACTTAGAGCTTGGTCATCCCGAGAGGAGTGGCTGTAAAACCAATCATTTGAGCAATACATCAATCTCTGATCTACAATTTGTGTATCTTTTGTCTGGTTGGGTTGGCTTGGCTTTGATTTGGTTCTTCCTCTGTTCTTTAGTTGTTCCTTTCCCTTCTTGATTTGAGAGGAAGTTCTTGCTTGTCTTTGTGATGATCTGACATGCTGTATTGTGTGGAATCATACTCAAAGCATCTTGGCTATTCTCTTCCCATGAGCACGGTCTATTCATTTCTTCAATATGGAATTCTTGGTTTTTGTGTGCGCTCGGTTGAATCGCAAAAAGGTCTCAACTTGTTTACTAAGTTTTCAATCCAATATTGGATTAGCTTCCTGAGACCTTAAGAAATTTGCGTACAAAGTTTCATGATCATTTGACCTTTCAACCAAAAGATTTGATGTTTTTAGATCTGGTGGTCGTGCACCTCCTCTGCTTCTTCTAGTCGTTTACGACCACACCTGTTTCCGATTGCTCAATGGTCATAGATCGTGTGGTCGTGCGCCTTCACTACTTTTCGTGTTGTTTACGACTACAATCGGTTATGAGTGCTCGATGGTCTTCAACTACATCATATGATTACTCTATTTTGAGTTCGTTCTTCTCTCTCTAAGAGTTTTGATCTGATTTCTTCAATGTAGTTGCTTGTTGTGACATGTGGGATTGTGCTCAAAGCCACTTTTGTTACTCTCTTCCCGCGAGCAAAGATCTGCTCATCGTTTCTTGTTTTTAGATCCCGTTTAGTGTACGCTGCTTTAATTTGCAAAAATGTTTCAAAATTATCATGGATTTTCAATTTAGGAATGGAATAACTTCCTAAGACATTAATAAGCACGCGTACACTAGTTTCATAGCTTTGGATCTTTCAATCAAAAGTTGTGTGCGTTTTTGTTCTGGCGGTCGGGCCGAGAAACCCTGTTCCCCTGTTCTTCCTTTGGAAACGGTGGTACCGCAAGCCTCATAGCAGTAGTACCACAGTTCCTATTCTTTGACCACAATGGTTACGACTATGTTGGTTTCGACCATGATGGTTATTACCATGTTGGGTTCGACCATGTTGGTTATGACCACGATGGTTTTGACCATGTTGGTTATGACCACGTTGGTTTTGACTATACTGGTTTTGAATACGTTGGTTTCAACCACGTTGGTTTTGACCATGTCAGTTACGACCATGTTGGTTACGACCACAGTGGCTTTGACAACGTTGTTAGCCTTTCGACCACGTTGTTTTCTTTGCTGACCGGTGGTGTTTAGTTTGACTGACCAGGTTTCCCGACCACGTAATAGTCTGCTCTGGTCATACTGAGCTCTATGTTCCTCTGTTTTCAAGTAGACCTCATATCCTAATTTTCATAGCTTTGTAGCTATCGGAGAAAAGGAATATGTGAATATTTGGAGGAAAAATCTCTAGGCACCATTCACCCCCTGTTGCCTATCCAGTCCTACAATTAGACATGTCTGAACTCACAACATTGAAAGTGCGTTACAATGTTGGTACCATTCGTGAAGGTCCATATGGTGTTGACCTGTGCAGTTTCCTGCAAGTCAGTATGGTACTCCTGGACATGGAGAATGCTCGAATCGGAGATGTCCTATATTGGCTCATAAACAGCTCTCTTTGGACCCCGAGGTGTGCAATGTCATCCTACATGGGATTTGGAGTTAGTCTACCACGAATATTCAGTGGGAGTTGAGGAGACTGATGCATGCGGTTGTATGGAAGGGCTTTGTGGAAGGCTACCAATGATGTGGTCATGAGTGTGTGCTACTCGTGCAACTATGTCCAAAGGGAGTCATAAGAGTTCTAGTTGGTGGGAGAAGCTCGGGCGTGCATCGCGTGGTTCATCAAAAGGATGCGGTAGGTGATGTTGTGGAGGCAGAACTGGAATACCGTACACCGCACGCTGAGCCCACCCAACAGGTAGATGCAGATGTTGCTGAGGTAGATCAGATTGTTTGCACTATGCAAGTTGAGCCCACTAGACAGGCGGACGCAAGGGAGTATGTTGACAGCATTGTGCGTCGGATGGAGATCGATGACCGAGTGGCTTGGGCCAAGGAGGAAGCTTTAGAAGAGGATGGCGATGACTCTTCTAATGAGGACAAAGGTCGTGTACCGCAGGCATAGAATAGGGTGGATGTTGAAGGTCTTTCTATGCACGACGAGCATGAAGCTATAGAGGTTTAGCTTCATGTAATGTTTGCTGACAAGGGATCACTGTAGGATGCCATTAAGCTCTAGGCCTTGTCCATGAAGCAGACATTTCAGATCCTAAAATTCAATCAGGAGCAGTACACCATGGTCTACGAGCAAGTTGGTTATCCCTGGCGTGTGAGCGTGTGCACACACGTGTGGGTAACTTTGCCACATCGGATATTACACAGAGGACTTGAATTATAGATCTAGACCTTTTGAATGGTGGGAAGGGCCGTTGGTAGAGTAGTCACACTAGGAACGATATGGACGAAGGGGAAGTTAGAGCGGTGGGTAAACATTACGACCATTGTGGCCAGGAAGGCCACACTACGAGAAGGTACAAGGTGCCTACCGACGAGTAGCAGCACCACTTCTTGTTATGTGTGTATTTGTATTAAGAGTAAAAATGCTATCATATTGTTAATTTATTTACAAACTTTAACTTTATTTGTAGTGTGAATCTATGAAGTGCAGCACCACTTCTTATTGTGTGTGTAGTGATATTAAGAGTAAAAATGCTATCAGGTTGTAACTTCACTTACAAATGTTAACTTTATTTGCCAGCCTTACGCAATGACAAGACCAAACGAGATAGCTTTTGCGCAGCGTCCTAACCTGACCAAATGAGATAGCCTTGCACAATGACAAGACCAAATGAAACAACCTTACACAATGACAAGACCAAATGAGACAACCTTGCGTAGTGATAAGACCAAACAAGGTAGCTTTGTGCAGCGACATGATGCTACACTGGTCCACGAATCATCCGATGTGCCGCTATCTCACGAACACAAATGTGCCCAAACCAAATTGGACTTGTTAAGCATACGCTACATCGGATTAGCCTACAAGTACTACCCCTTCTGCATCATGTTTTCCTACACCATGACTGCAACACTACATCACTAGTATGGAGAAGCAATGGGAGGAGATCACCCGACTCGCAAGGGTTGCTGTAGCCCGGGAGGAACAAGCGGAGCGTACTAGTAGGCCGCCTCCCCAAAATGAAGCCCCATGTACCTCCAACCTCAAGCCATAGCTCAACGTTCCCACCGAGCGTTCGCCACAACACCCGCTCGTGGAGGAGACGACCCCTCTACTGGTGCAGGGGCGCATTGTAAGATGGAGGAGGCCGACTAGATGGGGGTGAATAGATGGTCTAAAAATTCTTCTAATTAATATTAACAATTCAAAACTGTTTCTATTTGTTTAAACCAAGTAAACAATGCGGAAGCTTAAGTCAATTTGTTTTAGCACAAACAACACCTATATCAGCACATGATGAGACTCAAACTACTAGACATGACCCCTCTTAATAGTACGGTAACTTATACTAGTAATTCGGTCTTTCAACCAAATACCAAGACTGGTAAAAGACTAGGAACACATCCTTAACCCTAACTAGTCATACATTTGCCTTATGTCATCGTCTTGATATACATCAACTCATGATGCATCCTTTTTTCAACTCCATCAACATATGATGGTCTTCACTTGACTTGATGATCAATACATGATCATCTCCTCTTAAACATGTATCAACTCATGATGCATCTTTCTCTTAATGGCCTTCAACACATGAAGCCATCTTCCATCTAGACTTGATGATCTTCACCATATGATGTCATCCTCATTTGTGGCATCTAACCTATTCATCCAATTCATGGAAAAAGTCTACAAACCAATTGTCATCAATTAACAACTTCACCATTAACTCATAATAGAGGGACTAGATTCTACAGTCTTTTCTTTTTGGTAATTCATGACAATCTTAACAGGCAATGAGATAAAGATTGATTTTTGAGTATACAACATGTACACAACAATTGTATACTCTAAAATAAGCTTTTAAAGCAAAACTTACTTATCCGATTGTCATTAATCATCCAACCATTAACACATAATGGAGAAGTTAAATGATAACCCAATTGCAAATGAGTATATATAAACTACACAAGCTATATATACTCAAGGATGTATTTCAAAGTAAAGATCCTAAGTTTACATATTAAATGAAGCATGGATAAATACTTATGAAACCTCAAAATATAAAGTGAGCTCCCTAAATGTGTGTATACAAGTATGTATAATGAAGAAATATGCATATATTCATTTTGGACTATTTGTGGAGTTCAATTTATATTTTGAATCCAAGGAATACACTAATATATGATAATGTGATTTTGAATGCATACCTCTTATGGTTTTCACCTTTCATCCAAATGAGACTAAGTAATATCATAATCAATAAATCAGATTAGTCTCACAAATACATTTGCCATTTTTATCAAAATCTCATAATAGTATTTGTCATTATTACCAAAACCAACTTAAATGGAGCTTAATCTTTCATGCATGCAAGTTCTTCAAGTCCAAAAACCAGTTGAGCTTGGGCATGTATTACTGGGGTTGCCGTAACTAGGTCTAGGACTATCCCAACCGGCATTGGGACACCGCCCGCTACCGACAGCCGGTAAGAACCGGTTACAGTACATTGTCCTACCAGTTCTTTTGTATGGCACGTACTAATAAGCTTCTCCTCTTCCCATAGTCTCCAAATTTGCTATGCGCCTACCACAAATGGATTGACCGGGAGATCCACCCCGCACGACCAGTGAACTCTGGACAGCAAGGAGTGGGACGCCCAGACGGCACGCGAGAGGAGTGGCGGCGCAGCGAAGAATGAAGTGAGCGTATCCGGTGGGAGATGCAAGTTCACCTCGAGACGTGCAGGCGCAGAGAGCAGGACGCTCGTGATGAGGAGCGCAAACTGGTGGCCTAGGCCTAGGCTGCCGGCGAGGATTATAATGCTGACCTCGAGAGGAAGGGCAAATTGCCACATTCCACACAATAGTTCGACCTTCTTCGTCCATATGTCCCATGTATTTCTAATTATCTAAAGGCATACCTATACCATGATTGGTTTGTTAGCTTGTGTGCCATGTAACCCTCTTGTCGGATCAACTGTCGTGTGTTTTCCTTGCGCCATTTTTCCGAAGTTCTCCGTGTATGAATTCTCTGTTGCATCGTAATATCGCTTACCTTTCTACTTATGAATCATTACTAGCTCAATCGTCCTCATAAATTTTTTAGAAATTTATCGCAATACAACAACATACGAAGATCATAAAATTTTATTGTAAGTCTAATAGATTTCGTACCATTCAGAATCTACAAAAATCACAAACGGACTAACAGACATTGCCTGCCCTTTTATTTCATAAAATTAACAACCTACAAATAAAATTTGATAAATATATCACCTACAAAAAATTACCATTTACTCTCCCACAATTATTTCCATGGGCAAGTCGCTCTTGCTACATGATTAAGTCGACTAATCGTTGAGCGATTTGGCCACTTGTCGATTTACCTATGTCATTCAACTGTGAAGCGACAAATGATCTTTTCTGTAAAATAAAAAATATAGGTATAATACTGTATTTTGAAATTAAAAAATAGATTATTTAAAAAAATTCAACCGTACCCACAACACGCCCAAACACAATTGACTCATGGTAGACCGGTTCGACGTTACAATTGGGCCGTGATCCGTTTGTGTAGAATAAAAGGAATCTGCCGGCCCTGCCGCTCGGTCCGGCGGGGCGTACGTATGCTGAGGTGGGCGTGGACACGTGGTGACCAGCGAGCAAGCCGAGCTGAGCCGATCTTTCCTCCCTGCCGTGTCGTATTCGGTTTGGATATTTTCCAGCAGTGGGGCCCGGCGCGAGGCCGCTCCATTCTTATCCGGTCCGCCCTCTGGATTCCCGACTCCGCCATCCTCCCAACTCATCATCGCCCAAGTCTCATTAATCATCCGAGGCTCCTAGCGGTTCTGCTCACCGTGCGGTGAAAGCAGCTAGCCATACCGGCGCTGAAATTTCTAGAGGCTACTCCAGTTCTCCTCTTGCAACATATAATAGTGTCTTTATGCTTCTAGATTTTACATCAGAATATTTTATTAGAATCTGCAAACATAGTTCTACATTATATAAAGTATTTTCCTAAAAAATACAAAAGGTATTTAAATTAGTTCTATATAATATGAAAGGTTTCCCTAAAAATAATATGAAAGGTATTTTTTTAGTCAAGGCATAAATGTATGTCTATGACATAGTTTTATATTCATCGAAGGAGGATATCACAGAAGAAATTTGTATTGAAATCTTTCTAAATTAATCTCAAAAGGTAGTTAATTACATACTAACATTTTTTGACAATTGAAGAAATATGCACAAAGCAAAAGCAATAAAGTTTAGATATATTATAAGTTGGTTGAGAATTCATTACTATACTCTATTCAGCTATTTCACCACCATAAAACCTCAACTAGAAGTAACAGAAAAGAGCATCATTTTGCATAGAGATGTACTGCTCGTAGGACATTGTACAAGAATATGACAATAGATTAATAGGCACTCTAGAAACGTGCTAAAAGGTTGCTCCGCAAAATTCACTCCAAAGGAGTAACGAGTAATCTAGACTCAAGAGGAAGTAAATGCGTACTTGTTCCATTAAGGTGGTCATTCGTTTTGCTCACTGGGATGGAACCTTGGTCATTCTGGTGTGACGTTGTAGTATATAATAACATCATATACAAATACACAATATATATATTACATAAGTTTACAAGTTTCATATTACTCGTAAGCTTCTACATAATATCTAAAATTCAACCATATGCTAAAATAATTGTTCTTAATACCTAGTAGAACAAAAAGGAGCATTTCAGCCATGATGGTTGTCCCTGACCAAATGAGCGAAATATTGTGTTCCTATTTTTGATCTAAAAAAGTCCATTCCAAGTATTTTTTTTTCCCAAGTTGAACGAAAAGATACCAACAAAGCTCCACTTCTCCGCTATATATCCAAGTGGCAAGCTGTGATCTTTAGCGGTACGACGACCGGCGGTACTCGTACCTTCGTCACTCCATGATTTAAGGCAGGCACCCAGCTCCTTTTTCTTGTACTCGGACAGTGCAGGCTAGGAATAGATTCCCCAAGTGCGGTGCTTTTTGAGTGGTAGCAGTCACGAGAGAGAGAGAGAGAGAGAGAGCTTGTGAGATTGTATCAGATCTCTCTACAAGATGCTGGAGAAGCTGTGGGACGACGTGGTGGCCGGTCCTCGCCCGGAGACGGGCCTCGAGAAGCTCCGCAAGGCCGCCACCACCCAACCTCTTGTCATCAACAAAGGTAGATTAATTAGTTTAGCAAAGCATGCACTACATACTAATTGTATGAACTAAAGATCGAGCACACAGCTACTGTCAAGCCTTAACTAGAAGGGTGGGTCTTTCCTGTTTGAGACAGACGAAACTCAACAAAACTGCAGAAACAGAGGTAGCGAAATGACCTGAAAAGAAAAAGGAGCGTCTGAATTAACGGCTGTATAACGTGTACTAACATGATGCTACTAATTGCTTGGTGTTAAGTTGGTGGGTTGGGTCTATTAACTGATGGGAACCTGAATGATGATTTTAAGATGCGGGCGGAGTTGCTGGCGAGGCGAGCGGGAGCTACAAGCGGTCGCAGTCGATGCCGACGACCCCGACCACGCCGGTGACGCCGTCGTCGTCCACGACGCCGCGCGGCAGCAACGTGTGGCGGAGCGTGTTCCACCCGGGTAGCAACCTGGCCACCAAGGGCCTTGGCGCCAACCTCTTCGACCGCCCGCAGCCCAACTCCCCAACCGTCTACGACTGGTACGCATCACATATTATTTCTCAAGAGTCTGGATGCCACTGCAAATTACAGACCATGAAAAACTGGTTACTATTGCTTATGAGTATGCTTCTGTCGACCAAGTGCAAATGGTGTGGCATACAATAACTTAAGATCAATAGTGAATTTATGATGGAAATCGCGATTGGCATGTAGTAAGATTATACTACCAGTACAATACTTCTCGCTAGGTAACAGCGGAGCTACCGGGTGCGACAGGATTATACTACTAGAACAAGTTGGTTTGTTGAAACTTAACGGATAAGGATGACCATATTTAAAGCTCCTCTACTTTTTCTAAGTTGCAAAATCATAATATTTGTTTGCAGCCTAATAAACCCAGGAATAACATTGGCAAATTTAATGTTCCGTGTCAGGCTTTACAGCGACGAAACAAGGAGCAACCACCGCTAAATCGGAGCCGTCCGATTTGAAGGAAGTGCGAAGAAGATAGGGTGGTGGGCAATCGCTGTGACGCCGGAGTTTGCTGGTCCTTGTGGTTATCTAATACGGTGGTGCTGTCCGAAGCTACACGTTAAAACGCTCTTTGTTTTGTCCTATCTTACTACTACTACCTGTGACTTGGTCCGGTTCCGCTGTTGAATCTGGCTGCTAAGTGCTAGCGACCAGCGAGCGATGGGAACCTAGTGTGTGTGTGTGTACGTTTCATATGTAAATACTATCGTGCGCTGGTATGTGTAAGTTTCAATGTTCAATTACCTGCGGTAAGATAAAAGCTTGAGAGCATGCTTTTCGGTTCTCTTTTTTTTCGATAACATACATTTGTGACGGTAACAACAACAAAAAAAAAAACATGCCGAGAACATCCACTACTCTACCAAAGAGATTATCTAAAGATAACTTAAATACATGGTGAGTAAGTCCATGGAGAAGTAACTTAAATCGCTTAATAATTGCCGTGTCATAGTCACACTGCCGTGCTGGGTTTGGTGATCGGGAGTTGTGGCAGCATTTGGGAATTGGGATATATTTTTCAAGGGAGCAGCAAATGGGAGAATCCGGGTTTAAGATTCAGATCTCGCTATTGTTGTACTATACTTCGATAGTTATGTGTGGGGTAGTGCGCTGGTGCAAACGATAAGGTTTGGTGCCAAGTGGCTGATTAAGAAATGGTTGCTTAACCAGCTGCTAACCTACACGTCCAATGCCCAATGTACCACCAAATGACCCTTGGCGCCTCGAGAGCAAAATCATTCTTCAAATCTAGTATCTTTTGCTCCTTCAAGAAAATAAGGATTTTGTATGTGTACCACCAACTTTGATCCATTTTTTTATACATCTTTTTTTAATACGTGCAGTCAACATTTAAAATTTAATAAAAATATTTAAATTTTCACATGAAAACTGTATTAGTATATTTCTACTCCCATATCCAGTATGTTTTAAAATTTTATAACATACAATTAGATGAAGTACTCGCTAAAGACGTGTATTGGAGACTGCCAATGTTCGAAACGAGTAAAAAGGAACAGCGGAAGTACATAGACGTGGTCATTACAATCCTTTGAAGTGAAGTGCAGAGGATTCGTTTGCTGGCGACTTATGGCCTGTTTGGGAGAGCTCCACCAGTTTCAGATCCACGAAAAACAGCTTCACTCCACGAAATTTTATCCAAACGCTTCAGCTCCGCGAAATCTGGATCCACCAAAATCCTGGATCTGAGAGCCAAATCCATGGATTCCATGGAGCTCCTCAAGGGGTGCTCCACCGTGGAGTTGGGTGGTAATTACCCACCAATGCCACTGGTTACACACCCCATCCCACCAAAAGTGGCCATTCCCACCAAAACCTCAATTTCGTGGATCTGGAGCTGCTGTACAAGCCAAACACTCCATGGTGGGATCCCAGATCCACGGTGGAGCTGCTCCATGGTGGAGCTGCAGCTCTAGATCCACGTTTTCAGTGGTGGAGGGCCTGTTTGGGAGAGCTCCACCAGCTCTAGATCCACAAAAAACAGCTCCACTCCACGAAATTTTACTCAAACGCTCCAGCTCCGCGAAATCTGGATCTGAGGGCCAGATCCATGGATTTCATGGAGCTCCTCAAGGGGTGCTCCACCGTGGAGTTGGGTGGTAATTACCCACCAATGCCACTGGTTACACACCCCATCCCACCAAAAGTGTCCATTTCCACCAAAACCTCAATTTCGTGGATCTGGAGCTGCTGTACAAGCCAAACACTCCATGGTGGGATCCCAGCTCTACGGTGGAGCTGCTGCTCCAGATCCACATTTTCAGTGGTGGAGCTCTCCCAAACAGACCCTTAAAATCATTCTCCATATTGTACATAATAATAATGGTGAGAATTGCATTTTTCATGTATGAAACGTCTAAAGGTGTCACTATTTAAGAATGGAGGTAGTATGACTAATTCTTGGGTCTTGAGGTACAATTATGAATGCTTTGGCATCTGCAAAGTATAACTGTAGCTAACGTTTTAGATTCGTCGTAAGCTCTATCATTTAAGGTTCTGTTTGGCACGGTTCCACTTCACAAGTGGAGCTGTTTTTTTTTTGCTTCAGCTCCACGAACAGCTTCACCGGTGGAGCTGGAGCTGTTTTGGTAGATTGTTTGGCAAAACAGCTCCACCTATTTTATCATGCATGGTTGAGAGATGTCAATTGTCCAATATACCCCTGTCTATTTGCATAGGAATGACCCGTTAAAACCGGTGGCAGATCGCGTAAATTCACGAAAGTACAAGGACAGTGGCATGCGGGCCTGCGGATGGAGCCGGGTGGAGCTACTTTTTTCAGCTCCATTTCGTACATATCTTTTGTCTCAGCACGTTTTAAGGGACTCCTTGGGTGGAGCTATTTTTTTTACCCCGTTTGGCACAAAACGGCTCCAAACAGCTCCAGGAGCTGGTGGTGGAGCTGTGCCAAACAGGGCCTAAGCATTTAAGCAATACTGGTGCCACTTTTCCCATTACAAAACAATTGCTTTCGATAACTGAAGAAAGATAACTGCTAATATTGGCCTCGCTTGACCTTGCGCACCCATTCAATCATAAATATGAATGGATACAACCTAGGGAAATTTTACAGTATATTATACTAGTAGTAGAAATACGACTATATAAATTAAATCCGATCATTGATTTATGAGAGTATTCTAGACTTTTGTTATTAAATCTGTTTATGTTTTAGATGGCATTTTGGACTATTCACGTACATATGTTTGTTAACCGACGTTGAGTCTCTAATCAACCGGCGTTGCGTCCCCAATCCATATGCCACCGCTGTGTCTCCAATCCCTGCGCTGTCGCCGCCTACACTGATGTCCGTTCCCTGGCCGCCGCCATCACCAGGGGAATTTTTTTACGGATAATCTATTTTTTATTCGAAATTACATAAATATACCCGCGGGAAATTTTTTTGCAAAAATAGGCTCCAGTCGCCTAATGGTTGGGCGACTGGAGACTTTCGCCCAACCAGACCGCGACAGCTGGAGAGTCTACGAACGGTTCGGCGATTAATTGCAGTCGCCCAACCATTGGGCGCCTTCAATGTAGTCGCCGAACGGTTCGGCGACTGAAGGTGGGATATAAGGCCGCGCTCGGCGACGACGAAGCGCCGCACTGTTCTTCCGTTCGGCCAGCGCAGAGAAGAGAGGGGAAAGAGGGAGAGGGAGAGGAGAAGAGAAGGGGGAGGAGGAGAAGGAGTGCGCGTTTTTCAGGTAAGTTTTTGGTGTTATATTTTTTTGTTAGTGTAGAAGATTAGTTTAGAAAATGTAGTGTAGAAAATTAGTTTAGAAATATAGTTTAGAAAATATAGTCTAGAAAATTAGTTTAGAAAATTAGTTTAGAAAATTAGTTTAAAAAATATAGTTTAGAAAATTAGTTTAGAAAATGTAGTCTAGAAAATTAGTTTAGAAATATAGTTTAGAAAATTAGTTTAGAAAATATAGTCTAGAAAATTAGTTTAGAAAATGTAGTCTAGAAAATTAGTTTAGAAAATGTAGTCTAGAAAATTAGTTTAGAAAATGTAGTATAGAAAATTAGTTTAGAAATATAGTTTAGAAAATTAGTTTAGAAAATGTAGTCTAGAAAATTAGTTTAGAAAATTAGTTTAGAAAATGTAGTTTAGAAATTTAGTTTACAAATTTAATTTTCAAATTTTGTTTAGTAAATATAGTTTAGAAATTTAGTTTACAAAATGTATAAACTAAATTTTGTATACCATTTATAATGCATTATTGTACAAAAAATAGTATTTAAATGTACATGTACAAAATTTAATGTTGCAATTATTGTACAAATTTAGATGTAGAAAATTTAGTGTTGAAATTTACATGTAGAAAATGTAATGTTGAAATTATTGTACAAATTTAGATGTAGAAAATTTAGTGTTGAAATTTAGATGTAGAAAATTTAATGTTGCAATTCTTATACAAATTTAGATGTAGAACATTGAATGTTGAAATTATTGTACAAATTTTCCAGGTATGACTCGTGCTGGACGTGGTCGGAGTGGCGGTTCGCGCTGTTGGACGAGCACGTGGACCGCTCTCATCGCGCTTCCCGTCTAGCCCCGCCACCGGGGAGCACAGACGACCCGCCTCAGCTGGGAGTGGTCCGGACACGCACACCTCGCGTGGCCTGGGGACTCGACCCTCGTTGGACCGCCAGGTTTGCACTACTCCAGCGTTTAGTGCGACCGTAAGTTCGTTCCGTGCTGACCTTCACTTTGTTTGCAGGCTGCGGGATGCCGGGCTACTCCCTCTTGCCCGGATGGTGCAGGCCACGGACGAGGATGGAGGCGCTGGTGCCGCTGGCGCCGTTGGCGGGGACGAGGGCGGGGACGAGGCGAGCGGGGAGCGATCACGACGCTTTCTGTTCGACCGTTCCCTGCTGACGGCTTTGGTGGACCGTTGGCGGCCCGAGACGCACACTTTCCACCTCCCATTCGGGGAGATGACGCCGACCTTGCAGGATGTGTCCCTGCTCCTTGGGCTTCCGATCGCGGGAGACGCTGCCTTCCTACCGGAGGCCCCGGCCCACTGGCGCGCTGACCTGCTCGCCAGATTCCAGGGTGTCGTTCCACCGGCCGATGACCACCACGTGTTTGGAGAGGAGCAGACCCATGGGCCGACACTGAGGTGGCTTAGACAGTACCGGGTACGTGGTATATAAAATTGATCGTGTCTTCGAAGCTCTTATTTGTGGTATTACGTACTAATAACAACTTTTTTGCATTCAGGTGGAGCGCATGGTTCCGCAGGCAGACGATCACCAGGTCTCGCGGCACCTGGAGGCGTACGTGCTGTGGTTGTTTGGTTGGGTGCTTTTCACCACCAGCCACGGCAACTCGGTGGATGCGCGCCTCATCGCTTATGCGAGGGCGATCGCTGACGGCGAGCCCCACCAGGTCAGCTGGGGATCCACGCCCACCGCTCCGCCTGCTCGTCCACCAGTGCCACCCCGACCAGCGTGGCACTACTCTGGTGCACCGACGTGGACACGTCCTCCACCGCCTCACCCGGAGCAGCCAGGGGGTTCAGCCTGAGCAGGGCCTCCTACACCGGTTCACTTCACGCCTCCTACGCACACCCCTGTCTTCCCCACGCAGGGGGTGTACGCCTCCTCCATGGCGCCAGCTACGGGTACGCAGAGAGTCTTATATCGTGTTTATCCGAAGACGACATGCAACGAACTAACGATATTAATATTGCAGGTACTTACCAGCAGCACGGCGTCTCCCCAGGCCCGGACGATGTGGACCAGTTTTTCGCGGAGTGGCCCGGACAGTTCTCCGACGCAGCACCGGAGGTTCTCTCTGTCAATGCCCTCCCCGGTGCACCGGAGGGCACACAGCCAGAGGTGCATCTGACTCCACCAGCGCAGGGGCAGGATAGACACCCTCCTGCTCATTTTACTTTTTCGGATCGTCCTAACCCGTTGCACCGGAGGAGGGCCAAGCGAGGCTGTATGGGAGGACGCGGGCGCGGTGACGGGGCACACCAGGGTGACCAGTGAGGCGTGTTGCACATGCTATATATGTTATGCATGTAATGAAAAAACATGCGGCATGTTACTCTCAGTTATATTATGAAGTTTATTTAAATTTACATAGTCTATCATCTCTCTCCGCACATAAACTATCTCACTTAACAATGTATGTATCGATCGTTTTCTACTCAATCTTTCATAAAAAAAAATTTAAAAACTTTTTACGTACCTACAATATACAATGAACATAAACTTTTATTACAACTTCACCGTATTTTTTACCGGTTCAACGTTACAAAATCCACAAAATTTAAAACAATCACGGGGGCTACATGCAGTCGCCTAACGGGATGGCGACTGCATGCTAGTCGCCTAACAGGATGGCGACTACCCTTAAGTCGCCGAACGGAAGAGCGACTTAATGCAGTCGCTCTACTGTGCAGCGAGATATATTGTGTCGCGGTCTGGTTGGGCGAAAGTCTCCAGTCGCCCAACCATTAGGCGACTGGAGCCTATTTTTGCAAAAAATTTTCCCGCTGGTATATTTATGTAATTTCGAATAAAAAATGGATTATCCGTACAAACAATTCTCACCAGGGAGCCTGTCGTCCCCGCCTCGTCTCCAATTCGTGCGGCGTTGTCGCGTGTCCACTCCCTATGACTCTGTCGCAAACAAGGAGCTGTCGGACCTGTTGAAGTCAGACTGTCACAAATTTTAATCCAGGAGAAAATGCACACATCGCAAATAAACTGAGAGAACACAGGAGAATTTCTGAATTTCTCTATTCTCTTATTTGCTCCCTTTTTTCTTGCTTTTTCTCTCACTTTTCTTGCTTATAAAACTGGGTCGAAGCCTCCCCAATATATACTCCTACTTGTATATGTATTCGGACTTCAAGTTGGACTCAACTTCAACTTGAGTTATACTCGGAGACGGACTCTACTTCGTCTAGAACTCAAAGTCAAGATTATTTCTAACAATCACCCCCTTAATCTTGACTTAACTCTAAAACATTGAGATAGTCGGACTCAACTACGACTTACTAAACTTTATGTCTAACACCTTACTTGACTTTGGAGACGAACACATCTTCTCAACGCCCAACACTCCTTGAACCTTAATTTACACATTCATCTTGATTGCCCAGGCTGCATAATTGCTCATCGTGAGCAAGGAAAGGAAAGATGATAGTAGCTGAGTACGAGGCGCGATTCAACGACTTGATCCGCTTCGTACCGTCGGTCGCAAGTAGTGACCTTGAGAAGGCTAAAAGGTTCCGCCGAGGACTTAGTTATGAGTATCGGCATGTTATGGGTGCTACTGCGCCATGTGACTTTAGGTCCGTGGTTGAGCAGACCAAAGGGATGGAGATGGAGATGCACCTCACTAAAGGGTCGCAACCCTCTGGTGGTGACCAGAAGAGGAGCTATAGTGGTGGGTCATCTCAGCGGCCCGCTCCTAAGAACTCTAAGTGGAGTCGACGTTCTTCACAGTCATCCAAGTCTAAATCTTTGACATCGTCGTCTCCTGCACCACCAGCTTTGCGTCCTGTCCCTGGGCAGGGCATGATTTGTTTTAAGTGTGGTGGTGAGCACCGAGCTGTTGAATGTTCCTGGACAGGGGAGTGTCGACACTGTGGCCGAATGGGCCACATGGAGAAGGTTTGTCGTCAGAATCCCTCCAGTATCATTAAGTGGGAGCTGGTATCTGCGTCATCGAATGCCTCATCCCGGGGGTCAATCCAGGTGTTGGCAACTGCTCCTACGCAGCAGCCTCCTTCCTGGGCGCCGCCTACTGGATATTACGGGTGTACTACCCCAGTCACCCCACTTCAGTATGCTGCACCGCCTCCCATTTCGATGCTGTCACAGCAGAGCGTCGGGGCTCTTGCTGCCCCGGTGCCGCTCGGAGTCTACACATTGCCTACCACTGAGTCTGCGAGTCAACTGGACGTGGTGACAGGTACTCTATTAGTGGATTCACACAGTGCTCTCGTTCTTTTCAACTCCGGTGCCACTTATTCCTTTGTTTCCAGTAAGTTTGCTAGAAAGGCAAAATTGAGTATGCAACAGATTTCACGGTCGGTTATAGTCAATTCTCCAGGGGGTATTATTGTTAGCTTTATGGTTTGTCCAGGATGCATGGTCTCCATAGATGGCGAGGATTTTGTTGCTAACCTCATGGTTATTCCGATAGAGAATTTTGATGTTATCTTCGGTATGGACTGGGTGCATCGCTACCGGGCATTGATTTCCTATTTCTAGATGACAATCACTTTGCAAGCTCCTTTAGAGGAGGAGATAATCTTTCGGGGGAATTTCTCTTTTTGTGTTAGCCAGCCTGTTCCCTAACCGATGAATGTTTAAGTTTGGGTTACTTTTATCACTTATGGAAAAACTGAGTGCGCCTTTGCGCATTGAGGATATTCAGTGGTATGTGAGTGCCCCAACATATTTCCTTAAGAGCTTCCGGGAACGCCACCCGCAAGAGATGTGGAGTTTAGGATTGAATTTGTTCCTGGCACTCGACCTATCTCTATGTCCCCATACCATTTAGCACGACCACTCCAAGAAGAGTTGAAGAAGCAATTGGATGGGTTGTTGTCCAAGGGGTTGATCCGTCGCAGTGTGTCACCTTGGAGAGCACCCGTCCTATTTACTGAGAAGAAGGATGGGAGTTGGCGCATGTTTATAGATTAGCGTGCTCTTAATCAGGTGACCATCAAGAATAAATATCCGTTGTCTCACATCGAGGACTTGTTTGATCAATTGAAGGGAGCCAAGGTGTTTTCCAAAATTAATCTACAATCTGGGTATAATCAGATTCGAGTGTGGGAGCAAGATATTGAAAAGACAGCTTTCTCCACGAGGTATGGGCACTATGAGTATAAAGTTATGTCCTTTGGACTAACAAATGCCCCTGCTATCTTTATGGAGACGATGAACAGCATGTTACATAGGTATTTGGATGACTTTATGGTTGTGTTCATCGATGATATCCTGATTTATTCCAAGACAGAGGAAGAGCATAAGCAGCATTTGAGGCTTGTGCTTGAGACTCTGAGGAAAAATCAATTCTTTGCCAAGTTGAAGAAGTGCGAGTTTTAGATTTCTGAAGTGGGCTTCCTAGGACATGTGATCAACCAGGAGGGCATTTTAGTAGATCCAACCAAGGTTTCTACAATAGTAGACTAGAAGAGACCATCCAATGTTAAGGAGGTGAGAAGTTTTCTTGGCTTAGCTGGTTATTACCGGCATTTTGTGAAAGATTTCTCCATTATTGCTAAGCCAATGTCTCAACTCACACGGAAGGGCATGAAATTCCAGTGGACCGGTGAATGTGAGCGCAGTTTCAATGTTTTAAAAGAGAAGTTGGTAACTGCTCTTGTTCTCACTCTTCCTGAGCCAGGAAAGCGTTTCACGGTCTACTCGGATGCATCGCGAGTGGGTTTGGGTTGCGTGCTCATACAAGATAACAAAGTGATCGCGTATGCCTCTGTCGGGACCCCGGATTATCAAACCCGGACCCTCTGTGTATTACAGCACTAGTCCCAGATCAAAGCTAGTGCACACAGTCAAACAGAATGGAAAACATCACCATCAACGATTTATTACAATAAATAAGAGTACTGACCACCGGGTCTCATTATTACAATGGAGGTTTAAGACCTCGCACACAAGAAATAAAGCGGAAGCAAAAGATAAACTCGGTGAAGACCCATCAATACGCCACAGGCAATTGACTGGGGAAGCGCGACCTAGAACTCCTGGAATCCTTCATCGAAGCCACCGGCGAAGTAGTCGTAGCCACCTTCTTGAGCTTCGCAATCTTCTGAGATTTATTTTTAAGTGTAGCATGTGAGTACATAAAGTACTCCGCAAGTCTTGGGAAAAATGCATAGATGCAAGGCTTGACAAAGGAAGGCTATATGGTTCTTTTGCACAAAGCAATATTTTAAAATTTCAATTACTACTAGTTATTTTCGAAGGCAACAATTAATGAAGTAAATGTTTTAACAGAATTAACTTTCTAGTGAAGGTTCCAACTACCAACACTAGCTAACCAATTACCACTGGTCAAGTTTTAAACTGCGGGTTCCATCCACCCTCTCTGGCTCCATCCGCCAGGATTCCCTTCCGAGAGTTCCCTCCACCCTCGGAATACAAAACTTTTGATTTTAAAACAAAGCCAGAAATCTACCATGTGAATGCATTCCTTGCCCGCCCTTGACCGTGGGCACGGCTATTCGAATAGTTTTACACTCTGCAGAGGTTGTACAACTTTTCCCACAAGAGATAAATTATCCTAAAAGTCAACACGCTTCCTTTGGCATGAGACCCAGATAAAATACCACAAAGCCTTTACCTTATTCTATTCTAGCTAGATACCACCCGCTGAGGTTTCACCGCAGAAGGGTTAAATCCGCCCAATCTGAAGTCCCCTCTTGCGCCATATGAGTACAGTAAATCCCTGTCCCTCACTGTGAATAACCAGTCCATCCCTGGCACCCACTTTCCACTGGTGGCACCTAAACTAGACTATCATAAGTTAGTCAGCTAGGTCGTACCCATATAGACTTGTGGTTGTACGGTTAATGCTCAGTTTGGACAAACACAAGCGTCGGTCCTTAATTGACTAGGGTGGAACATACACTTAACAAGTTCTCGTGCTTACTGCACCAACCCAAACAGCCATCCACCCTAATCTAAACCAACTTTCACATTTTTATTTTATTTTTAAATCACAGTGACAACTCCAATTGCCACTTCACTTTCAAACACAAGGATTAAATAATAAACCATAATTTCCCATTTTCAAGATTTTCCAAGGTTATTAGATAGCAAGACTAAGCATTAACCTACCATTCTAATATTCACAAAGATTAATAGTAATCTCATTATTGAGACAAAGGGAGTTCTAGGGTGACAATGTACATGGCAATCAAAGTCAAATGAGGGCATAACAAGGTTGGAATAACTAATTCCTAAAGATTTGAACTAGAGATTTTATGTAAATAGCAATGCACATAATTTAAAATATTTTAAAACATTTCAAAAGCATAGGTTCAAGATGATCAAAGGAGACTTGCCTTCTTGTGCACTGGTTGGTCCCTCTTGCTGCGGTTCGACAAACTCTTCGGCGACGTCGGGTTCTACGCGCGAAACGACAAAACAAACAAAATAGATTCAAATAAAATTCAAATGAACTCCAAAAACTACAAAACCAGAACCAAAAGATAGAGCTCAATTTTAGATGAATTTAGGAAAAAGAATCGGGTCAATCGGAGTTCGGACGAAGGAGAACGAGCGATCTAAAGTTTGCCGGAGCGAGAAAATGCTGGAAATTCACAGATGTTACTGTTTATCCGAGAACAGTACTTTTGGCGAGAAGGCTAGCGCTGACGAGAGGAGGCATGGGAGATGAATCTAACTAGCAAAATGGATTGCTAGGGACCCAAGGCACACATAGGAACTGACGGCACGCCAAACGGAGACCGTTGACGGCACGGGCGGCTACAACGACATGGGTAGGAGAGAGGAATAAAATCCGGGCATAGAACGTGGAGAAGTAGGGTGAGCACGGGCTGGAACACGGCTTGGCGAAGCTAGGAAAATTGTTGGCTCGGCCAAAGACCCACCGGAGATGTCGCAAACGGCGTTTGAATGGCATCGGGAAGGAAAAGGAAAAACTTAATATCTTCATGCTCGGTGAACGAAATCTAAAACTTTTTGGAGGGTAGCTACATGGGATGGTTTGGCACAAAGTGACGCGAACGGATTGGTGAAAACATCACCGGGTAGATGGGGGACACGAGATGCCATTGATGGCCATGGCGAGGTTCGGAGGCGAAAATTTGTGGAGGCTTTCTGGGGAAAAGGGAGTGAGCACGGCGTAGAACACGACGAGGCAAGTCTAAGAAAAATTACGGCAAGGGCTAAAGCTTACCGGAGATGACGAATCGACGTCGGGAGTCACAAACGGCCATTTTCGCGGAAAGCTCAATTCCTGACAATTGGCTCCACGAAAAATTAAACAAAATGGTAGAAGAATTTCTTAGAGGCTAGGACACAATATGACGCTACCAAAAATTGAAGCGCTTACCAAAAAGGGGTGTACGCGCGAAGTACAGTTTTAGTGTCTGGGCCTGACAAGGTCGACGAGGACTCGGGGGATCTTCAGGTGATGGCGATGGAAGCACGATGTAGAACACGTCGAGGCAAACTCAACGGTGCAAACGGCTCGACCAAAGGATATCGGATGGTGGTGGAGCACGGTGGAGAAGACATTCAACGACCGACGGGTTGACATCGGCGTTCCGGCCAAACGGAGAGGAGTTAACGGGTGAGGTTTGCGGCGAAACGAAGAGGAGAATGTAGGGAACACGATGCTCACCTCGGTTGTGATGGAAGATGCACGGTCGACTCGCCGCGAGGAGAGAAGCGACGGCGCGATTTGGCCACGGTGCTCCGGCGATGCTCCGGTGAAGCTCCGGCGAAGGCGAGGGGAGCAACACGTAGAACGCGCAAAGGCGAAGCCAATGGTGTGGTCAATCATGACCGGACTGCACTGCAGGCGGCGCAAACGGCCGAAGAACGCCATTTTGTTGGCGAGAGAAAAATGCCGATTGCGGCTTGGAGGAAGGTAGAGAGACCTTGAGATTTCAGAGGCTTGGTGAGGATGAGGAGAGGCACCCGGTGCTCCCTTTTATAGGCGCGGAGGTGGACCGGATAGGGAGATCCGCGAGGGAATGTCTTTTGGTGCCATGGCATATTCCCGCGAAATTGGTGCATGAAATTGGGGGCCAAGGCCGGAAATGGAAAGCTCTTGATGAGAGGATTCAAATGTATCTTGTTGCGTAAGAAATGGTTGAGAAAATCAAAAGTTATGGAAGTTTGAAATCACGGCAATGGCAGCTCACGCGTACGTGCTCACTGGACGAAGGAATCGTTACGCTCGGGAAGATGAATAGTGCAGGAGAGAGAAAATAATAAAAAAATAAATAATAATTTTTTTTTCAAAAAAATAAAATAAATTCGAAAAAAATCAGTAAAAATTCCAAAAACATCCTTGGAACTCGAAAATACCAAATAAAATAATTTTGGATTTAATTGAAGTATATTTTGACCATTAAAAATATTTTTACTTTCTAAGCTTTAATTTAATCCAAATAAATTCAAAAACTCCAAAAATTTGAAAAGAGGATAGAAATAGATAGATTGGAATTTTATATGAATTTAGAAATTTGAATGGGCTCAAACGGAATTAAAATGAAGAAATACGATCTTTTGGAAGTTTAAAAGGAGAGAAAAAGAATAAACTGATTTTCTGGAATTATTTTTGAACTGAAATGACATCAACAAGGGAAATGATTTTCAGAGGAATTATTTTTCTATGGAAAAAGGAATTCATGATGTTAGGGTGACGTCAACAGAGATTTTGATTTTCTGGCCGAATTATTTTTCAACAGGAAAAGGGTTTTATTCACTGACAGGTGGGACCGACTTTTGTGGACTAGGTCCATAAACCGGGGAGAAGGCTAAGGTGGCACACAGTTGGCGTAGCGCTTGCGTAGCTCATGGCTGCTGAGGTGGCACAGGGACTGAGGGCATTAGCGGATGACGACGCTGCTGGGGTCGGCGAGGGGTGTGCGAGAGGGAGGAAGACACGGGGAGTTAAGTGCACCTTGGCACGACACTCGGAAATTCTTGATGATAGCCAGCGACGAGGATGCAGGGGTGGCGAAGTGAGGGCGTTGGCGGCAGTGCTCTTCGGCGGTGGATTCACTCGGTGGAGGGGCGGGGATGCGCGCACGGGTCCGGCGAAGGTGGAGGCGACGAACGGTTATCGGTTACACCAAAGTTAAGGACGACGCAAAGACGAGTAAAAAGGGAGATAAGCGGGGTTTAAAGTGGGGAAATGGTGGAGGTTGAATGCGGGAGTGATTAGGCTTTCAACTGTAGCAAATGCTCTGGCTAACGAGAAGAAACAGCCACATTCAAGAGCTCAGGCGGGGCATTAATGGTGGCGGTGAAAGGTTGAAGAAGGCAAGACGAAAGAAGAAGCTGACTGACGAGGTTGGGCTGTCGGCGAGAGGGAAGAGAGAGGAAGAAGTGGACGGTCGGACAAATGCCACGAGGCGAAAGAGAAATCAGGGCCATCGGATTAAATCAAAGGGGTAAGTGAAGGCAGGTGGCTAAGATTAAACCGGGCGAGGATGGATTGAATCAGGGAGCGACACGTGATGGCCGAGTAGAGAGGTTGAGGATTAAATTTGATTTAGATTTTGAAATAAAATTTAGATAACTCCAAATAAAACTCAGAAACTCACAGAAAATCCAAATAAAATTCAAATACTTTAAAATATATAATTCGAAATTAAATTTTTCAGGAAGTAGATTTTTGGGATGTTACAGCCTCGCGACAATTAAAGAAACATGAGTAGAATTACCCTACTCATGATTTAGAGCTGGCCGCAGTGGTTTTTGCTCTAAAGATTTGGAGGCATTATTTATATGGAGATCCTGTGATATGTTCGCTGACCATAAGAGCCTCAAGTACATTTTCACTCAGAAGGAGTTAAATTTGAGGCAAAGAATGTGATCGAAACTGATCAAAAACTATGATCTCTCTCTCCAATACCATCCAGGTAAAGCAAATGTGGTTGCTGATGCCCTTAGTCGCAAGACGACACCCTCCACTGTAGGTTGTCTCGTTGCTGACTTTGAATGGATAGGAATTTCCTATTGCTATGCCGGTACAGCACAAGTAGAGACACATTTGTTACTAGAATCAGCAATTCCAGAACAGGTGAAAGAAGCGCAACAGCATGATAGGTTGCTTCAAAAAGTAAGGAAGCATCTCGATGAAGGAAAATGGGGGGACTTCAGCCTTGATGAGTCTTCGGGCGCATTTTGGTTTAGGGGTCGTCTTTGCATGCTACAAAAGGTTCAAGTCAAGGATGATATTTTGAGAAAGGCTCATCGTACCCCGTACACGATACATCCTAGCGAGACCAAGATGTATCGGGATTTGAAAAAGAGCTTTTGGTGGAAGAGAATGAAAGTGGAAGTCGCTCAATATGTGGCATCTTGTGGGATTTGCTAACAAGTGAAGGCTGAGCATAAGCGTCCCGCTGGACTAATGTAGCTTTTAGATGTTCCACAGTGGCCATGGGATGATGTTACCATGGACTTCGTAGTCAACTTGCCTCATACCCAGTGAGGTAAGGATGCGATTTGGGTAGTGGTGGACCGATTCAGTAAGTCCGCGCACTTCATCCCTATTCGTACGATGAATTCGGTGAGTGATTTGGCCCCTGTCTATGTACATGAGATAGTGAGATTGCATGGTGTGCCCAAGACAATAGTTTCGAATAGAGATGCTAAGTTTGTCTCCAAGTTTTTGGTGAGCTTACAAAGCGTTTTGGGCACAAAACTCCAATTTAGTACCACTTTCCACCCACAGACGGATGGGCAGTCCAAGCGCACCATTCAAACACTAGAGGACATGTTGAGGTCCTGTGTTTTGTCGTAGAAAGGTAGGTGGGAGGATCAGTTGGCACTCGTGGAGTTTGCCTACAACAACAACTACCACTCTAGTGTTCGGGCCGTGCCATTTGAGGTTCTGTATGGGTGGAAATGTAGATCGCCACTTTGTTGGGATGCCGTAGGTGAAAAGGCAGTTCTAGGTCCAGATTGGGTCCAACAGACAGTGGAACGAGTGGTGGAGATTAGACAGAACTTGCTAGCTGCCTAGTGTAGGCAAAAGAGTTATGAGGATATTAGAAGGCGAGACTTAGAGTTCAAAGTGGGGGATCATGTGTTTTTGAGAGTGTCTCCCACTAAAGGAATTGTACGATTTGGTACCAAAGGGAAGCTTAACCCACGGTACATTGGGCCGTTTCTGATTCTAGCACGAATTGGAAAGTCAGCATATCGTTTGGATCTTCCTGAGTCTATGCGAGGAGTTCACAGTGTGTTTCATGTTTCTATGTTGAGAAAGTACTTAGGGGATCCAGAACATGAGATTGTTCTAGAACCATTGCCCCTTAAGTAAGACCTCACCTTCGAGTCCCGTTCAGTTCGGATTCTGGAGGGATCAGAGAGAGTGTTGAGGCACAGAACGTTAATGTATGTTAAAGTCCTATGGTCGCATCAAACTGAGTGAGAAGCGACGTGGGAATTGGAATCTCGCATGTGCGAGAAGTACCCAGAGTTTATTTTCTACGGGTATGAGTTAAATGTTGTTTTCTGTTCAGCACAGTTTGTTTGTTTTTCATATAGATTGCCAAGTTTCAGAATTCGGGGTCGAATTCTGTTAAGGGGGGTAGAATGTAATACCTGGGCCAGAAGAAGGCCCAACCCGGCCCATGCCATGCCACATATAAGAGAGAGAGCTAGAGGGAGAAGCCAAACTCGTTTTGTTCTTCTCCCCCGTGCACTCTCGGCTGTTGCTGCCCTTCTTCTTTCCCCGTGCTCACCTCGCTGCCACTGCTTTCCCCTCGTGCCTATTGCTTCGCCGCTCACCCACCCATCGGCGTCGTCGTGTGTCGACCTCCGGCAGCCATCGTCGCTATCGCCCGCGTACTGCCGTCGGTAGTCACCGGCGCCTTCGCTCTCCGGCCAAACCACTGTCGTGCGTTGTCGTCTCTGTCCCCCTTGCTGTTGTTGTTGCTTGCCATCCTCCACCCCGCAGCTCACCGTCGCCCCTGTTCCGCCCGACCGCTCGCCGCACAAGGAGGCGACCGAGATCGAGGCTGAGGAAGGGGAGCTGGTCGACGGGCTGAGGAAGGAGGCGCGGGAGTCGCCTAAGCGAGGAGAAGCCGAGAGCTGGTTGTGGGGGAGAGAAGAAAGAGGGAGCGCCAGCCGTGGAAGGGAAATAAAGAGACAAGGAGGGAGTTGGCTGACGGGAGTGAAGAAAAGAAAGGAAGCAGGGGCGTTGGTGTGAAGGAGAAAAAGAAAAGAAGAGGAAGGCCAAGAGAGAGAGAGAGCCGACTGGCTCCAAAAAAAGAGAAGAAAAGGAGAAAGAGTAGAAAAGAGGAAAAAAAGGAAAAAAGAAAAGAGAGGAAAAAAGAGAGAGAGAAAGTCTGATCCGTCGCCAAATCTGTCAGATCCCGCCAAGAAGCGACAGGAAGTGCCCCACTCCAGTTGTTCGGGGCCAGGGTAAGGCCTCGAGAAACCTTCTCCCTGTTTATTTGCCGAGTCGGGCATAAGTTAATATACCGATAATTAGAATTGATGTATGTGGTCGATTGACGAGAGAGATTAAGTCGGTAAAATTCGATCTACGAGTGTGAATGACGAAATCGCTAAATGTCGGAATGGATTATGTTGGATTGGGCGTTAGAGCGATGTCATTTGCTCATATATGAATGTATTGCATTAGCAATAAATTGAAATAGTTAATGCTTGTTCAGGTGGCAGTTCGAGTCTGGTACCGTCCACGTACCGTCCACCAGGTTAACAGGCAAGTGAATGGTAGAATAGTAAATTGTGATGAATGCTTGTTATTCGTGTTTCCATGCCATGAATTACAGTATTTATGAGATGATGTATATGAATTGTGATAATCATACCTTGATGAGTACTGTTTATGATTAGACATCCATATTTGAAGCATATTGCATCATACAAAATGCATAAGAGCCAGGTCGGTGAGAAAGTCATATGACTAGTCCGGAGTGCTCTTGAATAAGACCTACAGAGGTAGGCACTCCACGGGAGTGGAGGTTGAGACCTCGTATGAAAGAGGATGAGGCGAATGAGTGGGCCATCGATGGGTGGACACTCTGCTATACCGGAATAAACTACAGTTACTAGGCATACAGATGCATTATAGATGCATTGCATGAAAGTGACAGAGAAAGTGATACAGTTACAGACAGTTGTGATTTATAGCTTACAGTTACAGAATTGATTTGTAGTTTACAGTTACAGACTTGATTTACAGTTTACAGTTACAGATTTGATTTACTATTACAGTTACAGAATTGACTTACATTTTATAGTTACAAATTTGATTTACAGCTCACAGTTGTAGAATTGATTTATAGTGTACAGACATAGAATCGATCTATAGTTTGCAGACATAGAATTGATTTACAGTATACAGTTACAGACTTAATTTACAATTTACAGTCATAGAGTGGATTTACAGCTTACAGTTCGTGAAATCGATTGAATTACTAAAGTGATGTTACTGTTTTATAGTGTGCTTGCTGAGTCTCTGGACTCACCCTTGCTTTGTCGTTGTTTTTAGGTGAATGATGATGACATGCATGGAATGGGGATAGTCCTTTTGGCACTGCACATGTAAAATAACAGCTTAGCCTTACACTGAACGTTTATGTTTAATATAGTGTTAAGGTTCTTATGGTTCGCCGTTTGGTTTACTTTGCTTGCGAGCCATGATGGTGGGTCTCCATGGTCGTAGAGCCCAAAGTTTCTGTTTATGTTATGGTTTGTGAAATATGAAGTTAGTTGTCTTTGCAATTATCCTACAGTTATTTGTGGTTTGCTCCCTGTGGGTAATCATATAAAAAGAACAGGGAGATGTTGCTAAAAGATGAATTAGCAACACTTTTGAATTGGTAAGGGTGTGATGGTAGCATCTTAGGCCTGTGGAGGGCTGGGGTGTTACACACAGCTCACTTGGCCCATCCAAGCTATATGGTGCCATCTAGTCGATGTAACTCGCCTTCAACATTTTTCCGCCTTTCTCCTGCCATACTTAGAGCTCACCGTCTCATTCGATATCCTCGATTGTTCTGGGCCTCAGCTCCTCCATGAGTCTAGCCCCGATCTTCGCCGTTGACCATGGTTGACTCCAAACGACTTGCACATTTAAAGACAAAGAAATTATTTTCAGGCACAGGTTCTTCACAACTTGACCAGTTGACCTACGTTAGTCAAAATATGCATCATGCAACCTTAATGCAAAGACCTAGGTCAACCCAACTCTATCTGTGACTCATTTTCCCTAAACTCTATTTTCCTATGAAGATCGGTAGTATTGCACGCAATGTGCCGGTACTACTGCATCCGGCAATCCCGAATAGATCTCTTTGGAAAAGACGTACCACAACTCAGATCGGAACTACCGTTCATACGGTATGACCGCGCTCACAACGTCGATACTACCACTCTGTGGTACTACCGCAAAAACACCTACAGTACTTCCGATTTTCCTGACACTTCTAAGGAACAGTCCAAACAAAATGCAATATTTGCAAAATCACTTAATCACTCTATAAAATTTACAATGATTCATCACAACAGTATTCTGGACCTTCTCACATGATCCTTCAACATCTTCATAACATTGTCCCTGAATAATTTGGTTAGATGGATCATGTTGATTCTGGCAAGTCAATTTGTCTTTAATAATGACAGGGACTGGCTTTTTTGGAGACCAAGAAATACCGTGCAATTTTTTTTGGCACACTTTTGTTTCTGGTATACTTTTGTTTCATTTGAAATACTCTGTTTCTGGTACCTTGTGTTAAGCCATTTTCATGGTACACTTTTGTTTCATTTGAAATGCTACATCATGGTGAGTTTTTTCAACGGAGAGGAGGTTGTAGCCTCTGTTATGAGCTGTCTCTAAGAATATTTGCTAGTTAACTTGGTGTTGCACTCATTTTTCTTTAAAACGTGATTTGTTATACCAAGAAGTCTTGCATTCCTTTCTTCTTACAAGGCACAAAAAATGATTAGTTATGCCAAGAAGCCTTGGGACCATTGTACTACGTTGAATTCATTCCCTACTATGTAACACAAATAATGCAATTCAATATACGCGCTTTTTTCTACACTGTTTTTCTCCGTCAATCATACAAGTGAGCATTTGTTGTCCGAATAAGATAATAATTTCACACGACGCTTTCACTTTAACCGCTAATGTGCAATACAGATTCACCGTTGGAATTTATTCCCTACTGCGCAACACAAATAATGCAAGCCAACACACACACTTTTTCCTACGCCATATTTCTCCGTCGACTATACAAGCGAGCATTTATTATTCAAATGAGCTGATAATTTCACACAACACAACACTTTCACTTTAACGCTAATGTGCCATATAAATTCGACGCTGGAATTCGTTCCCTACTGTGCAACACAAATAATGCAAGCCAACACACGTGCTTTTTCCTACGCCGTTTTTGTCTATCAACCATACAAGTGAGCATTTATTGTCCGAATGAGCTGATAATTTCACACAACATTTTCACTTTAACTGCTAACGTGTCATACAAATTCGTCGTTGAATTTCGTTCAATACCGTGCAACACAAATAATGCAAGCCAACACACGTGCTTCTTACATTGTTTTCTCCCTCAACTATACAAGCGAGTATTTGTTGTCCGAATGAGCTGATAATTTCACATAACACTTTCACTTTAACTGCTAACGTGCCGTACTAATTTATCACTCGAATTTATTCCCTACCGCGCAACACAAATAATGCAAGCCAACACACGTCCTTTTTTCTATGCTGTATTTGTCCGTCAATCATATAAGCAAGCATTTTCTATCCAAATGAGCTGTTGGTTATGAATGTGATTTACAATTTGATTTTTCAATGTGCAAAAAATGAAATGGTGAGACACTTGTAGACTACTTCAAAAATTCTGAAAAGGGGCAAAATGAGGTGTAACAGTATGTTACTAAAAATTGGGTGATTTGTAAGTATGTTCGAATAAGAATTTCTTCATGTAACTATGCGGATTTTAATTGGAATGCCTAAACTGACAGATGCTTACGTGTTCTTCCATAGAAATTAAGGGCCAGAAAATCTGTACATGATGTACGGTTAAATGACTACTAATTAATTATTTGTCACTTAATTTGTGGATCATGCAAACTGTTGTCCAATAACGTTAATTGTAGTCACTTACAAGCACACCAATTGTATCAAGTTAGGCGAATAGACGCAGGTATGCGGCGGACTGGCTGATAACTACAATTCTATCTGGTATCTAATTACAACTGGCTGGTAATTACAACTCGTGTACGACTAGCAAACGTGGATACTATCCGCATGTTACACGGCCGGCTGGTTTCGAATATAGCGCCGTATATGACCAGGACTGCTAGTCGTCTGTGCAGACAAATATCTGGAGATTACAAGTACGAAGATGCCAATCGTGCCGGCAGAGAAAAAACACATTCACAAGGGCCTATAACGTAAGTGCATCCAGATCTTCTTCTCATCGACAGCCGGAATTGAGGAACCATGCAGCCGAGTTATGAGCCACCTGCGAATAAACTGAGGCGTCCGACCACCCTGCAATTGTAAAAACGAAAAAAAATTACTAAGTACTTACTCGGATCCATCTGTTGTCAACAAAATATTGTGCTGATCTCGGATCCATCTGTTGTCAACAAAATATTGTGCTGATCAATCAAACATACAGTCACAATGTAGCACAAGAAAGTTTCATGAAATCTACACAGAGAGTACAAATAGTAACAAAAATATAATATGACGCCAACATGATATGCAACTGGTGTATCTTTCCACATCTTAATGGATTCAACTGGTTTCTCATGTTTGCACAAAGAGAATGAAGAGATGGACTAACCTGCCTATGGGAGGATACAAAGATGGTAGCTCCCTCTCTGCCCCGCTATCCAACATGCGATTCCTTTTTCTAATCTCCACTCCACTAAACATCTACACCCCAAAGCTGCAAAATAGAAGGAAAGAAAGAAATAATTAACTAACCATCATCCATCTTCATTAAAGTGCCAATAAACAGCATAGCTACAAACTACCGGCTCTTCTCATGAGAACTGAGTACATAAATAACCAAATCACAAAAGAAATTTAGGTGCACATCAATTCAAAATTTTCTGGTGAATCAGTGACGTGTCCACAAACCTTTATACGAAGCACCTCAGCTTCATTATTGTCTTAAAATTAGAAAATAGAGACAAAATATTAGATTTCAAGTAATACATGCTCTACAATCGATCTAGGGACCTCACCATATGAATAATAAACAACCAAGATGCACTCCTATTAATTGAGCTACAGCTATGAGATAAGCTATTAACTTTAGGTTATTCTTGAGTGCACGATCAGGTAAATATAACAAACAAATTTCTCATGGATGGTAAAGTTAATAAACCAACTAAATGTTGAAGTCAGTACAAACAACCAATGGCGTTAAAAAATCTTTGGTAGAGCAAGTGCTGCAAAGAAGCGAAAATTCTAACCACAAAGATAGCAATGTGACTAAGGCCCTGTTTGGATCCCATAGTCTAAAGTTTAGTTGTCTAAGTTTTGGACTAAACTTTAGTTGACTAAACTTTAGCCACTAAACTTTAGTCGAAGATCCTGTTTGGATCCTGTACTAATGGATAGGACTAAAGTTTCAAAAAGACCATACTACCTCTCCTCGTTTTGTGCGTCAGCCATTAAATAGGAGGTGAGAGACCAACATGCATGGGTAAACATATCTTTGTGCCTAAGAATCCAAAACTTTAAACCACTTTAGTTCACTTTGGTGGACTAATGGTCTAAAGTGTTTTTTGGGGTTAGCTAAAGTTTAGATCTAACTTTAGACCATCTGTTTGGAGACTTTAAATCTAAACTTTAGTGACTAAACTTTAGATGGAGGGATCCAAACAGGGCCTAATCCAGGTAGTATAGGTAAAAGCTAGTGTACAAACGGTCAGAACATAGCAATATTTCAGAAATGTAGATGTCACTTCAAAAAACAAAGAAATCTAGAAGATGGAGCATCAAAAAATTGCATACATCGTTCTGAATTCTAAGGCAAAGGAATATGGCTCTTGTTGGATACCCTGGTCTAGATCTCTCTACAGAATTCCTAAACAACTACAGTGAGTCATCCATTTCTTCAATTACATGTTACACGAAGGAACACAAGGATCAATACCTAAACAAAAATTCTAATGGACTAAAATCTAATAAAACTGACGCGAAATAATTGATTAATATAAAGGTTTGGAATTTTTTTTTTTGGCAATTTTTGGTTTTAGTGGACTATAGGACAGAAATAAATCAATCTAAAAGAAAGGGTAAATAATCCTACCGAGTAAACCGTGCTCTGATACCAAGATGATACAGGGTCGCTCGATCTTCTCGACGTAGGATCAAGATACTCGTGTGGATTGGAAGAACCGTAGTGATCCCCCCGATGCCAATGCAAGAGTTAGCACTATATAATTTGCCCAATCACACGTGCTCAACTTCACGACCATTAGATGAAGTTCTATCGCGCTCCCAATTCCCAGCGGAAAGGTTAAACGATCTTATTTTGACGAACTCCCAATTCTTCCCTTAAGTTGGTTCGGCCAACAGAAAGAACGAGAGTAATTTTCTGAATCAATCTATTATCAAAAGTGGTCTGAACATAATGGAGGGGGTGGCGGCTACTTAGGCCTAAGGCCGAGTTCAATTTGGTATACGAGTCCTAAAGCAATTCGGAATTGAACACTAACTAGTTACATGGCTGAATTAAACAATCTCAGCCCATCATTGGCACGCAGTCCCACAAACTCCTCAATTGATAGGTTTGGTTTATCTCTTTGGTCGCGTGGCGTATGGGCCTCTTCTTCTAGTCTTGGGCTGCATGGAGCTTCCCCTCCTTTTGACATGTGACTGCACGGGCCTCCTTTGTTGTGGTTGCATGGCTCTTTTTCTTCTTGAGTTTGGCTAGTTTGTCCTTCCTTCTTCTTCCGTTGCTTCAAATCTGAGAACACACAATGTATTTGCATTAGGTAGTATATCATTCTCATCTAAAGCAATAGGGAATTCTCTAAGAAACAAAAGCCCCTGTTGTTGCAGCAGCTTAGCTCTTGCTCTTGTCATAGGACCTGTTGGAGTTTCATTACTAGCTTTATCATGCACCCTTGGAGTGGAAGGTGAATACGTAGTAGAGATATCCTCATCAGTAATATTAATCGCTCCTAGGTTGTCCCAGTCTCTTACCTATAAGGAGTTGAGCCCCTCCTTTTGCTTCCGCTATTGCTTTATCTGTGTAAAGGACTCATTTGGCCTGACAGCCCTTTTGTAAAGCTTATCCCTATGTGGAACATTTGAACTCTGGTATTGTAATATTATGGTCTATACCATGTATAAGATGATCCAGCAATGTACATGTGAGCACTATCTACTGATCGAGAGAATAGTGATGTGGCATCACAGAGGATTCTGGGTTAGCTAAATCCAGGGTCCGACATTCTCCTTGATCTAAACCACTCTCTATGCCCCACTCATGCACTGTGGTATTATTCTAAGGCATATTCTAGTATTTTTGCCAAACTTACCAAAATACCCTTTCTTGACTGGGTATTTATCTTCCATTGCAAGTAATCACCATTCTTGCCACGTGTAGATTCATCATTGGCTTGCCATATGCTGGTAAGTCTCTCCCGCTCTGGTTCCACTTGACCACACCTCACTTGGACCGACCAAGCCATATCATGCAAACCCCTCATTCAAACTCGTCTTCAACATTCCCGCCTTTTTTGTGCCATGCTTGAGCTCACCATCTCACCCAGCATCCTTGATCGTTCTGGGCCTTGGTTCCTCCCTGAGTACCGCAAAAACAACAGTGGTAGTTCCGATTTTTTCTAGAACTTTAGGGAACAAGACTTGGATCAGAACAAATATGCAAATGATCCCTAGTTTCACACTCAAATAAAATCATTCACGATCATTATGCATTAAATATAACTTTGGAATATACAAATATAGACTTAGAGAATTTAGCAAAAATAGGAGAAAAATATTTTCGCAAAAGCCTCAAACAACTCCAAATGAGCATGAAAAGCATGAGCCATGAGTTCAAATAATGTTTGAGTAGTCTATGACATTTAATTCATTCCTGAACTTGCAAAAGCGGCTTTCATCTAGAGGTTTGGTCAAAATGTCTGTTAATTGGTCTTCGGTTTAGATGTGGCTAATTGTGATATCTCCTTTGCTTACATGATCTCTCCAGAAATGGTGGTGTATATTTATATGCATGATTCTTGAGTGTTGAACTAGGTTATTGGATATTTTTACTGCACTATCATTATCATACAAAAGAGATATTTTGTCAAATTTAATTCCATAATTCATCAATGTTTGCCTCATCCATAGCAATTGAGCACAACAACTACCTGCAGAAACATATTTGACATGCGTCATTTTTACATATATTTACCCATCATTTTACCCTCATATTTTTCTCATTTCGAGATCATTTATCATCATTTACACGTTTTGTATAATTAATTGCTCAATTTGGATCATTTTACATTTTTTGCAATTTTCCACAAGCCGGCGCGATCGAGGGACATAAACAACAAATTTAGACTTCTAGGACTGCTCTGTACAGATGTACGTATTACTGTGAACACATAGGATCTTCCCGCATGAAATCGGACTTCCAGAGGGCCAAAACAGAAGAAATCAAATGGGGGGAAGGACTTGATTGTAAATTCCAGAAACTACGAGGAATAAATTGCAAAATTACTGATTCCCCATTAGGCCACAAAACCCTAGCCACCGCTTGGGATTTCTTCGAGCCTAGTGTTATCTTCTTCCTTTACCCCTCTTTGCTTCTCTTCCCTTCTCTCTCCTGCTTTGGCTGCTGCTATGGCCGAGCCAAACGTGGTGACGCGCCACCCTGCCAAGGCTCCCTCTCCTCTGCTACTCCAAACTCGCCGATGCGCCACCCTACCTCGCTACTCCTAGATTAGGCTACCGCATCCTACCTTCGCCCCCAACTCCACTACGCTGCCGCATTGCTCTCTATCAAGCGCGCCACCCTGCTGCCACTGCAATTAAGCACCACAGTCGGCCACCTCTGCTCTGTAAGATCGAGGAGGCCGACTAGAGGGGGAGTGAATAGGCGGTCTAAAAATTCTCTACAAGTTAATAATAGCAATTCAAGAACTTTTCTATTTGCCTAAACCAAGTATACAATGCGGAAGCTAAATTCAAGTTGGTTTAGTACAAATAGTGACTAAGTCAAATGAGTTCGCTTAAGTGCACCAACAATTCTAGCCTAGGTCAATGTTTGCAATTCTAGATTTACAAGCAATCAAAATAATGCTAAGTAAGTAAATTGCTTGAATGTAAAAAGAGCACAAGAAAGCAAACCACAAATGACACGTTCTCTTTTTACCGTGGTGTTCGGAGACTTGCCAGTCTCCCCTAGTCCACGTTGAGGTAAGCCCGAACTAATCGGACCGGCTCCACAAATTAAGTCTTCCACATCAAATCCACTAGTGGTAGCTCTTCCCCGCTCCGGGTAGGTGAGCTCCAACCTTCACACACGCCGGGCCTTCTCACAAGCTTCTTTGTGAAGATCACCGGGCACGACGTCTCCCACGCCGTCTAGGAGTCGGTAAACTCCAAGAGTAATAAGTCAAGTCTCTCACTTGACTCTCACCACGTGCAACAAATGCACAAGCTCAATCCGGACACAAAGTCCTCCTCTATATGCAACACATGCACTCTAGATCACCTCTCCTCTCTCACAAAGTGCAACACATGCACAATTGAGTGAAGAGCCTCACACTAGCTCAAAAGAGTGAAATGAAGTCCCTAAAAACTTTCCCCAACTGGCCAAAAGGGAGTATTTATAACCCACACCTCAAAACTAGCGGTTGGAGTCAAAAACAGGATTTTGCGGTACTACCGCCGTTATAGGACCGGTACTACCGCTCCCCACCATAACGGCTAGAAAAAAGCCGTTAGTCAGCCATTTGCGGTACTACCGCAGTTATAAAATGCGGTACTACCGTTCTGCGGTAGTACCGGGAAGTCGGCGCGGTACTTCCGCTTCAGCACAGACAGCACTCAGAAAAACGGTCATAACTTTTGATTCCGATGTCGGAATTGAGTGATCTTGGACTCTATAGAAAGCTTATTCAAAGGGCTACACAACCCATTTATTTGCATAATCTCAAACACATTAGATCAATGCAGAAATCAAAAGATATCCAAAGAGTCACTACCATGGTCTAATATCAAAGGAGATAGCAATAAACAATTTTAGACCATGTCAAGGGATAATGCATGACCTCCAACTTTTGCAAAACACATTTGCAAACTTAGATCATGACACAAGGTGTAGGTACATGAACTTCAAGCACTTGCAAAACACATTTGCAATGCATAGTCCCATGTTGCTAGAATTCAAAACATGAGCTTCGACTATTTGCAAAACACATTCGCAAATATAAGCTTCATGTCGAGATGAGCTAGAGCAAGTGAGGTTTGAGCTATCAACACATGATGAGACTCAAACTACTAGACATGACCCCTCTTAATAGTACGGCAACCTATACTAGCAATCCGGTCTTCGAACCAAACACCAAGACCGGTAAAAGAATAAGACCACATCCTTAGCCCTAGCTAGTCATACCTTTGTCTTGGGTCATCGTCTCGATATGCATCAACTCATGACGCATCCTTTCATCAACTCCATCAACACATGATGGTCTTCTCTCGACTTGATCAACACATGATCATGCATCAACTCATGATGCATCTTCTTCTTCTTCTTCTTGATGCCCTTGAACACATGAGGCCATCTTCATCTCAAACTTGACTTGATGATCTTCAACACACGAAGTCATCCCAAGTCATCTTTATTTGTGGAACCTAACCTATTCATTCAACTCATGGAAACCGTTAGTCCACAAAACAATTGTCATCAATTACCAAACCTCACCATTAACACATAATAGGGGGACTAGATTCAACAATCTTCCCTTTTTGGTAATTCATGACAATCTCAACAAATAATGAGATAATAGATTGAATATAAAATCATTTGAATTCAAAGTGCGGTACTACTGCCGTTAAAACTTGCGGTACTACCGCTCTCCGGTAGTTCCGCAAAGTCGGCGCGGTACTACCGCTTGAGCCGGAACCAAAATTAGCGCTCTCTGGAAAAAAGGCTCCGCTCATCCTCTGGAGCTTCCGGGCTCCGGAAGTACCGCTCCGGACAGCGGAACTACCGCACCCAGCGGTAGTTCCGGCGTTAAAATCACCGGTACTTTCGATCTCGCAAAATCTCAAATGCATCCGAAGGGTGCTCTCTGGAAAAAAGGATCCGCTCGCAATCCGGAGCTTCCGGTCGCCGGTAGTACCGATTTTGCCTGCGGAACTTCCGCTCTGCGGTAGTTCCGACGTTGAAATCTGCGGTACTACCGCTCTTCCAGACAGAGTACAATTTTGGTTTTAAAACAGATTTTCAATGAATGCATGCTCCTAGTTTGATCCCAATGTATGTATAAAAGGAAACATGGATCAATACTAGTGAAACTCCAAAACATAGAGAGAGAGCTCCCCCTAAATGTGTGCATACAAGTCTATATAAAGAAAAACAAATGCACATATTCATTTGAACTATTTGAGGAGTTCAATCTATATTTTGGACCTAAGGAATGCATTAGCGTATGAGAAAGTGATTTTGAATGTATACCTCTTTGATTTCACCTTTTCATCCAAACGAGACTAAACTATAATATACTTGAACAAACGTATTAGTTTCATATATACATTTGTCATTATCACCAAAATATTATAAAGGTATTTGTCATTAACATTAAAATCTCATAATGGCATTTGTCATTAACACCAAAACCAACTTAAATGGAGCTTGATCTTTCATGCTCTCCATCCTCTGCCGAGCCCAGCTTGCTTCTTCCTTAGCCTCCATTTGCTCTCCCCTCCTCTCTTCTCTAGCTCCGGCCGTTGGCAATCGTCGGGCCGTAGCTCGTCGGTGCGCCCCCACTGTTCCTCCCCTTCTTCACCGATGCACCACTCCCTTTCTTCTACTTCTTCCTTGGCCTCAGATTTCTTCTTCCCTAAGCCCCCCACAACTTTCTCTCCTCTCCCCCCTTTTCCAGCTCTTGTTTCGGTGAGCCAGTGCCATGCTTTGCTCCTCTCCTCCCAAATACCTCCACCACCAAGAGCCGCCACCCATCTTCTTCCACCAATTCAAGGCCAAAATGGAAGCTGAGTTCAAGATAGTGACCTCGGCTCTCTCAGTTACTAGAGTTAAGGCCGGTTGAGCGGCTGCAACTCCGTCCATGTCCAATGGAGCCGCGACTAAAATTGAGCAACGAAATCTCAAATCCACCAGTCAACGGCACGTTCTACCGCAGTATCATCGAAGGCCTACGCTATCTGGTACACACAAGGCCAAACATCGTATTCGCAGTTGGCTACATAAGTCGGTTTATGGAGTTGCCCACCACTGAGCACCTCAGCGCTGTGAAGCACCTGCTGCACTATGTGGCAGGGACAATCGACTACAGATGCCGGTATGCTAGAGGAACAATGGTGGCTAAGCTCGTCAGGTACAATGATGCCGGCATGGCCGAGGATGTCGATGACCGGAAGAGTACCTCTGGCATGATTTCCTTCATTGGGGGAGCCCAGTGAGCTGGTAATCACAGAAGTAGAGGATTGTGGCTCTATCATCTTGTGAGCTTGAATATGTCGCTGCCTCAACGGCGGCATGCCAAGGGACTTGGCTCGGGGAGTTGCTCAGCAACCTGTTCAATGTGGAAGCAAGTGTGGCAACTCTGCTCATAGACAACAGGTCTGCAATTCAGCTATGCAAGAATCTGGTGTACCATGGTTAGGGCAAGCACATTGAGATGCGTTACCATTTCATCAGGGAATGCGTTGAAAATGGCAAGGTCCTCATCGATTACGTCAAGTCAGACAAGTAATTGGTGGACATGCTAACGAAACCTCTCGGGCGGATGAAGTTTCAAAGTTTGCGTGAGAAGATTGAAGTTAGTGAAGGGCAACTAGAACAATGGGGAGATTGTTAGGTGTTTTGATCAAGTTGCCAGTAGCAAGTCCAGCAGTTGGGCATGGCCTTTGGTCATGCGCGGCAGATATTCGACGTGTGCTACGTTCACGCAAGAACGGTTGTGTCTTTTCAGTCAATTTTCAATTTCGCAGTTGTGCATCATGGCTAGTTTGTGGGATGGCATGGATCGTATAGGTCATGGCGTGCACATAGGGATGCTATGTTGGCCATGATCTGTACTCATTTGTTGCTTAAATTCGTAAATAGAGTCCTCAGAAAAGCAGCGGAAGTCAAGCAACACAAAATCCTCGCGTTTCCCCTTAATGTCTGTCACATGCATATCCCCGAGTGTTTGCGTAAGTCGTAAACGAGTGCTCGTAGTCATAAACGAGTACTTGTGGTCGTAAGTCGCAACCGACTATCGACTTGTTGTGACGCGGAGTGGTCGTAAACGACTTCGTGGTTGTTCGACTGCATGTGTGTCCGCTGTGACAAATATTTCGACCGAAATTTGTTGGAGAAAATCGAAAATTTTGATTTTTTTGAAATATCTAAAATTCGGTCTTCTTGGAGGGTTCCCAAAATTTTCTAAACCAAAATTGCTTTCCCTGGGCCCATGGCCAGGTCGATCCCGTCCAAACGCTCGGCCGCGTGCGCCGCCAGGTCCGCCGCCGACTCAACGGCCTCGGCACAGTCACGGAGTTGTGGAGGAGCTGGAGGCGGAGGAAGGCATGCGCCCGACGAGGGAATTGAGGACCGCGAGGGTGAGGTTAGCCGACTTGAAGGCGAGGCGGGCGTGGCTGGAGTGGACAGGGGCGGCGTATGGGGCGAGGGCCGTGGAGCAGAGGCGCGGGAAGAACGTGCGCTTGCAGCAGCCGCGGACGAACTCTTGGTCCTCTCGTCCTGCGCCACCACGGACGACTGGTGCTGGTGTTGGAGAGGGTGGTGGTACGGTTGGACCCGCTGGCGTGGATGGTAACGTGGAGGCTGCCGGCTGGCATACGGCCACCACGGCGAGGAGGATTGCAAGAACAAGAAAGATTCTGTGTCTTTTTGGTTTAGGTTCTTTTTCCTTCCCTTTCGGGGGTGTAAATGGATTAGTTTTTTCTTGCCAGGATGAGCTGTGACTGATGATATAACACAAATTATACAACGTACACCGAACATATTTGGATGCATCGGAGCAAGATTGGAGATAGAGGTTTTTGTGGATGCGAATACGTACCTACGTACTGTCCAGCCAATATTATCTAATGGAAACATCTAGCTAGCTTGCTCATGCGTGCTGTGAGTAGTGCTGTAAACGAGCCGAGCTCGAGCGAGCTTGACCTAGCAAGCTCGAGCTCGGTAGAAACTCGAGCCGAGCTCGAGCGAGCCTAAAATCAACATCGAATTTTAAACTAGGCTCGAGCTCGGCTCGGACAAAACTCGAGCTCGCCTGAGCTCGGCTCGTGTAAGGCTCGGTGTGTACCTGCGGCTACGTGGCCGAATCCCGGTCGAGGAGGGGCGGCGCTGGCGGGGGAGGACTTGAGGAGGGGCGCCGGGGGAGGAGAGGCGCCGGCGGCGGGGTCGAGGAGGGGCGGCGGCGGGCCGGGTCGAGGAGGGGCGGCGGCGGAGGAGAGGAGGGGCGCGGGGGGACGAGGGGCGGCGGCGGGGGGCGAGGAGAGGCGGCGGCCGGCGGGGGGCGAGGAGGGAGGCCCGGGGGGCGAGGAGGGGGACGGGGGGCGGCGGCGGCGAAGCGAGAGCCGAGGAGTCGACTGCCGAGGAGGGGAACGGGGGGGGGGGGGGGGCTTGGGGAGAGGAGTGGCGCCGGCGGGGGAAGGAGGGGCGGTGGCGGCGGGGGGTGAGGAGCGGCGGGGGGGGGGGGGGGGGGAGGGGGGGCGAGGAGGGGTGGCGGCGGGGGAGAGGAGGGAGGCGAGGAGGGAGACGGGGCGAGGAGGGGTGGCGGTGGGGGGGGGGGGGAGCCGGGTAGGCGGAGCCGCGGAGGCCCACGGGTGGGGAGAGGACTGGGATGGAGGGGGCGTGGCGGTGTGGCCGTGTGGGGGGCCTGGCCGCCTGGGGGCGTGGGCGCGCCGCACGTGGCGCGTGGCCGCTGGGGCCTGGGTCTGGGTGCGGGTGGGTGTCGGTGGGTGGATTTGAGAGGAGAGGCGGGACTACGGGAGGAGTGGGGGAATTGGGGGTAAAAAATCCTAAGCTCGCGAGCTATTCGAGCTCGGCTCGTTAAAGCTCGCGAGCTTAGGATGAAGCTCGAATTTGGCTCGTTTGGAGCTCGAACCAAGCTCGAATCGAGTCTAAAGCAAGCCAAACTCGAGTAGCTCGCGAGCCTCAAGCTTTTTTTACAGCCCTAGCTGTGAGACAAACATACGTACCGACAGACAGGCTAAGTGGCTGTCCATTGCATGCAGAGTGTACGTGCATATTGAATTATTGATGTGTGTGCCATGTATGTCTGCTATAAGAGCACTCATCACCAGTGCCTCGATTTGTTCAGAAAATGAAGCAACATGGTTACTTCTAGTCTTCGTAATCATCCGACTTCCATTCCAGTGATCAGTCGAGGAACAGGACAACTCATGGAACACCCTTGTGCATGTCCCAAATCAAACATCATCATCGAGCAATCTTTTGTCCCAAAGTACGTATTACTTTCTAGAAAACCATACAAGTAGACCATACGTATGCTGGCGTATACAGATTACAACAAACCTGCTTTTTATTACAACAAGATGAACGGAATTCAAAGAGGGCAAAATTACATGCAGCACAAATTGATTCATCATCGATCACTAGTACAATGCAAACTGAGCAATTAACAACACACTGTATTTACTTCGATGCTGAGGAACAATATATCATAAGCAGTAGCTGTAGATCCGGGAAGGTTGCCTGATCAAGCTAGTCAATTGGAGTCATTTCTGGCTTGGGCGGGGCGGGTGCAGGGGAAGCACGAAAGGCTGCACAATTAATAAGCAACGTATATGATATATGACATACAAACATATATTCAGAGAGAGCAATCTAGATCAGATATTAAATTAAGGTGGAGTTACTAATTACATACAGGTTATCCATGAAGCCGGCCGGTTCTTTCTTGGGTTCGTCCGGCTTGCCACCGCCCGACGCCGGTTTGTCTTGGCCGGCCGTCGACGACGCAGCAGGAGGACCCTGATAGTATGCTGCGTAATCATGGGAAGGCATATATTCCAAATCAGAGAAAGACGGGAAAAGAATACATGGATCTAGCTACTAGCTAGTCATATGTAAGTCAAGCATGTCATGTATATACATATTCAGAATGAACGAATGAATCAAACCATGGTTTCACACCCTATAATTTTGTACACAAGCCAAACATAGCTCGAATCATTAGACTTACGGGAGCGATTTACCGCTATGCGTGTACAAATTAGGATATATGTAAGTAAATAAACCTTGAGCCGGGTTAGGGTAGGCACCCTGCTCGCTCATCTTCCCTTCTGATCGGCTGCGCTCTTATTCAGCCTTAGTTTGTAAGCTAATTGCCTAAATCACTCTGGTCCAGGTCGACGGAGCTAGCTTGCTATTAGCTACACATACCAGCGCCTTCTGGTGAACTACTAACTACTAGTTGTTCAGGAGTAGGTAGCTGATAATGAACGAGCAATAAAGACCGATTTGTTTATATTGACCAACAAGCAAGAGAGAAGACCTAAGCATTAGCAGTCTTCATTTTTCTGTGCAAATAATTAGTTAACAAGCAATGCCCATTCGCTCTAGGCAACCACCCTTCATTTTCTGTGCACTAGAAGTATTATTTCTTGCAACGATCACTTTCTCCCTGAATTATTTGATGGTTGGTCCATAAAAAACGTAGTGGGTATCCAGTTCTCTCTTTGTTCTTTTATAAGTGATGTTCTACAATCAGTCCAGTCAAACTTTTTAAAATTTAACAAGCAATGTATGTAAGCTTATCTTGATTAGCCATCACGACAACACGAACTGTACTTTTGCAATGCTTACTTTGCAATGGATCACAGGAGCGTAGCAGACGACAAGACATAGAGCCCACAATAGCAGGCCCACCAACTACTCTCACACGTTAGGCACTCCGAGATAAACGCCCCTGCAAATTGTTCACCTCTCGATGCCGCCGCCCCAATCTCCTGGCCAAGGCGTCCTCGTCGATCGCCTGAGTCCCAAATCTTGTTCCCCTCACCCTTGATCCCGTTCCGCTGGCCCCAAAATCAAAAGCCCGTATGGTCTCTCTTCTATTCCCTTCGCCCTTCCCTCACCATCACCGCCGAGGCTAAGGAAGACAAGGATGTCATGTCGTCCTTGGAATCTGCTTCGTCTTGAGGAACGTCGTCTTCCCTGTGCCTCACCACCACGCTGAGGGGTTTGACCGAAAATACTAGATCACCATGGTGCTGAAGATTCGACGCTCGCTAGAGCCGCTCCACTTCCTCGTCGATACCGTGGCCGCGCTCCAGTGCGACAAGACCGACGAGCTCCGCTGCATTGGTGCATCCCACTCGCCTGCCTTTGCTCCGACCTCGCCTCTGTTCTCACTTCCTTCTCACAGGTTTGTTCGATCTATTAGTAGTTTAGCACACCAGCTTGCCCACCATGTGTTCGCTTGAATGCCTCACAGAGATAGATAATTTACTTTCCATGACTCTGCTTCTATTTTCAGAAATATTATTGAGAAATCGTACCAATGATCCACCGATTTGTAGAACTGGCAATTGATCATATACACCCTCCATTTAGATGGAAATTGAGGATTTACCCTCCTGGCCCACGTGTCAGTGACTTATGATGACCCCACGTGTCATTGAGATGTGGATGTTAAATCCTCAATTTCCCAACTAAAGGGAGGGTATATGATCCAATCTCCCTTTGTAGAAAATTGTAGCGGCTAGTAACAGTTATACCGGTGGTGGATCTAGAACAAAGATGACACGGCGCCTTATACTTCATGCGTGTACTTATTGATGCATCTATCAATAATATGACCGATAGTAATGTGTTCTAAGTATCTTTGGACTCGTTATATTAAGCCAACTGCCATACCTTATCAAACCATGCAGGGTTAAATCTTCTCTTTTTCTTCCCAAACATTATATATGGAAAATCATATGTGCCAAGTTAGTAAGGCCCATTATTCAAGTACTTTCTTTTTACCACATCTTTCTCATTGGGGAGATAGTCATCTATTATTTCCCTTTTCTTTGAATCAGATTGAATCTCCTCTTCCCAATTGATTTTCGAACTTTCTGTACTCGTTGCATTTGCACTTGATTCGGATGCCTTTTCTTTTTAGAAATAGCTCCATGACTACAGACTACCTGGCATGGGGAGATGACAATTATTGAAAGTTAGCACACATTGAATTAGATATTCAAACACATTGAAAGATTTCCTAATCCAATTGTTGCAAAATCGAAACATAGCATTCTAATATTAAAGCCCTGATCCACAAATGTTTTAAAAATTATAGAATTGAAACTCTAAAATCTAAATCACAAAATTTAGTACTTATTTTGATTCGCTGATCGTTACTTCGTTAGCTATAAAGATCATTTAACATTTGAACATTGAAAGCAAGGAGCCACGACGAGGCGACAAGTGGACAACCTCACCTATTGTTGTGACTGTCGGCTATACTGCATATAGTATACATACACCGAGATTTACTCTATTTGCATGTGCGCGCAGTGAGATTAACACAACGAAAGATCTAACCATACATCCGACGCCCGCAGGGGCAAGCTCCCGAACGACGGCAGCTCCGGTGCCGGGCCCATCACAGCTGTAGACGAAAGATTGTGTGCGCCGCGTGGGGAACAGGAGAGGGTAGGTTAAGCGTCTTTTGGATCTGACGTTGGCTACTTGTTGGCTTGGACCTTGTGCTGGGCATTGGCTTGGGGCTGGATTGGCTGGTGGCCCATGCTCTATCGGTTTAGTACCTATTATTTTGTTTTCTTTTCACAATCAGTTGATATGTTGTGTCATGCTAATTTTAACTTACACATATTTTTTAGAGTGTCTTGCTTTGTCAACTTCCTACGTGTTTTCCTTTTCTTTTCTCCCCCTGTTTGTCAACATGTTTCAACCTTCTTTCTTTTAAATAGATGTAGTCCTAGACATGTGGGGGGTACTAGTTTTTGGCATGTGAGGGCACACACTGTGTATCTTAGATTGTAGGCCACAAAAATTAAAATCGGCTGGGGGCCTGTGCCCCTCCACTAATCAATGTGTATCCGCTCCTGAGTTATACCATGAAGGATGTCTTATTGTACTGTACTACTTCATCTTATAGAATGATAACTGATTACATGCCTTGGAATCCAACAACAGGCCTGGGACGCCGAGTCATGAAGCGGGCCGCGGCAAAGACAAGTATCGTGACAAACAGTACGACAGCGATCGCCCCTACCAGCGAAAGAATGACCAGTCAGATCGGTGGTGGCCCTCCACCCATTAAGATGGCCGCCATGGGAAGTCAAAAGCTCAAGAGCACCTTCATGATAGGTCACCACGGTCGTGCCACAACACCAGAGGAAATCGTCTGTAACAACACGACGTCGTGGCCAGCCCCATCATCTTCGTCACCCTGCACGTCAACCAGCAGGACTAAGACAACCGCAAGCAGGACTAAGACAACCGCAAGCTTAAGCCTCACCTCCCCCGGTGGCAATTTTATATATAGTAAAAATAAAGAGAGAGATTAACAAATCTAAAGAGAAGCTAGCTCTCCTTGATGAGAAGGTTAACAACAAGCATGAAATTAAAGAAGACGACGACAAGGAGGAGAAAAAGTGAAAATCATAAAATTAAAGAAGAGCTAATCAATCAATCAAACAAAAAAGAAAGTGAAATAATATATGTGAATCATAAAATTAAAGAAGAAGAAGCGGAGTAGTGAAAATCATAAAATTAAAGAAAAGATAATCAATGAAAGAAAAAAGAAAAGGAAAGTGAAATATATATGAACTTTCTAGTCCGGGGATGATGGTGGTGATACGGGCGGCCCTGATCTTCTCGACGTAGGATCACGATAATTAGTGTCTCTCAACCAATGTCCCTAGCTGTACACCCGTGCCAATGCAAGGACACACATCTCTCTTTGGAAATTCGCCAAGATACACCAAAAGATTCTCCACGAGACCACGAGTGGAGAAAACGCCGTGCTATCAATTCCCAATGGAAAAGCAAACACGACCTTGATTCAAGAACGATCGCTCAATTCCTCTCAAGTATTCCGCGCATAGATACTTTGGTGAAAAAAAACAAGCAATATGCTGTTCTAATTTCAATCTGAAAATAAAGTGGTTCTCTTACAATGAAACTACGTCTGGCCTTATATTGGCACCACAAGGTGCGGCCATAGATAGAAACTAACTCGAGATAGAAAACAACTCGGATGCCATAGATAGAAACTAATTCGGATGGTTTTCCTTGTGTTGCCCTCGGTCATGGCCACGTGCATGTTATCTCCCCACCCGAGATCTCTCCTTGTCTTGCGCTTCACGTCAACCAGCATGCATGCATGTTTCTTTGGTTTTGCCAACAAGCTCTTCCTCATACCTAAGCAAGCATAACACACGAGAATCAGGTAGTAGTAAATTCCTTTCAAAATTATATTCGTTAAAGAACAAAGTCACCTGTTGTTGGAGCTTCTTTGCGCGCGCACGTGTAATTGGTCCTGTTGGTTCAATTGGAGGAGTTGGGACCAGGGTGGCCTCATCATCCTCCCCCTCTTGAAAAGACGTCGCCCTTGACGTTGTATGATATGAATCCTCCGGACCGAAAAATAGTTTTAAATCAGCAACATTAAAGGTCGAACTAACTATTTAAATCAGCAACATTACAGATCTGGCCGCCGCCGCTCAGGTGCTCGAGGCCGTCGCCGCCGGCTGTCGCTTTGCTGGCTGCCGCTCCGCTTCGCATCGCAGTCGCCGCCGGCATTGCGGGCCGCCGACCGGTGTCGGTGAAGATCGGCGCCGCTCTGCCTCTGCCCGAGGCCGCCACCGCCGGCCGCTCCTCCCCCGCCCGAGGCCGCCGCCGGCTGCTTCTCCCCCGTCCGAGGCCGTCGTCGCCGGCTGCTCCCCCGCCCGAGGCCGCCGCCGCCGTCGTCGCGGGTCGCCGCCGTCCTCTGCCCTAGGCCGCTCGGTCGGCTGTTTAACCCGGGTGCTGCTCGGTCGGCTGTTTTAACCCGACCCTTTTTTTGGTTGGTTCGGTCGGTCAGCTTGACCGAATAAAAAAAAAGAGAAAAAAAGGAAAAAAAGGCAAAAAAAGAAAAGAAAAGAAAAAAAAGATGTCTTCTTCTGCAGGCACCGTTTCTGTTCCTCGTTGCTCGGTGATCTTCGATGGTCTCAATTATCGGGACTGGTTTCAGCACATGCGCATCCACATGCGTGGTCAGCGTCTTTGGGAGTTTCTTACGGGCGAGTTGCCTTGCCCATCTCGTCCTACTCCACCTATTGAGCCTGTACTCCCGAAGGATGCTTCCGAAGATGCTCGTACAAAGGCTTCTGAGGCTTTTGAGGATGCCATAAAGACTTTTCAGACTCAGTATGCTGCTTACAAGACATGGATTGATGAAGATGCTCGTGCCTCTGCTATTTTGGTTGCTAGCATGGAGGTGCATCTCACTGGTGATATTGTTGGACTGGCTTCCGCACATGCGATGTGGACGCATCTACGCAGCCGCTACGAGCCATCTGGTGATTCCTTGTACCTTGCTGTTGTGCGACAGGAGCAGTCGCTGCAGCAGGGAGATGTCACTGTGGATGAGTTCTATGGTCAGTTGTCTGCGATATGGCGTCAGATCGACTCTTTGGGGCCAGATGTTTGCCGCACCTGTCAGTGTTGTCAGCGTCAGCAGTCTCATATGGAACTTCGCCGCATCTACGACTTTTTGACACGTCTTCGGTCTGAGTTTGAGCAGACTCATGCTCAGTTGCTGGCTCGTCATCCTCGTGTGACTTTGTTGGAGGCCCTTGCAGCTGTTCGTACTGAGGAGATTCGACTTCGTGGAGCGGGTCTGCTATCATCGTCATCACTTCCTTCGGTCTTGGTGGCTTCTCCAGCTTCTACACCCGCTGTGCCTTTGCCTCCACCAGCTGTGCCTACATCAGTGACAGCTGCTGTTGGTAAGGGCCTTCACTGCACCTATTGCAACAAGGATGGACATGTGGAACAGTTTTGCTACAAGAAGAAGAAGGATCTTCGTCGTGGTGCTCGTCCTCCGAAGAGCACTGGAGGTTCCTCCTTTCAGCAGAGTTTTGGTACTTCTGACACTTAGCAGCTTCTCACATTGCTAGGCCGCATGGTTGTTTCTGCATCGTCTGGTTCTGCTGGTTCTGCTGCTCAGTCTTCCGGTGAGAGACCACCTTCTACTTCTCCTTCCTCAGGTACATCACCTTGGATTCTTGATTCTGGTGCTTCTTTTCATATGACATCTGATTCCACCTGTCTTACTTCCATTAGTCCTTTAGCTGCTCCTATCACTGTCCACACAGCAGATGGTACCTCTCTTTGTGTCACAGGACGAGGCACTCTTTCAAATTCCTCTTTTCATGTTCCTGCTGTGTCTCATGTTCCAAAACTAACCATGCAACTCATATCTGCTGGCCAGCTCACTGATCATGGTTGTCGTGTTATTTTCGATTCTAACTCTTGTTGTGTTCAGGATCGTCGCACGGGGACTCTGGTTCGTACTGGCCCTCGCCGCCGTGACTCCCAACGACTTTGGGAGCTTGACTGGCTTCGCCTTCCTTCCGCTGCCCCAGTCAGTCTTCTCGCGTGCACCTCTGCAGCTGCTGCAGCCTCCACCGCTTCGTTTGCTCAGTGGCATCATCACTTAGGACATCTTTGTGGTTCCCGCATGGCTTCTTTACTTCGTCGAGGTCTCTTAAGGTCTGTGTCTGGTGATGCTTCTCTACATTGTCAGGGTTGTAAGCTTGGCAAACAGCTTCAACTCCCCTATCCTTCTAGTGAGTCAGTGTCTCAGCGTCCTTTTGATCTTGTTTATTCTGATGTATGGAGACCAGCTCCTTTTGTTTTGAAAGGAGGTCATAGATATTATATCATTTTTATTGATGATTTTTCTCGCCATACATGGATATACTTTATGTCATCTCGTAGTGAGGTTTTATCTATCTACAAGACCTTTGCCACCATGATTCGCACTCAGTTTGACTCTCCTATTCATGTTTTTCGCGCTGATTCCGTTGGAGAGTACTTGTCGGGAGTCCTTTGTGACTTTCTTGCTGAGTAGGGCACTCTCTCTCAGTTTTCTTGTCCAGGTGCTCATGCTCAGAATGGTGTGGCTGAGCGAAAGCATCGTCATCTTCTTGAGACAGCTCGTGCTCTCATGATTGCTTCTGCTGTTCCACCACATTTTTGGGCTGAGGCTGTTTCTACTGCCATTTTCTTGATCAACATTCAGCCCTTCTCTGCTCTGCAGGGTGGGATTCCAGTTGAGCGTCTCTGTGGCCAGACTCCTGATTATTCCAGACTTCGCCTCTTTGGGTGTGTGTGCTATGTTCTTCTTGCACCTCGTGAGCGCACCAAACTGACCGCTCAGTCAGTTGAGTATGTTTTTCTGGGCTACAGTGCTGAGCACAAGGGATATCGTTGTTGGGATCCTGTTGGCCGACGGATGCGGTTTTCTAAGGATGTTACTTTTGTTGAGTCTCGTCCTTTCTATCCTCGTCCGTCTCCTTCCTCCACTTCAGCATCTGTCGTTGAGCCGCTTTCATTTCTGACTTTTCCTTCCAGTCCTATAGTCACCACTCCACCACAGGCTTTGGTCTCTCGGTACCTCCTTCTCAGTCAGCACCTTCATCACCGGCATCCTCTCCCGAGGCTGCTCCTAATCTTGTTCCTTTTTATCCTCTCTACTATACTCGTCGTCCGCGAGTTGAGGTTCCTTCTGATATGCCCTCTCCTTCTGACGGGTCATCTCCTTTGGCTACTCCTCGTTATAGTCTTCGCGATCGCCAGTCTATTCGGCCTCCTGAGCGTTTTGGTTTTGCTGCCGCAGCTCTTGCCGAACCGACTTCTTATCGTGATGCTGTTGTTCATCAGGAGTGGCAACATGCGATGGCAGAGGAGATTGCTGCCCTTGAGCGTACTGGCACGTGGGATCTTGTTCCTCTTCCTGCGCGTGTTACTCCTATCACGTGCAAGTGGGTCTATAAGGTTAAGACTCGCTCTGATGGTTCTCTTGAGCGTTACAAGGCTCGTCTTGTAGCGCGTGGTTTCCAGCAGGAGTATGGCCGTGACTATGATGAGACTTTTGCTCCTGTCGCTCACATGACCACCGTTCGCACTCTTCTTGCTGTGGCCTCTGTTCGACAGTGGTCTATCTCTCAGTTGGACGTCAAGAATGCCTTTCTCAATGGCGAGTTGCGTGAGGAGGTCTACATGCAGCCACCCCCTGGGTATTCTGTTTCTGAGGGTATGGTTTGTCGTCTTCGCCGATCTCTCTATGGCCTCAAGCAAGCTCCTCGTGCCTGGTTTGATCGTTTCTCCTCTGTTGTCACTGCAGCTGGTTTTTCGGCGAGTGCTCATGATCCTGCTCTTTTTATCCACACTTCATCTCGTGGTCGGACGCTTCTCCTTTTGTATGTTGATGATATGATCATTACTGGCGATTATCCTCAGTATATCACTTTTGTCAAGGAGCGGCTTCATGAGCAGTTTCTTATGTCTGATCTAAGTCCTCTTCGCTACTTTCTTGGGATTGAGGTTATTTCTACTCCTGAGGGTTTCTATCTGTCCCAAGAGAAGTATATCCAGGATCTTCTTGATCGTGCCTCTCTTACTGATCAGCGGACAGCTGAGACTCCCATGGAGCTTAATGTTCATCTTCGTCCCACGGATGGTGAGCCTCTTGCTGATCCTACTCGCTATCGTCATCTTGTTGGGAGCTTTGTTTATCTTGGTGTCACTCGTCCTGACATTTCGTACCCTGTGTATATCTTGAGTCAGTTTGTTTCCGCTCCCACTCAGCTCCACTATAGTCATCTTCTTCGTGTTCTACGATATCTTCGTGGAACCATCTCTCGTCGTCTCTTTTTCCCTTGCTCCGGCTCTTTACAGCTCCAGGCATATTCTGATGCCACCTGGGCTAGTGATCCCTCTGATCACCGGTCTCTCTCTGCTTATTGTGTTTTTCTTGGTGGTTCTCTCATTGCTTGGAAGACTAAGAAGCAGACAGCAGTTTCTCGTTCGAGTGCTGAGGCTGAGTTGCGAGATATGGCTTTGTTGACTGCGGAGGTTACTTGGCTACGGTGGTTACTTGAGGATTTTGGTGTTTCTGTTTCTGCACCGACTCCTCTTTTGTCTGACAGTACTGGTGCTATTAGCATTGCTAAAGATCCGGTGAAGCATGAGCTTACAAAGCATATTGGTGTTGATGCTTCCTACATGAGGACACAGGTGCAAGACCAGATTGTTGCTCTTCAGTATGTGCCTTCCGAGTTTCAGTTGGCAGATTTCTTCACAAAGGCACAAACCAGGGCTCAGCACAGTTTTCATCTCTCCAAACTTCATGTTGTTGATCCACCATGAGTTTGAGATGGGGTGTTAGATGTGTATTATATAACTGCGTATTTACCCCATTGTATAAGGAGTTTCTTGCATATATGCCACCTGTACATGTATATATATTGGCCCTTTGGCCACATGAGGAATACAAGCGTTATTCCAACAGGAAAAACCAAAGAAACGTGCATGCATGCTGGTTGACGTGAAGCGCAAGACAAGGAGAGATCTCGGGTGGGGGAGATAACATGCACGTGGCCAAGACCGAGGGCAACACAAGGAAAACCATCTGAATTAGTTTCTAGCTATGGCATCCGAGTTGTTTTCTATCTCGAGTTAGTTTCTATCTATGGCCGTACCTTGTGGTGCCAATATAAGGCCAGGTATAGCTTCATTGTAAGGGGATCACTTTATTTTCAGATTGAAATTAGAACAACATATTGCTTGTTTCTTTTCAGCAAAGTATCCATGCGCGGAATACTTGAGAGGAATTGAGCGATTGTTCTTGAATCAAGGTCGTGTTTGCTTTTCCATTGGGAATTGATAGCACGGCATTTCTCCACTCATGGTCTCGTGGAGAATCCTCTTTGGTGTATCTTGGCGAATTTCCAAAGAGCTGTGAGTCCTTGCATTGGCACGGGTGTACAGCTAGAGACATTGGTTGAGAGACACTAGTTATCGTGATCCTGCGTCGAGAAGATCAGGGCTGCCCGTATCTTCCGAAGGAGCATCAGGAACAGGAAGAGGAGTATACAAGCCGTGTGGATTGAGCTTTGATTTCGCCTTTTGGCAAGTGCGGAGGTGGAGCCGAAAGCATGGGTCAGGCAAGCCGATCCTGATAATGTGGATTCAACATTATAAGATAATATGATTTTTTTATCCGTAGCAAAGCTCGAGCGTTCAACTAGTTACCTAAAATGTTTCACTTCAGTGTGAAAGATAATATCTTCATTTGACTGTCCTGCAGTCATTTTCATGGCCACTATAAGCTTTTTTGTTGGATCATTTGCGTGGATTTTTGGGTAGCCAGATTTTGTTGGTACTTGGTAACTCCCTCTAACCAAGAAGGCTTTCTTCTGTCACTAGTTGGCACTGCCTATACTTCACATGTTCGCTGGTTGCTGCAGAAATAGAGTTTGGTCAAACTAATGTAGTGGGGGTTTTGTTATCCATGGCAATTGTACTAAAAAATGGATACTAGGTGTACTGAGTCTCATGTGTTAATTTGGTGATTCTACAGATGGTAGGTAACTATATCAGGTGATATAGCTGATGGTACATAACCATATAATGGATGCATGCACCAATTAACCCTCCAAATGGTATGTCAGACCACAAACTAGATTACATGGAAGTGCCTTTTCATTGTGCTTGACATTGGGATGCTATCTATTGCTTCTCTAAAACATCCTGCTAGATTGCAATTGACAAAATTTTCTTGCGTTGCTACCCTATCACATTGTAATCCTTGTCACAGAAAGGTTGCTTATGGTACAAGATCAGGGGGTCCTTATATGCTATGTTTCTCCTGAGCTTGGCCATGGGATTTTTAACTTATAGAAAATTTCCGTTCTAGCCCGTATGTTTCTGACACATCAGTTTGTGTATAGCTGTGTGCAGATAAAAGAACACATGAATAAAATGTGTGCTAAATGCCGCTAAATGAATTGTTGGTGTTTGCTCCTAAATCCTAATTCATTTCTCAATACAAATTTGATAAATGTGAAGTCTTGACTCCAATAAAACATTGGTCAATAGTAATTCGAAAGTATATTACAATTGACATATATTGTTAGTGAAGAACTTCCATGTGAATTATTGGGAGAATTTAATATGCACCAGAAGTGTGGTATTCATTTGTACCTACAAAAAAAGGAGAAAATTTAGACTAACCCTCACTGATTCTGCCCCTGGGATGTCTTACACTGAGGTATCCGTTCCATCACCCTTGAAGATGAGAGAGAGGTGGGGTCAACAATTCTGCCCCACTGGATCTTAAACCCCAATGCAGATCTAGTTGTCCTTTACACCACCAAACTGAATCAAAATAACATAAACTCTGTGGCCGCCTCCATTGAATCTGTACCCACATTTATTTCACTTATACCCAATTCTGTCATGGGAACTGTGCAGTTGCTCCCATTGAATCACTATTTAATCGATTTCTAGCCAATGACCCTGTCAGCCTGTCCTTAGCAGCAGTGGCCATCGGCCTTAGCAGCAGCTGGTTGCCGCCGGCTGTTGCTCGGCCAGTGTACCACATCGTTTGTATCTGTTGATAATTCGTAGCTTTATGGACGCAAGGAGATCTGGCAGTCACAGCTAAATTAAGTTGATATTATCCTCCTATATGTCTAGTATTTTGTGTACCAACAAGAGTAACTAAATTTAGGTGTCAAATGAAAGTGGGAATAAACAAAAAATCTCTGGCAGGAGTTGGGGGTAAATTGGATATGCACAAAAACTGTGACAGGAATGAGCTCATCACTTGAAGTAATTGCTGTCTTAGTCCTTAATTTTTGTTTAAGTCTCATAGATGTAATGGTGGGGTATGTAATTTTGTCACAAACCTTTCAATGGTACTTCTAATACTTTGTTTTGTAGGGGTAATTCTGAATTGCACAGGCTTTGCAACCTTAATTTTCTCTAAATTGTGTTAGTAATATGGGCTCCATTTGTTGAAATTTTTGTACGGATAATCCGTTTTTTATTCGAAAATACATAAATATACCCGCGACAAATTTTTTTACAAAAATAATCTCCAGTCGCCACCCCATTGGGCGACTGCTACCTTTCGCCCAACCGGGAGGCGACATTTAGGGAATCTGTGTACCGTTGGGCGACTACTGCAATCGCTGTACGGTTGAGCGACTTCGATTGAAGTCGCCCAACCGTAGGGCGACTGCAATTATGCCGCCCACTAACCCCGAGCACATTCCCCTCGTTCTGCCATTCTACTCATTCATTCTGCCCAGAGAGAAGAGAGGAGGAAGAGGAAGAAAAGAAGAGGAGAAGAGAGGAGGAAGAGGAAGAAAAGAAGAGGAGAAGAGAGGGAGGAGGGGAAGAAAAGGAGGTGAGGAGAGAAGAGAAGTCGAAGCTATTCAATCGATTTGGATCCAGGTATTTTTTTTAATTATGTTGTATTTACAGTCTTCAACTCCCATGTTATTTGACATGTCGTAAATTTCAATCATACATGTAGGCATACATCATTAATGGCCAGTACTACATTGAGAGTATATTATGGTGTTGGAATCATTCGTGATGGTCCGACTGGTGTGGATTTGAGCGATTTTCCGCAAGTCACTCTCGTACTTCCGGATGACGAGAATGCTCAAATGACAGATGTGCAGCATTGGCTGACCCAGAGTTTTTCATTGGACCCCGAGGTGTGCAGCGTCGTTGTGCAAGGGCTTTGGAGCCGGTCTTCCACTGACATCAGATGGGAGTTGAAGACATTGGTGCGCTCTGGTTCGTGGAAGGGCTTTGTGCAAGGGTGCCGGCGCCGTGGATACGAGTGTGTCCTGCTTGTGCAACCGTGCTCACTACAAGCAGCTGCGCAAGCTCGTGCGTCCGCCTATGCTTTGGGGGGTGCTAGCACCTCGGGCGGGCCGCACGTCGGTGGAGCTGATGAAGTTGCTCGTGATGAAGGCGATGCGGTACACGGAGGAGAGTTAAGGCCGTCAAGCTATACAGAGGGAACTGGGCAAGCCGATGCGGTACATGGAGGAGAGTTACAGCTGTCAAGCTATAGAGAGGGAACTGGGCAGGCTGATGAAGGAGAGCATAATGAGTATATCGTGCAGCAGATGGAATCTGATGACCAGAGGGCATGGGATGAAGAGCAAGCTGTAGAGGACGACGAGGAGGACAGTTCCGATGATGAAGAAGTTCCTATCCCCGAAGAATGGAACCAGTATAATGCGGAGGGTGTTTCCGCACATGATGAGCATGAATCGCCATGGGAGTATCATCAAACAGAGGTTCGGGTGCATGCTATGTTTGCTGACAAGGAAGCGCTGCAGGATGCCATCAAACTTTGGGCCCTTTCAATGCAACGGACATTTCGCGTCGTCAAATCAAGCCAGGAGCAGTACACTGTGAAGTGCGAGCAGACTGGTTGTCCTTTTAGGGTGCACGCACGTAGACCCAAGTATGAGACTCATTGGATTGTGTCCAAGGTGGAGCCGCACTCCTGCATTGTAAACACAGTCTTGGCGAGGCATCGTAACCTGACGTCCGGATTTATCGCCAATTTGATGTATGGGGAGATAGTGGAGAAGAAAGATGTTGCGGCCACACATATTATGCTAGCTATTGAGAATAAATTCAAGTATAAGATTAGCTACGCGAAGGCGTGGCGTGCGAAGCAAAAGGCGTTGGAAAAACGTTTTGGCACTTTCGAAGCGGCGTACGACAACCTTCCTCGTATGCTTAAGGTGTTGCAGCAAAGGAACCCCGGCACGTACATCGCGGTGCACGACAAGCCGTCCATATGCACATATGCAGCTCGGGTTCGCGCAGCAACATGTGGGATCGTAAGAGCTTCCTATATTCACGACCTCCTCGTTGCCCCTCTCGCGTTGCATCTGTTCGCGGAGGTCGTTGTTCTCCTCAGTCATACTCTCCATTCGGTTCTCCAAGTCCCATATTCGATCCCATAATGTACCCACATAACGATCAACATACCGTTCATGAGGAGGGTCGATCCAGCGGGAGAAGTCGCATTTTGCAATCTGCAAAAAAAAGGACGGTAAACTTCGCGGGTCCATAAGCAATATAAGAATGTAATATTACTATTTTGTACCCCGTAGCGTGAGCATCGGAAGAAACGTCGCCCGCCATCGTTCGGGGAATCTAAGATCTGGACGACCGCGTACTCATTGTGTCTGCATTTCGGCCACGCTGGTTGAGCACGCCGACTTGATATCAATCGGTACTGTGGACCGAACATATCCCTCCTTTCTAAGGGAATGTCGTCCTTCGGTGACCCAAATCCCACTGGCCCCTCGGCTTCCGACATGGTATGTTTCACCACGAAAGAGATGGTTCTTCTTTGTTCGATTTACAATGTCATGGGACCCCAACCGTGCTACTTATAGCAACACGGAGGGACATTTAATGCTACACTGGCCTCTGAAAAGCCTACATAGAGACATTTATTGCTACACTGGCCTCTGAAAAGCCTACATAGACTGGCCTCTGAAAAGCCTACATAGACTGGCCTCTGAAAAGCCTACATAGACTGGCCTCTAAAAAGCCTACATAGACTGGCCTCTGAAAAGCCTACATACACTGGCCTCTGAAAAGCCTACATAGACTGGCCTCTAAAAAGCCTACATAGAATGGCCTCTGAAAAGCCTACATACACTGGGCTCTGAAAAGCCTACATAGACTGGCCTCTGAAAAGCCTACATAGACTGGCCTCTGAAAAGCCTACATACACTGGCCTCTGAAAAGCCTACATACACTGGCCTCTGAAAAGCCTACATACACTGGCCTCTGAAAAGCCTACGGAGGGACATTTATTGCTACACTGGCCTCTGAAAAGCCTGAAAAAGCAAAAAGATTCATATGTACTCTCCATGGACTATGCCCACTCACCAGTTCACCTGCCTACATAAAGGCATCCCATGTATTACATACCACAACACAACCTCCTCCTCAAGCCATCACAATACTACTACACAACAATGTCTTCCTGGAGGTCCGACCCTTTTGGAGTGCCGGAGTGGCATGAGCGTCCGAAGTGCCATTGCGGTTTTAGGACGATGTTGTGCGTCTGGACGGATCCACTACCACGAGCCAACTACGGCCGTAGGTACTTCAAATGTCCAGACATGGATGACGACTTCGTGGTAACGACGACAACTAAATCCTTTGTTTCTCGTTATCGTTCTTCAACTTTATCCATGACATCTACCACGACACACATAGGCTTGCAAGTTCATCGAATGGGTGGATCGGGTGCCGCCGGCATGGCCACGGAACCCTCGCGAGGTGGAAAACAAAGGACAATACCTTGTCAAGATGGATCAGGCTCGCGAGGTGGAACGACAAATGCGGCATGAGCAAGAGCGTCGCGTGAGGGTGGACCAAATCCGTCTTAAGGGCAAGGAGGATGAGCTGCAAAGGAGGCGGGAGAAGTTAAGTCTGCGTGAAGCAGCCATCAAGCGTCAGGAGGAAGAGCTTCAAGCTCGTGAGGCAGCTCTCAAGACCAAGACTGACAGGAAGAAAGATGCAGCAGAGCCATCTTCAGGGCGCGACAAAAAGGGCAAACAACCACGCTACACCCAGTAGACAAAATGTAATATTCCCTAAGGCATGTTACGACTAGCGGTGGAGTTCTGAACATTACAAGTACAGAGTTCCACACATGCCACTGGTCACATCACTTATCACTTTATGTATCGACCGTTCTTCGGTCAATCGTGCCTAAAAAAAATTGACCAAATTTTTTTTTGCATCTACAACTTACATTGAACATAAACTTCTATTACAACTTTATCTGATTTTTACGCAGTTTATAACTAAAAAATTGACAAAACATACAAAAATCACGCGGATTGCAAACCCTTAAAACATACCAATGTATATATCAAACGTTCTACAGTCAATTGTACTTACAAAAAATTTCTCAAAATTTTAAATGCACCTACAACATACAATAAATATAAACTTTTATTACAACTATACCATATTTTTTTCCAGTTTAAAACTACAAAATTGATAAAACTCTAAAAATTCACGGGGACTGAGTAAAGTCGCCCATCCACTGGGCGACTGCAATTGAAGTCGCCCAACGGTTGGGCGACTGCAATAAAAGTCGCTCAACCGTACAGCGATTGCAGTAGTCGCCCAACGGTACACAGATTCCCTAAATGTCGCCTCCCGGTTGGGCGAAAAATAGCAGTCGCCCAATGGGGTGGCGACTGGAGATTATTTTTGTAAAAAATTTTGTCGCGGGTATATTTATGTATTTCCGAATAAAAAACGGATTATCCGTACAAAAAACTCACCAATTGTTTATTTTAAGGATGCTCGCATTTTTCATATTATTACCACCAAACGTTTAGATAACATGTTTAAGTCAACAATGATCTGTTTGCATTTCCTGGAAGTTACAACTAAATTAAATGAATACCTTTCTGCAGGGGACTTTCCAGGGGAATCACAAGTGGTCCCTCCTGCTATGAAAAATTGGGTGAAGAGTATTCAAGCATAAATGGAGCTCACCAAGATGGGTTTAGCAAGCTTCATGGTGAACACCTGAGACGTACACCAAGGAGATTCACCGCTTGCAGGCTTGTCAATTTTAGTTGTATTATGTCCCAGTTTAGTATTATTGTTTTGGTGACCAACTTGTTAGTTTACATTCCCGGGCTGAGCGAAGACACAAGGTCTTGCTAGGGACAGCTACTATTCTACCTTGCCACACTACCCCAGAGAGGAGAAAATTTTCGGAGGAGGAATATGAAGCATTCACCAGAGAAGAGACAAAGAAAGCTATGAAACAATTACTGTCCTCGCCGGATTTCAACAGGTGGGCACTAGCCAATGCGGACTGGATATCTGTGACTCCACCAGGAACTAGATACAATAACAGCAGCCAGCAGCGACATCGTTTCTTTGGATGGTTTTAAGCTGTGTATGATATCTTCCTTTTTCTGGTAATCTGGACATCTGGTTTCAATTGCCAATCAACAGATTGAGCAGTCTGTTGGTCTTTGCTCCTGATATCTTCAGTGCTTGCAGTAATAGGTGTGTTAAATGATTCTATGTGAATTCAGTACAATGATAGGATAGCAGCTCAATGTTGCCACATTTTTTAGTGGCAACAAATTTGTACAATATTCTATTAGGTTAGCCAGTTCTTAGCTCAAAATATTTCGTGTATCATGTAATTTGTAGGTGCTACTGTGAATCTAGTTTTGAATTGTTTCACTGCACTTCATCCCCGAGTATGGGAAACGGAAGGATAAGAGCCAGTGCCACCGGTATTTCGCTGAAAACTGAGACAATTGTAGTGGTGGTGAAAGTACCAAAGTCTTCTTGTGCTGGCAAAATGATGCAAAAATGGTTGTAAGTATTACGTATAGTAAGAATATGGATCTTCAGTTGAATCATGGGAAGAATTTTTTTTAAAAAAAATGGCTACAGAACTAGATATGCCAAGGCTCCAAACTACGACCAATGCTAATTCTATATATGTATACGTCGATCGATGCTAATTCTTGGTATGTATACAAATGATCCCCACCAACGTCAATTTCTCATTCTCATGTGAAGCCACGTTACCCCTATTGTTTGAAGCCTCTGGATGAGTGTTAAAACGTTGCAGATTGTACATCCGTTGCCCCTATGGCCTTATTTGCTGGCCGTTGGATTGAATCTAGGTGTCGTAGATCAAGCCAGCCCAACCATGCCTTCGTTCCTCCCACCAGACCACTCCGTCTGTAAATGGCGGCGCGGCGAGGCGAGGACCCATTTCCGCATATACGATAGGAAGAGTCGCGTACTCACGTGGTCTCTCGCCAAAATCGCCTCCCTTTACCACTCCATTCTGCTTGGTGCAAGTGCGGTCTCAACTGCTCAAGGACGGAACAGACACCCAGGATGAAGGGTACCGCCATGCTGCCAACCTTTCATCGCCATGCTATCTGCGTCGTCACCTCCGGATCAAAGCTGGAGCTTGAAGGGCGATGCCACGCCGGCAGCCGTGACCGCACCCTTGATCCACGCCCAGCCGTGCTGTCCGCGTCGTCTCTCTCTGGTGTATTCAGCTTCCATCCGAGCTATTTCTCTCTCTTTTTTTGTTTGCAGATCTGCACCAATTTCTCCTTCCTCAGGAATTAGCATCACCAGAACATGGAAAAGATTATCAATAGCTCCATTGCTTGCTTAGTTATAAAAAATGTATCTGTAACACCCCGGCCCCTCCGTAAGCCCAAAGTGCTACCACTTACTCTATAATGTTACCAATTCCAACATTTGCCGCTGGTTTTGCGAAGCAATTCTTTTATTAAAATATCCACCAAACAACAAAAGCTGATACACTTGATGCTAAACGCAGCAGAGATATAATTTTGCTAATTACCAAAAAGGTACTTAGATTAACCAAGACTAAATATATCAACTGTAGATGATCTGTGAATCACTGCGGCACGTAAACGACTGTACTACTCCCGCCCATGCATGTCGTTTTCAAAAGACTCTTAAAAACAAAAACAATAAAGTAAAGGTGAGTCCGAAGACTCAGCAAGTACACAATAAAACAGTAACATCACTTTAGCAAGTCAATCGACTTTGCAAACTGTAAGCTGTAATTCAACTCTATGACTGTAAACTGTAAATTAAGTCTGTAACTGTAAACTGTAAATCAATTCTATGTCTGTAAACTGTAAATCAACTCTGCAACTGTAATCAGTAAATCAACCCTGCAACTGTAAACTGTATCACTTTCTCTGTCACTTTCATGCAATGCAATGCATCTGTAATGTATATGTAACTGTAGCTTATACCGGTATAGTGGAGCGTCCACCCGTCAATGGACTACTCATTTGCCTACCTCTATAAGTCTTATTGAAGAGCACTCCGGACTAGTCATTTGACTTTCTCACCACCTTGCTCTTATTCAAGAGCACTCCGGACTAGTCGTTTGATTTTCTCACCAAACTGGCTCTTATGCATTTTGCATGATGCGATATGCTTCAAATATAAGCGGTACCCATCAAGGTATGATTAGCACAATTCATATACATCTCATAAATACTGTAAATCATAGCATGGAAACACGAATAACAAACATTCACCACAATTTACTGTTCTACCCTACACTTGCCTGATTGTCCCGTGGACGATGCGTGGAGGAGCGTCAAACCAAAACCTCCACCTGGAAGCATCATCCGAACACTCAATTCAATACTATGATTCGCACCAACATGCAAACTACATCGACTCTATGCATATAGACAATTGAAAGAGGTTCTATGCGTAAACCCGATACCAACAATATCTCTCCCACCAAACACCTTTCCGATGCCCCGGTACCCAAACGATTGTAATTTAATGATCGTCGTCCATAATCGCAGGTGAATCTTATTTACATATCTACCATTTTTTTCTCTTTATTTTTCTCCTCTTTTCTTTTCTCTTCTTTTTTCTTCTTTTCCCTTTTTTCCCTTCCTCTTTCTTTCCGCCCGTTCCCCTTCTTGGTGCCTTCTGCCGACGCCTTGTTTCCTTCCTCCCCGTTCTCTTTTCTCGGTTCTCTCTCCCTTCTCCGAATTCCATTCGACCTGGCGCCGTGCCTCGACTCTCCCGCGCCGCACCGTCGTGGCTCTTCCTTCCCCCGGTCTTAGTGCCTCCACTGCCGGCTCCCTCTTGCATCTCCTTCATCCCCTCGCGCCGCCCCTCTTTTCATATGCGCCTTCCCTTCACGCCGCCAGTCCCAGCGGCGCCGCGCCGCCTGGCCATTCTTGCCTCGCCGGTCTTGCTTGGCACGGTGTACTGCTGCCAAATCTGTGGCCTAGAGCCCGGATCTGGTGCCTCCTCCCTCGAATCGGCCCCGGTCTACGGTTGGTTTGGTGGGTATTTTAATTTGGTTCTAATGGGTGTGCTTGTGAAATGGTAGGCATGGTGGTGAGGTGCCCCGAGCTAGTCACGGCCGGCTAGAAGTCGCCCGCACGCTGGGGGAGTGCGTGGTGGCGGTTCGAGATGTGGCTACGCTGGTGGTAGCACGCCGCCGCCTTCACCAACGGTAACCCTCGGTCCTATTTACTGCCTCTCCTCTCTTCTACATTCGGTTGGCACTCTCTGTGATGGTTCATGGTGCCCCAGTGATGTTCGGTGATATACTATTGGTTGTTTACTGTCTATGGCTATGCAAGATTTACTATTGAGAAATGGATGCTATTGCTCTGAGTGATTTGTGCTACCTTCGACGGTTGATGGGTGGTTTGCTCTGGGAAAGGGGATCGGGTTGCTGGTGGTTGTCACCTTCTTGGTTGTGTGGATGCCGTCTGATGGTGACCTCCTCCTCCTACAGTTGACGGTGTCACGGCTTGTGGTTTGGTCACTAGCCGTCGCCGTTGCCTTGCTCCTCGTCGGCTCGCCTGGCCTTCGCCTTGCGGTCTAGCTTCTTGCTATTTTCTTACTGTGGCTTGGTGCTTCCTGGTGCTTGTGGTGGCGGTTGCTCTGTAGCCGGATGGTTTGATGGTTTGGGGATGAGAACGAGAGATAGTGGGGCTAGCTCTGCCGTGGTGTTTCTTCTCTCTTCTCTGTTAGCTGCGCAGGATATTTGGCTTGTGGTTGTGTGGTGCCTTCTCGATGTTGTGCTGTCCTCTATGTGGCTCGGTGGCTGGGTTATCTGGAGGTGTGTTGTCCCTTACTGTAGCATCACTGTAGCGGCCAATTGATATTTTTGGGTTTTGGGTGTTATGGTAATTTGGTTTACCTTGGCAGGTCCTTATATCAAATCAGGTTTGTTTAAGCCGGATGATGACCCTACGGCTGTGAGAGGTGCCGACTGGCCCCTGGACAGTCTGGTATCTTAGTGAATGGACTGCCCTGCCCGAAATTAACCTCTAGGGTTCTGACGACACTTTCTTCGCTTTTCTTCTTTTTTTCCTAGGTATTACATTCTGCCCCCCTTAACAGAATTCAACCCTGAATTCTAGTGCTAAGTAATCCACATGAAGAATACCCTAACGTAAGCTAACAGAAACAACTCTATCTCGTACCCGTAGAGAGCAACTCCGGGTACTTCTCGCGCATGCTAGACCCCAGTACTTTAACACACTTTAATGTCCTGTTCCTCACTGCTTTTTTCGATTCCCCTAGAATCCAATCTGGGCGGGACTCGCAGATGAGGATTTACTTAAGGGACAACAGTTCTAGAACAACCCTATGTTCTGGATCCCTTAAATACTATCTTAGCATAGAAAAGGGAACACATTGCCCACTCTGCACATAGATTCAATTCTTACGTTATCCTATGTCTAATCTAACACAACCAACACCTTAGCAACCTTTAACGTCTGATGCCTCGGCATAAGGAAATCATCAATCCTCCAAGAAAATCACTCTCATTGTTTGCACAAAAGAGACACTACTTTTGTTCGCAACAATGAGAGCTCTTCTCTTTTACAAGAGAAGTATCACATAACACTCATAAACCCAACTCGCTGTTACAAAGCAAAGTCTTTTATAAATGCAAACCCAATCATGGAATTAATCCATTCATCCACAAATAATAACATTTCTTCTAAAATAGTTGGGAATTCACTTCCCCACAACATATCACTTCATCACAACCAATTCCCTCAAGAGAGAGAAAATTGGACAGGAAAGCACTCTCATCCTAACAAACAATATGTCACATAAATCATGTGAAAAGGTTTCTATTCTCGAAATTAGCCCCTTTCTTTTCAAAGAAAAGGAGACACACTCTTTAAAGCGTACAAATAACGCTTTGGCGAAAAATCATATCAATCACATAAGAAATGTGAAAATCCCACAACTTCTCACTTAAATCCACTTTCCCTCCAAGTGAACATAAATGAATTCCCAAATCAAGGGAGCCCAAAATAACCCACTAAATATCCGTCAATCATTTCAAATACTCATTAGATTGCAATAGAACGATTTGTCCTTTCAGCATCTATCTATGAGTTACAAAATCAACCCAATCCTAGCGCAATGTTCACATGAATCTGGGAATGCTTTAGTACACAGCTTGCAATGTACTCAAGCAAACCTTCTTCACCAGTGACATAGTGTCGACAGGTAACCCCATATGCCCTATCAAATTTGTATTAGATCCTATTAATTCAATCCCTCCAATACATTTATTCTCTAGGGTTTCAACTCATGCTCTATTTTCATCACGGTAAGCTCCATCAATAGTCGACTTCAACTCATGAAATGAATCATTACTTTGGCTATGTTATCAGTTAATGATCACCGAACACGGTGAATATAAAAATCACCCATCTGTATTCAATTCCTCATATCCGCAAAATGATGTAAGCTCCATTCAAGATTTCCTTTAACATCAGATAACTAAATCCTCTAATAGCTCCACTTCAACTTTACCTCAATCTTTTAGACTCTACTAGCTATCAACAAATCTGAGGCTCAGATATCCAAAACATTATCCGGGGAAACTTTCACCCAAAATATCTCAATCTTAACACTATCAGTTCACCAATTTACATGTGATATTAGTCGCATCACTTCCCATAGACGCTAACGGTTGCAGCAACACAATCGGTTCTGCCCCTAAGGCCGATATTTTCCTCAATCAATTTCCCACAAAGATTATGGCATAAAATCAACTCCGAACTCTATTAGCCACACAAATCTTTATTATCACCTCATTGCGAATATATCAACCATCCTCACTATAGATTTAAGCCTAATAAAGTTTCATATTATGAGTTTAGTATTCATCAATATAAACCTTCCCAAAACTCACCAAACTCTATTACTTTACTACACACAACAGCATAGTCATCGCGACTATCTCGTGTGCAACCACACAAGGTGTGGACATACTTCTATCATCAAAATATCCATTACCAATTAACAATCCCATAAGTACCTAATTCCAAGACATTAACTAAAATCCACCAGCTCAACACTTTAGAGATAATCAATCACCTAGATTTCAACATATAACATATGTACTCCCATGAACTGCCTTTACGTTTGTCTTAAGCATAAGATCCATCTGTTCTACCTCCAAAGGCGTACTCATAATTTCCCACCAATGCGGTGATAATTTCACTAACTCATACTTAGAGATTGCTGCCAAATCTCACAAGGACTTTATTAGCTTCATCCCTCCAAATTTGAGTCTCACTCAGCTCTACAATAATTCTTCACCATTCAATTTAGCTAGGAGATTTATTCGACATCAAGATCCCTATTCTTATCCTCCCAACTAATTCCAATAATTTTAACATTACAACTATTAGAACTTTCCAAAACATTGGTCGTGATTACAATAATCAATCATTCAATGTAGCTCAATAGTCTATGCAACCATAATCACCGACTGGTTCACCAATAATTCAAATCCAACTATTAAGCAGAAATAAATCTGCCTTACGCCGCTACTTCTCATGTAACTATTAAATCCCCATTGGATTCAAATTAACTTCAACCCCACAAACATAACCAAAGTTAATTACCCTCCTAGGTTCTCATAATTTAGAATTCCATGCTTTGCTAGGCTGTTACTTTAACCACCATAAAACACTATCCATATTAATAGGTCAAGATAAACACTTGTACCCATTCAAATACCACAGAAGATGTTTACTTCTAGGTACAGGGTTCTTCCAAACATAACTACCATATAATATCAACATTAACCCATACTACTAACAAGCCTCCAACATCAAACGCACAAAAGTACAAACTTTAGCTAAGAGTTACCAAACTCAGGGGTTTATACAAAACACACCACTACTATAACTATAACGTCACCTAACTTTTAAACAGTAGGCGCGTGGTTTTCAGGTAGCGTCGAAACAGTAAGAGATCCGACCCTTTGCTGTGGCGGCACCGAAAATGATGGCACTTTAGCATGCTGAACTGGAACAATTGGTGCTGGACGCAAGGAATACTCGGTAGGTGGCGCCCAAGAAGGTGGTTGCGATGCAGATATTGGCTCCCACTTGATAATACTAGAGGGGTTCTGACGACAAAGTAGCTGCTTGTGGCCTGTTCGACCACAATGCCGACACTTTCCTGTCCAAGAACATTCGATAGCACGGTGCCCTCCATCGCACTTGAAACATGTCATCCCTTGCCCTGGGACAGGACGATATGGATATGTTGGGGTTGTTGGGAAAGAATGAGGCATTGCAGAAGAAAACGGCCTCGAGTAGACAGGTTGAGTCAACGATAGAGAACATTGGCCCCCCTGAAATCTCTTGGGAACGAGTCGCTGAGAAAACCTGCCTCTACCCTCAAAGTTCCTTCTCTTTAGAGCATAGCGACACTCCTGTACTTGTTGACGAAGCGTTTGAACCTCTCTCTGAAGATTTCGCAACTCGGCTGCCGAGTCTACTAGAACACCAGCGACTGGTTGAATAGCTGAAACAACATCTTCACCCACATCACCAATACTCTCCTCAGCTAGAGGTGGTGGCACTGCCGGACCGCGCCCGCGACCACGGCAACCACAAACACCACGACCTCGGCCTCTACCCTTTGGCATCTCTGTTCACAACAGAGAAGCAATCACACAATCAATTCACAATCATCAACTTCAACAGTACAAATCAGCATCACACTTAGGGAAAACGCATATGCAATGTAAATCCCAAACCCAATCCTTACTGTGCAACAATGTGTGTCAAGTTTTAGCAATTGCATAACCTAGGCCAAGTCTTAATTTAATAACCAATCCCGAGTCAAATTCTTGATTAAGACTACCTAGGTTACCAAATTATCCACCACGGAACTAACGCCCGCTCTAATACCAACTGTAACAACTCGGCCCCTCTCTGAGCCCAAAGTGCGACCACTTACTTTATAATGTTACCAACTCCAACCTTTGCCGCTGGTCTTGCGAAGCAATTCTTTTATTTAAATATCCACCAAACGACAAAAGCTGGTACACTTGACGCTAAGCGCAGCAGAGATATAACTTTGCTAATTACCAAAAAGGTACTTAGATTAACCAAGACTAAATATATCAACTGTAGATGATCTGTGAATCACTGCAGCACGTGAACAACTGTACTACTCCCGCCCATGCATGTCGTTTTCAACAGACTCCTAAAGAAAACAACGATAAAGCAAGGGTGAGTCCGAAGACTTAGCAAGTACACAATAAAACAGTAACATCACTTTAGCAATTCAATCGACTTCGCAAACTGTAAGCTGTAATTCAACTCTATGACTGTAAACTGTAAATTAAGTCTGTAACTGTAAAGTGTAAATCAATTCTATGTCTGTAAACTGTAAATCAACTCTACAACTGTAATATGTAAATCAACCCTGCAACTGTAAACTGTATCACTTTCTCTGTCACTTTCATGTAATGCAATGCTATGCAATGCATCTGTAATGCATATGTAACTGTAGCTTATACCGGTATAGTGGAGCGTCCACCCGTCAATGGACTACTCATTCGCCTACCTCTATAAGTCTTATTGAAGAGCACTCCAGACTAGTCATTTGACTTTCTCACCGGCCTTGCTCTTATTCAAGAGCACTCCGGACTAGTCGTTTGACTTTCTCACCGAACTGGCTCTTATGCATTTTGCATGATGCGATATGCTTCAAATATGGATGTCTAATCATAAGCGGTACCCATCAAGGTATGATTAGCACAATTCATATACATCTCATAAATACTGTAAATCATAGCATGGAACACACGAATAACAAACATTCACCACAATTTACTGTTCTACCCTACACGTAACTGATTGTCCCGTGGATGATGCGTGGAGGAGCGTCAAACCAAAACCTCCACCTGGAAGCATCATCCGAACACTCAATTCAATACTATGATTCACACCAACATGCAAACAACATCGACTCTATGCATATAGACAATTGAAAGCGTTTCAACGCGAAACCCGATACCAACAATCTCTCTCACCGGACACCTTTCCGATGCCCCGATACCCAAACGATCGTAATTTAATGATCGTCGTCTATAATCATAGGTAAATGTTATTTACATATCTACCATTTTTTCTCTTTATTTTTCTCCTCTTTTCTTTTCTCATTCTTCTTTTTTTTTCTTTTTTCCCTTTTTTCTTCCTCTTTCTTTCCGCTCGTTCCCCTTCCTGGTGCCTTCTGCCGACGCCTCGTTTCCTTCCTCCCCGTTCTCTTTTCTCGGTTCTCTCTCCCCTCTCCGGATTCCATTCGACCCGGCGCCGTGCCTCGGCTCTCCCGCGCCGCACCGTCGTGGCTGTTCCTCCCCCCAGTCTTAGCGCCTCCACTGCCGGCTCCCTCTTGCATCTCCTTCATCCCCTCGCGCCGCCCCTCTTTTCATATGCGCCTTCCCTTCACGCCGCCAGTCCCAGCGGCGCCGCGCCGCCTGGCCATTCTTGCCTCGCCGGTCTTGCTTGGCACGGTGTACTGCTGCCAAATCTGTGGCCTAGAGCCCGGATCTGGTGCCTCCTCCCTCGAATCGGCCCCGGTCTACGGTTGGTTTGGTGGGTATTTTAATTTGGTTCTAATGGGTGTGCTTGTGAAATGGTAGGCATGGTGGTGAGGTGCCCCGAGCTAGTCACGGCCGGCTAGAAGTCGCCCGCACGCTGGGGGAGTGCGTGGTGGCGGTTCGAGATGTGGCTACGCTGGTGGTAGCACGCCGCCGCCTTCACCAACGGTAACCCTTGGTCCTATTTACTGCCTCTCCTCTCTTCTACATTCGGTTGGCACTCTCTGTGATGGTTCATGGTGCCCCAGTGATGTTCGGTGATATACTATTGGTTGTTTACTGTCTATGGCTATGCAAGATTTACTATTGAGAAATGGATGCTATTGCTCTGAGTGATTTGTGCTACCTTCGACGGTTGATGGGTGGTTTGCTCTGGGAAAGGGGATCGGGTTGCTGGTGGTTGTCACCTTCTTGGTTGTGTGGATGCCGTCTGATGGTGACCTCCTCCTCCTACAGTTGACGGTGTCACGGCTTGTGGTTTGGTCACTAGCCGTCGCCGTTGCCTTGCTCCTCGTCGGCTCGCCTGGCCTTCGCCTTGCGGTCTAGCTTCTTGCTATTTTCTTACTGTGGCTTGGTGCTTCCTGGTGCTTGTGGTGGCTGGGTTATCCAGAGGTGTGCTGTCCCTTACTGTAGCATCATTGTAGCGGCCAATTGATATTTTTGGGTTTTGGGTTTATGGTAATTTGGTTTACCTTGGCTGGTCCTTATATCAAATCAGGTTTGTTTATGCCGGATGATGACCCTACGGCTGTGAGAGGTGCCGACTAGCCCCTGGATGGTCTGGTATCTCAGTGAATGGGCTGCCCTGCCCGAAATTAACCTCTAGGGTTCTGACGACACTTTCTTCGCTTTTCTTCTTTTTTCCCCGGGTATTACAGTATCTGATTTAAAAAAGGTAACAACGAAACTCCTAATATTGATGATCATGTTTGACGTCGTCTCATATTTCGCTTCCAAGTTCCAATATGTGTTACAAGTTTTATTTGTTCATTATTATTCTACCTTGGTTAACGTGTTAATTGGCTATTTCGTGTTTAAGATTCTACTCGATTGTTTTTATCAATTCCAAATAGTACTTGATGATTTCCTCGTATAGTGAAATATTTAATGAGTTCCAACTGGTGGTCTTCGCGCAAATAGAGAGGGCTTAGGTGCTCATCGAGCAATTTGCTATGTGTGGTAGGCATGACTTAACCATATGTGACTAGCTCTTGCAACTGATCTAATATATAATAGATCTAACAGTAATTTTTTATCCTACCTCACTCAAGAGGGACGTGAGGGGGAACACTCATTTTCCCACATATCATCTCTCTGTTGGCTCTCCTCTTCTAGTTGTCCTCTCTACTGTTTGGTTTGTAGCCACAACAGTTTAATATACTCTTAAATACTCATTCTTGCAATCTTGAAAAGTTTATTGAAAATGAGCTTATTTTTTTAAATAAAAGTTTAATATGATAAAAAGAATTTTACTCTTGGCATATAGTTGGAAATGCTCTACAAGTGGTTTATGATTCTTTGTGAAAACCTTTGAAGCAATGTACAACATTATAACCAATCTCTCATCTGAAATCCAATTCTTGGCATGCTTCCAGAAAAATCGGAACTATTGGCAGTCATTCTGCGGTACTTCCGCCTTCTGAAACTATCGACAGTGCAACTGCGGTACTTCCATATTTTTTTTTCTGAAAATGGCTGATTTGATTCAAAATTTGTTGGTATCCAATTCCCTCAGCCATTATCTTTGCTCCTCAAAGTCAAGTTGATCTCTCTTATCCTTGCTAACTACCATCATATAATCTCTTAACTCCATATACCATTTTGCTCTTAATTTGATTCTTTTTCATAAATATGGCATTCAGTCCAAGAGTGGTAGATTGTTGATCATCTTGATCTCGACTTGAGTTTTATTCTTGTCTTTACAAGTGATATTATTTTTTTCCTTCAAATGGTATCTCTCAAATGATATCATCTTTCTCTTCTCTCACGAGATATTTCAAGTGATAACCTCCTACAAGTGGTATCAAGTCTTTACAATTGGATTTAATTACACTTGATATTTTCAAGCTCATAAGTGGTATCAAGTCTACAATTTGAATTAATTACACTTGGTATCATTTATTTTTTACAATTAGTATCATTTATAATTACAAGTGGTATTTCTCACAAATGGTATCTAGTGTCATCATAAGTGGTATAAAATGTCAAAGTGGTATATGCTTCCCATGGTGAAGACCAAAACAATCACAAAAGTTTAAATAGTACCAAATATGGACAAGTGGTTTACAAGTGACATCTTTGAGTGTGCTCATAATCTGAAATGATTACACTTATGACATTTAATCCCCTATTGCTAATGTATACTGATAATTTTTATCAGATGTATTGGATTTTTGTAAGTCGGTTTTTCAACTAGCTTTGGAAGACCCAATTGGAATGCAAAATCTTGAAAGTGATTCAAATGCTACAAGTGGTATTAAATACCAAAAAGGGGGAAAACGTCAAAAGTTTTCAAGAAGCTCTGATGAGTAAGACTATTTGAATATGTTTCAAATATCTTTTCGCTTAGTTCCCTCAAATTCCCTCTTGGTCATATGCATTTATCTTCATTCTTCTTATGACCTCATTAAGTTGAATTAATTGTTATCAAGCTACATGTATTGAAAAAGTTTGTAACACCCCGCCCATCCTCTGGGTCCGGAATGCTACCACCATTGCATACTTTTACCATTTCATCATCTACTAGAAATTTTAAGCCAACACTAATTTATTTATGTTGCAGCGATAAGATACATCATAGCATTTTTTAACAACTACTCTAGCATACCAGTAGAGTCTAAAATATACTGACAAAAGGTGGTACAAAGAGTGCTGCTGGTTTGTGAAATTTTTCGTGTGCTACTCCCGCCCATGCAAGATGTCCTCAACAGTCACCTAAAAAAACAACAACAAAGCAAGAGTGAGTCCAAAGACTCAGCAAGTACAAAGCAAAACAACAAATAACTGGTTCACGTATCAATCCATAACCATCACATATTCAACAACCACTTATTTCTATTTAAACTCTCTAGCTTCTCACCAACCACTCAATATGCATTAGCACATGTTCCCTGTCATAATGCAATTACGTATGCACATGCACTTCTCTTTTATCTCTTTAGCCTATACTGGTATAGCAGAGCGAGCACTCGTCATTGCTCACCCAGGCCCGCTCTGTTTCCATACGGGGACACAAGCTCATCCTTTCTCATACAGGGACCGCAGTAGCCTGTCATTTTCATATGGGGACGTCATTCTCTACTCCTGTGGAGTGTCCACACAAAGTGGACCAATGATACCACAACACTATCTCTTTTAATGACATGCATGCAATGCAAGTTCTCCATTTATGCATATCAACATGTCATGTCTCAACAGTGCTCATTCATCATTTCTCATCATGCATCCAAAAATAGTTAACTTACCATAACATGGTAAGTAATGCACCATCATCATCTTACAGCAAATACTACCCAAATTTACCGCTTTACCATGCACTTGCCTAGTTAGTCTCGGCGACGATGCGTGGACGGCTCTGACCCAGGACTTCCACCTATACAATGTCAACCCGACTCAATACATCACATTGAAACCAGTGTTTAAGCGAGCAGCAACGACTCTATATCCCGACTCTGGCATAAAATGCCAAGGGTTAAGGACCCATCGCGCAAGTACCAAATCCCCATTTTTTTTCTTTTCCTTTTCTCCTCTTTTCTTTTCTTTCTTCCTCTTTTTTCTCCGTTCCTTTTCTTCTCTCTTCTCTTTTTCCCCTTTTCTTTCTTTTTTCCCCTCTCCTTCATTGGTTCAGCCGAACGGCCCTCGACATCTCTCCTCTTCCTCATTTTCTCGGTCGAACGGCCTGGCGACTCTCAGGTGATGCGGTGGCGCACGGCCGAGCTCAGGCATCACCGACCCAGAGCTCGCTTTTGACGGCTCCTCCGCTACCTTCCAACCTTCCCCTCTCTCCTGCCCTCTCCCATCTTTAGATCCAGCCAGCCAGGGCCAAATCTGACCACCTGCCTCTCAGTCTTCCCTCAGATTCAGCCAACCAGGACCGGATCCGCGGTCTCCCCCGTGCGCACATGACGGCGAGGCGTTGTGCGCTGCTGCTCGGTCGGCATGGCCTTCGACCGCTGCCCTCGACTTGCTTCTGGTGGAGCCCCTAACGCCGGATCTGTTGGCACAACCACCTTTCCCCAGCGCCGCCCCTAGCCTGGCTGCAAACGCCATGGCTTGGCCTCCCCCGACTTGCCGGCTGTTGGCCAGCCGTCTGTGCCTAGAACCGACCACAGCCCCAACACCGCTCCCCCCCTGGGTTCAAGCTCGCCAGCCATTGTGTGCAGCTGACTGGCCAACTCCTCTACTACGAGGACAGTTTGCTACTCTTCCTCCGAGAAATTTCGATATTTGACACTGAATACGTGCGCCTCTCAACTTTTAACCCCCAATTCGCACGCCTTTGGAAATTTAACCCTGTCACTGCGAATTCTTTTGATTCAAGGGATTCTCCTCATTTTCTCTCCTTTTATATTTTGACACTTGTCACTGCGAAAATGAAGAGAATCCCTTGAATCAAAAGAATTCGCAGTGACAGGGTTAAATTTTTAAAGGCGTGCGAATTGGGGGTTAAAAGTTGAGAGGCGCACGTATTCAGTGTCAAATATCGAAATTTCTCCTCTTCCTCCATACTCTTATGGTTTCGATTTTTCTTTCTATTTTTGTTTGCTTTACTCTTCAATATGTACGGTTGGGGAAGGCAAACCTTACTTGGCTCTGGTTGGATGGGGATGAGAAGGCGCTGATGATGGTCGTGCGACAGCGCTCTCCACGTGTTTTCGTTGGCCCTTCTTGCCTCTTTCTTGTCCTGATCCGGTTCGGTGTGGTTCCGGTGGTCATAGACGGCATGCGGTTGCTGTGGAAGCTGTCCACATGCCGTTGGGCTTCCCCAACTCCCCAAGCTCCTATTCTCTGCTTCTCTCTCCCTTACTTCCTCTTTGTGTTGCTCCAGTTAGTTTAGCCATGCTTGGCTTTGGGGCTCACTCTCTGATGAGGGCATCCCTAACACTTATACATCTTCTCCTATTGGTGGTCATGCACATATTGATGAGGACATCCCTATTACATATACATCTTCCACTCCAAGCATGCATGAGAATAACCAAGAACCAGAGGGTCCAATGACGAGGGCAAGAGCCAAGCGTTTAAACAAACAGGTGCTTTTATTTCTTAAGGAGTTTCCTTTAATTGATGATGAACTTGGAATACTACCTCATGCTAGTATTTCATGTATTCTTAGGTATGACTCATGTGAGGACTTGGGAGAGAAAAAGGGAGGAGCTTAAGATTTAAACTACAAGCTTTGGATAAGATTTTCAAGCCAAATTTGGACTTCCCACGTGCTCAACCCAATTCAAACTCGTATTCAACTCAGGATTCAATTCGGATTCGGTTCGGGACAGCCTGACAGGCAGTTACTAAAAATATCATAACTTTCATAAACGGAGTCCGATTCAGGTATTCTTGTACTCATTGGAAAGATAATTTCAAGGGCTACGCAATGGATCTAGTCCCACCTTCAAATTCATCACGGATACAAATTTATGACCGAAACAATATGACGGGTGAAAAATATAGTTTCCTTTTTGTGAGAGTTCGTATCCAAAACCATATAGGGTTGAGTTGTACTTGGTTTGGGGACCATATGGACGTCCCAAAGGGCTATATAAGCCTTGTATTGGCAGACTTTATGGGGAGACCAATTTTATGCATAAGATTGAAACATAGCTATTGCTTGTTCTTTCAACACCAGAGTTCATGTGAGGACTTTGAGAGATAACTAGGTGATCCATTGTTCATTCTGTAATTCAAGGTCAAGCCGTCGTTCCATTGGGAATTGGGGACTTGGCGTTCGTCGTTTGTGGTCTCGCGACGAACAATTTTCCGGTGTGTTTTGGGCGTATTCCGAAGAGTTGAGGGTTCGTGCATTGGCGCGAGTGTTCAACTAGCGACATCATCTACTTTGCATCAACTTTCCACGGTTCCTCACTGAGAAGATCGGGACCCTCCCCGTATCACTCTCGATTGGCCTGCTCTCGGTTGAGGAAGGAAAAGAAAAGGGATGAGAAATGGGAAGGCTTGTGAGGCTTGGTTTGCTTTCTCTGGATGAGTTCTTGGCTGAGGGAGGAAAAATGTGTACTGTGCACATTGGTGGCTGATGGCTTAAGAAGGGCTTCGGTTGGCTTCTCCCTCTACTACCCTGTGCAATGACCAGATTACCCTTCACTCATCACCTCACTCCCTCTTAAGTCTGAGGACTTTAAGGACCTTTTGGTCCATGGGGTCTCTGTACTATTGGCTTTTCTTCTGTGGCAGGTAAGATGGTAAAAGTGGGCGTTGGCTAAATTTTCTGCCGAATGACGAAGCCCACAATAGCGAGAGGCGCCGATCAGCCCCGAATAGTCTAGAAACCTCTGTGAGTGCTACTTTATTTGTCTTTCTAAAAGCCAATGGGTCTGACGGCAAAACTCTACTTTCTTTCCTTTGTTCTCCATTGGATTGTTTCATTTTTCACTTTTCTTCCCTTTGCATTTTAGTGGTATTACAAAGTCTCCTCTTTAGCTTATCAAGTTTTATTGCTTTTTGGTGATTAATGCCAAAAGGGGGAGAATAATGCATAATAGCTTTGGATAATGGGAATAATGTATTTAAAGTTAAATCTTGCCAAAAGGGGGAGAATTATACTATATGGTGGAAAATGCCCAAAAAGGGGCAATTGCAAAAATGCCTAAAGAGGGAAAATGGGAGAATAGCATTGCTAAATTTAATGTTAAACTTGAACAATGCCAAAAAGGGGGAGTTAAAAATAATGCCAAAAAGGAAAGTAATTTCACCAATAGTCTTTTATTTGCTATCAATTGGTAATGTTCATCCAAATGCTATTGTTGCTAATGGATTTGTCATTCATCACTAAAAAGGGGAGAGACTAATTGTCAGACTAACTTATTTATTGATTATCATATTACCTAGTCTCATTTGGATGGAAAAGTAAAAAACATAAAAGGTATGTATTCTATATCACATTTTTATTTCTTATTGCATTCCTCGGATCTAAAATATTATTGAACTTCACCAAATAGTCAAACATAAATTTGTGTATACATATGTCTATTACACATTCTTATATGCACACATTTAGGGGAGTTCACTCTATGTTTTGTGATTTCATTAGTATCAAGTCAAGGGAAAACCCATCATGTGTTGATAGAGTTCAAGTGACAAGGACCCAGACTTGAAGTGAAGGTATGAGTCATCATGCTTCAAGAAGATGCTGAGGCAAAGGTTTGACTTGCTAGGACTAAGGATGTGTTCGTAGTCTTTTACCAATCTTGGAGTTTGGTTGGAAGACCAGATTGCTAGTATAGGTTACCGTACTATTAAGAGGGGTCTTGTCTAGTAGCTTGAGCCTCATCATGTGTTGATAGCTCAACCCCACTTGCACTAGCTCTTTTTGGCATGATGCTTGTATTTGCGAATGTGTTTTGCAAATTGTTGAAGCTCATGTGTTGAATCTTTATAACATGGGATTATACATTACGAATGTGTTTTGCAAGTGTTTGATGTCCATGTTTTCATTCTTTGTAGTATGAGGTTTATATTTGGAAATGTGTTTTGCAAATAGTTGAAGCTTATATATAATCGTTGTGACATCATTATAAAATGTGCAAATGTGTTTTGTAACTTATTGGGAATCATGTTTGGTCCTTGTGTGCAAGATATTGTTATTTGCAAATATGTTTTGCCAAATCTGTTGAAGTATCTGCACTTCTTAGGAAAATTGGAACTACCGCAGTGTAGTCTGTGGTACTACCGTTGACCGGAACTACCAACATTGTAATCATGAAACTACTGCGTGCGTTGGTGGTCGAAGACCTTCGTGGTCGAGAGCCAACTTGGTCAAACCAATGTGGTCGGAGACCTGTGTGGTCGAAGATTTGTGTGATCGAAACTAGCGTGGTCGGAATCGACGTGGTCAAGATCTGTTTGATCAAAATCAATGTGGTCGGAATAGATGTGGTCGAAGATCTGTGTGATCAAAACCAGCGTGATTGAACCGATGTGGTCGAAGCTCTATGTGATCGAAACCAGCGTAGTCAAACCGACGTGGTCGAAATCGACGTGGTTGAGATCTATATGATCGAAACCAGCGTGGTCAAACCGATGTGATCGAGACCTATGTGGTCAAAACCAACATGGTCAAACTGACGCGATAAATACAACGTGGTCAAAGATTGATGGAGTAGCCAGAGATTTGTATGATCAAAGACTGACATGGTTGAAAATCAACATGGTCGAGACTTGAGTTGCTGAAACCAATGTAGTCAGAGACTAGCTAGTTGGAAACCTGTGTGGTCGATCCGGACAACATGGTTGGAGACCAGCGTGGTTGAGATCAGCGTAGTCGGAGACCTGTGTGGTCGGACTGGACATCGTAGTCCGAGACCTGTGTGGTTGAACCGTACAACGTGGTCAGAGACTTGAGTGGTCGAACCACCCGATATGGTCAGGGACCAGTGGTCGATGATCGGTACTTTCGACCAGCTTTGTGTGAGCGATACTCCTGATTTGTGGAACGAACACTCTGTGTGAGCGGTACTTTCAATTTGCGAAACGTTCGGCTTGTGTAGCGGTATATTTTTTTTACAGAGTCACCTGCGTCGTGGTCTTCTCTCCACGAGAGTGGTAGTTTTGCATGTGGGAGCGGTACTTCCGATGATCGGAACTAGTAGAAATTGTACAGTGGAACTACCGGATTCGACTGGTCCTTTGCTTCTAGCGGTTAGTTTTTTTTACCATTGTGTGGGGAACGGAAGTATCATAGTTTTGCAGCCGGTATTTCTGATAATCCTATTTTTTTGGTCCTTTGCTTCCAACGACTAGTTTTCATGGTGTGGGTATATATACCACCTTGTGGCGGGTTGGAGAAGGTGTTGCCGCACTCCATTTTACTCTGTTGAGCTAGTGTGAGGTCCTCCTCTCAATTGTGCATGTGTTGCACCTTGTGAGCAAGGAGGAAGGTTCTAGATTGCATGTGTTGCATCTAGAGGTGGATTCAGTATCCACTCGAGTTTGTGCATTCGTTGCACGTGGTGAGTGTCAAGCGCGGGTTTGACTTATTACTCTCAGAGTTTGCCAACTCCTAGACGGTGTTGGATGCATCATGCACGGTGATCTTCTGAAGGAAGGTTGTGAGAAGACCCTGCAAAGTGTGAAGATTGGAGCTCATATACCTGGAGGGGGAAAGAGCTACCACTAGTGGATTGAGGTATTTCGGCTTAATTCATGGAGCCAGTCCAATTCGTTTGGGCTAACCTCAACGTGGACTAGCGGAGACCGGCAAGTCTCCGAACACCATGGTAAAAAGATATCATGTCAATTGTGGTTTGTTTTCTTGTGCTCAATCTACATTCAAGCAATTTATATTTATGGAATTGAATTGATTGCTTGTCATCCTAAGATGGCAAACCTTGACATAGCTCTAGGATGTTGGTGACTTGGTGTACTTAGGTGATCATAAGTGATTTAGGCTTCATTTGTGCTAAATCAATTTGATTTAAGCTTCCGTATTGTATACTTAGTTTAGACAAAAAAAGGTCTTTAATTGATAATAATTGGAAGAGAATTTTTAGACCGCCTATTGATGAGGCGATGGGGTCCCGATCTTCCGATAGAATGAAAACTATCGATTTTGGTGGAAGTGACTGTTGTGATCCGACTACAACCGTACGACGTCGCTTGCGCCTTAGCAATCGCTGAACCACACCCAAGTCGTTATCAACCGTGCCAAGAACGCGGTTGACCTGACCACGAAGGTCTATTCTTGCATGCAACCGAAGAACACGCAAGAACAAGATAACAAGCAATCCGAAATTGCAAATATATAAATTGAGATAAAAAAAGATGGGATTCTGCAGGGGTTCTTTATGGTTGATCTAGTCGACACAAGCGAAGAACAAAAGTTTTCAGCATGGAAAAACTAATCAAACGAAATCCCAGTCCTAGCATAGGGGGACGGCGGTTCTTATATAGGGAGACGACCAGGGTTGGCGGCCAAGGCGCACACCCCTAGGGTTACAAGGCCCATGGGCCCAAGTGGAGGTGGCGCAGCACCGTTTTGACTCAAACTCAGAAACCAACGTGGACTCTTTTGATGATTGTGGCCGCCTCAGAAATAATTTGAAGATGGGGTTGGATCTATTAGAAAGTACACTTGATAAACTTTCCATGAAGTACTCACCCATCCAAAACGGATTCTGGATACAAATTCTATGCATGTTGAAAGTCGGTCGTGTCAGGCTAAATCAGCGTAAGATTGTTTTTGTGATTGCAACGCGACCAAAAGGTTTCTGAAGCTGGGGCCTTACCCATTGGATGGTTCTTGGAATAAGTTTTCCAACAAGCACAAGAACACCTAAATCGGACTCCGTTTGTGAAAGTTATGGCCATTTTATTACAGGCCTGTCTGGCTGTCCCGACCCAAATCCGAATTGAGTTCTGAGTTGATTCCGAGTTTGATTTTGGTTGGGCTTGAGGAAATTCCGAATTGGGCTTGTAAACCTCATCGAAAACATGGGCTTTAAGTTCTTGGACCTTAAAGCCTTTTGCCCTCCCACTGTATGTGATACAGGGAGGGGTCCCGATCTTCTCAGTGAGGAACCGTGGATAGTTGATGCGAAGTAGACGATGTTGCTAGTTGAACGCTCGCGCGAATGCATGAACCCTCAACTCTTCGGAATACGCCCAAAACACACCGGATAATTGTTCGTCGTGAGACCACAAACGACGAACGTCAAGTCCCCAATTCCCAATGGAACGACGACTTGACCTTGAATTGCAGAACAAACAATAGATCGCCTAGTTCTCTCTCAAAGTTCTCGCATGAACTCTGGTGTTGAAAGAACAAGCAATAGCTATTTCCTTTTTAGTTCGTATTGGAGTTTGTTTCGGCCTTAGGCCAAGTTGTGCATGAGTTTTAGTCAAGGCCGTGCATTGTGCACCAATATAAGGCTAGGGCCTTAGCCCCATTGTAACTTAGGCTATGATATGATAAGTTTTTAGACTCATGAAATAAAGAAGAAAATCACCATGATAGTTGGTGGCGGCCAGATTGCGTGATTGCAAGGTTTTCTCGTTTGGAGTTTGCTGAGTTGGTGCAAGGCAAGAATAGAAGATTCTTGAGATTGCCCATCGAATCTACAAGGTTCATCTCTTCTAATTCGTGTCTTCTTGCTGAATTCACGGTTTGGGGAGTACGGCGGATTGCTTCTAGTGTGCGCCTTGCATACAAGTGCAAATTGCCCTTAAAATATTCTCATTTAAAATATGTTGAAGCTGAAGAAATGAATTCACCTTTAGTTCAATCTTGATATTGGGCGCTATGGTCGTGTATGTTTGTGGCGTGTCACATCACCTATTCACCCCTTTAATCCGCCTCCTCGATCTTGCACTCATCTAGTGCCACCAACAAAGCTCGGGTAAGCCTCACCCTTCACTCCTCGTCGCAGCGAGCGCCCTGTGTTGAATGGCACAATAGTCCCCTTGTAAGGCACGCTTAGGAGACGATCGCCCGTAGGCTCGATGTACTGGACGAGGAGCAATCCATGATCGACGAGGCACTTAACTGCTACATGGCTTTGTTCACTGGCCTGTTGCCATAGGTAGCCATCCAAGCCCTCTCTTCTTTGTTCAACTTAAATTGGGCAAGCGATGTTGGGAATAGTCCTACATTGCTTGTGGAAAAGGAAAAAGCACAACTTAAAATTGTGAGGGAGCCTCCACCCATTGGACTAGTTTTTTTGGGGGAGAAGGCCTAATACCACTTATAAGGTTGTTACTTGAGGGGCTTGCTTGTGGGCAGCCCATGGGCTTAGGTGATAGGGGGGTGCTCGATCTTCATAATGTAGGATCAAGGATAACATGGATCCATGCAACCTAACGAACCGATGACGCCAACCACTATTAGAACAGCAACCTGCGATAAAAGAATTCGCCCAATTGCAGGCTCGTGATCCCGTCTACCCGACCACACAAGTAGACGTGTCACCGCTCTTGCGATTCACAAGGAAGCATAAGAACAACGGAGGTATTAGCCCAATTACCAAAAGGCAGCGTCATAGCATCAACCTGAGAATAAGCAATATTGGCTATCTTGAAAATAATTGTGGTCCCCTCTCAATAGGTGGCGTATACAAGTTTATATAACCCTTGGGAGTCCGCAAGGTTTCCTACACAGGTTCAACACAATTTCCAATTTCCAAGTTGTTTTAGACTCAAACTCTCACAAATGGAAACAAAAGTATAATACAGATAAAAATCCATGATGTTTCTAATGATGAAACTCCTTCCATTGCATAGTCCTTGAAATCAACTTTCCAACGAGCCTGAGAACGCCTCAATCGGACATCGTATGTGAAAGTTATTGCCTTTATATGCAAGGTATACGATCAGAATATACAAAATACTATCAGAGATACGGTCTTGTAATTGGTCCTGATGGTACTTCGACTTATATTTCTGGATCAATAGCCGATTGAGATGAAGGTTTCATAGGGATGTCCTCATCATTCTCCTCTTCTTGAAAAGGAGTCATCCTCGACTCTGATTCTTTCGGTCCAAAAAATTGTGACAAATTAGTAACATTGAATGTAGAACTCACATCATAATCATCTCCTAGAAGTTAAATTTTGTATGCATTATCATTGATCTTCTCATATACTTTGAGTGGACCATCTCCTTGAGGCATAAGCTTGGACTTGCACTTGTCTGGAAAACGCTCTTTGCATAGATGCACTCAAACTAAATCTCCTAGTTCAAATAGCTTCTTCTTTCTTAACATGTTCACCTTCACGGCATAGTAACGTGTCTTCTTTTCTATTTCTTATTTACTCTTGGTATGGATCTTCCTCACGCATTTAGCACGTTTTGATGCCTCCACATTGACATGTTCATGTAGTAGTAGTGGCAGCAAATCAAGTGGCATGATTGGTTTAAAACCATACACCACCTCGAATAGGCACAATTGATTAGTAGAATGTACTGCCCTGTTGTAAGTAAACTCCACATGCGGCAAACAATCTTCCCACTCTTTGAGATTCTTCTTGATCATCGTTTGTAATAGCATTGAAAGTCTTCTATTCACCATCTCTGTTTGTCTATCCGTTTGTGGGTGACAAGTTGTCGAAAATAACAACTGTCTTAAGCTTAGCTCACATAGTCATCCAAAAATTGCTCATGAATTTGACATCACGATCTGAAACAATTATCCTAGGCATGTTACGCAGTCTTACAATTTCCCTTTCGACATCATGTCTCATTTTAGGCCAATAAAAGTGATCGCTCAACATCATAAAGGTTTTTTCTCTCCCAAAGTGTCCCATCAATCTGCAGCATGAGATTCCTGCAATAAAAGCAAACGCACAGACGAATCTGGAACACATAACTTGTTAACACAAAATAAGAATCCATTATGGACATGGAACTTGTCCCATCCTTTATCATCTTTGCATTTATAATATAGTTCCAAAAATTCATGGTTAGAATTGTATAATCTATCATGCTCTATAATCCAGGTACCTTTAGTTCTAATTGAGTTAAAAGCGCATTCTTTCTAGATAAAGCATCAGCTATCACATTCTCTTTTCCTTTCTTGTACTTAACAACATAGGGGAATGTTTCAATGAATTCTACCCATTTAACATGTCTACGGTTCAGTTTAGCTTGGCTTTTCAAATATTTCAAAGCTTCATGAACAGAGTGAATAACCAATTCTTTAGTCCAAAGATAATGTTGCCAAGTTTCAAGCACACGCACTAAAGTATACAATTCTTTATCATACACAGGATAGTTCAATTGAGCACCTTCAAGTTTCTCACTAAAGTAGGCTACTGGTTTTCCTTCTTACATCAAAACACCACCAATCTCTATTCCACTAGCATCACATTCAATTTCAAAAGTCTTAGTGAAATCAGGCAAAGCAAGCAATGCTGCTTCAATTAATCGTTTCGTTAGTTCTTGAAAAGCTTTTGCCTATGATGTACCCCATTTAAATACAACGCCTTTTTAGTCAACTCATTTAATGGGGCGGCAATGGTGCTGAAATCTCTAACTAAACGACGATAAAAACTAGCAAGACCATGGAAGCTTCTAATCTAACTAACATTCACTGGTGTAGGCCAATCCTTAATTGCTTCAGTTTTAGTTTCATCTATGATGAGGATATCATTAGCAAACACACTACATCATCTACTTCAAGTGTTGAGCCCATTGGACCAATGACAAGAGTTAGAGCAAAACAAATGCAACAAGAGGTGAATCTTTTCCTTAGTAATTACTCTTGTACTCATGAGAATTTGTTGGTACCTAATGCTTCTATTTTATGTGTTCTTAGATTTGAGGAAAAGTTAACGAATGAAAAAGAAGCTTTAGAGACACAGGAAGCATAGCCACAGAAGATCGTGTGGCCACAGAAGATCATTATGAATATAATGTAAGCGTATATGTCATCAAAGCTACAAGAGATCGCATGATCATAGAAGATCAACATGAAGCGACGTAAGCGCATATGTCAACATTGCCACAAAGGATCGCGTAGCCACAGAAGATCAATGCAAGATGACGTCATCGCATATGTCACAAGTACTGTAGCAACACTGTAGCAACCGACTAATAACCCTATAAATAGGGGGGTACCCCCTCCATGTAAGACATAACTTGTTGGCTGAGTTTTTGTTTTGTAGAACACTTGTTCCTCTTTGTATGTGAGCTGGGTGTTATTTCTGAGTTGCTACTCCGTTGTTCTTGCGATTCCTTGGGATTGCCTGAACGTGTCTGCTCCACGATAGCTGATGAGGACATCCTTTCCATGCATACAACCATGCCGGCTCCACATCAAATTGAAACTATGATACAAGGACCAATGACTAGAGCGCGATCACGTCAACTTAACCATCAGGTGAATGAGTTCCTAAGTTTGCATACAAATGTTTCAAAGAATGGAATACTACTTAATTCTTGTGATGATTTAATTTTCCTTTGGAACCATGGCGAAGAACCACGTGAGCTCAAGTATAGAAGTGGAACCGTCAAGCGCAAACCAAGTCCTGTTCGCGAGTTCGACTCGGATTCGGCCTTCCCAATAGCGTCTACTTCAAACGGCCATAACGTTTGATCCAGAAGGTTTCTCGGGGCCCGTGAGCACTCGTTGGAAAGCTCTTGAAGTATACTTTCAGATGGATCTGGTCTCACCTCCAAATTCCATCCGAGCCGATCAGAAACTGCAAAACAAGTCACGTCACTTTTCCAGTCCGAGTCAAAGTGGGCATTGGGCCTTGTAATCGAGTCCTGTTCGGCTTCCATGTGTTTTGGCCGACCCTCCACCTTCCGTGTCCCTTAAATAGGCAGCCGCACCCTCTTCTAGGGTTTGGATTTTGATAGACTAAGTTAGCTTTTGCTACTTTGCCTTGTACTCGCGCGTGTCGGCTAGACCACCCGGATACTTGTCTTCGGAACCCCACCGTTCTTCTGTTTTCGATTGAATCCTACATCATTTATTTGCAATTGAGTTGCTGTTCATCTTGTTCTTGCCTGTTCTTCGATTGCTTGCAGGAACAAGTACCCTCGTGGTTAGGTTGATCGTGCGCCGACAAGGTCACAAACAACCTCTGGAGTTGGTGTATCGATCGCTAAGGCGCAACGTCCTTAGATGGTTGTAGTCGGGTCGTCAACGTCTTCTCCTTCCCCAATCAAATCTACCACTCTCATCGAAAGATCGGGTCCGCTAGTGCTATCAATAGCGAGTGGACGAAGGCTGTAGCGTGTGGTTGAGTAATTTGAGTGCTTCAGGTTGCTGTATAGAGACAGTAGTTGGCCGCATCAATTACTAGGTTGCACGGGCTAGTTATCCATAATCCTACGACGTGGAGATCGGGCCACCCCATCTCCCCGCATCAATCTACCTCAATGCCTTGTCCGGAAACAACTTAGCCTAAGAACACAACTTTTCTGGTACAAAAAGTGCACTTGTCAAGATTGGCATACGATTTCTCACTTCTAAGCACTTGTCTAATATGATCTGATCAATGTGTTCATCCATCGTTTTGGATCAATATATCATCAAAGTATACACAACAAATTTGCTAATGAATGCTCTTAAAACATGATTCATCAATCGTATGAATGTCTTAGGTGCATTAGTTAAACCAAAAGGCATTACTAACTACTCACACAATCCAAATTTTGTTTTAAAAGCAGTCTTCCATTCATCACCAAGTTTCATCCTAATCTAATGGTAGCCACCTTTCAAGTCAATTTTAGTGAAAATAGTTGCACCACTAAATTCATCTACCATATCATCTAATATAGGAATAGGATGACGATATCTAACAGTGATATTGTTTATGGCACGACAATCAACACATATTCTTCATGTGCCATCTTTCTTAGGAACAAGAATTACAATGACAGCGCAAGGACTAAGACTTTCTTGTACATATCCTTTCTCAAGTAGCTCTTGCACTTGGCACTGAATTTCTTTGGTTTCCTCTAAATTGGTACTGTATGGTGGACGGTTTGGAAGTGATGCGCTGGGAATTAGATCAATTTGATGCAAATGAGGACGTCCCGGTTGGACTGATTACACGAGTCAAGCTTTTAAATAAAGAGGTGAATTTACTCCTTACTGCACAAGTTAATATTATTGATGAGAGCTTTACACTGCCTAAGTCTAGTGTGCTAATTGCTCTCACGCTTGAATCAAAAGAAAACGTAGATGAACGTGTGGCTATCCAGAATTGTTTGATGCTACAAGTGGTGAACCAAAGGGAGATGAGGGAGGAAGGGGCGCCACAAACATGAGAGGAAGCAAACCCAAGTCATGCGGCCAACCCATCTATAGAAATGTCCATGTTTATACTTTTAGAAAGGCGTGTTTGCCATTTGATGAGGCAATAGGGTCCCGATCTTCCGATAGGATGATAACTTCGATTTTGGTGGAGGTGACTCTTGCGATCTGACTACAACCGTACGACGTTGCTTGCGCCTTAGCAATCGCTGAACTGCACTCCAAGTCTTTATCAACCGTGCTAAGAACGCGGTTAACCTAACCACAAAGATCTTGATGAGAACATGTACTCTATGAATACAACCATATTTGCTATGCTTGTTGTTCCAAGTACAAGAACTCCTACGCATCATTTAAATTATCAGGTGAGTTCGTTTCAAACAGGTTTCACTTTGTTTGACAAAGAACTTATGATATTACATAATGAGAGTTTGTTGCGTCTATTGTTATATACTGAGATTTATGATCAATATCATGCAATACGTAAGGCTGCACATTTGTTAAAACTGAGGACGGTTTTCTATCAAGAAGGGGAGGATGACGTGACCATGCCACAAACGCATACGACCATAGCACCCAATATCAAGATTGAACAAAAGGTAAATTCGTTTCTATCTATTCCTACTAATGTTATTCATGAGAATGGAGTACTACCTCATGTCACTACTTTGTACATTCTTAGATTTGACAAATGGAAGACTTTTGAACAGAGGGGAAGGAGGCCGGGGACAAATCAATGGAGGAAAACAAGGAAGAATAAAGCTAAGGAGAAGCCATGCAGTGGGAGAGCAAAAGGGGAGAGGTCCAAGAACTTAAAGCCCATGTTTTGGATGAGGTTTCCAAGCTCAATTCGGAATTTTCTCAAGCCCAACCGAAATCAAACTCGGAATCAACTCAGAACTCAATTCGGATTCGGTTCGGGACAGCCAACAGGCCCGTAATAAAACGGCCATAACATTCACAAACGGAGTCCGATTTAGGTGTTCTTATGCTTGTTGGAAAGCTTATTCTAAGGCCCATCCAATGGAAGAGGTCTCAGCTTCAGAAACCTTTTGGTCGCCCTTGCTAGATAAATTTGCTATTGCTCAATTGAGATATGATTATATAGATGAACTCTGCTTGATTCCAAAAGTCATAGCTTTGCCCATATGTGCCACCACTGCAAGTTTAAAACTTCAGAGATTTGAATTGCATAAATGCTTCACTTACATTTGCAAAATTAGTTGCAATAATTGCTGTGTGAGAAATTTTGATTTGCTCATTAACATATATGATTACTCTTGGGTTAATAATACAATGAGCTTTTATGATCACTGCTGTTTTATAACATTAATTGTGGAACAACGAAGAACTACTAAAACGGATGACATATACATATACCATGCATACACCTTGGCTTCTTTGTTACCCTATTTTCAGCTTATCAAAAGCCGAGGACGGCTTTATTTGCAAGAAGGGGAGGATGATAAGAACATGTACTCTATGGATACAACCATATTTGCTATGCTTGTTGTTCCAATTACAAGAACTCCTACGCATCACTTAAATTATCACTTAAACATGTACGACATCGCTTGCGCCTTAGCAATTGCTGAATTGCACTCCAAGTCGTTATCAACCGTGCCAAGAACGCAGTTAACCTGACCACAAAGGTCTATTTCTACATGCAACCGAAGAACACGCAAGAACACGATAACAAGCAATCTGAAATTGCAAATATTTATATTGAGTTCAAAAGGTGGAATACCGCAGAGGTTCTTTACAGGTGGTGGTCGTCTGACACAACTGAAGAACAAGAGTTTTCACAATGGAAAAACTAAGCAAACGAAATCTAAGGAAACTAGAATGGGGCAGCCTCCTTAAATAGGGGAGGGAAAGCCGTACAAAACTAAGAAATAAGGGGTGATACTATTCACGATACTGTGCACATGAATAGTATGGCCGTGAACAGTACGGGCCTAGAGAGGGGGCGTATTTTCCTTGGGCCCAAGCATTACAAGGCCCAATTTGGCCCAACAGGTGACACAACACCTTCTTTTGTTGATTACGGTGTGCACAGAAGGCATGTGGAGGTGAGGCTTGATCCATTGTGATACAGGGTCGCCTGATCTTCTCGACATAGGATCAAGATACTCACGTGGATTTGAAAAACAATAGTGATCCCCCGATGCCAATATAAGGGTTAGCACTCTATAATTCACCCAACCACACGTGTTGAACTTCATGACCGCAAGATGAAGTTCTATCGCGCTCATAATTCTCAGCGGAAAGGTTGAACGATTTGGATTTCGATGAACTCCCAATTCTTCCTCAAGTTGGTTCGGCCAATAGAAAGAACAAGTTGGTTCGAAATAACCCGAACTAGCTTTCTATCTTTACCATCCACACCTCTAATTGCATGCATTGTTGGCTTGTTTGCATTACGCAAAGGAGGAATCACATAAGCATCCGCACATGCTTAGCACTTTTAAGTCAAATACATTATTTCACTGGAAAGAAGTATTGAGCCGCATTAAATATTGTTAGGTGAATTTGTTTCTTAATGAATTTCCTTCTATTCGTGGGAACGATATACTACCTTATGCCAAATTCTTGTTTATTATTAGGTTTCAATATTGTGATGATTCCGGGGCCAAAGTAATGGAGAAGCACAAGGAGGGTAATCATATTTGCTACCAAAAACAAAAAGGTCAAATCCCGTGGGAATGCAAAGGACTCGCTAAGCAGCCCATGCAGCTGATCAAGGAGGAAAGAAGCCTATGCAGTGGGAGAGCAAAAAGGGAGGAGTCCAAGGACTTAAACTACAAGTTTTGGATAAGATTTTCAAGCCAAATTCGGACTTCCCACGTGCTCAACCCAATTCAAACTCGGATTCAACTCAGAATTCAATTCGGATTCGGTTCGGGACAGCCTGACAGGTAGTTACTAAAAAGGTCATAACTTTCACAAGCGGAGTCCAATTCAGGTGTTATTGTACTCGTTGGAAAGATAATTTCAAGGGCTACGCAATGGATCTGGTCCCACCTTCAAATTCATCACGGATAAAACGTTATGACCGAAACAATATGATGGGTGGAAAATATAGTTTCCTTTTTGTGAGAGTTCGTATCTAAAACCATATAGGGTTGAGTTGTACTTGGTTTGGGGACCATATGGACATCCCAAGGGGCTATATAAGCCTTGTATTGGCAGCCTTTAGGGCTCATACCACGTTTGATAATAAAATACTCTTGTTCTTTTTGATGGCCGACCCAACTTGAGGGAATTGGTAGTTTGCTGAAATCAAGATCGTTCAACCTTTCCGTTGGGAATTGGGAGCACGATGGAACTTCATCGGTGGTCGTGATTTCAACACGTGTGGTTGGGCGAATTATGGAGTGCTAACTCTTGCATTGGCAACGGGGGATCACTACGGTTCATCAAATCCACGTGAGTATCTTGATCCTATGTCGAGAAGATCGGGCGATCCCGTATCATCTTGGTATCAGAGCGCGGTTTACTCGGTAGGATTATTTACCCTTAGTTTTAGATATTTTTACTTCTGTCCTATAGTCCATTAAAACCGAAAATTGCAACAAAAAAATCCAAACCCTAGTTTTTGCATCTGTTAATTTTGTGAGTTTTGTTAGGTTTTGATCCATTAGAATTTTGTTTAGGTGCTGATCGTTCGTGTTTATTTGCGTAGCTTAATCTTTGTGTCCAATCCAAAATCCAAAAAAAGATCTTGCTGATATTTTTTTTCATCAATTGAGACTAGCTGTTGATTATTGCATCTAGGGCTGCTCTTGAATATTTTACACTTTGCTGAATATTTGTGACCTGCAAAAAAAATCACAGAACAATTAAACCTAGTTTGGCCTTTGAACAAAAAAAAAGACAATTGAGCAAAAAAAAGAAAGAAAGAAAGAAAGAAAGAAAGAAAGAGAGAAAGAAAAAGAAAGCGTTGGCCGAATTTGGGTTAGTTCTTAATCCATAAATTCAGATTGTGTAATTTAATTTCTTGAGCAATCTCGTGCCCTTACATTCATATCATTGCAATTGGCTAGCGTCTCTCCTAGTACTTGGTGCAAAACGAGCTATCTAATCTTTAATTTCAGATTGCCTCTAGTTAGCTCATTCCTTTGTTTGCATCGAGTCACATTGATCTTTGCGTGTGCGTTCATATACTTCACTTAAGTATTCTAGCTTGAATTATTACTTAACTTTACAACATCAAGAATTTCAGATTGCAAGGATATACACTTTCATACCAAGCTCCACCATACAACCGTTGTTGTGCAAATAGTGAACACTCTTGAATTCGCTTAATCATCACATTGCTGTTGTCACTTCTACCAGGTGTAAGTTTTTATTGGTCTTAATTCACTTCGGAAGGGTAAGAACTTTACTTGGGAGAGAAAATAGTGAGATTGAGTGATTTTCACATATATATATATATATATATATATATATATATATATATATATATATATATATATATATATATATATATATATATATGTTGTATAACTAACCATGACAGGATATTCAACAATTCGTTCCTCTTGGTGTGAACAAAATAGGAATGAATCTTCAGTATTTCGTTCCTCGTGGTGCGATTCCAATCCCAACAATTTGTCTCTTCCGGTTTGTGGAAGTGAAGATCCAGAGGACTATCTTGAGTGGGAATGGCGATTAGAGAAAAAGTTTAGATTTCAGAAGCTTCCCAATGACCAAGAAGTGAGGCGAGCCACTATAGAGTTTAAAGACTATGCTTATAGTTGGTGGCAACAATTATCTGGAAAACGATTCATTAGATCTTGGTCAGATTTGAAGGTAATCATGAGAATTGAATTTGTGCCAACCTATTATGAGCGGGAATTGCTTCACCATGTAGAGAGTATCACACAAGGGAGTAACACTGTTCAAGATTACTATAATGAGCTCAAGCGTGCATTGCGACGTGCCGGTGTCACTAGTGCAATAAAAGAACAAGTATACTTCAAAAGTGGCTTGAATTGTAAGATCGCTACTGCACTTCAATATAAATATTTTAGTAGCACGTATGATTTTGTGAATTGTGCTATTGAGGAGGAGAAGAGACTTATGGATACGCGTACACCACAGTTTCATCCAAGTCCATACTTCAATTCTTATGCCTCAAAAAGTGTGACACATGGGAAGAAGACCGAGCATGGGACTTTCCCTTCGGTCAAGAAGACATGTAGTGTTGCCCCATTGCTACAAACAACACTTGAGATGTATCAAAACCCATGTAAGGATGAGTGCCACATAGCCAAATTGAGTGAGAGTGATAAAAACAGTGAGTTGTGTGATTCCACAAAACGTGAGGTTGAGAGCATCCAAATGGAGAGTGAGAGGAATACACAAAAAGAAAAGAGAGAAAGAGATGATAGGAAAAGTGAGATTACTTTTTATACTAACGACCTACTCTCTACTTCTAGTGTTGCTTCTCATATTGTGCAGGTTGATATTAAAGATGAGGAGTCGAATGTTCCACAACCGGTACCATTGGAAGTCAAGGATGAGAAGATAACCACAGTTGAAGATGAAGTACTTGCTGCCCCGTTGTTTCATCATGACGATTTGATACCTACAGCACCTACATCAACTGAAGAGAATGATAAAGGTAACCATATTGGTACTGAATTTATTTGCGAAAAGGTGAGTAATTGTGAGAACTCATGTGTTCAATTGAAAATTCCATGTTCTGAAATTTCTTTGGTCAATTCACATAATGTGAAATTAATTACTCATAAGGAAGTTCTTGCTAGAATATCTCCTGATGATTCTTTATATTATATCATGTTCGATGATCCTAAAGAGCTATCTAGTGTCATTGAGGATGTTGCTGAAATTTCATGTTTAAAATCACTAGTTAGTTCCTATGCCTACACATATAAGTTCAATTTGATGGGAGATTATGGTGTAGATGACAACTTTTATGTTTATCGAATATGCATTACATCTGATAAGCTTGCTGAGTTGAAATTGCATATTTTGGACAAACAATCTTTTATACCATGTCATGATCACAATGAGATGAGGTTTAACAATAGTGCTTGCTATTTAGAAAGATTTCTTGTGCCTACTTGTTCCTCTTTCGATGAACAATCATATACAAATAATCATAGTAGCGCAGTTGAAGCAAGGAAGGCCCTTAAAATTTTCTCTTCCAAATTTGAACCGTTTGATCTGGTTTTGCCCATTAATGACTTATCCACGTACTTCACAAAGTCGAGGACGACTTTCTCTTATGGGAGGGAGAATGGTGTGAATGAAAGCATTACAATGTATGCATTTGATAGCTGTTGTAGTATCAATTCGTTTGTGCAAAACAGTGAGAATGAGAATGACACAATAATTGATTCATACATATACCACGCATATGTGTTGTTCTTTTTGCTTACTACACCTCCAAGTAATAATAATGCGAAAGACGGAAGGGGTGTAACTGACCAATACGTATACCATGCATACACATTGTATTCTTTGTTTAATACAATTTTAGGCTATCAAAAGCCGATGACAGCTTTTCTTGAAGAAAGGGAGGATGATGCGAATACGCACATGCTTAGCACTTTTAAGTCAAATACATTATTTCACTGGAAAGAGGTATTGAGCCCATTAAATATTGTCAAGTGAATTTGTTTCTTAATGAATTTCCTTCTATTCGTGGGAACGATATACTACCTTATGCCAAATTCTTGTTTATTATTAGGTTTCAATATTGTGATGATTCCGGGGCCAAAGTAATGGAGAAGCACAAGGAGGGTAATCATATTTGCTACCAAAAACAAAAAGGTCAAATCCCATGGGAATGGAAAGGACTCGCTAAGCAGCCCATGCAGCTGATCAAAGAGGAAAGAAGCCCATGCAGTGGGAGAGCAAAAAGGGAGGAGTCCAAGGACTTAAACTACAAGTTTTGGATAAGATTTTCAAGCCAAATTCGGACTTCCCACGTGCTCAACCCAATTCAAACTCGGATTCAACTCAAAATTCAATTCGGATTCGGTTCGGGACAGCCTGACAGGCAGTTACTAAAAAGGTCATAACTTTCACACACGGAGTCCGATTTTGGTGTTCTTGTACTCGTTGGAAAGATACTTTCAATGGATACGCAATGGATCCGGTCCCACCTTCAAATTCATCACGAACAAAAAGTTATGACCGAAACAGTATGATGAGTGGAAAATATAGTTTCTTTTTTTGTGAGAATTCGTATCTAAAACCATATAGGGTTGAGTTGTACTTGGTTTGGGGACCATATGAACGTCCCAAGGGGCTATATAAGCCTTGTATTGGTAGCCTTTAGGGCTTAGACCACGTTTGATAATAAAATACTCTTGTTCTTTTTGATGGCCGACCCAACTTGAGGGAATTGGGAGTTTGCTGAAATCAAGATCGTTCAACCTTTCCGTTGGGAATTGGGAGCGCGATGGAACTTCATCGGTGGTCGTGAAGTTCAGCACGTGTGGTTGGGCGAATTATAGAGTGCTAACACTTGCATTGGCAACGGGGGATCACTACAGTTCATCAAATCCACGTGAGTATCTCTTGATCCTACGTCGAGAAGATCGGACGACCCCGTATCAGTTGGCTTGTTTGCATTACGCAAAGGAGGAATCACATAAGCATCCGCATGAATTCGGATATTCTTCATTTTCCCATAACCGATTGCTTCTTTCTCCTTACGCAATTCAGAGCTACTAGGCCTTGTAACTTCATATTGCATGGGTGAAGCACAATCAATGTAGTATTCACACTCTTGGCCACATCAGCATGGCTCTCTTTTTCTTGGGGCTAGCCCGTGGGTCCTTCCATCTTTGTTCTTGCATTGCTTCAAATATGAGGACACACAATGTATTTGCATTAGGTGATACGGGGAGGGGTCCCGATCTTCTCAGTGAGGAACCATGGATAGTTGATGCGAAGTAGACGATATCGCTAGTTGAACACTTGCGCCAATGCACGAACAGTCAACTCTTCAGAATACGCCCAAAACACACCGGATAATTGTTCGTCGCGAGACTAGAAACGACGAACACCAAATCCCCAATTCCCAATGGAACGACGGCTTGACCTTGAATTGTAGAACGAACAATGGATCTCCTAGTTCTCTCTCAAAGTCCTCGCATGAACTTTGGTGTTGAAAGAACAAGCAATAGCTATGTTTCAATCTTATGCATAAAATTGGTCTCCCCCTAAAGGCTGCCAATACAAGGCTTATATAGCCCCTTGGGACGACCATATGGTCCCCAAACCAAGTACAATTCAACCCTATATGGTTTGGATACGAACTCTCACAAAAAGGAAACTATATTTTTCACCCGTCATATTGTTTTGGTCATAACTATTTATCCGTGATGAATTTGAAGGTGGAACTAGATCCATTGCTTAGCCCTTAAAATTATCTTTCCAACGAGTACAAGAACACCTGAATCGGACTCCTTTTGTGAAAGTTATGACCTTTTTAGTAACTGCCTGTCAGGCTGTCTCGAACCGAATCCGAATTGAATCCTGAGTTGAATCCGAGTTTGAATTGGGTTGAGCACGTGAAAAGTCCGAATTTGGCTTGAAAATCTTATCCAAAACTTGTAGTTTAAGTCTTTGGGCTCCTCCCTTTTGCTCTCTCAAGTCTTCACATGAGTCATACCTAAGAATACAAAAAATACTAGCATGAGGTAGTATTCCAAGTTCATCATCAATTAAAGGAAACTCCTTAAGAAACAAAAGCACCTGTTTGTTTAAACACTTGGCTCTTGCCCTCGTCATTGGGCCCTCTGGTTCTTGGTTATTCTCATGCATGCTTGGATTTGAAGATGTATATGCAATGGGGATGTCCTCATCAGCATGTGCATGACCACCAATAGGAGAAGATGTATAAGTGTTAGAGATGCCCTCATCATCCTCCCCCTCTTGAAAAGGCGTCGTCCTCGACGCTGGTCGTCACCACCAAAAAAACTTTATAAATCAGCGATATTGAACGTAGAGCTCACGCCATAGTCATCACCGGAAAGCTCTATCTTCTTCCTTTTTCTTGTTCGCCTTCTCAGCATAGTACTTGACCTTGCGCTCTATCGCTTATTTTGTCTTGAGATGCAATTTCTTCACATATTCAGCTCGCTTGGACACCTCCATATGAGTATGGTGTTGACTAGGAAGCGGCAACAAATCAAGCGGCATAAAGGGCTTGAAACCATAAACTACCTCAAATGGACACATCTGTGCAGTTCACTACCTCTGTTTGACCATCAGTTTAGGGATGACAAGTTGTGATGAATAACAACTTCATCCCTAGTTACCCCAAAGCGTCTTCCAGAAGTAGCTCATAAACTTCACGTCGCGATCCGACACAATAGTACGTGGCACGCCATGTAGCCTCACAATCTCCCTGAAAAACAAGTCAGCAATATGCGACGCATTGTCGCTCTTGTGGCACGGAATAAAGTGTCCCATCAATCCACCTGCATGTGATTCCTGTAGTCATAGCAAACGCATGAAGGATTATGGAACGCATAATTTGTTAGTGCGAAACAAAAACCCATCATGGATGTGAAATTTATCCCAGCCTTTTCCCTCTTTGCAACGTGCATAAGGGACAGAAAAATTATGGTCATGAGCATATAAATCACGCACACTCGCTAAACAAGAAACATGCACTTCTAATTGAGTTAAAGGCACACTTTTCCTAGAAAGAGCATCAACTACCATATTTTCCTTTCCCTTCTTATATTTCACAATGTAAGGAAACGACTCAATGAATTCGACCCATTTGGCATGTCTACGGTTCAGGTTTGCTTGGCCCTTTAAATACTTCAAAGCCTCATGATCAGAATGAATAATAAACTTTTATGCCATAAATAGTGTTGCCAAGTTTCTAACGCACGCACTAACGCATAAAGCACTTTGTCATAGACCGGATAATTCAATTGAGCACCATTCAGTTTCTCACTAAAATAAGCTACCGGTCTACCCTCTTGCATTAAAACACCGCCAATACCCAATCCACTAGCATCACACTCAATTTCAAAAATTTTAGTGAAATCAGGTAAAACAAGCAACGGTGCTTCAGTCAAGCGTCTCTTAAGTTCAGCAAAAGCATTTTCTTGCGCTACCCCCCGCACAAATTCAACACCCTTTTTAGTAAGTTCATTCAAAGGGGCAGCGACGGTGCTAAAATCCTTCACGAAACGCCGATAAAAAAGAGCGAGACCATGAAAGCTCCTAATCTGACTTATGTTCACAGGAGTTGGCCAATTTTTAATCGCTTCAATTTTAGACTCATCTAAAAAGATGACACGATCTTTGCAAAAAGTGCACTTCTCTAAGTTACCAAATAGCCTATTCTCACGCAAAACATGTAGAACTTGTCTAAGATGGTCTATGTGTTCAGATTCAGTGCGACTGTAAATCAGAATATCATCAAAGTACACAGCCACAAATTTACCAATAAAATGCCTTAAAACATGATTCATTAAGCGCATGAATGCACTAGGTGCATTAGTTAAACCAAAAGGCATAACTAACCACTCGTAGAACCCAAATTTCGTTTTAAAGGCTGTTTTCCACTCATCCCCTTCATGCATTCTAATTTGATGGTAACCACTGCGCAAATCTATCTTAGAGAAAATAACAGCACCACTCAATTCGTCTAGCATATCATCTAAGCGAGGTATAGGATGACGATATCGAATTGTGTATTATTAATCGCTCGACAATCTACGCACATACGCCACGAACCATCTTTCTTAGGAACTAAAATAACAGGAACAGCTCAAGGGCTTAAGCTTTCACGGACAAACCCTTTGTGATGTGACCACGCCACAAACACATACGACAATAACGCCCAATATCAAGATTGAACTAAAGGTGAATTCGTTTCTTCAGCCTCAACATATTTTAAATGAGAATATGATGCTACCTAATGATGAAAAAATATATTTTTGTAGCACCACGTCATTTTTACATCAATTCAAGCAAGAGTTCAAGTTGGACACATTTTGGAATCCAATTCGGCCTCCAGATCAATTCGGATTCAGCCTGACAGACCCAACTTCAAATGTGCATAACTTTCATATACGAAGTCCGTTTGAGGTCCATGAGTACTTGTTGGAAAGCTTTTCTTGTCCTCTTTCCTATGGATCTGGTATCACCTCTAAATTTCTTCTGTGCGCATCGTAATCATCAAAAGAGTTCGGGTTGGGCACGTACTGGAATCGGATTCGGACTGCTGCAATGGTGCAAGTTTAAATGGGTATAACTTCTTCATACGGACTCCGTTTGGGACGTTCTTGTAATTCATGGAAAGCTTATCAAGTCTACTTTCCAACGGATCCAACCTGATCTTCAAATTCCATCTGAGCTGGCCGGAATCATCAAAACAATCCACGTTGGTTTCTGAATCCGAGTCAAAAAGGTGCTGCGCCACCACCACTTGGGCCCATGGGCCTTGTAACCCTAGGGGTATGCCCCTTGGCCGCCCCCCTGGTTGTTTTTACTATATAGGAGCCGTTGCCTCCCTTTCTAGGACTTAGGTTTCGTGTAGATCATTTTAGCCCCATGTGCAAACTCCACGTTGTCTCTTGTGTCGGCTAGACCAACAGATTCGTGTTACAGAACCTCAACTATCCTTGTGCGACTTTTATATCTAGCAAGTTTCAGGTTGCTCACTATCCTTGTTCTTGCGTGTTCTTTAGTTGCGTGCAAGAATAGACCTTCGTGGTCAGGTCAACCGCGTTCTTGGCACGGTTGATAACGACTTGGAGTGTGGTTCAGCAATTGCTTAAGGCGCAAGCAACGACGTACGGTTGTAGTCGGATCGTAAGAGTCACCTCCACCAAAATCGATAGTTATCATCCTATCGGAAGATCGGGACCCCATCGCTTCATCAGTTGGTATCAGAGGTTCAATTGACCGGTAGGAATTTCTTGTATCCCCAGTTAGTAGATTGATTTTTGTTTCCTATAGTCCAGAAAAATTGCCCCACAAAAAAAAGTTAATTCCTGCTGTCCAAACCCCGTTGTGCCTTTCAATCTGTTAGTTTTGGTTTGCTAAATTGAATTTGTGTTCGTCTTAACATTGTCTAGTTGCTGGTCATATCTTTGTTTCATTGAAAATCCAAAGAAAAAAAATTCCCCACCCCCAAACCCTAATTCCAATTCGGCTGATTTTTCCCTTCTCTGCAGCCGCCACCAAAAATGTCATATCTTTTGATTTCGAGATTATATTTGAGTGAGACCACCGCCATTAGATTCAAAAATTCATCATCCATCTATCTGCAAAATTCACGTAATTCCATAAAGGCAGTCAAGAGATATAAGCGGTGAAAGTTGACCCAAAATTCCAGATTGAATCTGCAACAGTTGGCACTTGTGAATTTTGTGCGAATTTTTCGGTCGGTTTCCAGAACTTGGCCCCAAAACAAAAGTTGTAGAAAAAGCCGTCAGAAAACGGAGAAAAAAGAATCATTGAAAAAAAAGGCAACTGACAAAAAGTTACGGCCGAAATACCGACGTGCTGTCCAGTGGACAGAAATCTTCAGTTTTCAAGTTTTGGATCAATACTTGTGTTCTTCAATTCTAGATTGCATTCGATTGAATTATCTTGTATTTACCACTCTCATACGTTACCATACACATATTTTAGCCTTCTTCCATCCTTGGGTGATCAGCAACATAGGCTAAGTGCTAGATACGAACTATAATTCAATTCTGTGCAATTTCTAAAATCAATTGATTGTTTTCCTTTGCTACAAAATACATAGTCTATCCAAGCTCCACTTTTCTACTAACCGAACAGGTCTCGCTGTACCTTGCAATCGCTTTACTCATCACTTGACTCAGATTTATCACGAACCAGCCACCGGTTGCACCACCTGTTTGCTTTGGTAAGAACTTGTAAGAATTTGGTAAGAGCTTGAGAGATGCGTGACTTGATTTGAGCCTCCATATCCTTGTAGTTGATAGGAACATTTACTTGTGATTTGTTTCCTTGTTTTCTACTAACAATGACAGGCTTAAGAAAATTGGTAGATTATGATGTCATCGCGGGCAGATTTGAACTCGAAGGGAAACAATTACCAGTATATATCTTGCCACTCACCGCTGAGAGTACGTCATCAGACTACTTCTTGTGGGTTACTATGACGGATAGCTACTTTGAAAGACAAGATCTTGATCCTTATGAGAAGATGAGCATGGCAAGGACGGCACTGATTGGTGATGTTCAACATTGGTGGTCGAATCTCGAGTTCCACTATATATACACATGGGAGGAGATGAAAAAGAAATTGCGACATCGTTTTGTACCTCCAGCACCCATGGTGACAAGCGAGGTGCAACCTGAGGTAACTGAAAATGTTGATATTGTTTTGGCTCCTACTCTATCTACAGATACCACCAAGATGCTTGAAGAGGTGAAGGATGATCTGGTGCATCTTATGCCATTAGAGGAGAAGATTGAGGTACCTACAGTGTCTGATGAGGACGATAATGACAAAGGTACTGATTTGGTGTTACAACAAAACATAGAGCAACCTTGTGAGTATAAGCCTGCTATAGTGCAATCTTTTGATATTCCTTGTGTTGACTTGAACGAACCACGTGCTAATCTAAATTCTTATAATTCTACACATGTCGAATTAGTTACACATAAGGAAGTATTTGATAGAATATCCCCTACTGATACATTGTGCTATATCATGCTTAATGAGGCCGCTAGTTTGGAATGTGTTATGAAAAAAGTTTCTGAACTTGCATGTTCGAAATTCTTGTTTAGTGCCTACACCCCTGGGTATAAGTTTAATTTGATTGGAGATTATGGTGTAGAAAATCAATTTCTTGTATATCGAATATGCATAACTTGTGATCACATGGATGAATTGAAGCTTGCTGTTTTGAACAACAACTCTTGTATGCTCAATCTTGTTCATTATGAAAGAAAAATGAAATTTAGTGGTCATTCAATGCCTATGTGTTCTTCTCTTGTTGAAACATCTAACATTGACAATCTGAATAATGAAATTGATATATGGAAGAACTTACAAATATTTTCACCTTTACTCTGATTATATGGATAAATTTTGTTTGATTTCAAAAGTTGTAGCTTTGCCCATATGTGCAACAACGAAGAACTGTTAAAACGGATGACATATACATATACCATGCATACACCTCGGCTTCTTTGTTACCATACTTTCAGCTTATCAAAATCCGAGGACGGCTTTATTTTCAAGAATGGGAGAATGATGAGAACATGTACTCTATGGATACAACCATATTTGCTATGTTTGTTGTTCCAATTACAAGAACTTCTACGCATCACTTAAATTATCAGGTGAATTCATTTCAAACAGGTTTCACTTTGTTTGACAAAGAACTTATGCTATTACATAATGAGAGTTTGTTGCGTTTGTTATCATGTACCGAGATTTATGATCAAGGTCAGGCAATACGTGAGGCTACACATATGTTAAAACCGAGGACGGTTTTCTGTCAAGAAGGAGAGGATGATATGACCACGCCACAAACACATACGACAATAACGCCCAATATCAAGATTGAACTAAAAGTGAATTCGTTTCTTCAGCCTCAACATATTTTAAATGAGAATATGATGCTACCTAATGATGAAAATATATATTTTTGTAGCACCACATTATTTTTACATTAATTTAAGCAAGAGTTCAAGTTGGACACATTTTGGAATCCAATTCGGCCTCCAGATCAATTCGGATTCAGCCTGACAGGCCCAACTTCAAATGTGCATAACTTCCACATACGAAGTCCGTTTGAAATCCATGAGTACTTGTTGGAAAGCTTTTCTTGTCCTCTTTCCAATGGATCTGGTATCACCTCTAAATTCCTTCTGTGCGCATCGTAATCATCAAAAGAGTTCGTGTTGGGGACGTACTGGAATCGGATTCGGACTGCTGCAATGGTGCAAGTTTAAATGGGCATAACTTCTTCATACGAACTCCGTTTTGGACGTTCTTGTACTTCATGGAAAGCTTATCAAGTCTACGTTCCAACGGATCCAACCTCATCTTCAAATTCCATCCGAGCCGGCCGGAATCATCAAAACAATCCACGTTGATTTCTGAATCCGAGTCAAAAAGGTGCTGCGCCACCACCTCTTGGGCCCATGGGCCTTGTAACCCTAGGGGTATGCCCCTTGGCCACCCCCCTGGTTGTTTTCAGTATATAGGAGCCGCCACCTCCCTTTCTAGGACTTAGGTTTTGTTTAGATCAGTTTAGCCCCATGTGCAAACTCCACGTTGTCTCTTGTGTCGGCTAGACCAACATATTCGTGTTACAGAACCTTAACTATCCTTGTGCGACTTTTATATCTAGCAAATTTCAGGTTGCTCACTATCCTTGTTCTTGCATGTTCTTCGGTTGCATGCAGGAATAGACCTTCGTGGTCAGGTCAACCGCGTTCTTGACACGGTTGATAACGACTTGGAGTGTGGTTCAGCGATTGCTAAGGCGCAAGCGACGTTGTAAGGTTGTAGTCGGATCGCAAGAGTCACCTCCACCAAAATCGATAGTTATCATCCTATCGTAAGATCAGGACCCCACTGCCTCATCACTTTGGAGAGAAGCTCTTATACTTGCTTCTGAATTTCCCTTGTCTCCTCGGGATTGGTGCGGTACGGTGGTCGGTTCAATAGCGACACTCCTGGAATCAAGTCGATCTTATGTTCTATCCCGCGTATTGGTGGTAGCCCCGCTGGTACCTCCTCTGGAAAGACGTTGCTGAACTCCTGCAAAACAAAAACAACACCACTAGGAAGAGAAGTTATGTCGTTAGTCGAAAGCAATGCGTCTTTGTACAGCACCACGACGTACACCAAATTAGGATCCTCGCTGAAATCTCTCATCTCTGATTTGGTGGCTAACATCACTAAATTCTTCTCTCCCTCACGTTTCTTGTTACTACTCGGATGGTTCTCTCGCTCTTGTGCACTCTCAATGTGCATATCAATTTTCTGCATGGAGGAATTGACAATCTGTTGCGGTGTAAGCGGCTTCAAGATGACATCCACATTGTTCCATCGAAATGTGTAACGATTTGTACGCCCATCGTGAACAGCAGAACAATCATATTGCCATGGCCGTCCCAACAGCAAGTGTGATGAGGACATCCTTTCCATGGATACAACCGTGCCAACTCCAAAACAAATTCAACAAACTGAAACTATGATACAAGGACCAATGACTCGAGCGCGAGCACGTCAACTTAACCATCAGGTGAATGCGTTCCTAAGTTTGCATACAAATATTTCAAACAATAGAATACTACTTAATTATTGTGATGATTTAATTGTCCTTAGGAACCATGGGGAAGAACCAAGTGAGCTCAAGTCGAAGTGGAACCGTCAAGCGCAACCCAAGTCCTATTCGCGAGTTTGACTCGGATTCGGCCTTCCTAACAGCGTCCACTTCAAACGGCCATAACTTTTGATTCAGAAGGTTTCTCAGGGCCCGTGAGTACTCGTTGGAAAGCTCTTGAAGTCTACTTTCAGATGGATCCAGCCTCACCTCCACATTCCATCCGAGCAGGTTAGAAACTGCCAAACAAGTTAAGTCACTTTTCCAGTCCGAGTCAAAGTGGGCCTTGGGCTTTGTAATCGAGTCCTATTCGGCTTCCATGTGTTTTGGCCGACCCTCCACCTCCCGTGTTCTCTTAAATAGGCAACCGCACCCTTTTCTAGGGTTTGGATTTTGATATACTAAGTTAGCTTTTGCTACTTCGCCTTGTACTCGCGCGTGTCGGCAAGACCGTCCGAATACTTGTCTTCGGAACCCCACCGTCTTCTATTTCAGATTGAATCCAACATCGTTTATTTGCAATTGAGTTGTTGTTCATCTTGTTCTTGCCTGTTCTTCGATTGCTTACAGGAACAAATACCCTCGTGTTTAGGTTGATTGTGAGCCGACAAGGTCACGAACAACCTCTGGAGTTGGTGTATCGATCGCTAAGGTGCAACGTCCTTGGATGATTGTAGTCGGGTCGTCAACATCATCTCCTTCCCCAATCGAATCTACCACTTTCATCGAAAGATCGAGACCGCTAGTGCTATCAGTTGGTATCAGAGCTTAAGGTTGATCGGTGAGAGATTTTATTTAGTCTTTGCATCTTTTTATATCTATAGTCCAGAAAACCAGTAAAAAAGTAGATTAGAGATCTATTCCCCCAAAATCCAAAACAATTTGAGCCTTACTCTATTGCTGCATAGTCGTTTTTTGTTGAGTCTTCAGTTGCATCGTCGTGTCCTTGCTGGTCTTAGTGTCTAGTTCCTCTAGAGTTTCGAGTTCTGTTCACGATTTGGTCTCACCATTGCAGTTAGATCCGAACTGCCACGGCGAGGTAGAAAAGGAGGAGGACTCGGTTTCTAGGGAGGCTTTGCCCTAGTTGGACTCGGAGTAGGACACGGTTTCAGATTCAACCGTGTCGTGTGTGTGAAAAAGAAAAGAAAAAAAGAAAAAAGAGAGAAAAGAAAAAGTGTAACTTTTGCATACGACCTCCGATTGAGACGATTCTTGATCCGTTGGAAAGGAAACAAGAAGATAGAGTGAAAAAAAAAGAAGTCTGGGAAATCTAGAGATTTTAGATCCGCATAAGCCTCCAGGCACACACGCGGCAACTTCGACCCCAAAAAACGTCGTTTAGGCCCTCAAAACGGGCCCACAAACGAGGAAAAATCAAGTTTCTCAGAATTTGCTCAAAATTGACAGGAACCTTTTACAAGCAATTCTAAGGTTCCCCGAGCAGACGACATCATTTTTTGAGCTCCTGAACTCCGTGTGCAATGTCATCTAGTTTCTTTCTGCACGGTATAATTCGTTTGTGTTCTAGGCTCGCGTCTCTAGTACGGTCTAGCTTAGAACCAGCACAGTACCGTCGTTGAGCGATTATTCAACTTGCTTTGACTAATGTGGTTCTAGTTATGCTTTGTTCACTCTCAGCCCACCTATATCTCCAAAGATTTGGCTACTACCTCACAGGGACTTGCTACCGAGGCAACGATACACCCAATTTCCAGAAGTTATTATTTTGTCTTGTCGGCTGCCATCACCTCCTGCTCGCTGTGGTAAGAACTCGTAAGAACTTGACAGAACAGATTGAGAGTGTGCGACTTGATTTAACCACATCCCAGTAGTTGTGAGGGCATAACCTGCAGTTTTATTATTTTTTTTCTCTTCTTCGTTTGTTCTCGTGTCAGGAGAACCAGTGGACCCGAGGGCTGCACCACATTCCCCTCGGACTAGAGGCATCATACAACACTTTGAGCGCCAAGTGAAGCTGCACACTGAGGGACTTGATGAGGATGTACGGGTCACTAATGAACACCTTGGTCAATTGGAGGCCGTGTAGATCGACACCAACACTACGCTTGCAACATTGGAGGCTTCCGTTGGCACCGTCAACACCTCACTTGCTGAGATTTTGAGACGCCTTGATGAGATGGGCCGTGCATCCCCCACGGCTACTCCCGCTGCACCAACTCAGCGTACACGTGCCAACAATGGTGTTTTGGGCAGCCGGATGGACGAAAACGGTGGAGACGAATATGCGGCTGATACTGAGATCGACGAAGATGAGAACGCTCACCGTCATCGTCAACCATGTCGTAATCGCATTGACATGAGTCCTATGTACCCACGCCATGAGGTACGTGAGGATGATGAACCACTTGGTAAGATTAAGTTCACTATGCCACCTTTTCATGGGAAATATAACCCTGATGCTTATATCACTTGGGAATTGGTTGTTGATCAGAAATTTGCTTGTCATGCATTCCCTGAAAACAAAAGGGTTAGGGCTGCTACTAGTGAGTTTACTGACTTTGCGTCAGTTTGGTAGAGTGAATATTGTAAGAAAAATCCTTTAACCATACCACAAACTTGGGATGCATTAAAAAGAATCATGCGAGCTAGATTTGTTCCTTCATATTATGCACGTGATTTGTTACATAAGTTGCAACAATTGAGGCAAGGTAGTAAAAGCGTAGAGGAATATTTTCAAGATTTGCAAACAGGAATGCTACGTTGTGACTTAGAGGAAACTGAGGAAGCTGCTATGGCTAGGTTTATGGGTGGTTTGGATCATGAAATTCAGGACATTTTAGCTTATAAGGAATATAATTCTATCACTCGTTTATTTCATCTTGCTTGTAAAGCTGAAAGAGAACTACAGGGACGACGCGCGAGCACTAGGACTAACGTTTCTGCAGGTTGTGGTAACATTTGGTCTCGACGTGCATCTGCTGCACCAGCAAGCCAACCGACTGCACCTTCTTCCTCCAACAGCAAGCCACGGTTTTCATCGTCAAATTCAGCATCTCGGGCATTCGAAGCGACAAAGGGGTCAGCCCAAGCACATGCAAAGAGCTCTTCATCCGTTGCATCTACGGGACGAACGAGGGATATCAAATGTCATCAATGCAAGGGGTATGGCCATGTGCGGAGTGAATGCCCAAGCAAGCGTGTTTTGATTGTGAGAGATGATGGTAAGTATTCTTCTGCTAGTGATTTGGATGAGGATACATATGCTATGCTTGCAGCTGACCATGCAGGTAGTGGGAAGGAGTAAGAAGAAGAGCACATTGGTGCTGAAGATGCAGAACGCTATGAGAGCCTCATTGTACAGCGTGTGTTGAGTGCACAAATGGAGAGGACGGAGCAAAATCAGCGGCACATCCTTTTCCAAACAAAGTGTGTCGTGAAGGAACGCTCATGCCGTGTGATCATTGATGGAGGGAGCTGCAACAACTTGGCGAGCTCCGATATGGTGGACAAGCTTGCATTGAACACCAAACCACACCCACAACCTTACTACATTCAATGGTTCAATAGCAGCGGCAAGGTGAAGGTAACACGAATGGTGAGAGTAAATTTTGCTATTGGTTCTTATCATGATGTTGTCCCTATGCAAGCATGCTCTATGCTGTTAGGTAGACCGTGGCAATATGATAAAGATTCTCTGCATCATGGTAAAACAAACCAATATTCTTTTGTGCATCATGACAAGAAAATTGTGTTACATCCTATGTCCCCTGAAGCTATTTTAAAAGATGAGATTGCTAAAGCTAGTAAAGAGAAAAATCAGGAGAATAATAGGAGTGAAAATCATATTGTAGCAAACGAACTTGAGCAACATAAAAAGAAAAACTCAAAATCTATTCAAGAGAAGAAAGATGAGATTAAATTAAAAGGTGCATGTTTTCTTGCTACTAAGTCTGTTGTGAATGAGCTGGAAGCTAGTACTTCTGTTTGCTATGTTTTACTTTGCAAACAAGCTTTATTTTCATTCGAGGATGTATCGTCTTCAGTGCCTCCTGCTGTCACTAATCTTTTGCAGGAGTATATAGATGTCTTTCCAAAGGACGTGCCGCCAGGGCTACCACCAGTGCGAGGGATTGAGCACCTGATTGATTTGATTCCCGGGGCATCTTTGCCCAATCGTGCGCCATACAGGACCAATCCGGAAGTAACTAAGGAGATTCAGCGTCAAGTTCAAGAACTGCTTGATAAAGGTTATGTGCGTTGATGAGGATATCTCTATTACACATTCTTCATCCACTCCAAGTGTGCATGACAAAGCTAGTGATGAGGCTCCAAAAGGTCCTACGACAAGAGCAAGAGCTAAGTTACTTCAACAACAGGTGCTTTTGTTTCTTAGAGAGTCTTCTATTATGTTAGATGAGAATAGTATACTACCTAATGCAAATATGTTATGTGTTCTCATATTTGAAGCAACAGAAGATCAAGTGGAGAAGGACCAAGTGGCCACGAGTCAAGAGAAGAAGAGTCCATGCGGGCAAGGAGCTAATCAACGGAAGGCCACGTGATCATATATCTCATGGCGTGCACAAGATGTGGCCTGCGTGCCAAAGGGTGACCGAGTCCAACTCAATCTCGATCTTGTAATAGGATAGGGGCTTAGCCCGAAAATAAAGGAAACAGATTGCTAAGTTTTAGGAATTGGAATAGGACACCTTGACCGAATAAGGGATTGATTCGGCCAAGACTTTCCTTGCGTGAGTTCGCGGAGGCACTATAAAACCCCCTTGTATCCCCTTTGTTTTGCTAAGACCACGTTTGAGAAAAATCAATCTACTAAAGTTTTCGAGTTTAGAATTGTTGCCGAAATTCGTTATGGAATTATGAGTATCTTCTTCAATCAAGATCGTTCAGCCATTCCGCTGGGAATTGGGTGCACGATAGATCTTCGCTTGGTGGTCGGTGAAATCAACACGAGTGTGTTTTGGCGGATTAAAGAGTGTTCGTCCCTTGCACTGGCATTGGAGGATCATTATGATTCATCAAGACTCCCGTGAGTATCCATCCTACGTCGAGAAGATCGGGCGACCCCGTATCATCTTGGTATCAGAGCGCGGTTTACTCGGTAGGATCTTATCCCTTTAAATTTCAGTTATTATTTGCTGTCCTATAGTCCGTAAACCGAAAACACAAAAAAAATCCAAACCCTTGTTTCGCATCTGCTATTTTCGTGAGTTTTATTAAGTCTTGATCCATTAAAAATTTTGTTTACGTGCTGATCTTTGTGTTCCTTCGCGTAACTTGATCTTGTGTCCCAATAAAACAAAAAACAAAAGTAGATTCAATTTACTCTTGAAGTTGAGTCCTTGTCCATTACTCCTTCCAGATCAATCTGAGTACAACCCTAGAATCTAAGTCAGTTTTGGCTAGCTGTCCACTTCCAAATCCGTGTGGCATTTGCAATCCGAAACCAACTCTCGGAAGGTGTTAGTGTTCGTGTTGGCTTCCTTGAACACCATACAGCCGAACACCATACATACAAGTTTCACTTATATCCTTTGAATACTTGAAACTAGTCATTGATATTGCATTGAGGGCTGCTCCTGAATACTCCTAGCTGAACATTGGGCTTGTGCATCTTTTAATTACCTTTAAACCCCTACCTTCCACAAAAAGTTTGTGACCCATATACCTCAATAGACTCAGAACAGTGATTTGAACATATTTAGGTCAGTGGCTCGGTAGCAAAAAAAAAGGCGAGCAAAAAAAGAGAGAGCAAAAAAAAAGGGTGTGGAGGCTGATTTGGGTGAGTGGTTCTAGCTCATATTTTTAGTTTGAGTGACTAAAATTCTTGAGCAATCTTGTGCCCTCTATTCTTATTATTGCAATTGGCTAGCGTCTCTCCTAGTACTTGATGCAAACGAGCTATTGTTCCTAATTGTTTCTATTTAGCTCATACCTTTGTTGCATTGAGTCACATTGATCATTGCGTGTGCGTTCATACACATCACTTATATCTATTGGATCAGCACATAGGCAATATTTTCTAGCCTGGATTATTACTTAATTTTACAACATCGTGAAATTCAGATCGTGTAGGGTAAATATTTCCTAAGCAAGCTCCACAAAATATCATGTGCCGTGCAATTGTGAGTCACTTTTAAATCCGCTTGATCATCAGTTGTTATTGTAGCCACCACCAAGTGTAAGTTTCTTTTGGCCTCAATTCACTTCGGAAAGGTAAGAACTTTACTTGGTTGAAGAAAGTGAGATTGAGTGACTCCACATATCACCCATATATTTGTGGCTTTTGTGTCTTCTTTGTGCTACTAACCATGTCAGGTGGAGACGACAACATGAGAGAGGAGCATGGTATGAATTCCCCGGTGACTCGTTTTCAATTCCAAGCTTTGAGGGGAACTTTGCGCAATGAGTTCGCCGCCACTACTTCTGCCCTGGAGGAGCAACTCAAGGCAGAGATCAATAACTCCACACAAGACATGCGCATTGAGATGAACCAACAAATGAATGTGCTACGTACCAACATTGTGAACGATGTGGTGCGCGTACTACAACCACCACAAGAGGAAGGCAGTGTTCATCGTGGGGGTGGCCTACCTCCACGAGATGAGGAAGCAGGCGTTGCTCGAGGTGGCCAGGATGCACCACAACGGCGAGACCGCGTGGTGGCAAACACCATCCGTACACCCCCGCCTGGGAGAGGTGCAGGGGGCGGCTTCCATGGTCCGGGGAGGGGCCATGGACCCATCGCCTCATCATGCGTGCCAAAGGGTGACCGAGTCCAACTCAATCTCGGTCTTGTAATAGGATAGGGGCTTAGCCCAAAAATAAAGAAAACAAATTGTTAAGTTTTAGGAATTGGAATAGGACACCTTGACCGAATAAGGGATTGATTCAGTGAAGACTTTCCTTACGTGAGTTCGGGGAGGCACTATAAAACCCCCTTGTATCCCCTTTGTTTTGCTGAGACCACGTTTGAGAAAAATCAATCTACTAAAGTTTTCGAGTTTAGCATTGTTGCCAAAATTCGTTATGGAATTAGGAGTATCTTCTTCAATCAAGATCGTTCAGCCTTTCCGCTGGGAATTGGGTGCACGATAGATCTTCGCTTGGTGGTCGGCGAAATCAACACGAGTGTGTTTTGACGGATTAAAGAGTGTTCGTCCCTTGCACTGGCATTGGAGGATCATTACGATTCATCAAGACTCCCGTGAGTATCCATCCTACGTCGAGAAGATCGGGCGACCCCGTATCATGCGTGAGTCTCTTAGTCCTTATGCTGTTCTGGTAATTTTAGTGCCTAATAAAGATGGATCATGGCGTATGTGTGTGGACTGTAGAGCGATCAATAACATTACCATTAGATATTGTCACCATATTCCTATGTTAGATGATATGCTTGATGAATTAAGTGGCTCTATTGTCTTCTCCAAAGTTGATTTGCGTTGTGGGTACCACCAAATTCGCATGAAATTGGGAGATGAATGGAAAACAGCATTTAAAACTAAGTTCGATTTGTATGAGTGGTAGTGAAGCCATTTGGTTTAACTAATGCACCTAGCACATTCATGAGATTAATGAACGAGGTTTTGCGTGCTTTCATTGGCAAATTTGTTGTGGTATGTTTTGATGATATATTGATATATAGCAGATCACTAGAGGAACACATTTACCATTTACGTGTTGTTTTTTATGCTTTACGTAATACACGTTTATTTGGTAACCTTGAGAAGTGCACATTTTGCACGGATCGAGTCTCTTTTCTTGGCTATGTTGTTACTCCATAGGGAATTGAAGTTGATCAAGCCAAGGTTGAGGCAATACAGAGTTGGCCGACTCCTAAAACGATCACACAGGTGCGAAGTTTTCTAGGACTTGCTGGATTCTATCGTCATTTTGTAAAGGGTTTTAGCACCATCGCCGCACCATTGAATGAGCTCACTAAAAAGGGGGTGCCGTTTAATTGGGGGAATGCACAAGAAGACGCCTTCAACGCATTGAAAGATAAGTTAACACATGCACCATTACTCCAACTTCCAGATTTTAGTAAGACTTTTGAGCTAGAATGTGATGCTAGTGGAATTGGATTGGGTGGTGTGCTGTTGCAAGAAGGTAAACCTGTGGCATACTTTAGTGAAAAATTGAGTGGGCCTAGTTTGAACTATTCTACTTATGATAAGGAATTATATGCTCTAGTTCGAACTTTTGAGACATGGCAACATTATTTATGGCCCAAAGAATTTGTCATTCATTCTAATCACGAGTCATTAAAGCATATTAGAAGTCAAGGAAAATTGAACCGTAGGCATGCAAAGTGGGTTGAATTCATAGAGTCTTTTCCTTATGTCATAAAACACAAAAAGGGAAAGGAGAATGTTATTGCTGATGCATTGTCTAGGAGATATACCATGCTCTCACAACTTGACTTCAAAATTTTTGGATTAGAAACAATTAAAGAGCATTATGTTCATGATGATGATTTTAAAGATGTGTTGCTGAATTGTAAAGAGGGAAAAACGTGGAATAAATTTGTCCTCAATGAAGGATTTGTGTTTAGAGCTAACAAGCTATGCATTCCAGCTAGCTTCGTTCGTTTGTTGTTGTTGCAGGAAGCGCATAGAGGTGGGCTGATGGGACATTTTGGAGTGAAGAAGACGGAAGGCATACTTGCTGGTCATTTCTTTTGGCCATGATGAGACGTGATGTGGAACGTTTCGTTGCTTGCTGCACTACATGTCAAAAGGCTAAGTCACGACTTAATCCTCATGGTTTGTATATGCCTCTACCTGTTCCTAGCGTGCCTTGGGAAGATATTTCTATGGACTTTGTTTTAGGACTGCTTAGGACAAAGAAGGGGAGGGATAGCATATTTGTTGTTGTGCTACCAACATTGCTGATTTGTTCTTTCGTGAAGTTGTTCGCTTGCATGGTGTGCCAAATACAATAGTTTCCGATCGTGACACTAAATTCCTTAGCCATTTTTGGAGAACTTTATGGGCTAAATTGGGGACTAAGCTGTTATTTTCTACTACTTGTCATCCCCAAACTGATGGGCAAACTGAAGTTGTGAATAGAACTTTATCTACCATGCTTAGGGTTGTTTTGAAAAAGAACATCAAAATGTGGGAAGAATGCTTGCCTCATACTGACTTTGCTTATAATCGTTCGCTACATTCTACTACAAAGTTGTGCCCTTTTGAGATTGTCTATGGTTTTGTGCCTCGTGCTCCTAGTGCTATCAAAGTGACACACTGTCATAGGCACAACATCGCAGTCCACAGTATCGGTGTACTTCCCAATAGAAAACGTCACACGCACCATATAGTTCACCTTCACTTCCTCTTTGTCGCTCAACCATTGCACATGATAAGGACGCGGATGTGGCAAATACTTCAAACCCAACTTATGATAAGGTACAAAGCGTGCCTGCAAATGCTGCTTCATCTGCACCCAGGTGATAATCGGCAACTCATGGCGCTCCATGCGCTTACGGTTGAACTGCTGCCACCAATGTGTGGCATAATCATCCAAGCCATTGGACGCAAGCAACAGCTTCTTCTCATTGGAATAGTTGTTCATCTGAAACAACTTATCCACTTTCAGCTCCTAAGTGAGGTATTGTTCCACATCTGTACCACCTGAAAATATAAGAAGATTAAATTTGGGTTTAGCGACAAGATCCTTGGCGTCATTGTGGCGAGGACGCTGCACGTTGTTGCGGTGGTGGCGTTGTCGGTCATCGTAGTCGTCGACAGGGAAATCGTTATCCCGTCGCTCGACCGCGTCAGCCCAGCTACGAGGTGCATGATGCACACCTCCTCCGTGGGCACCCTGTGGTGCACCTCCACCCTGGCCACCGTTGCCTCGGCCAGGCCTATGTGCCTGAGGGCGTGCCGCGGCTGCCATCCCGACGTTTGGCGGCACGGCCATGCGACGCGCCTGTTGCTGACGTCACTCCTCATCCAGACGAATAGCACGCTCCTCCTTGGTCTCATTGTGCAGAACGACCGGAGGGCTGTGCACAGTTGTATCATCAGCTGGGGCACCCCCACGTAGATTGTGGTGTGCGAACATGGCACGCTGCTCCAGAAAGTTCCTGTTGATGGTCGTACGCAATTGTGTGACCTCCTCCCCGAGGGTGTTCAGTCCAGTCTGAACTTCCCCGAGCTCATCGCGCACGCCATTGTCACCATCATGAAGTTGTTTTGTAGCATCTAGCGCAACCGAGTGTACTCGGTCCACGTAACCGGCTTCTCCGGATTAGGTGGATCCTCCTTGTGACCTAACATGGGAACGACTCACAAACAAGAAACGAGGTTATATCCGGGTTAGTAAAACAAAAGCTCTCTCTATGCTTGCAACTCACTGTCCTGAAAACAAGACAAGCTTACCGTTCCAAAGTGAATCAAGGACAGCAAATCGACAATTGTGACAGCGAACGACCTCAACCCAGTAATGTATGAGCGTAACCAAGAGCACGGGAGTACACCAACGGGTGTAGTGGAGCTTGGACAGTTATGTGGATATCCTATGCAATCTGATATTCAAGGTATTGTAAATCTAAGTAATGATTCAAGCTAGAGTATTTTGCCTATGTGCTGATCATCAATTGGTTTAAGCGAAGTGTATGAACGCACACACAACGATAAATGGGACTTAATGCAAACAAAGGAATGAGCTAGGGAGAATCAATCGGAAACAGAGATGAAACTAGCTCGTTTTGCACCAAGCACTAAGAGAGACGCTAGCCAATTGCAATTGAATATACGAGGGCACAAAATTGCTCAAAAAAAAGAAGTTTGGAAGCTCTATATTCTCGTTTCCTTTCCAACGGATCAAGAAACGCCTCAATCGGAGGTCGTATGCAAAAGTTACGTGTTTCTCTCTCTCTTTTTTATGCCGCGGCTCTTCCTAACTGTGGCTGCAAGCCTCACAAATCAGCAAGGTGTAATCAATTTTAATGAGCAGCCCTAATTGCAATGTCAACAGCTACTCTCAGGATAAAAGGATATAAGTGAAGCACCAAGACACCAAATGTGGTTCGGCCTGCTATGATGTAGTGACTGAAACAGAAGTTGGAACAAATGGACTCGAATTGTGTTTGAGCTAGAGGTCGATTCGGACTCTAGTCCCACCAAGGAGTTCGGATAAAGAAACACAAACCGACTCGGATTGTGCTCTCAAGATGGCGCATGGTAAAAGATGGAAGCTTTTTTTTGTTTGCTAATTGAGGGAATCAACCAGCAATTTTATAGGGTTTATGTGAAAACAACGATTAAGCAACGCAAAAGGAAACACACGGATCAGCACTAAAACAAACTCTAATGGACGAAGACTTAACAAAACGCACAAAAATAAACAGATTAAACTACAGTTTTGGTATTGCAATTTTCGGTTTGATGGACGAACGGACAGAAAACGAATCTAACTACGAGCAAAGAAGTTCTCACCGAGTAAACCTAGAATCTGATACCACATGATACGAAGAGGGTCCCGATCTTCTCAGTGAGGAACCGTGGATAGTTGATGCGAAGTAGACGATGTCGCTAGTTGAACACTCGCGCCAATGCACGAACCCTCAACTCTTCGGAATACGCCCAAAACACATCGGATAATTGTTCGTCGCGAGACCACAAACGACGAACGTCAAGTCCCCAATTCCCAATGGAACGACGGCTTGACCTTGAATTGCAAAACGAACAATGGATCGCCTAGTTCTCTCTCAAAGTCCTCGCACGAACTCTGGTGTTGAAAGAACAAGTAATAGCAATGTTTCAATCTTATGCGTAAAATTGGTCTCCCCTAAAGGCTGCCAATACAAGGCTTATATAGCCCCTTGGGATGTTCATATGGTCCCCAAACCAAGTACAACTCAACCCTATATGGTTTTGGATACGAACTCTCACAAAAAGGAAACTATATTTTTCACCTGTCATATTGTTTAAGTCATAACTTTTTATCCGTGATGAATTTCAATGTGGGACTAGATCCATTGCGAAGCCCTTGAAATTATATTTCGAACGTGTATAAGAACACCTGAATCGAACTCCGTTTGTGAAAGTTATGGCCTTTTTAGTAACTGCCTGTCAGGCTGTCCCGAACCGAATCCGAATTGAATCCTGAGTTGAATCCGAGTTTGAATTGGGTTGAGCACGTGGGAAGTCCGAATTTGGCTTGAAAATCTTATCCAAAACTTGTAGTTTAAGTCCTTGGGCTCCTACCTTTTGCTCTCCCAAGTCTTCACATGAGTCATACCTAAGAATACATAAAATACTAGCATAAGGTAGTATTCCAAGTTCATTATTCCAAGTTCATTATCAATTAAAGGAAACTCCTTAAGAAACAATGCACCTGTTTGTTTAAACGCTTGGCTCTTGCCCTTATCATTGGGCCCTCTGGTTTTTGGTTATTCTCATGCATGCTTGGAGTGGAAGATGTATATGTAATGGGGGTGTCCTCATCAGTATGTGCATGACCACCAATAGGAGAAGATGTATAAGTGTTAGGGATGCCCTCATCACATGAATAGTGCTGCAACCTTTTCCAAACAAGAGCTCAGGTAAGTAAAGATGGTAAGTGTTGCAAAGTTATTATTGATGGAGGTAGTTGTCATAACCTAGCTAGCAAAGAACTTTGCACTAAACTTGGATTGAAATACAAGAAACACCCACATCCATATCAAATTCAGTGGTTGAATAATAATGGTTCCATGAATGTTGCGTACACTGTTGATGTTAGCTTTCAGATTGGTTCTTATCGTGATACTGGAGAATGTGATGTTGTGTCCATGGAAGTATGTCACTTGTTATTAGGTAGGCCATGGCAATATGATCGTTCTGTTATTCATGATGGAAGAACTAATCAGTACAAATTCATGTGGAACAATAAGGAAATAACGCTACTGCCATTAACTCCTTCTCAAATCATAAGGATGAGGGAGACACAAAGTTAGTCATGATAGCCACCAAATCTGATTTGAGAGCGATGAGAGGTGATTCCACTTGGAGCATTTGGTATTGCTGTATAAAGATGTCTTGCTTTCTACTAATAACTTAACTCTCTTCCTAGCGTGGTTTCTCAAGTGTTACAGGCTTATGAAGATGTCTTTCCGGAGGAGGTACCCGCTGGTCTATCACCCATTCGCGGCATTGAACATCAAGTTTATTTGGTACCTGGAGCTCCACTTCCCAACCGGCCACCGTACCGCATAAACCCGGGGGAGACAAAAGAAATTCAGCGGCAAGTGCAAGCGCTCATGGAAAAAGGGTACGCACGCGAAAGTCTTAGTCCTTGTGCTGTTCCTGTCACTCTTGTTCCTAAGAAAGATGGTACATGGAGAATGTGCGTAGACTGTAGGGCTATCAACAATATCACTATTCGTTATCATCATCCTATTCCTAGGTTAGATGATATGCTTGATGAATTGAGTGGCTCCACTATCTTTTCTAAGATTGATTTGCGTAGCGAATATCATCAGATTAGAATGAAACATGGTGATGAGTGGAAGACAGCTTTTAAAACCAAATTTGGATTGTATGAATGGTTAGTGATGCCTTTTGGTTTATCTAATGCTTCTAGTACATTCATGCGATTAATGAACCAGTTTGAGTCGAATGTTGGACTGATGATGTCGTGGCGCCCCTCAGGAGATCCCTTTGACCCAGAATCATCCCAGTAAGAGTCGAGCAACACTTTAGCCTTTTCCCGTCATTCCATTCTTTTGTCTCAATCCCACCGTTTTCGTGCTTATGATGCAAGAGACATTCCTGATAATGTGGGTGTTCCTCCCGTTGCTCCATCTGGCAACGTTGAAGAAGTCTGCAGGGACTCCAACAGTGTGGATGTTCAAATTGTGGATGATCTGGAGCCTTACGAGATCGCAAGGGCCGTTGATTCTGATGATGACCGCCCTTTTGGAGAGCTGACCGAAAGTGATATTGAGCTGATCAGGCGTTATTGCCCTGGCCGGGATCCATCAGTTCATGAATTCAGCGATCTTAAGCATTCCCATGAGGCTTATGCAGAAGGAAGGGATGACGAGCTGCTAGATGCTCCTGAGGCCGGGTCAAGCATGACAATTGAGAAGGGCATGGTGTTTGAGGACTTGTCAGCATTGAAAAGGTGGCTGCAGGAGTATTCAGTGATTCGTAAAAGGCCATTCAAGGTGAGGCATTCTTATGTGGAGCGGAGGTACACAGTTGTGTGCGAGAAGGAAACATGTGAATGGAGGGTTTGTGCTAGGAAACAGAAGGACACGGGAAAGTTCAAGATCACAAGAATCGTTGGCCCACACACTTGTGCCGAAGCAGAGCTCAAAAATCACAAATACACTAATCGTTACTTCACACAACTAGTAATTTCCTACATGTATCATCTGCAATACATAACGAATTTTCAAAACATATGTCGTATTTTTTTGCTCTCTATAAATAAATAAATATATTACATGATATTACTATAATTAAATAAATATATTACATAATATTACTATAGTTAAATAATCCAAATAAAAAATACAACTAGTAATTCATTTTGCGAAAAAAAAGGCTGATCGGTGCAAACCCTAAACAGCCGAGTGTCTACAGACGTGGTAGGGAGCTCGGCGCCACATGGCAGGCAGCTCAACGCCACGTCCCACGGCGCCGAGCTCGGCACCACGAGCCACGGTGCCGAGCTACCTGCCACGTCGGCGCCACGCAGGCCGCCACGCTGGAGCGGGCCTGCGATCTCGGCGCCATGGACCAGGGCGTCGAGACGTGTTACCTCGGCGCCGTGACCCACGGCGCCGACCCCCTGGGTCCAAAAACGGAATTAAAACTACCAGGGGTCTAAATGTGAATATTTTTCAAAAAAAGGGCTAAAATAGAAAAAATTCGGGCAAGGGGAAGACAACCCCTATGGCAAGGACAAGCTTGTTGAGTAGAGGACTTGGTGAGTCAACTTGTTTTGTTACATACTCTTCCATATGTTTTTGTTGATATTGTTGTACATCCTATTGTTTCTAGAGACAAAATGATCTTGAAAAAAAGTAGCCACATAGAGCAAAGTTCTACCTAGGGAAACAAAAAGAGAAGAGGAAACATGACATGCGCACGTGGTATGCTATATACATGCAACGCTTTCACAAATATCGTGTTATAATATGATCTCACTAGTAGATTATGCATGTATTCTTCCCTTATAGGCTGAGTTGAAAAATCTCATAGATCATCAACTAGAGTTGGCAAAAAATGATTAGGGAAGAGTGGCATGGGAAGGTGATGCATTACACAAAGTATTAAGGGAAGAAAAACCAGGACAAGTGCATGGCATGGGATTGCTTCCAATCCCTAAACAAGTTCATGGTTGGACACCACGTTGTCTCAAGAACATAGAGATTACTATATTAGATGATTAGATGGCCCATCATTTGATGTAGAGACACATGTTATGGAGAATGTGGAAAAGCTGGAGGAACATGTCAAAAAGCAAGATCAATTGGTTTAAGAATTGCTAAACAAGCAAACATGCCGTGGGAACAGAGAAACAGCGGAGATAAAAAAAACTATTTTCTGTCCTTGATGTTGAAATTTTACTCAACTCCTGTATCATTATAGTAGGTGAATTTTCAAACAAATTACTAAGATAATTTTCACTCACATCTGATACATTCTAAAATAAAGGCATTCTCAAAATATTGATCAAGTGTTAGGACTTTGGTATTCTGTTTTATCACTGTTTAAATTTGTAGAGAGTTGAGTGCAATGTCTCGGATCTAGACGTCTTGTTGAGTGCACAACAAAATACATTAAGGGTAAATTTCATATTACTGCAGCTATTTCCTTCCTACATTCAACGGTAACTACAGCATTCTGTACATACATAATAACTAATGTGTGTCCATTTAATTAGAGAACAAAAAAACTTGTGGACAGAGACAACGCATGAATGAAAAATAATATATTTTCTACAAAGCAGGTTAGTATAGCATTGTTACTTGTGTTATAAAATCACATTGTAGTTGGTTTACATTACTGTATATGATGCAACTAGCAACATGAGGATTCTCATGGAAGCATCATCATCATGTTCTGCTGAATGATTTTCCATATGAACAATTAATTCTTTTGTGTTGAATCTCTCCAAGGACAGTAAAATGTTGATCATAATATAAGTGAACCTTTGATGAAGAAAAATACACTCTCAACTCCATTGTATCATGTAATCTAAATAAATAAAGGTGGGTAGTTTCACATTTTTATGAAGGGGTTCATATTTTAAACTTTACATGATTGGTGTGGTGTGCATTCATGCTGATGAAAAGAAACAAAATAATGATACAGGATAAAAGAAAGTAAAGTAGTTTGGTCTTTATAATTCAATTTTGTGTACACAAATAAGATGGGCCTGTATACCAATAGAGAGCTATTAGTGTTGGAAAAGTTGTTCTGCATACCAATGTTCCTCACCAACTCTTCTAAGTTCTTCTATTTCTTACATTGGAAAACTCACTACAAGCAGGAACATCAAAGTATTGAAGCTCTTGGTAAATTGTTCCTGAAAAGTTTTTGATACAGAAGTATGTGAGAATATACTAGAAATGTTATTTCTGCTATTGACTATTAGTGTATCTTATGTTTAGGCCACTTGAGGCTTATTGAGAGATCTCTAGTCAGTATGAAATTGTCAATAAATAGTGAGATTTAAGTAGGATATAAGCAGATCATGTTACATATAAATTAATACTACCCTTCCTTCATATAAAAAATATTAGTTCCAGTTTCTTTACATTGCATGATCTAGCTAATCTTATATCCTCATTTTCAATTTGATAAGCATAGAAGCTCTATTGAGTGTAGAAAAACAATGGCAGTTCAGGAAACATTATGAATATATTTTTTTGTTGTTTGAGAAAGATGGAACATGAATTTTATATCATTAATCAAGGTTGGGTATAATAACACTTATTTTGTCTTAACTGTAGCATAATAAGAAGCAAAAAAGTAGCAAGACACTATAAAAAGAGACAAGACCAAGTGACTCAAAAGAAGACCCATCCTTTAGCAACGGTGGTAGATAAGAATATTAAAAATGTTCCTACTTAATTGTGATAGATCTAATTCATGTTTTTATTCTAATGACTATTAAATTCCAATATAGTTTGGTACCACTGTAATACTCAAGTCTACCAATAGATATCCAAACAAAGAGCCTGTGGCATATGTTACTTTCTTGAGTAGTGATCCAGGTGCAAAAGATGGTGGTTTGAAGCTAGGTAATGAATTTTGGAAAGTGCATGTTAATTATCCTATTGAAGAACAAGAGGTGTTGGTATGGTCATGGGTAAACTACATGGCAGTTGGCCAAACCAAAAGTAGATCGATTGCTTGTCCTTCAATTTGTGTATGTTAAGTTTACCTTGATTCTATTTTAGTGAACACACATGCCCTTGTTTATATTTACATCCATGCAATTCTTTATTATCCCATCAGATTGAAAAGATCAATAGTTGAATTACTATATTTGGATGTTTACCTTGTCAAGGGATCAAGAAGCAAGGAATGTCATGAAGAAAAAGGTAGTCGTTCCCCTGCCATCCCCTGCCAGCGTCGCTCTGCCTCTCCTCCCATCCCTCTCTCTTCTCTCCCATCCCTCTGTGTTCTCCAGTGCCATAGCAACTCTGCACCCCTCCTATGCCTCCCCCACCTCTCCACCAATGGCCGGTAGTGACCTTACTGCCTTGTCATGCCACTGCCTCGCTCTCCGCCGTTGCCCCTACTCTACCCAACCTAATATTTAGTGCACCACGTCTCGTCGTGCCTCTCTCTGCCACCGCCCACCACCAGACCATCGCCTCCCCAGCCTCCCACTACATTTGGGTGGTGTAGTGAACTCGTCAGTGATGGCAGTGCCTTAGCTCCTCCAACTGCTACTCGTCTTCCCCAAACCCAACAACCCTCCCTCCTCTTCTTCGCCACCAACGACTGGATCCAACAGTGCCGCTATCGGAGATGGCGAGATGTGGTGGTGCCATGGCTAGAGGCAATGGATCCAGAAGTGTTTGTGGCTGAATCTCAAGATCGAACAACCGATTGCTATGTCGTCGAAAACACTACAAACGGTATATCGTTTCCTAGTTTTTCTCTACATATATTTATTTCCTTAGTGCAATGCAATCTACTTTTTTTTATTGTTGCTCATGTTGAGTTGTGTTATATATTCTACAATATGACGTGCTTAATTATCAAATAAAAATTCTTTGTGACAATTATATTTTGTACACATATATGTAGCAAATAGACAAACCATAATTTACCTGTATACTTAATTATGTTGCAATAGACCAATTATGTGTTTTTAACAGGTGTTAGTTATGCCATGAAAACAAATGTTGTTATATATAAAAAAAAGTAGTAGCAACACCTTTTCTTTTGTATAGCAACACCTAATTTTGGGTTGCAGTAAACCTACCTTACCAACACCAGCAATAGCATCACTTATCCCATGTGTTGCTATTGGTTTTTCAGGGCTATTGGTTTTTGAGTAGGAAATCAGATGTAAGCAGCTTTCATACCCGAGGTTAATGATGAGTTGGACACACAAAAATTTGAGGAGGTTAGGTGTTATTCTCAGGCTACTTAGGCTAGATCACAGTTCCAACTGTTCCTCTGCAGATTAGTGCACAATTTGACAGAAAAAAAGATATTTTAAGTAATCAACAGCAGAACCTCAAATTGTTTCATCATTCACTACCAACACAGGCTCCCCCGTCCAGATTGTCAGGTGTCATCAGGACACATCCCCTGACCTCTTACAGCAGCATTGAACCTATGAACGCAGATGATTGGCTCCAAGCTATTGGGAAGAAGCTGGACATCATCCAGTGCAGTGATTGGGAGTGAGTACTTTTTACCTTCCATCAATTGAATGAACCTGCTTTAGATTAGTGGGATACATTCACCGCCACTCACCCCAATGCGCAAGCCATCGCATGGAATAAGTCTGTGCAGCACATCCGCAAGGCACATATTCCCACTAGCATCATCACTCTCAGAAGGAGTTCAGAGCCCTTCACCAGGGAAGACGCACGGTAAATGAGTACCTCTAGAAGTTCAACCAGTTGGAATGCTACGTGCCCAAAGACATTGCCACTAATGAGGCAAAGCAAGAAAGGTTATTTGAGGGTTGCAATGATAATATTTATATGCAACTCCTCTTGAACGACTACTCTAACATCCACCAGCTTGTCAGCAAGGCCATTCGCTAGGAGGGCAAGCACGTTGAGATGGAGAACCGCAAGAGGAGGATGGCCACTCAGAAGGTCAACCCAAGAGGTTTTCTAAAGCTTGTAGCACCCTACCACCATACGATAGCATCAGGCCAGCAGCCAACCGTCCACCTTTCTGGGACAACCGCTCCACTCCCACGGCAATCCACACCCTTCCAAAAGTGGGCAAGTACCAAAGAACCCTACCCCGTCATATGGAGTGACCTGCTTCTACTGCAAGAAGACAAGACACTTTGCCAAGTCCTGCCTCAAGAAGCTTCAAGCTACAGCCAATACTGGATCATCAAGAGGTCAGAACTCTGGAAAAGCTTTCAAGAAGCCCCAGAATTTTATCAAAGGGCATGTGACACCGTAGAGGAAGCCCAGGCCACATTAGACGTCGTACTGGGTATGTTTATAATAAACTCAATACCAAATTGATGCAGGGAGATGGGGTGGCCCGATCTTCACGTCGTAGGATTATGGATAACTAGCTCGTGCAACCTAGTAATTGATGCGGCCAACCACTGTCTCTATGCAGCAACCTGTAGCACTCAAATTACTCAACCACACGCTACTGCCTTCGTCTACTCGCTATCGTGGAGTAGACATGTTCAGGCAATGCCAAGGAATCGCAAGAACAACGGAGTAGCAACTCGGAAATAACACCCAATCCCTATTAGTGGTGGAAATAGCTCACACACAAAGAGGAACAAGTGTTCTACAAAACAAAAATGTTGGAGACGAGGTGCCCGATCTTTCGATGAGATTGATAACTATCGATTTCGGTGGAGAAGACCCTCACGATCCGACTACAACCGTACAACGACGCTTGCGCCTTAGCAATCGCTGAACCAACTCCGAGATGTTATTGACCTCGCTGGAAGCGCGATCAACCTGAACATGAAGTTCAATCCCTGCGAGCAATCGAAGAACTAGCAAGAATAAGACGTAGACAATCTGATATTGCGGATATGAATGAAGCATAAATTGTATTGCGAATAACAAAGTTGGGATTCCGAAGATGTCTTGACAGGTGGTCGACAGACACAACTGAAGAACAAAAGTTTGCACAATGGCTAAACCTAAACTCAACGAAATCCAAGTTCTAGCAAGGGAGGCGGCGGCTCCTTTATAGGGAGAACTACCAGGGGTGGCATCCAAGTGCACGCCCTAGGGTTACAAGGCCCATGGGCCCAAGTGGAGGTGGCGCAGCACCCTTTTTGACTCGGACTCAGAAACCAACATGGACTCTTTTAATGATTGCGGCCGACGCAGATAAAATTTGAAGATGAGGTTGGATCCGTTGGAAAGTAGACGTCATAAGCTTTCCATGAAGTACAAGAACGTCCCAAACGGAGTCTGTATGAGGAAGTTATGCCCGTTTGAACTTGGTACCATCGCAGCAGTCCGAATCTGATTCCAGAACGTGTCCAACTCGAATTCGTGCTTGGCTTGGTCCCAAAGTGACGTGGTGACCTCCATTATTCCTTCCATGCATGTCCACGACTCCATGTCCCTTTCCTTCACCTTTTCCCAAGTTCCTAAGCACAATTAAATCACTTGCATTAGGTAGCGGTCTATTCTCAATAACATACGAACCTAGGAATGAGTTCACCTGGTCATTAAGTTGACGAGCACGACCTCGAGTAAGTGGTCCTTGCAACACTTGCTGTGGATGAGTTGTGTCCATGGAAGGGATGTCCTCATCAAAAAAACTCAGCCAAAAAGTTATGTCTTACATGGAGGGGGGTACCCCCTATTTATAGGGTTATTAGGTCGGTTGCTACAGTGCTTCTACAGTACCTGTGACATATGCGATGTTGTCATATTGCGTTGATCTTCTGTGGCTACGCGATCCTTTGTGGCAATGTTGACATATGCGCTTACATCGCTTCATGTTGATCTTCTGTGATCATGCGATCTCTTGTAGCTTTGATGACATATACGCTTACATTATACTCATAATGATCTTCTGTGGCCACGCGATCTTCTGTGGCTATGCTTCCTGTGTCTCTAAAGCTTCTTTTCCATTCGTTAACTTTTCCTCAAATCTAAGAACACATAAAATAGAAGCACTAGGTACCAACAAATTCTCATGAGTACAAGTGTAATTACTAAGGAAAAGATTCACCTCTTGTTGCATTTGTTTTGCTCTAGCTCTTGTCATTGGTCCAATAGGCTCAACACTTGAAGTAGATGATGTAGTGTGATTGCTAATGATGTTCTCATCATCCTCCCCCTCTTGAGAAGGAGTCATCCTTGACTCTGCTTCTTGAAAACTAAAGAAAGGAGATAAGTCTGAAACATTAAAAGTATTGATTACCCCGTAGTCATCTCTTGGGAGTTCAATTTTGTAGGCATTGTCATTGATCTTTTCAAACACCTTAGATGGGCCATCTCCTCTAGGGAACAGTTTGGATTTACGTTTTTCTGGAAACCGCTCCTTGCGAAGATGTAACCAAACTAAATCACCAGGTTCAAACAACATTTTTTCTTGAGTTTATTGGCCTTTGCTGCGTAGTATTGTGCTTTCTTCTCTATTTCTTCTTTGGTTTTGGCATGGATTTTCTTGACATATTCAGCACGCTTGGATGCTTCCATATTAGCACGTTCTTGATGTGGTAAAGGCAGCAAATCAAGTGGTGTGATGGGTTTGAATCCATACACCACTTTAAATGGACTGAGTTGTGTGGTAGAATGTACCGCCCTGTTATATGCAAACTCCACATGTGGTAAACACTCTTCCCACTCTTTGATATTCTTCTTTATCATTGTCCATAGTAAGGTGGATAAGGTGCGGTTCACCACCTCTGTCTGGCCATCGGTTTGTGGGTGATAAGTTGTAGAGAAAAACAATTTGTCCCAAGTTTGGCCCACAATGTTTTCCAAAAATAACTCATGAACTTGACATCATGGTCAGAAACAACTGTCCTTGGCACTCCATGAAGCCTCACGATTTCCCTTAAAAACAAATCAGCTACGTGGGAAGCATCATCGCTTTTATGACATGGTATAAAATGTGCCATCTTTGAAAATCTATCAACTACCACAAATATCGAATCCCTCCCCCTCTTAGTTCTTGGTAATCCTAGAAAAAAAATCCATACTAATGTCTTCCCAAGGTGCATTAGGTACTGGAAGAGGAGTATATAATCCATGAGGGTTTAATTTCGACTTAGCTTTGTGGCATGTGATGCATCGTTGCACGAATCGTGCGACGTCTCTTCTCATGTTGGGCCAATAAAAATGGTCAGCGAGTAGGGTGTATGTCTTCTCCCTACCAAAGTGTCCCATTAATCCTCCTGCATGAGACTCCTGCAACAACAACAAACGGACAGACGACTCCGGAACACAGAGTTTGTTAGTATAAAATAAGAATCCATCATGCACATGGTATTTATCCCATCCTTTTCCATCATTACAATGCGAGTATGGTTCTGAAAATTCTCTATCTTTGGCATACATTTCTTTTAAACTTTCTAACCCAGGGACATTTACTTCTAATTGAGTTAACATTGCATGTTTGCATGACAAAGCATCAGCAACAACGTTATCTTTTCCTTTCTTATGTTTAATTACATATGGAAAGGTTTCTACGAACTCTACCCATCTAGCATGCCTACGATTCAATTTTGATTGCCCTTTCAAGTATTTTAATGCCTCATGATCAGAATGTATAACAAATTCTTTGGGCCAAAGATAATGTTGTCATGTTTCAAGTACACGAACCAAAGCATATAATTCTTTGTCATAAACAGGATAGTTCAATTGTGCATGTCCTAATTTCTCGCTAAAGTATGCAATTGGTTTTCCTTCTTGCATTAATACACCACCAATACCAACTCCACTAGCATCACATTCAATTTCAAAAGTTTTAGTAAAGTCAGGTAACGCAAGTAATGGTGCTTCAGTCAAACGTTTCTTTAGTTCTTCAAATGATTTTTCTTGTGATTCACCCCATTGAAAAGGAGCACCTTTCTTAGTTAATTCATTAAGTGGGGCAGCAATGGTGCTAAAGTCCTTGACAAAGCGACGATAGAATCCAGCTAATCCATGAAAACTCCTAACTTGGCGAACATTTAGAGGAGTAGGCCAATTTTTAATTGCTTCAATTTTTGATTCATCTACCTCAACTCCTTGACTGGAAATTACAAAGCCTAGAAATATAACCTTGTTGGTACAAAAAGTGCACTTTTCAATATTAGCATAAAGTTGTTCCTTTCTTAGCACTTCTAAGACTTGCTTTAGATGTTCAACATGTTCTTCCATGGATTTGCTATATATGAGGATGTCATCAAAATATACAACAACAAATTTTCCAATAAATGCTCTCAAGACATGATTCATTCATCTCATAAATGTACTAGGGGCATTAGTCAAACCAAATGGCATAACCAACCATTCATACAAGCCAAATTTTGTTTTAAATGCAGTTTTCCATTCATCTCCAAGTTTTACTCTTATTTGATGATATCCACTTTTCAAATCAATTTTAGAGAATATAGTAGAGCCACTAAGTTCATCTAACGTATCATCAAGCCTAGGGATGGGATGACGATATCTAACAATTATATTATTAATGGCACGACAATCAACACACATTCTCCATGATCCATCCTTTTTAGGAACTAAAATGATAGGAACAACACAAGGACTAAGGCTTTCACGTACATATCCTTTCTCAAGAAGTCCTTGTACTTGGCGTTGAATCTCCTTGGTTTCTTCTGGATTGGTACGGTAAGGTGGACGATTGGGTAATGATGCACCAAGAATGAGATCAATTTGGTGCTCAATACCTCTTATGGGAGGCAATCCTGCAGGGATTTCTTCAGGAAACACATCTTTAAATGCCTGCAAAACTTTAGAAATGGCACTAGGAAGGGATGTTATGTCTTTAGTTGAAATCAAAGTATCCTTGTAAATGAGAACAATATGCATCAACTCAAGATTTTGTCCCATTTCTTTTTTATCAATTTTGTTTGTGATCATGACTAACTTCTTTTCTTCATTTTTCCCTTTCAATTTTAGCTTTTCACTTTCTACCTTAACTTCCACCTTCTTTTGCATGTTCTGAGCTAGTATTTGATTAGGTGTCATGGGAAATAATTTCTTAGTTCGACCTTCAATTTTAAATGTGTAGGTATTAGTGCGTCCATCATGCATAACACTACGATCATATTGCCAAGGTCGTCCTAAAAGTAAATGGCATACAGTCATAGGTACAACATCACAAGAAACAGTATCAATGTAATCATGAATTTTGAATGTAACATTAACCATATGCTGTACCTTGACACTTCCACAATCACTGAACCATTGGACATTATATGGGTGAGGGTGTTTTAGCAATTTCAAACCTAGCTTGTCACACAATTCCATGCTAGCAAGATTATGATAACTACCACCATCAATGATTAGTTTGATTACCTTGTCATTTACCTTGGCTTGTGTTTGAAAAAGGTTGAATATCTGTGGATGCTCATTTTCCTTGACTTGCACACTAAGAACTTTAGTGACAACAAGTGCGGTCCTGGTTTCATATATGCATCCGTCATATTCTTCCTCATCTTGAAGGGCATCTCCATTTTTTGTTGGATCTTCACTAATCTCTTGAACCTCTTCACTAGCAGAGTCATATCCACCATCTTCTGTGACAATCATTGCTCGGTTGTTTGGACATTCCCTAGAGATGTGTCCACGACCCAAGCATTTGAAGCATTGGATGGCGCTGCTTTTGGATGTGGATCCCACTGAAGACATTGATGATGCTATGGGCTTCTTCGCACTTGATGAAGGGGCTGTTTTGGCATTGGAGGAGGAAGGAGCATTGGTAGTAAAGGAATCACTAGAAGAAGATGTACCTCTTCCCAAGCTAAATCGAGCTTTAGGAGCATTTGATGGGGTTCGCAAGTTGAAAAATTGTGGTTTTGTGGCCTTAGCATCCTCTAGTAGTTGTTTCTCCGCCTTTTGCGCTTGATGCACCAACTCCACCATGTTCCTATATGGTTGGTAAACCACAATACACTTGATGTTTTTTGCCCGAATCATGGCTTTCTCCATCTCTTTGTAGTATTCCTCCACAGTGCTCGTACCCTGTCTTAAACTTTGCAATTTATCGAATAATTCACGTTTATAATGACTAGGTACAAACCTTGCTCTCATTTCTCTTTTCATCGCGGCCCATGTTGCAATGGGTGGTTCGCCATGTTCTTCTCGTTGATTTTGCACTTGCTCCCACCAAATGAGAGCATAGCCATCAAACTCCAAGGCGGCCATCACGAGCTTCTTCTCCTCCGAATAGTTGTGTATCCAAAATATCTTCTCAACCTTCAATTCCCAAGTTAAATATTCATCAGGATTAGAGTTACCTTCAAATTTGGGAATGGTGAACTTGAGTTTTCTGAATTTCTCCTCTTGAGGGTGGTCATCATCATGGCGCCCTCGACGATAGGCGTCGTCAGCATGGTTTCTTCGAGATTGAGTCTCCCGTGTTAACCGTGCAGCGGCCTACTCATCAGTCTCATCTATTTCCTCACCACCATGCACACTAGGATCACTTTGTGTGCCATGATGAAGGTCGGCCAATTGCTTTCGTAATTCTGAACCTACCTCCGAAATGATTTCTTTTCAGAGTATGCTCATGTTTTCATTCAATTGTTCATTGAAATCATTTGTGAGCTTTTCTAGATCCGTATGTGTGACATACGCTAGCTGTCCTCCCGTTCCTGACATGGTTAGTGAAAGCAAATACAGCAGAAATAGGTATTATATATGGGAAAATTCACTCCCTCACTCCTTGTTTACCGAAGTTCTTATGAATGCTTGATGGATTGGTGAAGTGTCTGTACTCTAGTAGCAGTAGACGGGTGTAGGTGATGAGTTGAGTAATTCAAGGCCCAAGTGCTGTAATTTGCCAATGGCTATATGTGGAGCTTGGAGGGTTAGGATAGTCCTACGCAATTGAAATTATAGATATTGTAATGATAAGTAATGATCCAAAATAGAAACCCAATGCCTAGTTGCCGACCACAAGATATAAGTGAAGATTATAGCAACTCACGCACAATGATAATGGAACTTGATGCAACCAACGAATGAGCTGTAGAACCAGGTATAAATGAAGAACAAAACAGCTCGTGTTGCACAAGTTATGGAAAGACGCTAGCTTGATTGCAATCGATGTAAACAAGCTACAGATTTGCACACAAGAATAACAAACTATACCGAACTTTGCAATGGAATTTTATGCTTGATAAAATACTGACCACGGTACTTCTTTCTTTTCTTTCTTACTTCTCTTTTTTTTCTTTTTGTTTTGTACTATTTTCTCTTTGCTTTTCTTTGCACCAAGGTCAATAGATATATCAAGATCTCACAAGATATCTCACAAGCTAGTTTGAAAATTCAAGACTGATATAAAGTGTGCAAAGCCCTAGCAATACTCAAAAGCTAGTCTTTGAATAGAATCAAAGTTTCCACAAAGGATAGATGGGGGTTCTCAAAGGAATATAAGTGAACATTTGATGACCAAGTTGCACAATTTCAGATTTATGCGCAACTCAACAACAATTTTTTACTTGACTAACAATGAGTTTTTTATATTGAACAGATTGGCTCAAAGAAAGCAACACAAACAAAGATTTTGGATCAACAAGTAAGCAAGGTTCTAATGGATCAAAACCTAGCAAAACTCACCAAAATTTTCAATTGAAACTACGGTAAAGAACAATATTTTTGGGTGGCTTTTTTTCTGGATAGGAAAGAAAACAACAAATATAGTAGCTAAGGGTAAAATCCTACCGTGTCAACATTGAGCTCTGATACCAGCTGATGCGGGGAGATGGGGTGGCCCGATCTTCACGTCGTAGGATTATGGATAACTAGCCCGTGCAACCTAGTAATTGATGCGGCCAACCACTGTCTCTATACAGCAACCTGCAGCACTCAAATTACTCAACCACACGCTACGGCCTTCGTCTACTCGCTATCGTACAGCAGACACGTTCAGGCAATCCCAAGGAATCGCAAGAACAACGGAGTAGCAACTCGGAAATAACACACAATCCCTATTAGTGGTGAAAATGGCTCACACACAAAGAGGAACAAGTGTTCTACAAAACAAAAACTCAGCCAACAAGTTATGTCTTACATGGAGGGGGTACCCCCCCCCTATTTATAGGGTTATTAGGTCGGTTTCTATAGTGCTGCTACAGTACTTGTGACATATGCGATGTCGTCATCTTGCGTTGATCTTCTGTGGCTACGCGATCCTTTGTGGCAATGTTGACATATGTGCTTACATCGCTTCATGTTGATCTTCTGTGATCATGCGATCTCTTGTAGCTTGATGACATATACGCTTACATTATATTCATAATGATCTTCTGTGGCCACGCGATCTTCTGTGGCTATGCTTCCTGTGTCTCTAAAGCTTCTTTTTCATTCGTTAACTTTTCCTCAAATCTAAGAACACATAAAATAGAAGCACTAGGTACCAACAAATTCTCATGATTACAAGAGTAATTACTAAGGAAAAGATTCACCTCTTGTTGCATTTGTTTTGCTCTAGCTCTTGTCATTGGTCCAATGGGCTCAACACTTGAAGTAGATGATGTAGTGTGTTTGCTAATGATGTCCTCATCATCCTCCCCCTCTTGAGAAGGAGTCATCCTTGACTCTGCTTCTTGAAAACTAAAGAAAGGAGATAAGTCTGAAACATTAAAAGTATTGCTTACCCCGTAGTCATCTCCTGGGAGTTCAATTTTGTAGGCATTGTCATTGATCTTTTCAAGCACCTTAGATGGGCCATAGTCAAATTGCTCACATTCCTCCACCACCACCTGCCAATTGGCACGATTGGGCCCAGATGACGGCCAACCAAAACCACCTCATCTAGGTATTGGTTCAGACCATCAACAACTGCGCACAACCCGCTCATCATTCACCACCAACTCAAGCTCCCCCGTCTAGATTGTCAGAGTTTATGAGGACGAGTCCCCTGATCTTCTCCAGTAGCACTAAACCTATTGATGCAGATGATTGGCTCCGAGCTATTGGGAAGAAGCTAGACATCATCCAGTGCAGTGATCAGGAGCAAGTTCTTTTTACCTCCCATCAATTGAACGGACCTACATTAGTATGGTGCGATACCTTCACCGCCCCTCACCCCAATTCGCAAGCCTTCACATGAAATAAGTTTGTGCAACACATTCGTAGGGCTCATATTCCCACTGGTGTGATCACTATTAGATGAACAAGTTTAGAGCCCTTCAACAGGGAGGACGCATGGTAAATGAGTATGATGCGGATACGCACATGCTTAGCACTTTTCAGTCAAGTACATTATTTCACTGGAAAGAAGTATTGAGCCGCACTAAATATTGACAGGTGAATTTGTTTCCTTCCATTTGTGGGAACGATATACTACCTTATGCCAAATTCTTGTTTATTATCATGTTTGAATATTGTGATGATTCTAGGGCCAAAACAATGGAGAAGCACAAGGAGGGTAATCATATTTGCTACCAAGAACAAAAAGCTCAAAGCCCATGGGAATGGAAAGGAGAAAGCCAAGCAGCCCATGCAGCTGATCAAGGAGGAAAGAAGCCCATGCAGCGGGAGAGCAAAAAGGGAGGAGCCCAAGGACTTAAACTACAAGTTTTGGATAAGATTTTCAAGCCAAATTCGGACTTCCCACGTGCTCAACCCAATTCAAACTCGGATTCAACTCAGAATTCAATTCGGATTCGGTTCGGGACAGCCTGACAGGCAGTTACTAAAAAGGACATAACTTTCAAAAACGGAGTCCGATTTAGGTGTTCTTGTACTCGTTGGACAGATAATTTCAACGGCTACGCAATGGATCTTGTCCTACCTTCAAATTCATCACGGATTAAAAGTTATGACCGAAACAATATAACGGGTGGAAAATATAGTTTCCTTTTTGTGAGAGTTCGTATCTAAAACCATATAGAGTTGAGTTGTACTTGGTTTGGGGACCATATGGACGTCCCAAGGGGCTATATAAGCCTTGTATTGGCAGCCTTTAGGGCAGACCACGTTTGATAATAAAATATTCTTGTTCTTTTTTATGGCCGACCCAACTTGAGGGAATTGGGAGTTTGCTGAAATCAAGATCATTCAACATTTCCATTGGGATTTGGGTGCACGATAGATCTTTGCTTGGTGGTTGGTGAAATCAACACGAGTGTGTTTTGGCGGATTAAAGAGTGTTCGTCCCTTGCACTGGCATTGGAGGATCATTACGATTCATCAAGACTCCCGTGAGTATCCATCCTACGTCGAGAAGATCGGGCGACCCCGTATCAGAGTATCTCTAGAAGTTCAACCAGTTAGTAAGGTACGCGCCCAAATACTTTGCCACTGATGAGGCAAAGCAAGAAAGGTTCTTGTAGGGCCTCAATTCTATGCAATTCCTCTCCAACGACTACTCTAACTTCCACCAGCTTGTCAGCAATACCATTCTCTAGGAGGGCAAGCACGTTGAGATGGAGAACCGAAAGAGGAGGATGGCCACTTCGAAGCTCAACCTAGGATGTTTTTCTAAAGCTCGTAGCACCCTGCCTCCATACGATAGCATCAGGCTAGCAGCCAACCGTCCACCTTTTCAGGCCAACCACTCCACTCCCTTGGCGATCCACACCCTTCCAATAGTGGGCAGGTACCAAAGATCCCTACCCTGTCAGATGGAGCGACCTGCTCCTACTGCAAGGAGACAGGACACTTTGCCAAGTCCTATCCTAGGAAGCTCCAAGTTGCAGCCAATGCAAGATCATCAAGAGGTCAAAAATCTGGGCAAGCTTTCAAGAAGCCCAAGAATCTTATCAAAGGGCTTGTGAACCACGTCATTGTAGAGGAAGCCCTGATGCAGATAACCCTAGCACTAACCTATTTTCTCCTTCATCAAGTATAACGCAAAGCATGCAAACAAAATTTTTTCCAAATATGTAAACTTCCATTGGATCAATCATAAGAGCCAGAGCTAAAATACCTAATCAACAGGTGAATCCTCTCCTAACTGAGTTAAGGATTAATTTACATGAGAATTAGCAACTACCTAATGCATATACTCTATGTATTATTAGATTTGAAAAGTTAGAAGCATTTGAGGCCAAGAAGAGCTTGATCCAAGAGGAAGAATCTGAGAGCACGGAGAGCTTGATCCAAGAGGAAAAATCTAAGAGCGCGCTCATGGAGACCAAAATGCATTTTCCCTTTGAAAGATGATGAGGATATCCATAAGGAGAAAACTAATCTGCATTCCTCTTATTACAAGTAGACAAATTGTATTTGTAAATATCTAAATTACTTATGGCTTAAGCAAACTAAATCAAATTTGGATTTTGATTTTTTTTTCTTTCTTGTTTGACTAGCAAACTAAGTAGTATTTTTTTTATTTGTGTATTGTAGCAAACCGGCATACTGTAGCAGCCACAATTAGCAATGTAGCACCACCTTGGTTACTGTAGTAAGGCACTGTAGCACTAACTTGCAAGTCTATATAAGGAGGGGTGCACTCTTGTAACATAAGCCATGCTTGGAAAATAGTTATAGAACACTTGTTCCTTTTTGTGTGTGAGCCAATTGGGATTGGGTGTTATTTCTAGGTTGCCACTCTGTTGTTCTTGTGATTCCTTGAGATTGCTTGAACGTGTGTGCTCCACGATAGTGAGTAGTTGAAGGCCGTAGCATGTGGTTGAGTAATTTGAGTGCTGCAGGTTGCCATATAGAGACGGTGGTTGGCCGCATCAATTGCTAGGTTGCACGAGCTAATTATCCATTATCCTACGTCATGAAGATCAGGCCTCCCGACATTAGCTGGTATCAGAGCTCAAGGTTGACATGGTAGGATTTTACCCTTAACTACTATATTTGTTGTTTTCTTTCCTATCTAGAAAAAGCCACCCAAAATTATTGTTCTTTACCATGTTTGAATTGAAACTTTTGGTGAGTTTTGCTAGGTTTTGATCCATTAGAACCTTGCTTACCTGCTAATCCAAAAATCTTTATTTGCATTGCTTTCATTTGAGCTAATCTGTTTGATATAAAAAAATCATTGTTAGTCAAGTAGAAAATTGTTGTTCACTTATATTCTTTTAAGAACCCTATCTATCCTTTGTGAAAACTTTGGTCCTATTTAAGGACTAGCTTTTGAGTATTGCTAGGGCTTTGCACACTTATATCAGTCTTGAATTTTGAAACTGAACTATTGGATATCTTGTGAGATTTTGATATATCTGCTGACCTTGGTGCAAAACAAAAGCAAAGAGAAAATAGTACAAACAAAAGGGGAAAGAAAGAAAACAAAAAAAGAAGTAAGAAAGAAAGAAGTGTCGTGGTCAGTATTTTATCAAGAATAAATTCCATTCTAAAGTTCAGTAAAGTTTGTTATTCTTGTGTGCAAATCTATAGCCAATTTTTTATTGCAATCAAGCTGGTGTCTTTCCATACTTGTGCAACACGAACTATTTTGTATTTCACTTATACCTGGTGTTACAGCTCATTCCTTGGTTGCATTAAGTTCCATTATCATTGTGCATGAGTTGCTATAATCTTCACTTATATCTTGAGGTTGGCAACTAGGCATTGGATTTCTAGTTTGGATTATTACTTATCATTACAATATCTAGAATTTTAATTGCATAGGATTATCCTAACCCTCCAAGCTCCACATATATCCATTGTCAAATTATAGCACTTTTGCCTTGAATTACTCAACTCATTGATACGGGGTCGCTCAATCTTCTCGACGTAGGATCAAGATACTCACGTGGATTTGAAGAACCATAGTGATCCCTCGATGCCAATGCGCCCAACCACACGTGCTGAACTTCATGACCATAAGATGAAGTTCTATCGCGCTCCCAATTCCCAGCGGAAATGTTACGGGGAGGGGTCCCGATCTTCTCAGTGAGGAACCGTGGATAGTTGATGCGAGTAGACGATGTTGCTAGTTGAACACTCGCGCTAATGCATGAACCCTCAACTCTTCGGAATACGCCCAAAACACACCGGATAATTGTTCATCGCGAGACCACAAACGACGAACGCCAAGTCCCCAATTCCCAATGGAACAACGGCTTGACCTTGAATTGCAGAACGAACAATGGATCGCCTAGTTCTCTCTCAAAGTCCTCGCATGAACTCTGGTGTTGAAAGAACAAGCAATAGCTATGTCTCAATCTTATGCATAAAATTGGTCTTTCTCTAAAGGCTGCCAATACAAGGCTTATATAGCCCATTGGGACGTCCATATGGTCCCCAAACCAAGTACAACTCAACCCTATATGTTTTGGATACGAACTCTCATCATCCTCCCCTTCTTCAAGAAAAGTCGTCCTCAGCTTTTGGTAGCCTGAAATTGTACTAAGCAAAGAATACAATGTATATGCATGGTATATATATTTGTCATCAACACTTCTTTTGCATAGCGTATGAAGAACATCTGAAGGCGTAGTAGATAAAAAGAAAAACACATATGCATGGTATATGTATGAATCAATTATTGTGTCATTCTCGTTCCACACAAACCAGTTAATATAACAAAAACCATAAGATGTATACATTGCAATATTGTCTTTCATATCATTCTCCCTCCCATGAGAAAAAGTCGTCCTCAACTTTGCTAAGCACATGGACAAGTCATTAATGGGCCAAACTTAATTAAGTTGTTCAAATATGGCGGAGAAAATTTTTAGTTCCTTCCATGCTTCAATTGCGCTACTCTGATTATTTGTACATGATTGTACATTAAAGGATGAATAAGTAGGCTTAAGAAATCTTTTAAAACATGAAGCACTATTGTTTACACTCATCTCATTGTGATCATGATATGGCACAAAAGTTTGTTTATCCAAAATATGCAATTTCAATTCAGCAAACTTATCACATGTAATGCATATTCGGTAAACATAAAAATTATCATGTATACCATAATTTCCAATCAAATTGAACTTATATGTATATGCATAAGTACTAACTAGTGATTTTAAACATGAAATTTCAGTAACATTCTTAATCACACTAGATAGCTCTCTAGGATTATCAAACATGATATAGCACAAAGAATCACTAGGAGATATTCGGGTAAGAACTTCCTTATGAGTAATCAATTCCACATTATGTAAGTTGAGCAAAGAAATTTCAGAACATGGAATTTTCATTCGCACATGTGAGTTCTCACAAGTACTCACCGTTTCACAATTAATTTCAGCGCCAATATTGTTACCTTTATTGTTCTCCTCAGTTGATATAGGTGTTATAGGTATTAAATCATCATGATGTAACAACGGAACAGCAAGTACTTCATCTTCAACCGTGGTTATCTCCTCATCTTTGACTTCCAATGATGCCGGTTGTTGAATGTTTAACTCCTCATCTTCAATTTCAACCTGCACAATGCGAGAAACAACACTATAAGTAGACATTAATGTGTTAGTTTCAAAATCATCCTCACTTTGTCCATCAACTACCTCTTTCTTATCTTTTGGTGTTTCTCTCACACTCTCAATTGGATTGCTCTCAAATTCACATATGGTGGAATCACACAACTCACTCTTTTTAATACTCTCTTTCCCTTTGGCTATGTGGCTCTCACTCAGCCCTGTCAACTTCTCAAATAGTGAGCGCTTGTAGTGGCGAGGTACAAAACGTGCCCGCAAATGCTGCTTCATCTGCTCCCAGGTGTTAATCGGCAACTCATGGCGCTCCATGCACTTACGGATGAACTGCTCCCACCAATGTGTGGCATAATCATCCAAGCCATTGGACGCAAGCAACAGCTTCTTCTCATTGGAATAGTTGTTCATCTGAAATAACTTATCAACTTTCAGCTCCCAAGTGAGGTATTGTTCCACATCTGTACCACCTGAAAATATAGGAAGATTAAATTTGGGCTTAGCGACAAGATCCTCGGCGTCGTCGTGGCGAGGACGCTGCACGTTGTTGCGGTGGTGGCGCTGTCGGTCATCGTAGTCGTCGACAGGGAAATCGTCATCCCGGCGCTCGACCGCGTCAGCCCAGTTACGAGGTGCATGATGCACACCTCCTCTGTGGGGAACCCTGTGGTGCACCTCCACCCTGGCCACTGTTGCCTCGGCCAGGCCCATGTGCCTAAGTGCGTGCCACGGCTGCCATCCCAACGTTTGGCGGCACGGCCATGCGACGTGCCTGTCGCTGCTTGATCGTGCCAAAATAGCACACCCGCAAGTGCACGGGTTGCCACTGAAATAGCGGCGAGTGTCGTGTTCTCCACAGGGACTAGACTGAGGCTACCGGTGCTCGGCTAAAGCTAGGTCAATCGAAACGGGGGAGAAAACTAAACCTAAAACAACTACCAAACTACCCGACCGAACGAACTCTAACTCAAACAGACGAAACAACGAACGAACTAAATAAACGAAGGACAACGGGACGAACGATCGTACGAATGGACGTCGTACGACCGAACGAACAACACGACTACGACACACGACCGACAATGACGACTGCACGAACGAACACAAGACTACCTACCGACAACCTAACTAGCTACCGACCGCAAGACAGCAGGAGGAAGTCGAGAAGCACTAGGGGAGTTTAGAAGCAAAGAGAGAGTTGAGAGGGAACGAGGGGGAAATACGGTCGCCGGCTAACTAGACGACGACGGCACACGAACAAAACGCAGCATACGAACGCTCGCACGACTTAACGATCGAACGACCGCTGAGAGAAGCAAAGGGGGAGGGTTTAGAAGCAAAGGGAGGTTGAGACAGCATGAAGGGGGAAAACGGCCGCCGTCCTAGCTAAATCGGGCACTCTCTCAAACATACACATAAACTGAACACGGACAACAGGACAAGCACAGGATAGAGCCTACACAGCACTGATCACAAATATACACATCACAGTAACACATCTCAGTGAGCACAAACATTCACATTCACAGACAGATAACGATGCTATCCAACATTCACAATTCACACAGTATTGAACAATTAACAGTGACATCTAATAGTAGTTAATCAACAGCAATTGTCATCAGAGTGCACAATTAAACAAAAGATTAACAGAGCAATTGGAACCAAGGGGGAAAAGTTGGGGATTGGAGTGACTTAAACCTAGATAATTCAACCAAGTTATTGGCTCAAGATAGGACTACCACTTTCACAAATTTTACATTCAAGCAAAATATCAATATCTAAAACAACATATGCCAAAGCATGAAACTAAGATATAATCATTCAAGAGGCTATGACTAGAACCAATTCAATCCGCAAAAGGTTAAAATACATGTGTAACTCGCAATGAATCAAATACTATAGGATCACAAGGTTTCTAAGCACATCAAGGATAATAAACAAAACTCAAGCTCTATATAATGCCAAGTGACTTAGACATACAAGGAACTAGTGACAATATAGCTCAAATAAGACAATTTCGACATGACCTTTCTTGATTAATCAAAGCATGGGCTCACATGACCAAGATATAATCAAGCTTAAAATGAGAGCAATAGTAAAGGCCATATATCATCAACATAAGCACATACAAAGCATACGAATGACCATATATCATCAACTACACGACAATAAGCTCAAATGCTCACAAATATAATACAAACATGCTAGAACATCATCCATACACATACAAGTCCTCCCCCAAGCTTAAATTGAGCAATGAATCAAGAATGCGCATAAAGGGGTAAGAAACAGCTCACCGGGTATATATGATGTAGTGGAAGTAGACTAATCATCCCATGACTTCTCGCACGTACAAGGATGAAGATCTAGCACGGGACCTGAAATAAAAAGAAAGAAAAGAAAAGAGGAGAAACTAACAAACAAAATGGAAATAAAAGGAAAAAGAGAAGCTCATTTGGATGTAGCGGGAGGAAGGCCAAGGACGGGACATAGAAAAGGCACATGTCCGCCCTCCACATGGAGCAGCATGCCTCAAAATCCACCTGGATCCCAAGGGATGTCGACTCGAGTCAAGTCCGCTCGTAGTCGATGGTACACACGTGAAACCTTGCAAACAACCTCAAATATATGGCAAGTATGTGTGATAGGGTTGACACCCTCTAAGTCATCAATAGAATATCCAATCACACAAGCATATCGATAAGGTATATCACGAGGACTGCAGGTCTCAACATAAGAGATAGGAGCAACATCAACAATAGAATATGTCTCGTCAGGGCCAATGAAATCAAACCTGAGGCGGTCGAGGAAGAGTTTCCATACTACCTGAAGTGTAGGTGAAGTAGAGCGTACGGTAGTAGAAACCTCCAGAGGGGCGATGTCAACGAAGGAAGTAGCTGGTGGTGGATCAATAGAAATGTGCTCCTTCTCGACATCGGAAGCAGCCCCCTCATCATCAAGAATGAATATCTCCATCTCAGGCTCAAAGATCAAATAATCATCTAAGTGGCCCACATCATCAAACGTGAATCTCTCCATATCAAGCTCAAGAAGTACATGATCAGTGTCAAAGCAGGGAGAATCCACATCGAAGCTAACAGTCTCTAACTTAGGCTCATCCATGAAAAAGTCATCAATCTGAAGTACTGAGTCTGGAAGGATGGCGTCAGTGTGAGCTACCATATGCACCATAGGAGTGATATCATCATCACCAAAGATAATCCGCTGAAGCTCAACCATGTCACACATAGAATCTGACTCAAAGAGGTGTGTATCAATGGTACTCAAAGTCGTCTCAGGAATAAGCTCCTCAATCTCATCTATCCTGTAGCACTGACTCGGAGACTGAGTAAATGGCTTCTTATGGTGATGACGTGGAGGATGTCTAGAAGCTGTAGGCTGACTATGCTAAAGCACTGGTGGAGTAGACTCAGCCGAAGTCGTACCTCTCTCCATGGTGACAGACTGGTAGTGAGCTAGAGAACTCGGGTAAGACTGCGAGGATGCCAAACTGTCACAACGGGAGGTCAAAGTGCGCATAGCCTCTCTAAGATCATGCAATTGGGTCAGCAAAGTCCTCACACCACATAACTGTGACTCCAGATGAGATATATGCAAAACAGACAGCTCAGGACTATAAATCTGATCATGATGAAGAGTAGGTAACAGCTGCTGAGGTGTAGGAGTGGAATGAAAACTATGCTGGTGTGATGACAGAGAAGGATGTGGCTGACTAGAGCTCAAACTGTACTGATCCATATGATGCTCAGGCGCATGCACTCTGGCTATCAAAGAATCCGAACAAGGCTTCTCATTGTCCCACTGGAATTGATGGAAAGCCATGTTCTCAATAAGAGTGAATGCATCATCAAGTGTCTTGTTTGTGATTGCTCCACCAGCTGCTGCATCAACTAAAGATTGTGTGGCACATGTCAAGCCTTTGTAGAATATCTGCAGAACAAGCCATCTCTCAAGACCATGGTGCGGACATCTCCTGAGCAAAGCCTTGTATCGCTCCCAAGAATCATACAAACTCTCTCCATCAAGCTGAGCAAAACTGAAGATCTGATCACGGATCTCAAACTGCCTAGATAGCGGAAAGTATCTCTCCAAGAAAGCACATGACAGCTGATCCCAAGTGAATGACCTCGATGGCAAAGAGTAGAACCAGGTACGAGCACCATCTCGAAGAGAGAATATGAATAATCTGCATCTGATAGTGTCCTGAGAAACCCCATGGTACTTAATAGTATCAGAATACTCCAAAAATGTGCGAATGTGCTCATAAGGGTCCTCGCTGGGTAATCCTCCAAAACGGGTCTCCTGAACCAAGGCAATCAAACCAGGTCTCAACTCAAAATCGTCGACCTCAAATGCTGGCAAAACCGGCCCTGACATAGCACTCTGCCTACTCGGAGCCCAAAGATCATGAACTAACGCCATATCCTAAATATATACCTCTATCGATCACCCTGTGGGACAAGATGAAAGAAACCACAAAAAGAAAGAAATAACTAGGGAAATGGTTAGGAGTTAGAAATATATCACAAATATGAATAAAGACGAAATGAAATACAAGTCAGCACAAACACAAAAGAAGAAAAAGAAAACAAACAACGACCTAGTCTATAGCCTAACACTGTCGCTCTAAGCTAGTCCCTGGCAACGGCGCCAAAATGCTTGATCGTGCCAAAATAGCGCACCCGCAAGTGCACGGGTTGCCACTGAAATAGCGGCGAGTGTCGTGTTCTCCACAGGGACTAGACTGAGGCTACCGGTGCTCGGCTAAAACTAGGTCAATCGAAACGGGGGAGAAAACTAAACCTAAAACAACTACCAAACTACCCGACCGAACAAACTCTAACTCAAATAGACGAAACAACGAACGAACTAAATAAACGAAGGACAACGGGACGAACGATCGTACGAATGGACGTCGTACGACCGAACGAACAACACGACTACGACACACGACCGACAATGACGACTGCACGAACGAACACAAGACTACCTACCGACAACCTAACTAGCTACCGACCGCAAGACAGCAGGAGGAAGTCGAGAAGCACTAGGGGAGTTTAGAAGCAAAGAGAGAGTTGAGAGGGAACGAGGGGGAAATACGGTCGCCGGCTAACTAGACGACGACGGCACATGAACAAAACGCAGCATACGAACGCTCGCACGACTTAACGATCGAACGACCGCTGAGAGAAGCAAAGGGGGAGGGTTTAGAAGCAAAGGGAGGTTGAGACAGCATGAAGGGGGAAAACGGCCGCCGTCCTAGCTAAATCGGGCGCTCTCTCAAACATACACATAAACTGAACACGGACAACAGGACAAGCACAGGATAGAGCCTACACAGCACTGATCACAAATATACACATCACAGTAACACATCTCAGTGAGCACAAACATTCACATTCACAGACAGATAACGATGCTATCCAACATTCACAATTCACACAGTATTGAACAATTAACAGTGACATCTAATAGTAGTTAATCAACAGCAATTGTCATCACAGTGCACAATTAAACAAAAGATTAACAGAGCAATTGGAACCAAGGGGGAAAAGTTGGGGATTGGAGTGACTTAAACCTAGATAATTCAACCAAGTTATTGGCTCAAGATAGGACTACCTCCCCGAGGGTGTTCAATCCAGTCTGAACTTCCCCGAGCTCATCGCACACGCCATTGTCACCACCATGAAGTTGTTTTTGTAGTATCTCGCGCAACCGAGTGTATTTGGTCCACGTAACCGGCGCCTCCGGATTAGGTGGATCCTCCTCGTGACCTGACATGGGAACGACTCATAAACAAGAAACGAGGTTATATCTGGGTTAGTAAAACAAAAGCTCTCTCTATGCTTGCAATTCACTGTCCTGAAAACAAGACAAGCTGATGGAGACGAGGTGCCCGATCTTTCGATGAGATTGATAACTATCGATTTCGGTGGAGATGACCCTCACGATCCGACTACAACCGTACGACGACGCTTGCGTCTTAGCAATCGCTGAACCAACTCCGAGATGTTATTGACCTCGCTGGAAGCGCGATCAACCTGAACACGAAGTTCAATCCCTACGAGCAATCGAAGAACTAGCAAGAATAAGACGTAAGCAATCTGATATTGCGGATATGAATGAAGCACAATTTGTATTGCGAATAACAAAGTTGGGATTCCGAAGATGTCTTGACAGGTGGTCGTCCGACACAACTGAAGAACAAAAGTTTGCACAATGGCTAAACTTAAACTCAACGAAATCCAAGTCCTAGCAAAGGAGGCGGCGGCTCCTATATAGGGAGAATGACCAGGGGTGGCATCCAAGTGCACGCCCTAGGGTTACAAGGCCCATGGGCCCAACTGGTGGTGGCGCAGCACCTTTTTTGACTCGGACTCAGAAACCCATGTGGACTCTTTTGGTGATTACGGCCGGCGCAGATAACATTTGAAGATGAAGCTGGATCTGTTGGAAAGTAGACTTCATAAGCTTTCCATGAAGTACAAAAACGTCCCAAACGGAGTCCGTATGAGAAAGTTATGCCCGTTTGAACTTGGTACCATCGCAGCAGTCCGAATCTGATTCCAGAACGTGTCCAACTCGAATTCGTGCTTGACTTGGTCCCAAAGTGACTTGGTGACCTCCATTATTCCTTACATGCATGTCCATGACTCCATGTCCTTTTCCTTCATATTTTCCCAAGTTTCTAAGCACAATTAAATCAATTGCATTAGGTAGCGGTCTATTCTCAGTAACATATGAACCTAGGAATGAGTTCACCGGGTAATTAAGTTGACGAGCACGAGCTCGAGTCAGTGGTCCTTGCAGCACTTGCTGTGGATGAGTTGTATCCATGGAAGGGATGTCCTCACCACAAGCTTACCGTTCCAAAGTGAATTAAGGACGGCAAATCGCCAATTGTGACAGCAAACGACCTCAACCTGGTAATGTATGAGCGTAACCAAGAGCAAGGGAGTACACAAACGGGTGTAGGTGGAGCTTGGACAGTTATGTGGATATCCTATGCAATCTGATATTCAAGGTATTGTAATGCTAAGTAATGATCCAAGCTAGAGTATTTTGCCTATGTGCTGATTCAAGGTATAAACGCACACTCAACGATAAATGTGACTTAATGGAAACAAAGGAATGATCTAGAAAGAGGCAATCTGAAATTGAGATGAATAACTAGCTCGTTTTGCACTAAGTACTAGGAGAGACGCTAGCCAATTGCAATAGTTATGAATGTAAGGGCACCAGATTGCTCATGAAATAAGTACACAAGCTGAAAATACGAACTAGGGTGTTCCACAGAGTTTCGGCCAACACTTTTTATTTTCACTTTTTCTTGATCAAATCGCAGGAAACTTTCAGGGTTTTTTTTAACTATGCCATGGCTTACTCCTTTTTTTTAAGTTTGGCCGAACAAGTGTTGTGTTCCCTTTGCACAAATTCAAGAATTCAGCAAGCGTAAATAGTGCTCAAGAACAGCCCTAACAGCAATATCAAAAGCTAGTCTCAATTGATGAAAACATATAAGTGAAGCTCAACTATAGTAATTATTTCTTTTTGGCTAGCTAGGGTTTGTCACAAGCAGTGATTTTTTTTAAGCCAAACCGTAGCTAACTCTCGGTTTTGAAGGAAGTGGATACTATCACAAACTCTCCCAAAAAGATAATTCGGATTCAAAAAAATTAAATGCAATTTACTCTTTTTGGTTGCTAATTGAGGGATTCAATCAGCAATTTTCTAAGGTTTATATGGACACAAAGATCAAGCTACGCAAAGGAAACACACGGATCAGCTATAATACCCCAAATTTGCATAAAGGGAAACATTAGGGATAAAAAAGCGTAGATTGCCGTCAGACCCATCGACTTTTAGAGTGTCGATTTAGTGTCGCGCCTAGAGGTTCCCAGACCATCCCAGGACGGTCGGCACCGTCTAGAGAGTCGTATAATTAGCGCTCTCAGAGGTTCCCAGACTGCCTAGGGACAGTCAGCACCGTCTCGCATTTCGGGTGTTCATCATCCGGCAATTTCTACCTTACCTTTTTACCGACTTACCGCCGCAGTAGAAACCCCAAAACCCCTTGGACCAAAATGCCCTTGGGCAGCCAAGTGTGTGAGAAGGCATGGATTTTAAGCGAGGGCATGCCGGTCATTTCACAAATGCAATGCAGCCCCAACCATGCTCATATAAGCTAGCTCATGCAGCCAAGCCCACATTTCCACCCCATTACTCTCGGCCAAGGTAAGAGCATAGCAAAGGGAGCACAAGTCTCCAATCCTTTCACTGCCAAGCCGAGAGCCCCAAGACACAAGCACAACCGAAGACCACCACAAGGAGGAGGAGCTTGGTGGCTAGAACGTGAGGACGACGCCAACGACATTGAAGAACGTCGATGACGCCGAACCCACGCAAGCCACCCACTGAGTATGCCCATCCTTCCCTACACAGCCACATGGCAACACAAGCACACCGCCTAGCTTACCAAAATCGAGTAGGAGTGGCGTAGGGGAGGCGGTGCTGCAGGGGAGCGGCGGAGGGCTCGGACGGCAGCGGCGCGGTGGCCAGCGTTGAGGAAGGCCTCGCCTGGGCACACCGAGCGCCAACCGCCGTTGGGGGGAGGAGCGCCGCGCAAGAGAGAGGGAGGGGAAAAGGTGGGGGTGCGGCAATGGGGCCGCCGGCGGTGGCTACGGGCCACGCGTCGCTGCGCCACCGGACATGTGCCGTGTGCCGCCGCGTCGCCCAGGGAGGGGACCGGCCGCTCGGCTGCACGCGAGGGGGAGAGGGGAAGGGGGTGGCGGAGGGGGGCCGCCGGCCACGCCAAGCCGGCTGCACGCCGCCGCGCTGCCCCGGTCCCCGCACGCAAGGAAGAGAGAGAGGGGGGTAAAGGCGGCGGGGTAGGAGGAGGGGGGCTGTCGGCGGTGAGGGGGCCGACCACACACGCCGCCTTTAGGCGAGACTGGTGAGGGGGGAGGAGACCCCGTTCGGCCGATGGGAATAGGAGAGAGAGAGAGAGTTGGGAGGAAGAGGATAAGGCCCATTCGGCCAAAAGAAATGGGGAGGAGAGAGATTGGGAAGAAAAGGAAAGAAAGAAGAAAACAAAGGAAAGGAGAAAAGAAGAAAAAAAAGAAAGAAAAGAAAAGAGGAGAAAAAGAAATGAGGAGAAAAAGAAAGAGAGGGAAAAAAAGAAGAGATGGGTTCGGCACCTGCACGACAGGTCCCTCAAAACCCGTGCGATTTCGCCCGAGATCGGGATACGAGCCTAGGGACGTTGTTCTCCGTTTAAGCTCTAAATCTTTCTTTTGCCGTTGAGTCGGGTTGACATGTACGCAGGTGGAGGTCCCGGGTCTGAGCCATCCACGCGTCATTCCCGAGGCTAACCAGGCAAGTGCATTGTAAAGCGGTGAATTCGGGTAGTGATTTCGGTTAAATTGAATGATTTGAGGGTAAGTTTACCTTATTCCGGGTGCATATTAGATGAATGATGAACGTTGAGACATGACAAGTTGATATGCATAAATGAACTTGCAAGTGCATGGTAGAACAGTAAACTATGGTGAATGGTTGTTATTCGTGTTTCCATGCCATGATTTACAGTATTTATGAGATGATGCCTGTGATTATATGCTAATCATACTTTGATGAGTAACATTTATGATTAGACATTCACATTTGGAGCATATTGCATCATGCAATTGCATAAGAGCCAGGTCGGTGAGAAAGTCATACGACTAGTCTGGAGTGCTCTTGAATAAAACCTACAGAGGTAGGCACTCCACGGGAGTGGAGGTTGAACCTCGTATGAAAGAGGACGAGGCGAGTGGTCCATCGACGGGTGGATGCTCCGCTATACCAGTATAAGCTACAGTTACAGACGCATTACAGATGCATTGCATTGCATTGCAGGAAAGCAGAACTGAACAGTGATACAGTTACAGATGCATTGTATTGCATAAAAGAGTTAATAATATAATATTACAGAGAAAGATAGTGAGGAGCAGCTCACAGGAATGGGAAGTGATGACAGTAGAATAGTTACAGAGATAGTGAGGTGCAGTCCACAGAGATGGGAAGTGATAACCGTTAAATAGTATAGGCTAAGGAGTTAAGAAAGAAGTGCATACGCATGAGCATGGGTAGATGCATAATGATCGGTTGATGAGAACCTAAAGAGATAAGAGAAAGGTGCATGTGCATGATGAATAGTTCATCGGATCTTGAAATAGTTAAATGGAAAAGTGGTTAATGAAACTGGAATGATAATGGTCTAATGAATGAACCTGTTATTTGCTGTTTTGCTTTGTACTTGCTGAGTCGGTGGACTCACCCTTGCTTCGTTGATGTTTTTAGGTGACCGTTGAGGACGTCATGAACGAGCGGGAGTAGCACATGAATAACTGGCACGAACCAGCAGCACTCCTTGTATCACCTTTTGTCAATGTGCTTTAGCTTTTACTCGGCTAGAGCAATCACTAAAAATGCTATGATGTATCTGAATGCGGCACAATAAATAAATTTAGTGTTGGTTTTAAATTCCTCCAGTGTTGTTGAAATGGTAAGTGTAGGCAGAAGTGGTAGCATCTTGGCCCAGTGAGTGGGCAGAGTGTTACATCAGCACTAAAACAAAACTCTAATGGACGAAGACTTAACAAAACACACAAGAAATAAACAGATTAAACTATGGTTTTGGTATTGTAATTTTCGGTTTGATGGATGAAAGGACAGAAAACGAATCTAACTACGGGTAAAGAAGTTCTCACCGAGTAAACCTAGAATCTGATACCACATGATACGGGGAGGGGTCCCGATCTTCTCAGTGAGGAACCGTGGATAGTTGATGCGAAGTAGACGATGTCGCTAGTTGAACACTCGCGCCAATGCACGAACCCTCAACTCTTCGGAATACACCCAAAACACACCGGATAATTGTTCGTCACGAGACCACAAACGACGAATGCCAAGTCTCCAATTCCCAATGGAACGACGGCTTGACCTTGAATTGCAGAACGAACAATGGATCGTCTAGTTCTCTCTCAAAGTCCTCGCATGAACTCTGGTGTTGAAAGAACAAGCAATAGCTATGTTTCAATCTTATGCATAAAATTGGTCTCTGTTGTGGTTACAGACCAAATAGAGAGAGAGTATGGTAGTGGAGAGTTAGGTGAGCAATGGCTTAGGGTTTTCCCCATGGTCTGTGTTGTATATATATATCCATATGGGGAGTGCTTTTACAATTATACCCTTACATCCGAATGTTCACCTCAGGGGCACTCATGTCATTACACATGTCCCATTTTGGGCCTTACATTCCTCCAACAGGCCTGCTGGGCTTAGGTGGGGGCCACCACTACAACAGTTCCTATTCACTTTAGGCTAAGTAGGAGTTTGAGTCGGAGGTGTTTTGTGCCTATGTGCACAATATATGGGACAGGAAACCCATGTTGATGAGGCGATGGGGTCCCGATCTTCCGATAGGATGATAACTATCGATTTTGGTGGAGATGACTCTTGCGATCCGACTACAACCGTACAACGTCACTTGCGCCTTAGCAATCGCTGAACCACACTCCAAGTCGTTATCAACCGTGCCAAGAACGCGGTTGACCTGACCACGAAGGTCTATTCCTGCATGCAACCGAAGAACACGCAAGAACAAGGATAGTGAGCAACCTGAAATTTGGTAGATATAAAAGTCGCACAAGGATAGTTGAGGTTCTGTAACACGAATCTGTTGGTCTAGCCGACACAAGAGACAACGTGGAGTTTGCACATGGGGCTAAACTGATCTAAACAAAACCTAAGTCCTAGCAAAAGAGGCGGTGGCTCCTATATAGGGAGAACAACCAGGGGCGGCCAAGGAGCATGCCCCTAGGGTTACAAGGCCCATGGGCCCAAGTGGTGGTGGCGCAGCACCCTTTTGACTCGGATTCAGAAACCTACGTGGATTGTTTTGATGATTCCGGCCGGTTCGAATGGAATGTGAAGATGAGGTTGGATCCATTGGAAATTAGACTTGATAAGCTTTCCATGAAGTACAAGAACGTCCCAAACGGAGTCCGTATGAAGACGTTATGCCCGTTTAAACTTGCACCATTGCAGCAGTCCGAATCCGATTCCAATACGTGCCCAACACGGACGCTTTTGATGATTGCGGTGCGCACAGAAGGCATTTAGGGGTGATACTAGATCCATTGGAAATAGGACAAGCAAAGATTTCCAACAAGTACTCATGGACCTCAAACGGACTTCGTGTGTGAAAGTTATGCACATTTGAAGTTGGGCCTGTCAGGCTGAATCCGAATTGATCTGGAGGCCGAATTGGATTTCAAAACGTGTCCAACTTGAACTCTTGCTTGAATTGATGTAAAAATAACGTGGTGCTGTCAAAATATATATTTTCATCATTAGGTAGTATCATATTCTCATTTAAAATATGTTTAAGCTGAAGAAACGAATTCACCTTTAGTTCAATCTTGATATTGGGCGCTATTGTCGTGTGTGTTTGTGGCGTGGTCACATCATCCTCCCCTTCTTGATAGAAAACCGTCCTCGGTTTTAACATATGTGTAGCCTCACGTATTGTATGACCTTGATCATAAATCTCGGTACATGATAACAAACGCAACAAACTCTCATTATGTAATATCATAAGATCTTTGTCAAACAAAGTGAAACCTGTTTGAAACGAACTCACCTGATAATTTAAGTGGTGCGTAGGAGCTCTTGTAATTCGAACAAGTATAGCAAATATAATTGTATCCATAGGGTACATGTTCTTATCATTCTCCCCTTCTTGAAAATAAAGCTGTCCTCGGCTTTTAATAAGCTGAAAGTATGGTAACAAAGAAGCCAAGGTGTATGCATGGTATATGTATATGTAATCCGTTTTAACAGTTCTTTGTTGTTGCACAATTAATGTTATAAAACAACAGTGATCATAAAAGCTCATTATATTATTAACCCAAAAGTAATCATATATGTTAATGAGCAAATCAAGATTTCTCACATAGCAATTATTGCAACTTGTTTTGCAAATGTAAGTGAAGCATTTATGCAATTCAAATCTTTGAAGTTGTATACTTGTAGTGGTGGCACATATGGGCAAAGCTACAACTTTTGGAATCAAGCAAAATTCTTTCATATAATCAGATTTCAATTGAACAATAGCAAATTCATCTATTAAGAGTGAAAAGATTTGCAAGTTCTTCCATACATCAATTTCATTATTCAGATTGGCAATGTTAGATGGTTCAACAAGAGAAGAACACATAGGCATTGAATGATCACTAAATTTTATTTTTCTTTCATAATGAACAAGATTGAGCATACAAGAGTTGTTGTTCAAAACAACAAGTTTCAATTCATCCATGTGATCACAAGTTATGCATATTCGATATACAAGAAATTGATTTTCTACACCATAATCTCCAATCAAATTAAACTTATACCCAGGTGTGTAGGCACTAAACAAGAATTTCGAACATGCAAGTTCAGAAACTTTCTCCATAGCACAATCCAAACTAACGGCCTCATTAAGCATGGTATAGCACAATGCATCAGCAGGGGATAGTCTATTAAACACTTCCTTCAAGTCAACACAAGGAATATCAAAAGATTGCACTACAGCAGGTATATACTCACAAGGTTGATCTATGTCTTGTTGTAGTACCAAATCAGTACCTTTGTCATTATCGTCCTCATCAGATACTGTAGGTACCTCAAACTTCTCCTCTAATGGCATAAGATGCACCAGATCATCCTTCACCTCTTGAAGTATCTCGGTGGTATCTGTAGATGGAGTAGGAACCAAAACAATATCAACATTTTCAATTACCTCAGGTTCCACCTCGCTTGTCACCGTGGGTGCTGGAGGTACAAAACGATGTCGCAATTTCTTTTTCATCTGCTCCCATGTATATATATAGTGGAACTCGAGATTCGACCACCAATGTTGAACATCACCAATCAGCGCCGTCCTTGCCATGCTCATCTTCTCATAAGGATCAAGATCTTGTCTTTCAAAGTATCTATCCATCATAGTAACCCACAATAAGTAGTCCGACGACGTACTCTCAGCGGTGAGTGGCAAGATATATACCGGTAATTGTTTCCCTTCAAGTTCAAATCTGCCCGCGATGACATCATAATCTACCAATTTTCTCAAGCCTGTCATTATTAGTAGAAAACAAGGAAACAAATCACAAGTAAATGTTCCTATCAACTACTAGTATATGGAGGCTCAAATCAAGTCACGCATCTCTCAAGCTCTTACCAAATTCTTACAAGTTCTTACCAAAGCAAACAAGTGGTGCAACCGGTGGCTGGTTCATGATAAATCTAACTCAAGTGATGAGTAAAGCGATTGTAAGGTACAGCGAGACCTGTTCGGTTAGTAGAAAAGTGGAGCTTGGATAGGCTATGTATTTTGTAGCAAAGGAAAACAATCAACTAATTTCAGAAATTGCACAGAATTGAATTATAGTTCGTATCTAGCATTTAGCCTATGTTGCTGATCAACCAAAGATGGAAGAAGGCTAAAATAAGTGTATGGAAATGTATGGGAGTGGTAACTACAAGATAATTCAATCGAATGCAATCTGGAATTGAAGAACACAAGGATTGATCCAAAACTTGAAAACTGAAAATTTCTGTCCACTGGACAGCACGTCGGTATTTCGGCCGTAACTTTTTGTCAGTTGCCTTTTTTTGAATGATTCTTTTTTTCCGTTTTTTGACGGCTTTTTCTACAACTTTTGTTTTGGGGCCAAGTTCTGGAAACCGACCGAAATTTTCGCACAAAATTCACAAGTGCCGACTGTTGCAGATTCAATTCAGAAATTTGGGTCAACTTTCACCGCATACATCTCTTAACTGCATTGCTATAATGATGTGAAATTTTACAGATAGATGGAAGATGAAGTTTTGAATTTAATGGCGGTGGTTTCACTCAAAAATAAGATCGGAATCAAAAGTTATGGCGTTTTGGGTGGCGGCTGCAGAGGAAGGAAAAATCAGCCAAATTGGAATTAGGGTTTGGGGTGGGAATTTTTTTTTTGTTTGGATTTTTTTATGGAATCAAGGATATGACCAGCAACTAGACAAAGCTAAAACGGACACAAACTCAATTTAGCAAACCAAAACTAACAGATTGAAAGGCACAACGGGGTTTGGACAGCGGAAATTGACTTTTTTTGTGGGGCATTTTTTCTGGACTATGGGAAATAAAAATCAATCTACTAACTAGGGATACAAAGAATTCCTACCGGTCAACCTGAAGCTCTGATACCAACTGTTGAGGCGATGTGGTTCCGATCTTCTGTGACTATGCTTCCTGTGTCTCTAAAGCTTCTTTTCCGTTCGTTAACTTTTCCTCAAATCTAAGAACACATAAAATAGAAGCACTAGGTACCAACAAATTCTCATGAGTACAAGAGTAATTACTAAGGAAAAGATTCACCTCTTGTTGCATTTGTTTTGCTCTAGCTCTTGTCATTGATCCAATGGGCTCAACACTTGAAGTAGATGATGTAGTGTGTTTGCTAATGATGTCCTCATCATCCTCCCCCTCTTGAGAAGGAGTCATCCTTGACTCTGCTTCTTGAAAACTAAAGAAAGGAGATAAGTCTAAAACATTAAAAGTATTGCTTACCCCCGTAGTCATGATGAGGCGATGGGGTCCCGATCTTCCGATAGGATTGATAACTATCGATTTTGGTGGAGATGACTCTTGCGACCCGACTACAACCGTACGACGTCGCTTGCGCCTTAGCAATCGCTGAACCACACTCCAAGTCGTTATCAACCGTGCCAAGAACGCGGTTGACCTGACCACGAAGGTCTATTCCTGCATGCAACCGAAGAACACGCAAGAATAAGGATAGTGAGCAACCTGAAATTTGCTAGATATAAAAGTCGCACAAGGATAGTTGAGGTTCTGTAACACGAATCTGTTGGTCTAGCCGACACAAGAGACAACGTGGAGTTTGCACATGGGGCTAAACTGATCTAAACAAAACCTAAGTCCTAGAAAAGGAGGTGGTGGCTCCTATATAGGGACAACAACCAGGGGGCGGCCTAGGAGCATGCCCCTAGGGTTACAAGGCCCATGGGCCCAAGTGGTGGTGGCGCAGCACCCTTTTGACTCGGATTCAGAAACCTATGTGGATTGTTTTGATGATTCCGGCCGGTTCAGATGGAATTTGAAGATGAGGTTGGATCCATTGGAAATTAGACTTGATAAGCTTTCCATGAAGTACAAGAACGTCCCAAACGGAGTCCGTATGAAGAAGTTATGCCCGTTTAAACTTGCACCATTGCAGCAATCCGAATCCGATTCCAGTACGTGCTCAACACGGACTCTTTTGATGATTGCGGTGCGCGCAGAAGGCATTTAGGGGTGATACTAGATCCATTGGAAAGAGGACAAGCAAAGCTTTCCAACAAGTACTCATGGACCTCAAACGGACTTCGTATGTGAAAGTTATGCACATTTGAAGTTGGGCCTGTCAGGCTGAATCCGAATTGATCTGGAGGCCGAATTGGATTCCAAAACGTGTCCAACTTGAACTCTTGCTTGAATTGATGTAAAAATAACGTGGTGCTGTCAAAATATATATTTTCATCATTAGGTAGTATCATATTCTCATTTAAAATATGTTTAAGCTGAAGAAACGAATTCACCTTTAGTTCAATCTTGATATTGGGCGCTATTGTCGTGTGGGTTTGTGGCGTGGTCACATCACATGTAAATAGGAGGTGGGCATTGTTTATTTTCTCTACCAAGTAAAAACTTTAGAAAACACCGAGATGGTAACATATCCTTGTGGTTCGAGTTCTTAACAAACCAATTTAGCGTTTGTGTTGTTTGTGCGTGATCAAGGGAGTACATCCTTGGGGATGCACTAAATCCACTAGATTCCTTTCTTCTAATTGTGTTCCTTGGTTCTCACAGGTTGGAGGAGATTATAGGCTTAATTGCTACTGCGGTGAACAAGGGAAGTTGCTATCATTGTTGTTGATCAATTGACAGAATGCTAGTCTGGCTTCTAAGATGATTATACAAGTCACTTGGTGATATATGAACACACTATGATTTTCTAAAGGTTGAGAATATTTCCTTTTCTTTCTCACATTGATTTGGAAGCCATCAAAACAATAAAAGCAAAGATAAGAAGGTTTGGATCCAATTCGGATTCAGTTCAAGACAGCCAGCAAGACTCAATTTAAAACATCCATTACTTTCTGAAACAGAGCCATGTAATATGAACCAGGTGGATCACCCATAACGTCATAGCTAGGGAGGCATAACATATCGCAATTATCCACTAATATGACAATAACAGGTCATGTTGTATTAAGTAGAGGGCATGAACACAACATTACAGCTTAATGTGTCATGTGTGTTATTTATCGATGGTTTATATCACGTTCTTATTGTTGAATGGTGGACATCCTCACCTGTTTTTATGTAGTTATTTTATATCATGTTCTTATTATTGAACGGTGGACGTCTCAACCTACTGCTTTTGGACAAGCTCTCCATGCTATGAAACAACATCAGAAGCTCTAAATTGAACATAAATAGAACGAATATTTTTCAATATCCTACCATCATCTTTACATGTTTACATACAAAATATAGTTGTTATTTTCATTTAGTGTCATATACTTTTATTAGTGTGATTGCAATATAGTTTAAGCATAAATCGTTTCGCTTTAAATAATAATGTTTACTTTATGCTTGTGAGTTCACCGCACCTATATTTTAGTCGTACCTCCGCCACTGCTCGCAGTGTACTTTCTACCATGAGAATACGTCTTTAGAGCTTCACTCTCGGCCAGATCATTAACTGGTAGGCTCCTTGCCAACTGTGATAACAAGATGAATAGCAGATTAAGGGATGGAGATTTCTCGAACAGGCGAGGATACATGGGATAATATTACACATTGCGTACTTGCATACAGAGGTCTAGCTGTGAGCTACTTTAGAGCGTGGGTCACAGTGGATCTTTCAAGGTCCAGAACAATCCTTGTGGCCTCAATAACAATCTGTCCGTCCATGTAGTGCTGCCTACATACAGGCATATACACATCAGGTCCTCCAATGAGTTCAGTCTTGGTTTCCTGCGTCTTCCTCAATGTGAAGAAGGCCCGGCGACCGCACAACTCACAGCGTGCTGTTAGCTTGGTGACCGAATCGGCCAGGGGAATAATGTCCAGAACTGAGCCAAACTTGTTCCTGCCAACACCTCATCATCAAATGCTAGCACGATATTCAATTTGGAAGATGTTCTCCTTTGCATCCAAATAATCCTTATTTACTAGGATTTTTAGGGGTTGCATACATAACTTGGGTTAGATTCAAGATAAATCACTCAACAAGTACCTTTTGTAATCACCATCTAACCCTGCAACGATGACAATTTTTCCATCGTGGTCAGCAGCTTTGCAGCAGAAATCATGAAGATCATCAAAGAACTGGGCTTCATCAATACCTATGACATCTACCTGCAACAGCCAAATTTAGTCAGAACTTCACCCTGCCATACCATGTACATGACAGAACCAACAGCTCTGATCTCAACAAGGCAGTGCTGGCTGGGCGAGGCAGCCCCCAGGCCATTTCCCACAGCAAAGAAAAGGAGGGGGAAGGGGCACCAATGATACACCTCAGTCCTCAAATAGTGAGTGTATCATGACTCTTGAGATAAGAATCCAGATAAGCAAAGTTTAGACTTCAGATGCAGCAAACAGGTATTTTTCCAGGATTGACCAAGAACAAGTAAGCTAGTCAACCGAATTCAGTCACATTTTACACAACCAGGCAAATAGTCCAGACACTAACAACTAAATAGACCAGTTATCAGATGATGAACACAATAGTACGCCCTCTGGTTACAAACTCATCACTGTAGTAAGCATGCGGACAAAGTATTTGGTGTTTGATCAATAAACTATTTTCAGATATTTAGACTGTTCACATTAATGAGTAGATTTGGCATGAAAAATCCTTTCACAATGTTATAGGTTTTTCTGTTTACACACACAGTGATAAAAAAACTAGTGGCTAAGTCAAAATCTTTTGATTGGAAAGAGTAGTAGGTTTGCTATTTAGCTACATGGCCACAATTACTTGAGTTCACTGTTTTGTTTAAAAAAATCAGATAAACATCAAACATGAACAGTACAGGGTTTATCAGGCCAAGACTCACTCCTTTTGCAAAATTTTGTTGTTTTCAAAATTGCATGGTCTCCAAGGTGCATCTTTAACCATTTTTATATAATTATAAGTTGGCAAAAAAGTTTATAAATTACAATACTATGATAATTTTAATGGCGAAGTTATTGTTTTCATTTTCACGTGGCCAATCTACATAGTTTTATGTACATTAGTTGTCAAAGTTAGGGAAACATAGTTGTAAGTGTTGCTTGCAATTATCTGCAGTAGAAGCCCAACATTGCTAGGAAAAAAATAAAGACATACTCCCTCTGTTTAACTTCACAATATTCCACCTTATGCACGGACTAAAGAAACATAAAAGCAAGTAACAATTTAATAGAGATGGACCAAACGTGCCCCTATTAAATGAAAAATATGAAATGTTCCACCACTCAACATTCTCTCAACATTAAAATCAAGGGCAGGCATGGAAAACCCATAATAACTACACCTAGATTACAACAATAGACTAACATTGTGAAACAACTATTCCCAAGAAACTGGACTAATATTGCAAAACGGACAGGGTAGTAGGATAGGCAACTGATTTGAAACCCTCAAAGCATGAACATGAAAATACAGCATAGAAATGTTTTGGTTCATTACGCTAGTTCAGTCTTGCATAAATGCCCCTACAGAACTTGACATCCACGTTGATTACTCCGAGGGTTTAGTCATCAACAGTACCATCGAATTGTTAGTTACATGAGGGATTTGAGAAGACAATGACTCCAATAGTGGAGATGCCAATATATAGATAACCACATGGGCCTATAGTATATGGGCCTTGATATACTTAACACCCCCCTTCAAACTCAAGGTGGAAATTGATGTTTTGAAGCATTGAGTTTGAGCAAGTGAAGCCGATGTTGCTCTCGAGTTTGTGCTTTAGTGAAAAAATCTGTCACTTGCAGTTCTGAGGGCACATACTGAAGAGCAATTGTTTTCTGCTGACAATGAGACCGAGTAAAGAAAGCATCAACGCCAATATGCTTTGTAAGTTCATGCTTCACAGGATCATTGGCAATTTGTATGGCTCCAGTATTATCACATAGAAGAGGTGTAGGAGCATCACAAGAAATACCAAAATCTGCTAACAACCATCGAAGTCATACAATCTCTGAAGTGGTAGTGGCAAGTGCTCGAAGTTCTGCCTCTGTACTAGAACGAGATACAGCCGCCTGCTTCTTGGACTTCCATGCAAGAGGAGAAGAACCAAGAAGAATATAATAACCTGTGATAGAACGACGATCTGTTGGATCACTCGCCCAGGTGGAGTCCGAGTAAGCATGAAGATGAAGCGAACTTTCATGAGCATAGAACAAACACTGAGAAGATGTCCCTCTTAAGTACCGTAGTACACGAAGCAAATGTCCAAAATGAATGGAAGTAGGAGCACTGACAAACTGACTCAGAATATGAACCACATGAGCAATATCAGGTCTAGTAACAGTGAGATAAACAAGGCTGCCCACAATATGCCGATATCGAGAGGGATCCTCAAGAGGTGTACCATCGGTAGGACGAAGTTGTAAATGAAGATCCATAGGTGTCGCAGTCGTTCGACTATCTGTAATGCCAGAACGAGCAATAAGATCTTGTATGTATTTGGACTGAGAGAGATAGTAGCCCTTTGTAGAATGCAACACCTCAATTCCTAAGAAATAACGGACCCAAATCAGACATCTGAAATTGATCACCAAGTTGCTTCTTCACATGAGAAATGTGGTCCACATCATCTCCCGTAATCAACATATCATCAACATATAGAAGAAGCAAAGTACGTCCACGTGGAGAGAGATGAATAAATAGAGTAGGGTCATGATCACTAGGTGAAAACCCAGCATCCCGTATCACCGAAACAAAACGCTCAAACCAAGCACGAGGAGCCTGTTTAAGACCATATAGAGCACGACGAAGGCGACAAACATGACCAGGAGGAGCATCAACACCTGGAGGTGGTTGCATATAAACTTCTTCATGCAAATCACCATGAAGAAAAGCATTCTTAACATCCATTTGAGAGATGGTCCAAGAAGAAGTAGCAGCCACTGCAATGAGAGTACGAACAGTAGTCATATGAGCAACTGGTGCAAAGGTCTCATCATAATCTCGACCCTGAGTTTGCTGAAAGCCTCTAGCAACAAGACGGGCTTTATATCTCTCGATAGAACCATCAGACTTGGTCTTAATTTTGAATACCCATTTAGATGTAATAGGCACTGCATGTGATGGTAATGGAACTAGATCCCAAGTTCCTGTACGATCAAGGGCAGCAAGCTCCTCAGACATAGCAAGCTGCCATTCCGGAATATGAGAGGCTTCCTGGTAAGTGGATGGCTCATCAACAACGGCATTCACACGTGGAAAACCATATTTGTCAGCCGGACCAATAGCAGTACGATCTCGTAGATTATATCTTGGACCAACCTGTAACTCATCAGGAATAGAATGAGACTCATCAATATTATTAGAAGCATCAACAGCGGTCGTTTCAGGACTGGCCGTGGTGGTAGAACTGGGTAAAGGCACTATGGTGTTTGTAGGACGACGATGGAAAACACGTGTGATAGGTGGTTTAGAATGAAAAGGAGGTGGTGCAGGAGGAGTAGTCTCCTGTGAAGGTGGCGTGATGGAAATAGAAGGAGCAGGAATGGGCGTAATATATGGAGAAGGTGTGGTGACATCAGTATTGGATGAAATAGGAGGAAGACACAGGAACGATGTGGGTTCTGTGGAAGAATATGAGGGCTGAGGAGAGGGGTTATAAAAGAAAGGACGGTCCTCGGCAAAGGTCACATCACGAGAGATACGTATGCGACGAGAAGAAGGATCATAACACCGATATCCTTTATGCTCAGGACTATACCCCAGAAAAACACACTCAACAGATTGTGCAGTCAACTTAGTTCGTTCACGAGGTGCGAGCAAAACATAGCAAGTACATCCAAAAACTCGAAGATGATCATAGCTAGGAGAAATACCAAAAAGAACTTCACCAGGACATTTTCCAGACAGTTTGTCTATTGATGAGATAGACAGCAGTAGAAACAGCTTCTCCCCAAAAATGAGAAGGAACAAAAGATGAAATCAAAAGTGTGCGAGCAGTCTCTATAAGATGGCGATGTTTGCGTTCAGCAACACCATTCTGAGCATGAGCGCCAGGACAAGAGAGCTGAGCAAGAGTGCCCTCAGAGGACAAAAACTGGCGAAGAGCATCAGACAAATACTCACCACCAGAGTCAGAGCGAAAAACTCTAATAGGAGTAGAAAACTGTGTGTGAACCATGCGAACAAAAGACTGGTAAATGGAACACAACTGACAGCGATGTTTCATGAAATAAATCCATGTATATCGAGAATGATCATCAATAAAAATGACATAATGTTTATGACCACCCTTTGTAGCAAAAGGTGCAGGACCCCATACATCTGAATGAATAAGATCAAAAGGTCTAGCTGAATGAGAAACACTAGATGAATATGGTAATTGTATTTGTTTTCCAAGTTTGCAACCCTTACAATGAAAACTAGACTCAATAGGTGTATGGACCTAAACAACCTTTATTTATTAATGTGGACAACCGGGACCCACAAAGATGACCAAGACGATGATGCCACTGGGCAAAGGAAGAGGCGGAAGACGAAGCAGCGGATGACACACGAGCTGGAGACTCAATGGAAGGAAGACGCAAGGTGTCGAGGATGTAGAGGCTAGGAGCACCTTTACGGCGATGGCCAGTCCCAATCACTTGCCCGCTTCGACGGTCCTGAATAAAACAAGATGAGTCATCAAATCCAACAAAACAATGTTGGTCGATAACTTGACCAACCGAAAGAAGATTCATGGACAACTGAGGTACAAAAGAAACATCAGGTACAGAAAAATGAGGATTGCAAAGTGAACCCTGGTGAGTGATATGACAAGATGTACCATCAGCTGTCTGAACAGAAGCACCATCAGTAACCGGCTTGCAAGCAACCAACTGGGACTGATCAGATGTCACATGAAAAGAAACTCCTGAATCAAGCACCCAAGACGACGAAGAAGCATTAACAGGCGAAGCAGCAGCAATGGACACTGAACCTCTAGGAGTGGAACCAGTACCACGACCACGAGCAGCACAACGTGCACGATAGTCAGCCAACTTCTCTGGATAATGAGAAAAACAATTCTCTAGAAGATGACCAGACTTGCCACAATGCTTACAGAGTGCTGAAGAGGAACTTTTTGGTGCACTGATCCTCTGAGAAGCTGCCAACACACTATGAGGAACAGATGCAGAAGAAGACATAGATTTAAGACGTGTTTCTTCTGCAAGTAAATCAGACAATGCCTGTGCCATGGTGAGAGCAGAAGAATTGTGAAGCAGTCGTGTACGAATGGAATCATACTCAGCCCGGACTCCCATGACAAATTTGTAAGTAAAAAACTTTTCAATAAACTTATGTGCTGGACAGGGAACAGCTGTACACTCAGGTATAATGGAAGTCAATGATCCCATCAGACGATCAAAAGCAGAGTAGTACTCATCAATAGACATATCATTCTGCTCAATTTCATGAGTTTGCTACATGAGAGTATGCAAAAGAGCACCACTATCCTGAACATAGCGTTTCTTCAAGTTGTCCCATATGCCCTTGGCTGTTTTGAACTTAGAAAGACTCATAATCATGGATTGCTTAGTACTATTCACCATAGCAGCCATCACTTTCCCATCATTAATATGCCATTCTTTTACTGCAGCAGCATTACTACCATCATCCTTAAGCACAGGTGGAGTTTCAGTTAAGTGAAAAAGTAAACCATAGCCCCTCAATGCAGTCTCTACACAAAAAGCCCACTCTGAATAATTCTGACCATCTAGGGTGAGATTGATAACTATTGCATTTATCTGAGACATGTTGACCAACAGCAGGCAAAACAGCAGAACAGGGGACAGATAGCAGTTACCACGACTGTGATATCACGGGCAGAGGACAGCAGCAGCAGACGGGCGCAGAAACCCACCAAGAAGCCACGGGCTGAGGACAGATCGGAGCAGAGTGCATCTGTCGAGGTGAGCCTTCCCCAGGCAGGCGACGCCTGCCTGGGGACTCGCACGCGCCTCTGCCGCTGCTCTCCTACGTCTCGCGGCCCGCGCGGCCGAAGAAGACGCCGCGACTGGCGGCTGCAGAGGCGGCGGCCCCCCAGGCGACGAGGCAAGGCGGGGCGACGGCCGAAGAAGAACCCGCGACGCCGAATCTGACGAGGCGAGTCGGGGCGGCGGGCAAAGAAGAAGTCGCGACGAGCGATTGCAGGGGCGACGAGCGGACGACGACCGAGCCGCGACAGGCGGACAGGCAACTGCAGTGGCGACGGGCGACTGCAAGGGGCGACGGCGACCGGGCCGCCAGGCGGAGCGGCGGCCGAAGAAGCCACCTTGCGACGGGCCGAGGCCGACTGGTCGGTTAGATCAGCCGGTTAAATTTTGGATCGTGGGAGAGGAGGACTAAAATAATCCTAACCTAACCCTAATCCATAGCTCTGATACCATGTTAGTTACATGAGGGATTTGAGAAGACAATGACTCCAATAGTGGAGATGCCAATATATAGATAACCACATGGGCCTATAGTATATGGGCCTTGATATACTTAACACGAATACCCAAACATCAGTTCATCATTAAAATGACCACTGACCCTGGTTTCTGTTCGATCTCATTGATCAAGGTGTCAACAGGTCAAATTGTTTATGTAGAATTACATTAACTTCAGTAGCTACCAAACTTACCCGGTTTCTAACATTGTGAAAGCCTATTTTGAATAATGAAGAATTGCTTTATGGTAATATTTAATCAAGAAACTTGTATATATGCTACCCTTCATGATCCTAAATATGGGATGGGTGCAGTGTTCCTCTTTACATCTGGCGCAAGGCTATGAAAAAACATGTTGGCATTCCAGCTCATTTGGAGCGGGGCACAAGCTTCTGAAATATATAGAACCTTTAGCTCATCGAAACAGCTTTCTACAAGAGAACCCTAGTAGTTAGCAATCAAACAAGTAAAGGGTGCTTGATCTAGATACCAGATCTGATAATTAACCTTCCAATAATAAATTTCATTTCTATCTGCATTGGTCAAAATGACAGTATTTTGTGTAACACACATATCTAGGTGAAGGGTGGGTGTAGTGATAAATACTATTGGGCCATTTCTTTATCTATATTTGTATTTACAGGAGGCACATGTAGCTACAGTTCAGATATCCTTCTCTTTTCTACCTAGTAGAGAAGACTACATCCAATATATATATATGCATGTATTGTCAATCTGTGATAGTGTTGTGAACGTGCATTGGAATCAGACATGTACCATCAACACACAACCAGATAGTGTGAATATTTCCTCTAAAGAAGACCCAGCGAAATCAAGCCATGGTTCATATCTCATTTCTTACAAATCGCTACTTGAATATACTGCTACATTAATAGACTTATTTCAAACACATGCATCATTAAACCCTTCCCCCCTGGCATTACATTTTTCTTAACATATGCAACTTTTTATTGTCAAAACTGAAATAACATAAGTCATCATGAAGACAGGAACTATCTAGAAGAAGTAAACAAGATTTTCAATTGTCTCAACAATAGAATTGGATTAGAAACGTCAAATTGTTTGAGACGAGACAGAGAAAAGAGTTTAGAGATAACTCAGATAATTTCAAAGAATTTTTCCTTTTAAGTTTGTTAGTCAAAATTAGCTAAGTTGAGTCATGGGTAAATGACATTTATTTTTTCTGTAACGAAATAATTTTTATCCAATTGTATTATATGTTCTTTAGTTGCACACAAATATCATTCCAAGGTTATAGCAGATTCTAGTGGGAACAGACTTGTATTAGGTCAACCCTAGCCAGTCAATACAGATTCCGAAATGCACATTGAGAGTACAATCCAAGTATCCAACCCAAACCAATAAGAAAATAGTTACTTCACTAGATTTCTGCAGCCACAGGGTGTCTCCTAAGATAACTAAAATTTAAAGCTATCATCATGGATTAGTCCAGTGGATATTATTTATTTATTCTTGCTGAATTGTTCAAAATTCTCAAATTGACAAGCACAATATTCAATCTATAATAGAATGGTCGCTAAACAATCCATTATATCTTTCTCATGTTTTAAGCTGTACAGATTTCTCCAAATCGGAATACATCTCACCACTCCCAGCGACCCCACCTCAATCATGATTGTTCTGTCATGGTTCTCACAAACCAGACAAAAACTAGAGAGAAAGCTGCCAACAAAACCCAGCCATAACAATGGCATGTGTGGCAAGTGGAAACAAATGGGCCATTTTCAATAAGAAATAGAACTGAAAAGGGTACAGACTAAATGTTTGAGCATCATGAAAAGATCTTGATTGTGCAAAGAACATTTTATGGCATATTCTTTGAAGCAGGTTAACATGAAATGCAGAAACAATGCACATGCAAGAAGTTACTAGATGAGCAAACAATAGCAGTCTGATGGTTGAAGAACCCATATTCCAAACCATTCGAAACTGCATGCAGCTAGTAGCAATTTACAGCATGTAACATTGTGTTTCACCATACCTTATCATAAGCCTCTGTTCCTAATTTATCTTGGAAACTTGAAAGCTCTGGTAGCGCCCAGCATGCCATCTTTGTGCCATCATGTGTCACAACAGAATCCAATCCATATCGATTGTCCTTGTCAGACTTTATGAGTGCCACAGTCCTGTATTGCAAGGGGTAAAAACATCAACATATATATAATCCAAACCAAAGAAAAAGCAGCTAACGCAATCAAGTGCCACATATATGTTACATGCTTTCAATGTCATTCAGTATTTGAACACGTTTGTCAAGACACCAACACATAGAACCTTGTACCACAAGACACAGGATAATATCAGAGCACATCTATGCCAACCAAGCAAATGATCAAGTTAAAAAACTAACTTTCAATCCAATTAACTAGCTGTAAGAAAGCGACATACTACAATTTCCAACACTGGCAGAAGAAGAATCCGAAATTAGGGAGATAGAGAAACAACATACATTCATCTTCATATTGGCTTTTCCTAATGGCTTTTGGTTGTGGCTTATAAGTTTTAGCTGAAAATGAATAGTAATGGCTGAAAGAAGTGGCTTTTAAAAGGAGAGGGCGAGCGGTGGAAAAAATAAAAGAAAGATGCGTGCGCGTAATAGGAGCGAGGAGTAAGATGCGTGATGCACCCATGAGCCCTTGCCTTATACAAACAAGACGGTAGCGAGAGAAATGGAGAAACCAAGTGTTCGTATTGACTTTCGCCTTTTCTAAGCAAAAGCCAATACAAACACAGCCTTAGCTTGTCCTAAGAAGCTTGTTTTCTAACAGCTATTATCACTCGTCACAAAATCTTGAGAGAATATATATATATATATAGGACGAGTGTTTCATGCACCCAGGTGCCTAGGCACCCATATCAATATCCGTTGATTTGCTTTGAGATTCGTAACGTTTGATGTGGGTATCTCCATATACCCATAAAAAAGTATATTTGAGATGTCAAACTCCGAAAAAATTAAATTCAACTTCAGTTTAATGAGTTTGAACTATTTTTATGGCATATACTCACTGTAGTTGCATCAAACTCAAAAGTAGTTTGAACTGAGTTCAAAACTTACTTACCATAAATATATCAAGGGTATAAAATATTTTCATACCCAAACTCAAAAAAATTATCAATCATACACGTGTATCGGACGGTTCTTGATGTGGGTACTTAGGCACTCAGGTGCCTTATGTAATTTTCCTATATATATATATATAGCCACCACCCATCCCAACAAGGATCTCACCCATGACGTGGAGGCCAACGTGCCAAAGGTCTCACATAACAGCCTAAGCATGTTTTGCATGAAAACCCTTTACTTCATTTATTTTTGTACATAACCACAAGATTAATTCCCATCCCATCTCATAAGCTCCCTTCTCCCATGATCTCAAACTACAAGTCACACACGGTGAACGGCAGCTCATACGTAGCAAGATTTCACATTAGCAAAACTACGCGATTCTTTTGTGGGACAAGGACAAGAAGTAACCAAAAAACAATGCAGATCAATAGTTCATGCAAAAACGAATAGCTTGCATCATTCTCTGTTTCCACCCACTAAAAATCAACTAGCATTTTGCTTGCGTCATTCTCTGTTTCCACCGACCAAAAATCTACCTGATTGTGCTCTCCTCCACTCCCGTCTCCCGGCCATGCGCCACAGCTCGGCGTAGGACACACCTCTTGCATCTCTTTGTCTTCCAGGAGGTGGGCGGAGATTGTGGGAGGAGGTGTTACAGGATGGGAAAATGGGAATTGGTGCTAATATTCAACTAGTTAGTTAGATGCAAATAAAAAAGAAGGCCATTTCCACAAATAAAACTGTTGGCAATGATGGACTGCCATGTCATCTGTCAAATCCCGTGTGGCATTGGTGGTAACTGCAGTGACTCACTTAAAGGAGTTGGTGACCCAACTATGCATTTCGGGAGAACGGTGATCTACTTGAACCACCCCAACAAGTTCGGTAACTCGGAATGCAATTTACTCCTTTTTTATAGTCTGCATGCTAAGATCATGGATCATGTCATCGCTCAACAGTGAACAACTTGAGGTCCTTGACAAATATACTTCTTATGCAAGCTTTTGACAAATTTGAGTACATTTTTCGCTAGTGACCTTTTCTTCTTAACTATAGCTTTTTCGTCTTACCCAGAACCCACTACGGAACGAAGTAGCTGGCAGCTGGGCCCATCCTGTCAGCGAAATAAGCCAGTAAACAAGGAACCGAGGGCCTTGGGGGGGGGGGGGGGGGTTGTTCCGTACCTGCCGGTGCCGGCCTCAGCCTGGACGCGGCGGAGGAGAGCGGTGGTCTTGCCGGCGAACATGGGGCCCACGATGACGTGAATCTCGCCGGAATGAGCCGCACGGATCTCCATAGCCGGACCACCACAACCACAACCGCTTCGATACTCGGCCACCGCCGCCGCAGAGACCAACCTTGCCGCGCCGAGCCTGGAACAGGAAATACCCGGCCGGAAAGGGAGCGAGAAGAGGGGCGGCCGCGGAGGAAAAGTGCTGGAGCGGAGGAAGGAAGGGGAGGAGGCGGCGAGGAGGGATCTCATGGCGCAAATGGAGCGCATGCGGGCGGGATTTGTAGAGAGGATTGGGGATGGCGGAATAATTTTTTGAATTTTCTGGGGAATAAAATGGGTCGGTGAGATCTGACAGGATGAGAGGTTTCAAAATTGGAGCGGTTCAATTCAACGTGGGGTGGGTGAGCGCATGATGGATTCGATAAGGGGTTTGAAATTTGGGGGAGGGCTCTGGAGTGAAGAAGTGGAGGGGAATGGGGATTTGGGGGTGGTTTTGCTAGGGTTTTTGGAGCCCCCAATTGATCATATACCCTCCATTTAGATGGAAATTCAGGATTTACCCTCGTGACTATGTGTCAGTGACTTATGATGACCCCACGTGTCATTGAGATGCGGAGGGTAAATCCTGAATTTCTCAACTAAAGGGGTATATGATCCAATTCCCCTTTTTGGAGGGAACGAAGCAAAGGGGGTAGGGATCGGGGGAGGCAAGCGGTAGGGGTGGTGCCCGGTGGGACAGGGAGGCGCACTTGGCTACTCGCGGGGTTTTTCTGTATACCCCACAACCCCGTGCTAAACTATGCTTCTTTGTACATCAAATTCTTTGCTACCAGTGTGGTATATTTCACCAAAAAATATTGTGTTGTGCTATGTGGAACATAGAGCTAAAGTGTTGCATATCAAGTATTGTAAAGGGCATGTTCTTTTAAGTCAAAAGTTGACAGCTTTTGGCTTTTGCTACAGTACCTAAGTTTCAAACAGAGTATTTTCTCAAGACAGAGTCTACAAGTTAAACGATCTACACGTTAAAAGCTCAACATCTGTACCAGCCAAAATCGCAAGTGAGTATCTATCTCTCCATAATCTGTATCGTAAACAGCCAAAATTCAAAACTTTCAGCCAAAAACCATAAGCCGCAGCTGAAAAGAACAGGCTCAAAAAACCAACCATTAGCAATTAAACAGTCCAATTTGTCTTAGTCTATTAAAGTTTGACGCTAATCCAAACAATCTCACCATCAAACCTGGCCAAACGGACAGCCTAGCATAGACTCAGCGAGGCATAACCTATTTAGGCACGGCCCATTTGGCTTGGCTAACTAAACTGGCCTATTGTCCCAACCCATGGGCCGAGTCACGAACTTAGGCACGGCATGAGAAGATCACAGGCCGTGCCAAGATGCCGTGGGCACAGTTAGCCCATCTCGGTCCAAAATTTTTAAAAAAGTGAAAAAAAAATCCCAAAAAAATAGAATTAAAATGTACAAAAAAAGGACTCTATACCATAAAAAAAAGATAAATATGTTGAAAATATAATAAGCTTTATTAATGTTTAGATGGCTGTATCGTTAAAAACTTTACCAAATAAAAATTTAAGTTGCGAAAATCTTAGTAAAGAAAAAATAGTACATCATATAGCTCTCTGCATACATCAATATTCTAAGTGTCATTGCCTAGGTAAAAATTATCGAATGAGTCCACCAGCTGTGCATTTTCTATGGAGTGTTGGTCTCATACATCAGCTTGTTCCTAGTCTTTAACAGTTAGAAGTATTTTCACCATCTCACTCGTCTAACTTATTCTTCTCTCCTCCAATATTCTTACAGAAAGATTAAAAGCAAACTCGAAAGAAACCATTGAAATAGGAATAGTTAACACATCCATACTAATATGGGTAATAGTGGATATGTTATCTTATGCTCGTGCCACCATTGCAAAATGTTCAAGTCCTCCTCTTGGCACGGTACAATATCGCTATCCAGATAGGTGGATAGCTCCCTAATGTTATGGTAGCTTTGTCTTGCTTCAGTTGTTGACGTCATAGAAGAACCTGAACATTTGGGAGAAGAATCTGCACCCCAAATCTTGCCCCACGCAGTTTGCTTCTCACTGTGGTGGGTAGTGGTGGGGTTTGTTGAAAGAGAACTCTCTGAAACTTTAGCTTGTATTTTTGATAAACATCGGTCATTTTAGTATGAACATCTGAAAACTAGATAGAATAATCTATCCTTGTAGCACCACTCAGAAGTTGGAGACCATTACCGAATCCTCTAAGTTTAGCTTCGGGATCAAGCATAAATGCAAAAGCATATAAATATGAAATATCTTTTCAAATATTTAGTTTTCATAGCACAGGCAGCCTCTCAAAACACTATTTCATTCTCATTAGACTACAAGTGAGTAGCAATTTCAAGAATATGATGCACAATTAAAGGAGATGTTGCATAATACACACTAGATAACACAACAGTGGAATCATAGAAAAGTTTTGATGAGGACATCCCTTCCATGGATACAACTCATCCACATCATGTGTTGCAAGGACCACTTACTCGAGCTCGTGCTCGTCAACTTAATTACCAGGTGAATTCATTCCTAGGTTCACATGTTACCGAGAATACACCGCTACCTAATGCAAGTGATTTAATTGTGCTTAGGAACTTACGAAAGGATGAAGGAAAGGGACATGGAGTCATGGACATGCATGGAAGGAATAATGGAGGTCACCACGTCACTTTGGGACCAAGTCAAGCACGAATTCGAGTTGGACACGTTCTGGAATCAGATTCGGACTACTGCGATGGTACCAAGTTCAAATGGGCATAACTTCCTCATACGGACTCCGTTTGGGACGTTCTTGTACTTCATGGAAAGCTTATGAAGTCTACTTTCCAACGGATTTAACCTTATCTTCAAATTTTATCTGAGCCAGCCGCAATCATCAAAAGAGTCCACGTTGGTTTCTGAGTCCGAGTCAAAAAGGGTGCTGCGCCACCACCACTTGGGCCCATGGGCCTTGTAACCCTAAGGCACGCACTTGGACGCCACCCCTGATCGTTCTCCCTATATAGGAGCCGCCGCCTCCCTTTCTAGGACTTAGATTTCGTTGAGTTTAGGTTTAGCCATTGTGCAAACTTATGTTCTTCAGTTGTGTCGGACAACCACCTGTCAAGACAGCTTTTCGGGATCCCAACTTTATTTTCATCTATGGTTCAATATTATTCGCAATACCAGATTGCCTATATCTTATTCTTGCTAGTTCTTCGATTGCTCGCAGGGATTGAACTTCGTGTTCAGGTTGATCGCGCTTCTAGCTAGATCAATAACATCTCGGAGTTGGTTCATCGATTGCTAAGGCGCAAACGTCGTCGTATGGTTGTAGTCGGATCGTGAGGGTCATCTCCACCGAAATCGATAGTTATCAATCTCATCGAAAGATCAGGCACCTCGTCTCCATCAAGTTTCAGAAGTGATAGTAACTTTTCAGCAATAAATCAATGTTTGCTCAGTCAATAGTGTACTGCCATCATGGCTATAATAGTGCATGTGAATAAAAACAGAAGATGTGCTATTATAGGGTAAAAGGTTCTTAAACATATGTAAGTAGAGTTCTTTCTTATTAGTATGTTCAAACCAAACTTTTTCTTATATGTACGTTCATTGTAATGCAAAAGTTCTTATATGCTGCTATTAATTGGTTAGAATTATTTAGGAAAGATATTACATCAGCGAAAGCTCTAATATATGGATCCAACCTCTTTAAACCACATTCAACTATAAGATTAATAGTATGACATGTGTTTGTTTGCGGCGGCATTGTCTAAGTTAGTGCAAAAAAATTATTACTAGGACCAAAGCCTTCCACAACTTTGATAATATAGTCTACAATATCTCATTCAAAAGAACCCCATAATTCTTTTTTCCAATTCCCCATTGAGTCGTTAATATAATGAGCAATTACAGTAAGATAATTATCCCTAGCCCGACAACTCCACATGTCTGAGGTCAAGGCCACTGAAAATGTGCATGTATTAAAGAGTTCTTTTAATTTAGCATGACCATTATTATAGTATTTAACTAGATCTTTGGTTGTTGTCTGTCTAGCAACTGTAGAAAATCTAGAATTATGCACAGCCCTAATATACTTTTCAAACACGACGGACTCACCAAGGTTTGAAGATAGATCATGTAAAGCAATTAAATGACAAAGAGATTCTTGAGCTACCTGAGGATTGTATTCCCAGGTATGTGCTGAATCGTTAGGGTTGTACTACAGCTGAGTCTACCTCATGGCCACTCCATGTTTTGCTTTACATCTTGTAGCATGTCTGAACAAGTACCTCATTCCAACTGAAGGATTTGGAGAGAATTCATGACCATAAATATTACAAATAGCAAATCTTACCTGAACTCCATTTTTGACTGGTTTGAATTTCTTATCACAATCTGCCTAGACTTCCAATGTGCTGGACTTGGATCTCTTTTTGTTCCGGTGCTTGCAGACGTAGAGGCACTCATAGACCTTGATGATAGTATTACTTGCTTTCCCGTTTGAGGTGGAGACAAAAGGTTCTTGAAGGATGCAAGGTCCTCTGGTGAAATTCCGTAATCAGTAATAGAAAAATTATCAAAATTTTTATTTGCCATCGAGAAAACTATAAGTAAAAAATTACACTATTATTTATTTCACCTTAGTAAAACATAAGAACAATAAAATGTGGGAAAATTATTATTGTTACCTCTTTTCCTGATTGTAGCAGGATTTAAAATTTTTAAATATTTGGCAAAATATTTTGAATTTTGCCAAATTATCACTACGTAGATCTAACTTTTAACAATAGAATCAAGAGAAGAGAATGAGGGTTGGATGGTGGATGAATGGAGGGCTTTGTTTCCTATTTATAGGGAAAAAATGAGATTTTTTATTTTTAGAAATTTTTAAGCTTCCCAATGGTTATAATGGCTAGAAAATTCAAATATTCGACTGTTGCTGTGCCTAAATGCATCAAGGGAAAGCAACGCAAATAAAGATTTTAGATCAGCAAGTAAGCAAGGTTCTAATGGATCAAAACTTAGCAAAACTCACCAAAATTTTTAATTGAAACTACAGTAAAGAACAATATTTTTGGGTGGCTTTTTTTTATAGGAAAGAAAACAACAAATATAGTAGATAAGGGTAAAATCCTACTGTGTCAACCTTGAGTTTTGATACCAGCTGATACGGGGAGATGGGTGGCCCGATTTTCACGACGTAGGATTATTTATAACTAGCCCAACCAACCTAGCAATTGATGCGGCCAACCACCGTCTCTATACAGCAATTGCAGCACTCAAATTACAACCACACGCTACGACCTTCGTCTACTCACTATCGTAGAGCAGACACATTCAAGCAATCCCAAGGAATCACAAGAACAACAGAGTGACAACTTAGAATTAACATCCAATCCCTATTAGTGGTGGAAATGACTCACACACAAAAAGAAATAAGTGTTCTACAAAACAAAACTCAACCATCAACTTACGTGTTACATGGAGGGGGTACCCCCTATTTATAGGGTGTTTAGGTTGGCTGCTATAGTACTCTTGACATATGTGATGACATCATCTTGCGTTGATCTTCTGTGGCTACTCGATCCTTTATGGCAATGTTGACATATGCGCTTACATCGCTTCATGTTGATCTTCTGTGGTCATGCGATCTTTTGTAGCTTTGATGACATATACGCTTACATTATATTCATAATGATCTTCTGTGGCTATGCTTTCCGTGTCTCTAAAGCTTCTTTTCCATCCATTAACTTTTCCTCAAATCTAAGAACACATAAAATAGAAGACTAGGTAGCAACAAATTCTCATGAGTACAAGAGTAATCACTAAGGAAAAGATTCACCTCTTATTGCATTTGTTTTGCTCTATCTCGTCATTAGTCCAATGGGTTCAACACTTGAAGTAGATGATGTAGTGTGTTTGCTAGTGATGTCCTCATCAAGGATTTTACTCTTAGCTACTATAATTGTTATTTTTTCCTATCTATAAAAACCACCCAAAAATATTGTTCTTTACTAAAGTTTCAATTGAAAATTTTGGTGAGTTTTGCTAGGTTTTGATTCATTAGAACCTTGCTTACTTGCTAATCCAAAATCTTTATTTGTGTTACTTTCATTTGAGTCAATCTGTTTGATATAAAAAATCATTGTTAGTCAAACAGAAAGTTGTTTTGGTTTTGTAATACCCCAAATGGCGATTCGGGAGAGAATAGATTAATCGGGGAGAAGGACCAGTTAGAAAAGAGTTTAACAGGGATTTTTAGGGGGGATTTCTGCAAAACCCCAGCAACCTGGGCTTGGGCCCTGGCCCAAGAGGTGGCTGGCCAAAAGGGGGGAGGCGCCCCTCCCCCAAACCCTAGCCGCCAGCCCCAAACCCCCCTCTTTTGGCCGGTTCCTCTACGCCTTCATCCCGTTCAGCAGCGCCTCATTCTCCATTGAAGTCCCTGCTGCTGGTGAAGAAGGTCCCCATTGCTGCCGCCCAAGTGGAGGAAGGAGATCGAACACCTAGAGGCACTTTTGATCCGGAAGAAGGAGAGGAGGGGGAAGAAGGGAAGAGGAAGGGGGAGAGAGATCGCGTGGTGTTCATCGTGTTCTTCAGCGGTTCATCAAGAGTAATCCCTGTTTCCTCCGGTTAGATGCATATTTAATTGTTGTAGCAATGTCGGTATTGTGGTCTGCTTAGGACAGATTGCGTTAGACAGTCGTTTTGATGTAGTTTCGTGTGGATTCAGTTTTGGATGTCTCCTAGAGTATTTTAGAGGACGTTGCCATCTTTTCGTGAAGTACTAGAACACGTCGTTGGACCTTTGTAGCAGAAGTTATGATTTTTTTAGTGGGACTGCTCTGCAGATTCGTGGGGTTTCTGTGATGAGGACATCCCTCCCATGGATACAACTCATCCACATCAAGTGTTGCAAGGACCACTTACTCGAGCTCATGCTCGTCAACTTAATTACCAGGTGAACGCATTCCTAGGTTCATATGTTACTGAAAATAGACCGCTACCTAATGCAAGTGATTTAATTGTGCTTAGGAACTTGGGAGAAGATGAAGGAAAGGGACATGGAGTCATGGACATGCATGGAAGGAATAATGGAGGTCACCACGTCACTTTGGGACCAAGTCAAGCACGAATTCGAGTTGGACACGTTCTGGAATCAGATTCGGACTACTGCGATGGTACCAAGTTCAAACGGGCATAACTTCCTCATACGGACTCCGTTTGGGACGTTCTTGTACTTCATGGAAAGCTTATGAAGCCTACTTTCCAACGGATCTAGCCTCATCTTCAAATTCCATCTGAGCCGGCCGTAATCATCAAAAGAGTTTACATTAGTTTCTGAGTCCGAGTAAAAAAAGGTGCTGCGCCACCACCACTTGGGCCCATGGGCCTTTAACCCTAGGGCGTGCACTTGGACGCCACCCCTGGTTGTTCTCCCTATATAGGAGCCGCCGCCTCCTTTGCTAGGACTGGGATTTTGTTGAATTTAGGTTTAGCCATTGTGCAAACTTTTGTTCTTCAGTTGTGTCGGACAACCACCTGTCAAGACGTCTTCGGAATCCCAACTTTGTTATTCGCAATACAATTTATGCTTCATTCATATCCGCAATATCAGATTGCCTACGTCTTATTCTTGCTAGTTTTTCGATTGCTCGCAGGGATTGAACTTCGTGTTCAGGTTGATCGCGCTTCCAGCGAGGTCAACACATCTCGGAGTTGGTTCAGCGATTGCTAAGGCGCAAGCGTCGTCGTACGGTTGTAGTCGGATCATGAGGGTCATCTCCATCGAAATCGATAGTTATCAATCTTATCGAAAGATCGGGCACCTCGTCTCCATCAAGTGGTATCAGAGCCCAAGGTTGCTCGGTGAGAATTTCCAGTTTACCATAGATTTGATTGTTTTTCCTTACCTAGAGTACACAAAAACAAAAAACTTAGCAGTAGATCAATCTGTCCAAACCAGTCTTAGCCTCGCAATTTTTCTTTTCAGTACATTGCATTGTTGAACTTTCGGTTGCATCATCGTGTCCTTTGCTGGTCTTAGTGTCTAGTTCCTCTAGAGTTTCGAGTTCTGTTCACGTTTTGTTCTCACCGTTACGATTGGATTCGAACTGCCACGGCGAGGGTAGAAAAGGAGGAGGACTCAGTTTCTAGGGAGGCTTTGCCCTAGTTGGAATCGGAGTAGGACTCAGTTTCTAGGGAGGCTTTGCCCTAGTTGGACTCGGTTTCTAGGGAGGCTTTACCCTAGTTGGAATTGGAGTAGGACACGATTTTGACCAAGGAGGTTTCGGATTCCACCAGGAAAGCGTCGTGTGTGTGAAAAAAAGAAAAAAAGAGAGAAAAAGAAAAAAGTCTTGCATACAACCTCCGATTGAGGCGATTCTTGATCTGTTGGAAAGGAAACGAGAAGTCTGGAAAATATAGAGATTTTACATCCGCGTAAGCCTCCAGGCACAGACGCGGCAACTTCGACCCCCAAAAAACGTCGTTTAGGCCCTCAAAATGGGCCCGCAAACCGAGGAAAAATCAAGTTTCTCAGAATTTGCTCAGAATTGACAGGAACCTTTTACAAGTGATTCTAAGGTTCCCCATGTAGACGGCATCCTTTTTCGAGCTCCTGAACTCCGTGTGCAACGTCATCTAGTTTCCTTCTGCGCGGTGTACTTGTTTGTGTTCTAGGCTCGCGTCTCTAGTATGGTCTAGCCTAGGACCAGCACCAACTGGCGTTGAACGATTTTTCAGCTTGCATTTTCTGAATTGATTAATACTACTTCTTACTACCAAACTTGAGCCTTCCTAGCTACACCTTTTCTACACCGTACAGGCTGAGCTTCACCTGGCAATCGCTCCATCCAATCTTCACAGATATATTGTCATCGCTGGTTGCGATCACCCCTGTGTGCTTGGTAAGAATTGGTAAGAATTCGATAGAAGGTTTGAGAGCGAGCGACTTTTGAACCACCATACCCTAGTACTTGTTAGGGACACATTCTTGTGTTTTTGCTAACAATGGTAGGTTCTGGAGAGTTTACAGATCAGGATACATCTCATACTCATTGTACGAAGGGAATCATACAACATTTCACTCGCGAGATGAATCGTCGTACGGAGGGCCTTGAGGAGGATGTCTGAGTCACAAATGAGCGACTTGCTCAACTCGAGAGCGCCCAGATTGAGAAAAACGCAACGCTCGCTGCGATGGAGAGAGCACAAGGTATCACAACTCTTCTTTGGCAGATATTATGGCGCGCCTTGAGGAGATTGCCCAAGCTTCGGCTATTGTTCCCCCTGCTGTGACGGTAGAGGGACAAGATGAATTCGACGATGTGGGTGATTCCGAGGCAGATGGCAGGGCTAACCACAACAACGATCGGGCTCATCGACAATTGTGTTTTAACCGACAAGGTATGCGAAGAGAACCCCCACGACATGAGGTACGTGACCACGATGATGCTTTTGCTAAGGTTAAATTCACTATGCTCTCTTTTAATGGTAAATATGATCCTGATGGTTATCTTGATTGGTAACTAGCTGTTGATCAAAAAATTGCTTGCCATGATTTTCCTGAGAATAGACGAGTTAGAGCTGCTACTAGTGAATTTACTGACTTTGCTTCTATTTGGTTGAAAGAACATTGCCGTCAACACCCCAATAACATACATAACACTTGGGAGGCTTTAAAATTGCTTATGCGCCATCGATTTGTTCCCTCATATTATGCTCGTGATTTGTTAAATAAACTGCAACGCTTACAACAAGGTGCAAAGTCTGTGGAAGAATACTATCAGGAATTACAAATTGGTATGTTGCGCTGTGGGTTAGTTGAGAATGAGGAGGCATCAATGGCTAGGTTTTTGGGAGGGTTGAATCGTGAAATTTAGGACATTCTTGATTACAAAGATTACAACTCCATGACTAGATTGTTTCATCTTGCTTGCAAAGCTGAACGAGAATTGCAGGGACGCCAGACAAGAACGCGATCTAACTTTTCTGCAGGTCGCACAAATTCATGGACGCCGCGTACGCCTTCTTCCTCATCCACTATGGCGCCTCCACCATTACCCTCCAACAACAAGCAGCGCCCTACTACGTCAAATTCAGCGCCACGAGTTTCCGAAGCACCCAAATCAGCACCACAACTTTCTGCAAAAATTTCCTCTTCGGTTGCTTCGACAGGACGAACGAGGGACGTTCAATGCCATCATTGCAAAGGCTTTGGACACATGATGCGGGACTGTCCAAGCAAGCGTGTATTGATTATACGCGATGATGGTGGGTATTCTTCTGCTAGTGATTTTGATGATGAAACATATGCTATGCTTGCAAATGACCCTGCAGGACATGATGATGAATCTGACCATGGGGAGGAACATGTTGGCGCCGAAGATGCCGACAAGTATTTGAGCATTATAGTGCAACGCGTACTAAGTGCTCAAGTGTCTCGTGCTGAGCAAAATCAATGCCATAATTTGTTCCAAATCAAGGGCGTTGTCAAGGAAGTGCGATTCGCATAATTATTGATGGTGGGAGTTGCAACAATTTGGCGAGTATGGATATGGTAGAGAAGCTTGCTTTGCCGACCAAACCCCATCCCCACCCATACCATATTCAATGGTTCAACAACAGTGGTAAGTTGAAGGTAACACGGATGTTGAGAATACATTTTTCTATGGGTTCATACCATGATTATGTTGATTGCGATGTTGTTCCTATGCAAGCTTGTTCATTGTTATTAGGAAGACCTTGGCAATACGATACTGATTGTGTACATCATGGTAAGAATAATCAATACTCTCTCATGTTCAAGGGAAAGAAAATTGTGCTGCATCCTATGACTCCTGAACAAATTGTTAAAGATGACCTTGCTAGAGTTAGAAGAGAGAAAAGTCAGGAGAATACTGAGAACAAAAATCAGATTGTAGCAAAAGAACTTGAGCAACATAAAAAGAAACAACCTAAATCTGTTCATGACAAGAATAAAGAAATTAAATTGAAAGGTTCTTGTTTTCTTGCTACCAAATCTGATATGACTGAACTGGATGCTAGTAATTCTGTTTGCTATGCATTAATTTGCAAATAAGCTTTGTTTTCATTTGAGGATACACCTTCTTCTTTGCCATCTGCTGTCACTAACATTTTGCAGGAGTACAAAGATGTCTTTCCAAAGGACATACCGCCGGGGCTGCCACCGCTTCGTGGGATTGAGCATCAAATTGATTTAATCCCCGGTGCATCATTGCCCAACCGAGCACCATACAGGACCAATCCAGAAGAAACTAAAGAAATTCAGTGTCAAGTTCAAGAGTTGCTTAATAAAGGGTATGTGCGCGAATCTTTTAGCCCTTGTACTGTTCCGGTCATTTTAGTACCAAAGAAAGATGGATCATGGCGCATGTGTGTGGATTGTAGAGCAATCAATAATATCACCATTAGGTATCGTCATCCTATTCCTAGGTTAGATGATATGCTTGATGAATTGAGTGGCTCTGTTGCCTTTTCCAAGGTTGATTTGCGTAGTGGCTATCATCAAATCCGCATGAAATTAGGCGATGAATGGAAAACGGCATTTAAAACTAAGTTCGGGTTATATGAGTGGTTAGTAATGCCTTTTGGTTTAACTAATGCACCTAGTACATTCATGAGACTAATGAACGAGATTTTGCGTGCTTTCATTGATAGATTTGTGGTGGTTTATTTTGATGATATACTGATATATAGTAAATCATTAGAGGAACATCTTGACCATTTACGTGCTGTTTTTAATGCTTTATGTGGTGCACGCCTATTTGGTAACCTTGAGATGTGCACCTTTTGCACCAATCGAGTGTCGATTCTTGGCTATGTTGTTACTCCACAGGGAATTGAAGTTGATCAAACTAAGGTTGAAGCAATACAGAGTTGGCTGACTCCTAACACGGTCACACGGGTGCGGAGCTTTTTAGGACTTGCTGGGTTCTACCGTCGCTTTGTGAAGGATTTCAGCACCATTGCCGCACCATTGAATGAGCTTACCAAGAAGAGCGTGCCATTTGTTTGGGGCGCCGCACAGGAGAACGCCTTCACCACATTAAAAGATAAGTTAACACATGCACCTTTACTCCAACTCCCTGATTTCAATAAGACTTTTGAACTAGAATGTGATGCAAGCAGAATTGGTTTAGGTGGTGTGATACGGGGTTGCCCGATCTTCTCGACGTAGGATCAAGATACTCACGTGGATTTGATGAACCGTAGTGATCTCCCGTTGCCAATGCAAGAGTTAGCACTCTATAATTCGCCCAACCACACGTGTTGAACTTCACGACCACCGATGAAGTTCCATCGCGCTCCCAATTCCCAACGGAAAGGTTGAACGATCTTCATTTCAACAAACTCCCAATTCCCTCAAGTTGGGTCGGCCATCAAAAAGAACGAAAGTATTTTATTATTAAACGTGGTCTGCCCTAAAGACTACCAATACAAGGCTTATATAGCCCCTTGGGATGTCCATATGGTCCCCAAATCAAGTACAACTCAACCCTATATGGTTTTAGATACGAACTCTCACAAAAAGGAAACTATATTTTCCACCTATCATATTGTTTCGGTCATAACTTTTTATCCATAATGAATTTGAATCTTGGACTAGATCCATTGCGTAGCCCTTGAAATTATCTTTCCAACGAGTACAAGAACACCAAAATCGGACTCCGTTTGTGAAAGTTATGGCCTTTTTAGTAACTGCCTGTAAGGCTGTACCGAACCGAATCCGAATTGAATTCTGAGTTGAATCCGAGTTTGAATTGGGTTGAGCACGTGGGAAGTCCGAATTTGGCTTGAAAATCTTATCCAAAACTTGTAGTTTAAGTCCTTGGGCTCCTCCCTTTTGCTCTCCCATTGCATGGGCTTCTTTCCTCCTTGATCAGCTGCATGGGCTGCTTGGCTTTCTCCTTTCCATTCCCGTGGGCTTTGAGCTTTTTGTTCTTGATAGCAAATATGATTACCCTCCTTGTGCTTCTCCATTGCTTTGGCCCCGGAATCATCACAATATTCAAACCTAATAATAAACGAGAATTTGGCATAAGGTAGTATATCGTTCGCACGAATAGAAAGAAATTCATTAAGAAACAAATTCACCTGACAATATTTAATGCGGCTCAATATTTCTTTCCAATGAAATAATGTAATTGACTTAAAAGTGCTAAGCATGTGTGTATCCGCATCATCCTCCCCTTCTTCAAGAAAAGCCGTCCTCGGCTTTTGATAGCCTGAAATTGTACTAAACAAAGAATACAATGTATATGCATGGTATATGTATTGGTCAGTTACACCCCTTCCGTCTTTCACATTATTATTACCTGGAGGTGTAGTAAGCAAAAAGAACAACACATATGCGTGGTATATGTATGAATCAATTATTGTGTCATTCTCATTCTCATTGTTTTGCACAAATCAATTGATACTACAACAGCTATCAAATGCATACATTGTAATGTTTTCATTCACACCATTCTCCCTCCCATAAGAAAAAGTCGTCCTCGACTTTGTGAAGTACGTGGACAAATCATTAATGGGCAAAATCAGATTAAACGGTTCAAATATGGAAGAGAAATTTTTAAGGGCCTTCCTTGCTTGAACTGCGCTACTCTGATTATTTGTATATGTTAGTTCATCGAAAGAGGAACAAGTAGGCACAAGAAATCTTTGTAAACAGTAAGCACTATTGTTAAACATCATCTCATTGTGATCATGACGTGGTATAAAAGATTGTTTGTCCAAAATATGCAATTTTAACTCAACAAGCTTATCACATGTAATGCATATTCGATAAATATAAAAGTTGTCATCTACACCATAATCTCCGATCAAATTGAACTTATATGTGTAGGCATAGGAACTAACTAGTGATTTTAAACATGAAATTTCAGCAACATCCTCAATGACACTAGACAGCTCTTTAGGATCATCGAACATGATATAATATAAAGAATCATCAGGAAATATTCTAGTAAGAACTTCCTTATGAGTAATTAATTCCACATTATGTAAATTGACCAAAGAAATTTCAGAATATGGAATTTTCGATTGAACACATGAGTTCTCACAATTACTCACCTTTTCACAAATAAATTCAGCACCAATGTGGTTACCTTTATCATTCTCTTCAGTTGATGCAGGTGCTGTAGGTATCAAATCGTCATGATGTAACAATGGACCAGCAAGTACTTCATCTTCAATTGTGGTTATCTTCTCATCTTTGACTTCCAATGGTACCGGTTGTGGAACATTCGACTCCTCATCTTTAATGTCAACCTGCATAATATGAGAAGCAACACTAGAAGTAGAGAGTAAGTCGTTAGTATAAAAAGTAATCTCATTTTTTCTATCATCTCTTTCTCTTTTTTCTTTTTGTGTATTTCTCTCACTCTCAATTTGGATGCTCTCAACCTCACATTTGGTGGAATCATACAACTCACTGTTTTTATCACTCTCACTCAATTTGGTTATGTGGCTCTCATTCTCTCATGGGTTTTGATGCATCTCAAGTGTTGTTTGTAGCAATGGGGCAACACAACATGTCTTCTTGACTGAAGGGAAAGTCCCATGCTCGGTCATCTTCCCATGTGTCACACTTCTTGAGGCATAAGAATTGAAGTATGGACTTGGATGAAACTGTGGTGTACGCATATCCATAAGTCTCTTCTCCTCCTCAATAGCACAATTCACAAGATCATGCGTGCTACTAAAATATTTATATTGAAGTACAGCAGCGATCTTATAATTCAATCCTTCTTTGAAGTATACCTGTTCTTTTGTTGCACTAGTGACACCGGTACGTCGCAATGCACGCTTTAGCTCATTATAGTAATCTTGAACAGTGTTACTCCCTTGTGTGATGCTCTCCACATGGTGAAGCAATTCCCGCTCATAATAGGTTGGCACAAATTCAGTTCTCATGATCACCTTCAAATCTGACCAAGATCTAATGAATCGTTTTCCAGATAATTGTTGCCACCAACTATAAGCATAGTCTCTAAATTGCATAGTGGCTTGCATCACTTCTTGGTCTTTGGGAAGCTTCTGAAATCTAAACTCTTTCTCCAACCGCCATTCCCACTCAAGATACTCCTCTGGATCTTCACTTCCATAGAACGGAAGAGACAAATTGTTGGGATTGGAATCGCACCATGAGGAACGAAATACTGAAGATTCATTCCTATTTTATTCACACCACGAGGAACGAATTATTGAATATCCTGTCATGGTTAGTTATGCAACATATATATATATATATATATATATATATATATATATATATATATATATATATATATATGTGAAAATCACTCAATCTCACTATTTTTTTCTCTCCCAAGTAAAGTTCTTACCCTTCCAAAGTGAATTAAGGCCAATAAAAACTTACACCTGGTAGAAGTGACAACATCAACGTGATAATTAAGCGAATTCAAGAGTGTTCACTACTTGCACAACAATGGTTATATGGTGGAGCTTGGTATGAAAGTGCATATCCTAGCAATCTGAAATTCTTGATGTTGTAAAGTTAAGTAATAATCCAAGCTAGAATACTTTGACTAAGTGCTGATCCAAAAGATTTAAGTGAAGTATATGAACGCACACGCAAAGATCAATGTGACTCGATGCAAACAAAGGAATGAGCTAACTAGAGGCAATCTGAAATTAAAGATTAGATAGCTCGTTTTGCACCAAGTACTAGGAGAGAACGCTAGCCAATTGCAATGATATGAATGTAAGGGCACGAGATTGCTCAAGAGATTAAATTACACAATCTGAATTTATGGACTGAGAACTCACCCAAATTAGGCCAATGTTTTTTTCTTTTCTTCTTTTTTTTGCAGCTGTCTCTTTTTTTTAAGGCCGAACTAGCTTTAATTGTTCCTTTGATTTTTTTTTGCAGGTCACAAATATTTAGCAAAGTGAAAAATACTCAAGAGCAGCCCTAGATGCAATATTCAACAGCTAGTCTCAATTGACAAAAAAAAATATCAGCAAGATTTTTTTTTGGATTTTGGATTGGACACAAAGATTAAGCTACGCAAATAAACACGAACGATTAGCACCTAAACAAAATTCTAATGGATCAAAACCTAACAAAACTCACAAAATTAACAGATGCAAAAACTAGGGTTTGGATTTTTTTGTTGCAATTTTTGGTTTTAATGGACTATAGGACAGAAGTAAATAAATCTAAAACTAAGGGTAAATAATCCTACCGAGTAAACCACGCTCTGATACCAAGATGATACGGGGTCGCCCGATCTTCTCGACGTAGGATCAAGATACTCACGTGGATTTGATGAACTGTAGTGATCTCCCGTTGCAAATGCAAGAGTTAGCACTTTATAATTCGCCCAACCACACGTGTTGAACTTCACGACCACCGATAAAGTTCCATCGCACTCCCCATTGCCAACGGAAAGGTTGAACGATCTTGATTTCAGCAAACTCCCAATTCCCTCAAGTTGGGTCGGCCATTAAAAAGAACGAAAATATTTTATTATCAAACGTGGTCTGCCCTAAAGGCTGCCAATGCAAGGCTTATATAGCCCCTTGGGACGTCCATATGGTCCCCAAATCAAGTACAACTCAACCCTATATGGTTTTAGATACGAGCTCTCACAAAAAGGAAACTATATTTTCCACATGTTATATTGTTTTGGTCATAACTTTTTATCCGTGATGAATTTGAATCTGGAATTAGATCCATTGCGTAGCCCTTGAAATTATCTTTCCAACGAGTACAAGAACACCTGAATCGGACTCTGTTTGTGAAAGTTATGGCCTTTTTAGTAACTGCCTGTAAGGCTGTCCCGAACCGAATCCGAATTGAATTCTGAGTTGAATCCGAGTTTGAATTGGGTTGAGCACGTGGGAAGTCCGAATTTGGCTTGAAAATCTTATCCAAAACTTGTAGTTTAAGTCCTTGGGCTCCTCCCTTTTGCTCTCCCATTGCATGGGCTTCTTTCCTCCTTGATCAGCTGCATGGGTTGCTTGGCTTTCTCCTTTCCATTCCCGTGGGATTTGAGCTTTTTGTTCTTGGTAGCAAATATGATTACCCTCTTTGTGCTTCTCCATTGTTTTGGCCCCGGAATCATCACAATATTCAAACCTAATAATAAACAAGAATTTGGCATAAGGTAGTATATCATTCCCACGAATAGAAAGAAATTCATTAAGAAACAAATTCACCTGACAATATTTAATGCGGCTCAATACTTCTTTCCAGTGAAATAATGTATTTGACTTAAAAGTGCTAAGCATGTGCTATCTGCATCATGGTGTGTTGTTACAAGAAGGCAAACCTATAGCATACTTCAGTGAGAAATTGAGTGGGCCTAGTTTGAACTATTCTACTTATGATAACGAGTTATATGCCCTCTTTCGAATTTTAGAAACTTGGCAACATTATTTATGGCCCAAAGAATTTGTTATACATTCTGATCATGAATCTTTAAAGCATATTCGAAGTCAAGGTAATCTGAACCATAGACATGCAAAGTGAGTTGAATTTATTGAGTCTTTTCCCTATGTCATAAAACACAAGAAGGGAAAGGAGAAAGCCTAGGAGAAAGAAGGGGAGGGATAGTATATTTGTGGTTGTTGATAGACTTTCTAAGATGGCCCATTTTATACCATGTCATAAGAGCGATGATGCTACCAATATTACTGATTTATTCTTTCGTGAAGTTATTCGCTTGCATGGTGTGCCTAATACTATAGTTTCAGATCGTGATGCTAAATTCCTTAGCCATTTTTGGAGAACTTTATGGGCTAAATTGGAGACTAAGATGTTATTTTCTACTACTTGTCAACCCCAAACTAATGAACAAACTGAGGTTGTGAATAGAACTTTGTCTACCATGCTTAGGGCTGTGTTGAAAAAGAATTTAAAAAGGTGGGAAGAATGCTTGCCTCATGTTGAGTTTGTTTACAATCGTTCATTGCATTCTACTACAAAGATGTGCCCTTTTGAAGTTGTTTATGGTTTTGTACCTCGTGCTCCTATTGATTTAATGATCATTCCATCTTCGGAGAAATTGAACCCTGATGCTAAACAACGTGCTGAATTGATTTTAAAAATGCATGAGACAACTAAAAAGAACAAAGAACGCATGAATGCTAAATATAAACTTGCTGGTAGTCAAGGGAGGAAACATTTAACTTTTGAACCTGGCGATCTTGTTTGGTTGCACTTAAGAAAAGATAGGTTCCCCGAATTGAGAAAATCAAAATTGATGCCAAAAGCTGATGGTCCTTTCAAGGTGTTAGAAAAGATTAATGATAATGCATACAAGCTTGACCTGCCTGCAGATTTTGGGGTTAGTCCTACTGTTAATATTGCAGATTTGAAGCCCTACTTGGGAGAAGAGGACGAGTTTGAGTCGCGGACGACTCAAATGCAAGAAGGGGAGGATGATGAGGACATCCCTCCCATGGATACAACTCATCCACAGCAAGTGTTGCAAGGACCACTTACTCGAGCTCGTGCTCGTCAACTTAATTACCAGGTGAACTCATTCCTAGGTTCATATGTTACTGAGAATAGACCGCTACCTAAAGCAAGTGATTTAATTGTGCTTAGGAACTTGGGAGAAGATGAAGGAAAGGGACATGGAGTCATGGACATGCATGGAAGGAATAATGGAGGTCACCACGTCACTTTGGGACCAAGTCAAGCACGAATTCGAGTTGGACAAGTTCTGGAATCAGATTCGGACTACTGCGATGGTACCAAGTTCAAACGGGCATAACTTCCTCATACGGACTCCGTTTGGGACGTTCTTGTACTGCATGGAAAGCTGATGAAGTCTACTTTCCAACGGATGTAGCCTCATCTTCAAATTCCATCTGAGCCGGCCGTAATCATCAAAAGAGTCCACGTTAGTTTCTGAGTTCGAGTCAAAAAAAGGTGCTGCGCCACCACCACTTGGGCCCATGGGCCTTGTAACCCTAGGGCGTGCACTTGGACACCACCCCTGGTCGTTCTCCCTACATAAGAGCTGCCGCTTCCTTTGCTAGGACTAGGATTTCGTTGAGTTTAGGTTTAGCCATTGTGCAAACTTTTGTTCTTCAGTTGTGTCGGTCGACCACCTGTCAAGACATCTTCGGAATCCCAACTTTGTTATTCACAATATAATTTATGCTTCATTCATATCCGCAATATCAGATTGCCTACGTCTTATTCTTGCTAGTTCTTCGATTGCTCGCAGGGATTGAACTTTGTGTTCAGGTTGATCGCGTTTCCAGCGAGGTCAATAACATCTCGGAGTTGGTTCAGCGATTGCTAAGGCGCAAGCATCGTCGTACGGTTGTAGTCGGATCGTGAGGGTCATCTCCACCGAAATCGATAGTTATCAATCTCATCGAAAGATCGGGCACCTCGTCTCCATCATTCTGTCAGGTTTTGGTAAATTGTGTTAGGCGATTAGAAAAAGGGAGAATTAGAAAAGCTCAGTATAACGAAAGTTGTAGATCATTGTGATAAGAACATGTACCCTATGGATACAACCATATTTGCTATGTTTGTTGTTCGAATTACAAGAGCTCCTACACATCACTTAAATTATCAGGTGAGCTCGTTTCAAGGAGATTTTACTTTGTTTGATAAAGAACTTATGATACGGGGAGGGGTCCCGATCTTCTCAATGAGGAACCGTGGATAGTTGATGCGAAGTAGACGATGTCGCTAGTTGAACACTCGCGCCAATGCACGAACCCTCAACTCTTCGGATTACGTCCAAAACACACCGGATAATTATTCATCGTGAGACCACAAACGACGAACGCCAAGTCCCCAATTCCCAATGGAACGACGGCTTTTAGATACGAACTCTCACAAAAAGGAAACTATATTTTTCACCTGTCATATTGTTTTGGTCTTAACTTTTTATCTGTGATGAATTTGAAAGTGGGACTAAATCCACTGCGTAGCCCTTGAAATTATCTTTCCAACGAGTACAAGAACACCTGAATCGGACTCTGTTTGTGAAAGTTATGGCCTTTTTAGTAACTGCCTGTCAGGCTGTCCCGAACCGAACCCGAATTGAATCCTGAGTTGAATCTGAGTTTGAATTGGGTTGAGCACGTGGGAAGTCCAAATTTGACTTGAAAATCTTATCCAAAACTTGTAGTTTAAGTCGTTGGGCTCCTACCGTTTGCTCTCCCAAGTCTTCACATGAGTCATACCTAAGAATATATAAAATACTAGCATGAGGTAGTATTCCAAGTTCATCATCAATTAAAGGAAACTCCTTAAGAAACAAAAGCACCTGTTTGTTTAAACGCTTGGCTCTTGCCCTCGTCATTGGGCCCTCTGGTTCTTGGATATTCTCATGCATGTTGGAGTGGAAGATGTATATGTAATGGGGATGTCCTCATCAGTATGTACATGACCACCAACAGGAGAAGATGTATAAGTGTTAGGGATGCCCTCATCATCCTCCCCCTCTTGAAAAGGCATCGTCCTCGACGCTGGATCGTCACCACCAAAGAAAGGTGATAAATCAGCGACATTGAACGTAGAGCTCACGCCATAATCATCGCTGGAAAGCTCTATCTTGCAGGCATTGTCGTTGATCTTCGCAAGCACCTTGAAAGGCCCATCACCGCGCGGTAGTAACTTAGACTTGCGACGTTCTGGAAAACGGCCCTTGCGGTAGTGTACCCAAACCAAATCACCTGGTTGAAAAACCATCTTCTTCCTTTTCTTGTTCGCCTTCTCAGCATAGTACTTGACCTTGCGCTCTATCGCTTCTTTTGTCTTGAGATTCAATTTCTTCACATATTCAGCTCGCCTGGACGCCTCCATATGAGTATGGTGTTGACTAAGCGGCAACAAATCAAGCGGCGTAAAGGGCTTGAAACCATAAACTACCTCAAATGGACACATCTGCGTAGTGGAATGTACGGCCTCGATTATAAGCGAATTCCACGTGCGGCAAACAATCCTCCCACTCGCGCAGATTCTTCTTGATCATGGTTCGGAGTAGCATCGAAAGTGTGCAGTTCACCACCTCTGTTTGACCATCCGTTTGGGGATGACAAGTTGTGCTGAATAACAAATTCGTCCCCAGTTTACCGCAAAGCGTCTTCCAGAAGTAGCTCATGAACTTCACGTCGCGATTCGATACAATAGTACATGGCACGCCATGTAGCCTCACGATCTCCCTGAAAAACAAGTCAGCAATATGCAACGCATTGTTGCTCTTGTGGCACGGAATAAAGTGTGCCATCTTCGAAAAACGATCCACAACGACAAAAACAGAATCACTCCCCCTCTTAGTTCTAGGCAGTCCTAAAATAAAATCCATACTAATATCCTCCCATGGGGCATTGGGAACAGGTAAAGGGGTATACAAACCGTGTGGATGCAACTTCGATTTCGCTTTGTGGCAAGTAATGCATCGCTGCACATACCTCTCCACATCTCGCCTCATTTTAGGCCAATAAAAGTGATCGCTCAGCACAGAAAACGTCTTCTCACGTCCAAAATGGCCCATCAATCCACATGCAGGATTCCTGCAGTAATAGCAAACGCACGGTGGATTCTGGAACACATAATTTGTTAGTGCAAAACAAAAACCCATCATGGATGTGAAATTTATCCCAGCCTTTTCCCTCATTGCAACGTGTATAAGGGACAGAAAAGTCATGGTCATGAGCATATAAATCACGCACACTCGCTAAACCAGGAACGTGGACTCCTAATTGAGTTAAAAGCACACTTTTCCTAGAAAGAGCATCAGCCACCGCATTTTCCTTTCCCTTCTTTATTTCACAATGTAAGGAAACGACTCAATGAATTCGACCCATTTGGCATGTCTATGGTTCAGGTTTGCTTGGCCCTTTTAAATAGTGTTGCCAAGTTTCTAACGCACGCACTAACGCATAAAGCTCTTTGTCATAGTCCGAATAATTCAATTGAGCACCATTTAGTTTCTCACTAAAATAAACTACCGGTCTACCCTCTTGCATTAGAACACCGCCAATACCCAATCCACTAGCATCACACTCAATTTCAAAATTTTTAGTGAAATCAGGTAAAACAAGCAACGGTGCTTCAGTCAAGCGTCTCTTAAGTTCAGCAAAAGCATTTTCTCGCGCTACCCCAAAGCGTCTTCCAGAAGTAGCTCATGAACTTCACTAAACGTCTCTTAGTAAGTTCATTCAAAGGGGCAGCGACGGTGCTAAAACCCTTCACGAAACGCTGATAAAAACCAGCGAGACCGTGAAAGCTCCTAATCTGACTTATGTTCACATGAGTTGGCCAATTTTTAATCGCTTCAATTTTAGACTCATCTACTTCAACTCCCTGTGCAGAAACAACATAGCCCAAAAAGATGACACGATCTTTGCAAAAAGTGCACTTCTCTAAGTTACCAAATAACCTATTATGGTCTATGTGTTCAGATTCAGTGCGACTGTAAATCATAATATCATCAAAGTACACAACCACAAATTTACCAATAAAATGTCTTAAAACATGATTCATTAAGCGCATGAATGTACTAGGTGCATTAGTTAAACCAAAAGGCATGACTAACCACTTGTACAACCCAAATTTCGTTTTAAAGGCTATTTTCCACTCATCTCCTTCATGCATTCTAATTTGATGGTAACCACTGCGCAAATCTGTCTTAGAGAAATTAACAGCACCACTCAATTCGTCTAGCATATCATCTAAGCGAGGTATAGGATGACGATATCGAATTGTGATATTATTAATCGCTCGACAATCTACGCACATACACCATGAACCATCTTTCTTAGGAACTAAAATAACAGGAACATCACAAGGGCTTAAGCTTTCACGGACATACCCTTTGGAGAGAAGCTCTTGTACTTTTTTCTGAATTTCCTTTGTTTCCTTGGGATTGGTGCAGTACGGTGGTCGGTTCGGCAGCGACGCTCCTGGAATCAAGTCGATCTTATGTTCTATCCCACGTATTGGTGGTAGCCCCGCTGGTACCTCCTCTGGAAAGACGTCGCTGAAATCCTGCAAAACAGAAACAACACCACTAGGAAGAGAAATTACGTCGTTAGTCGAAAGCAATGCGTCTTTGTACAGCAGCACGACGTGCACCAAATTAGGATCCTCGCTGAATTCTCTCATCTCTGATTTGGTGGCTAACATCATTAAATTCTTCTCTCCCTCACGTTTCTTGTTACTACTCATATGGTTCTCTCGCTCTTGTGCACTATCAACGTGCATATCAATTTTCTGCATGGAGGAATTGACAATCTGTTGCGGTGTAAGCGGCTTCAAGATGACATCCATATTGTTCCGAATTGCTTGCAGCCGAAGTGCTCTTGTTTGGTTGGCTGTTGTTATATGGCTGTCCCGGACTGGCTGAAGAACGTGACCGGGCAGCGAACCGTGCGTCTTCAATCACTTGTCTCTCGGTTTCACGTGCTTGGTGCAACAACTCAATCATATCTGTTGTAGGGGTGGCCCCCACCTAAGCCCAGCAGGCCTGTTAAGGGAGTGTAAGGCCCAGAATGGAACATGTATAGTGACATAGGTACCCCTGAGGGGAGGACTCATGTGTTAGGGTATAATTGTAAAGGCACTCCCCATGTGGATGTAGAGATATAAGACATATGCCATGAGGAAAGAGGCCTAAGCCATTCATTTGCTAAACTCTCCACCACTACACACTCTCTCTGTTTGGTCTGTAACCACAACAATATCATTATAGGGATGGTGATTGACAATGCGTTTAACAGCATGATTCATGCCATCTAGAAATCTCTCCATGGTCTGTTCTTCATTCTCGCGGACATCTGCATGTATCATGATAGTCTCCATTTCTTTATGATATTCATCAATTGATTTCATACCTTGTCGCAGCCCTGTCAACTTCTCAAATTGTGAGCGTTTGTAGTGGCGAGGTACAAAGCATGCCCGCAAATGCTGCTTCATCTGCTCCCAGGTGATAATGGGCAACTCGCGCTCCATGCGCTTACGGATAAACTGCTCCCACCAATGTGTGGCATAATCATCCAAGCCATTGGACCCAAGCAATAGCTTCTTCTCATTGGAATTGTTGTAGGGGTGGCCCAACCCCCCGTGACTGGGCCGTGCAACTAGTCCAACATGTAATAGGCCCAATAGTGTAGAGAAATATAACAGTGTAAATATACCAGTGTACCCCCATCCTTTGTAAATACTAAGGGGTATAATGGGGATTTCCCATTCTACCCCACTCACATATATATAAGCCCCAGGAGGGGCAAAGGAGCACATCATCCTCTCATTATCACCACCTCTCCACAGATCTGGCTCTCCTCTTCCTCTCCTACCAATCCCCCTCTCTTTCTGTCTAGTCATTAGCTACGACAGATGGCGCCGTCCGTGGGGACCGGCTAGAAGTTCATGTATGGAAGGGATTTCTGGAGCGCTCATCGCAGATAAATCCAGATCTGGTAGATCTGATTGGAAGTGTCTTGGATAACTCGGCGGCATCCAACTCGGCGGCAAGATTCTTCCGGCCAGAGTACCGCGTCTCCGCGCCGAGCTCTTGAGAGTCTTCGCGCCGCGTCGGGCCTCCAGGCGTCGCCCAGCTCGGTCTTCATGCATGCAGGCAAGTATCCATCAGCGCAAGCACGAAGTCTACGTTCATGCATTCTGTGTGAGCTAGCAGCCCACGCATGCATTGGTTCATTAATTCTGCATGCCTTCGTACTGCACGCATGCATCTTTAGCACGCCCGCCCGGCCTCCATTTTTGTCTGTTTTTCTTCGGACGGTGCACAAGTTGGCTCCGCCCCGTCGAAGACCTCGGCGCGCAAGTTGGCTCCGCCCCGTCGAAGACCTCGGCGCACAAGTTGGATCCGCCCCTCGAAGACCTCGGCGCTCGCATTGGCTCGGCTCCGTCGAAGGCCTCGATCGCGGACCCCGTGCAGACTCCGAAGGTCAGCTCACGTGGAGAGGAGCACCGTCCCGACGGAGCCATGCATGCACGCGGCCGTGAGGTATCAAGCCAAGTATTTGTTCATATATGTGTAGCAAAATCCATTCGCCCACGTCGACGTCTCCGCGCGGCTCCATCGACCTCGCCTCCGCGGAGCTCTGAATGGACCTCGTGTTGGCGGCGTCGACCTTCACGGCTCCGTCGACCTCGCCCCTGCGGAGCTCTCAATGGACCTCGCGTCGGCGGCGTCACGTGCGGCATACAGGAGAGAGCCTCCGACGGCTCCGCACCGCCGGACTTCATCACGTCTCCGCGTCCCCGCGCGGCTCCGTGATGCCTCCGCTTGCTCCACCTGATGCTTCCGCTAAGCGTCCGTGCATGCATGCACTGTTTGATGCCTCAAGGGCTACGTGGTATATGCATGCAATTGTACGCAGCGGCGGCGTGCGGTCATATGCGCAGCGGAAGCTGCAAACCCGAGCTCGACCACCCGAGCAGACCATTCGCAAGGTCCCAGCGAGATCTTCTCCGAAGTTCGCTCGCCAGACGGCTCCGGCGCTCCGCCAAGCTCCGCGTCGGCGAGGTCTACCCCGCGGAAACGGCATCCACGCACAGGCACCCATTGTGGCTCGGCGGCGACGTCTTCGCGGAGGCCTACTCCGCGCACGCCTCCGTCCTACTCCGCGCTGGCAGCGGCAGGGCGGAGTTCGCCTCGGCGAGCTTGGCGGCAATGACTCCGGGCAGGCGCTCGTGACCATCCTCGGTGGCAACGGCGGTTGACCGTGCCAGTGAAGTCCGTCCAGGCGAAGGCCACCACGCCGTCACAGTCTGCGTCGCAGCTTCGGCCTCCGCGCCCTCGGCGTCTACGCGCGCAACTCCACGCGTGTGCGAAGCCCTCGCCTGAAGTCTCCGACTGGAAGAGTCCGGCGCGCGTACGCGAAGCCTCCGGCGCGCGTTCGCGAAGCCCTTGCCTGAAGTCTCCAACTCGAAGACTCCGGCGCGCGTTCGCAAAGCCCCTGCCTGAAGTTTCCGACTCGAAGGCGCCGGCGCGCGTACGTGAAGTCTCCGGCGCGCGTTCGCGAAGCCCCCGGCGCGCGTTCGCGAAGCCCCTGCCAACATGCGGCGGTGAGATGCAGGCATGTTGCTGTTCTTCGCAGTTGCTCCGTTCTGTCCACGCCGACTTCGCCTCCGCTAGCTTCGAGCAGCCTGGGTCTCCGCATCTGCGGAGTATGCTCCACGTCGTCGTCGCCTCGCCTGGTACGCACTGCACGTGATCACATGTGATGCTTTAGTAGCTGCCCTTGTGTTTCTTGCACGTTCAGCCTTAAAAGAGATGATTTTTCATCGCATTATTTATTGAGGCTGCAGTTTTACTCTCAGAGCACTCGATTTGGCCGCATTTGCTTCCCTAGTTTTGGCCTATTCTGGGTCATCGCAGTGTTTAATGTTTCTCTGGCACTGCGTTCTGGAGCGTTTCATTGTCGCAACTCTTTGGCCATTTCTTTCGTGCCTCTGTTTTAATCCTCGTTTTTGATTTAAATCGCACGATTGCCTCGAGCGTCGGCGTAGTCTACGGACTTTAAAAAAGACGTGACCGTCGAGGCATTCCTCCGCACGCGCGAGTCCACGGACTATAAATAAGACGTAGCGTTGGGCCTAGCTCCGCACGCATGATGTCTACGGACTTTAAAAAAGACGTGACCGTCGAGGCATTCCTCCGCACGCGCGAGTCCACAGACTATAAATAAGACGTAGCGTTGAGCCTAGCTCCGCACGCATGATGTCTACGGACTTTAAAAAAGACGTGACCGTCGAGGCATTCCTCCGCACGCGCGAGTCCACGGACTATAAATAAGACGTAGCGTTGAGCCTAGCTCCGCACGCATGATGTCTACGGACTTTAAAAAAGACGTGACCGTCGAGGCATTCCTCCGCACGCGCGAGTCCACGGACTATAAATAAGACGTAGCGTTGAGCCTAGCTCCGCACGCATGATGTCTACGGACTTTAAAAAAGACGTGACCGTCGAGGCATTCCTCCGCACGCGCGAGTCCACGGACTATAAATAAGACGTAGCGTTGAGCCTAGCTCCGCACGCATGATGTCTACAGACTTTAAAAAAGACATGACCGTCGAGGCATTCCTCCGCACGCGCGAGTCCACGGACTATAAATAAGACGTAGCGTTGAGCCTAGCTCCGCACGTATGATGTCTACGGACTTTAAAAAAGACGTGACCGTCGAGGCATTCCTCCGCACGCGCGAGTCCACAGACTATAAATAAGACGTAGCGTTGAGCCTAGCTCCGCACGCATGATGTCTACGGACTTTAAAAAAGACGTGACCGTCGAGGCATTCCTCCGCACGCGCGAGTCCACGGACTATAAATAAGACGTAGCGTTGAGCCCAGCTCTGCACGCATGATGTCTACGGACTTTAAATAAGACGTAGCATCGAGGTCTGCCTCCGCACGCGCGAGTCTCCGGACTATAAAGGAAGTCGTAGCATCGAGGTCCGCCTCCGCACGCATGATGTCTACGGACTTTAAATAAGACGTAGTGTTGAGCTCAGCTTCCGCACGCGCGACTCTACGGAGTATAAACAAGACGGGGATGCTGATTCCACGCTCTCTACGGAGCATAAATAAGACGCAGGTGTTGTCCCTGCGCAAGTCTACGGACTCTAAACAAGTCGTGCGCTGAGGTCTGCCTCCGCACGCGAGAGTCCAAGGACTATAAATTAAGTCGTGCGCTGAGGTCTGCCTCCGCACGCGAGAGTCCAAGGACTATAAATTAAGTCGCGCGCAGAGGTTTGCCTCCGCACGCGAGAGTCCAAGGACTATAAATTAAGTCGTGCGCCGAGGTCTGCCTCCGCACGCGAGAGTCCAAGGACTATAAATTAAGTCGTGCGCCGAGGTCCGCCTCCGCACGCACCAATTACCCTCACGCACTCTACGGAGTATAAAAATTGCGCGATGGCCGAGACACTAGGGAGTGCCTCGCCCTAGTGATGCGGCACCTGGATGCCCTACCTCGGCGTGCGTACTGCCTTCGGCCTACGCTCCAAGCGCCCGCTCCCCGCGGGCACTCCTTTTTGAAGGTAGGGGAACGGCGGTCTCGCCTCCCTACCTCGGCGTGCGTAGTGCCTTCGGCCTACGCTCCAAGCGCCCGCTCCCCGCGGGCACTCCTTTTTGAAGGTAGGGGAACGGCGGTCTCGCCTCCCTACCTCGGCGTGCGTAGTGCCTTCGGCCTACGCTCCAAGCGCCCGCTCCCCGCGGGCACTCCTTTTTGAAGGGAGGGGAACGGCGGTCTCGCCTCCCTACCTCGGCGTGCGTAGTGCCTTCGGCCTACGCTCCAAGAGCCCGCTCCCCGCGGGCACTCCTTTTTGAAGGCAGGGGAAGGGCGGTCTCGCCTCCCTACCTCGGCGTGCGTAGTGCCTTCGGCCTACGCTCCAAGCGCCCGCTCCCCGCGGGCACTCCTTTTTGAAGGCAGGGGAACGGCGGTCTCGCCTCCCTACCTCGGCGTGCGTAGTGCCTTCGGCCTACGCTCCAAGCGCCCGCTCCCCGCGGGCACTCCTTTTTGAAGGCAGGGGAACGGCGGTCTCGCCTCCCTACCTCGGCGTGCGTAGTGCCTTCGGCCTACGCTCCAAGCGCCCGCTCCCCGCGGGCACTCCTTTTTGAAGGCAGGGGAACGGCGGTCTCGCCTCCCTACCTCGGCGTGCGTAGTGCCTTCGGCCTACGCTCCAAGCGCCCGCTCCCCGCGGGCACTTTTTTTGAAGGTAGGGGAACGGCGGCCTCGCCTCCCTACCTCGGCGTGCGTAGTGCCTTCGGCCTACGCTCCAAGCGCCCGCTCCCCGCGGGCACTCCTTTTTGAAGGCAGGGGAACGGCGGTCTCGCCTCCCTACCTCGGCGTGCGTAGTGCCTTCGGCCTACGCTCCAAGCGCCCGCTCCCCGCGGGCACTCCTTTTTGAAGGTAGAGGAACGGCGGTCTCGTCTCCCTACCTCGGCGTGCGTAGTGCCTTCGGCCTACGCTCCAAGCGCCCGCTCCCCGCGGGCACTCCTTTTTGAAGGTACGGGAACGGCGGTCTCGCCTCCCTACCTCGGCGTGCGTAGTGCCTTCGGCCTACGCTCCAAGCGCCCGCTCCCCGCGGGCACTCCTTTTTGAAGGTAGGGGAACGGCGGCCTCGCCTCCCTACCTCGGCGTGCGTAGTGCCTTCGGCCTACGCTCCAAGCGCCCGCTCCCCGCGGGCACTCCTTTTTGAAGGTAGGGGAACGACGGCCTCGCCTCCCTACCTCGGCGTGCGTAGTGCCTTCGGCCTACGCTCCAAGCGCCTGCTCCCCGCGGGCACTCCTTTTTGAAGGTAGGGGAACGGCGGCCTCGCCTCCCTACCTCGGCGTGCGTAGTGCCTTCGGCCTACGCTCCAAGCGCCCGCTCCCCGCGGGCACTCCTTTTTGAAGGTAGGGGAACGGCGGCCTCGCCTCCCTACCTCGGCGTGCGTAGTGCCTTCGGCCTACGCTCCAAGCGCCCGCTCCCCGCGGGCACTCCTTTTTGAAGGTAGGGGAACGGCGGCCTAGGCTCCCTACCTCGGCGTGCGTAGTGCCTTCGGCCTACGCTCCAAGCGCCCGCCCTCAGCGGGCACTCTTTTCGAAGGTAGGGGAACAACAGTGTCGGCGCGTCTTCGGCGCTCGACTCCGCCGTCCGCCTTGTAGGCACCGCCTCGGCGGGACGACACGTCTTCGGCGCTCGACGACACGTCTTCGGCGCTCGATTCTGCCGTCCGCCTTGTAGGCATCGCCTCGGCGGGACGGCACGTCTTCGGTGCTCGATGACACGCCTTCGGCCTCGACTCCGCTGTCCGCCTCGTAGGCATCGCCTCGGTGGGACAGCACGTCTTCGGCGCTCGACTCCGCCGTCCGCCTGTAGGCATCGCCTCGGCGGGACGGCACGTCTTCGGCGCTCGACGACACGTCTTCGGCCTTGACTCCGCCGTCCGCCTCGTAGGCATCGCCTCGGTGGGACGGCACGTCTTCGGCGCTCGACTCCGTCATTCGCCTTGTAGGCATCGCCTCGGCGGGACGGCACGTCTTCGGCGTTCGACGACACGTCTTCGGCGCTCGACTCCGCCGTCCGCCTCGTAGGCATCTCCTCGGTGGGACGGCACGTCTTCGGCGCTCGATGACACGCCTTCGACCTCGACTCCGCCGTTCGCCTCGTAGGCATCGCCTCGGTGGGACGGCACGTCTTCGGCACTCGACTCCGCCGTCCGCTTTGTAGGCATCGCCTCGGCGGGACGGCACGTCTTCGGCGCTCGACTCCGCCGTCCGCCTCGTAGGCATCGCCTCGGCGGGACGGCACGTCTTCGACGCTCGATGACGCACCTTCGGCCTCGACTCCGCCGTCCGCCTTGTAGACATCGCCTCGGTGGGACGGCACGTCTTCGGCGCTCGACGACGTCTCCAGCGCTTCACCGGTTCCTCCATAAGCATTGCCTCTAGGGCCTACGAGCTATCAGTTGCATCGGCACCCTCGTGCTTGCTGTCAGGGAACGGGGGGCTGGGGTGGTTGATCGCGTCAGCTCGCCCATCGGGACCTCAGCGCTTGCTGTCGAGGGAGTACTGTTGTAGGGGTGGCCCAACCCCGGCCGTGCAACTAGTCCAACATGTAATAGGCCCAATAGTGTAGAGAAATATAACAGTGTAAATATACCAGTGTACCCCCATCCTTTGTAAATACTAAGGGGTATAATGGGGATTTCCCATTCTACCCCACTCACATATATATAAGCCCCCAGGAGGGGCAAAGGGGCACATCATCCTCTCATTATCACCACCTCTCCACAGATCTGGCTCTCCTCTTCCTCTCCTACCAATCCCCCTCTCTTTCTGTCTAGTCTGTAGCTACGACAGGAATAGTTGTTCATCCGAAATAACTTATCAACTTTCAGCTCCCAAGTTGATGAGGCGATGGGGTCCCGATCTTCCGAAAGGATGATAACTTCGATTTTGGTGGAGGTGACTCTTGCGATCCGATTACAACCGTACGACGTCGCTTGCGCCTTAGCAATCGCTGAACCACACTCCAAGTTGTTATCAATCGTGCCAAGAACGCGGTTGACCTGACCACGAAGGTCTATTCCTGCATGCAACCGAAGAACACGCAAGAACAAGATAACAAGCAATCTGAAATTGCAAATATTGATATGAAGATCAAAAGGTGGGATTCCGAAGGCTGTCTTGACAGGTGGTTGTCCGACATAACTGAAGAACAGAAGTTTGCATAATAGCTAAACCTAAACTCAATGAAATCCAAGTCCTAACTGAGGAGATGGTGGCTCTTATATAGAGAGAACGACCAGGGGTTGCGGCCAAGGTGCACGCCCTAGGGTTACAAGGCCCATGGGCCCAAGTGGTGGTGGCGCAGCACCCTTTTGACTCGAACTCAGAAATCAATGTGGACTCTTTTGATGATTGCGGCCGGCTCAGATGGAATTTGAAGATGAGGCTGAATCCATTGGAAAGTAGACTTGATAAGCTTTCAATGAAGTACAAGAACGTCCCAAACAAAGTCCGTATGAGGAAGTTATGTCCGTTTAAACTTGCACCATTGCAGCAGTTCGAATCCGATTTCAGTACGTGCCCAACATGGACTCTTTTGACGATTGCGGCCGGCTCGGATAGAATTTGAAGATGGGGTTGAATCCTTTAGAAAGTAGACTTGATAAGCTATCAACTCACAAGCATCAACACCAAGCATTGCAAATCAACAGCATGACTAACAGAAACGAAAATGCAATGCTTGACCCAATCCCATCCAACTGTGCACACGTTCGCGTCCTCTAGCTCTTGGCATCTCTGTTCAAGACAGATAGCCAATCACACAGCTAGCCCACAAACATCAGTTTCAACAGCACAAATCACATCAAAGCTAACGAAAGCGTAAATACAATGTAAGACCCATTCCCATCCTATGGTGCACCAGTGTGTCAAATTTTAATTTAATTATTAGGCCTGAGTCAAATTTTAGTTGAATAATTAACCTAAGCTGTCACATTTCTTTACCACGGACCTAACGCCCGCTCTGATACCAACTGTAACACCCCGCCCACTCTCTGGGCCAAGATGCTACCACCACTGCAACTCTTACCATTTCAACAACAACTAGAAGAATTTAAGCCAACATTAACTTTATTTATTTTACTGCGTTCAGATACATCATAGCATTTCTAGTGATTACTCTAGCCTAGTAGAAGCTAAAGTACACTGCCAAAAGTGATACAAGAGTGCTGCTGGTTCGTGCCAGTCATCCATGTGCTACTCCCGCCCGTGCCTGACGTCTTCAATGGTCACCTAAAAACATCAACAAAGCAAGGCTGACTCCACCGACTCGGCAAGTACAAAGCAAAACAGCAAATAACAGGTTCATTCATTAGACCAGTATCATTCCAGTTTCATTAACCACTTTTCCAGTTAACCTCTTTCCCCTTCAACCACTTTACGTTTCGATGATCTGTTCATCACGCATACGCACATGTACTTCTTTCTCATCTCTTTAGCCTATACTATCTAACGGTTATCACTTCCCATCTCTGTGGACTGCACCTCACTATCTCTGTAACTATTCTACCGCCATCACTTCCCATTTCTGCGTGCTACTCCTCGCTAGCTCTGTAATTATTCTACAATCATCACTTCCCATTTCGATGAGCTATTCCACACTATCTCTGTAATTACTTTACTGTTATCACCTCCCATTTCTGTGAACTATACACCACTATTTCTGTAATTACTTTACTGTTATCACCTCCCATTTCTGTGAACTATACGTCACTATCTCTGTAACTATTTTACTGTTATCACCTCCCATCTCTGTGAACTATACATCACTATCTCTGTATCTGTTTCAGTATTAACTCTCTTATGCAATACAATGCATCTGTAACTGTATCACTGTTCTGTACTGTTTTCATGCAATGCAATGCAATGCATCTGTAATGCGTCTGTAACTGTAGCTTATACCAGTAAAGCGGAGTGTTCACCCGTCGATGAACCACTCAATCCCCGTCCTCTTTCATACGGGGTTCCATGCTCCATTCCCGTGGAGTACCTACCGAAGTAGGTCCTGTTGTCTGTGTATGAGTGCAATGCATTATGCAACATGCGGTCACTGTTGGCACTTAATCATAAGCAACTCTCATCACAATATGATTAACACGAAATCATAAGTACTGTAGAACATGGCACGAAAGACATAAAATACCCCTCATTCATCACAATCCACTGTTCTACCATGCACTTGCAAGTTCATTTAGGCATATCAATTTGCTATGCCTTAACGATCATCATTCATCTTTTCTCAATATGCACCCGGAAAAGGTAAACTTACCCCCAAATTATTCAATTTAACCGAAATCACTACCCGAATTCACCGCTTTACAATGCACTTGCCTGGTTAGCCTCGGGGATGACGTGTGGACGGCTCCGACCCGGGACCGCCACCTGCGTACATGATAACCCGACTCAACGGCAAAACAGAAACCTGGGCATAAACGGAGAACAACGGCTCTACGTGCAAATCCCGATCGCTGGCGTAAACGCCCGGGTTTTGAGGGACCTGTCACGCAGGTGCCGAACCCATTCTTCTTTTTTTTCCTCTCTTCCTTTTTCTCCTGTCTTTTTTCTCCTTTTCTTTTCTTCTCCTATTTCTTTCCTCCCCTTCTATTACTTTCGGCCGAAATGGCCCCTTACTTCTCTTTTCCCCCCACCTGGCTCTCTCTCTCCTTCCCACTCCTCTTGGCCGAATGGGCCTCCACCTCCCATCCCCAAATCTCTCTCTCTCACCCCAACCGGCCGAATGGGGCCTTCCCAGGGGCGGCGCGCAAGGCCGGCCGGCAACCCCCTCACCGCTGGCGGCCCCTCCCGCCGCCCCCTCCCTCTACCTTCCTCCCCTCTCCCCTCTCTCCTGCGCGCGGGCCGGGCGGATGGCCCCCTCCAGGCGGCGGCGCACGGCGCGCCGGCCCCATCTCGCCGCCGGCCGCTGGGCCCCGCCGGCTCCCCCTCGACGCCGCCTCCTCCTCACTCTTACCCCCATCCCCCTCTCGTCTACGCAACCGGGAGGCCCTGGGCGGTGCGGCGGCACTTGGCGGCGCCGGCCCTTGGCCCGCCGCCAGCGGCTCTGCCGGCCCCCCACCTCCTGCCTCGGCCTACCTCGCCTTCTCCCTCCTCCCTTGCGCGTGGCCGCGCCGACGTGCCTCTCCGGGCGGTGTGACGGCGTGCGATCGAGCCCCGCCCGCCGGCCCCTTGGGGCTCACCGCCAACCGCCCCCTGCTCGCCTCCCCTATGCCACTCCTTCCCCGATTTCCTACATGCAAGCGCTCCCCTGAGTGAAAGCTCACCTTTGTGCTTACCTTGTGCCGACCGGAATGGTGTGGCTATGTTGGTTTGATTCAGTAAAAAGGAGAGGGGAAGAGTAAAGAGAGTGAGCTTGAGCTCTAGGGTTGGCTTTCGGATTTGGCATTGAGAAGGAATGGGGAGTGGCTTGCTCCCTTTTGCTATGCTCTTACCTTGGTTGTTGCTCTCGAATGGGAAAGAACGGTGAAATGGGGCTTGGTCTCACGGTTGGGGAAATAAAATGGCTTTGCCATGAGGTGCTGGCTTTATATGGGGCTGCCCTTTGCACTTGTGAATTTACCGAATTGCCCTCACTTAATGCCCATGCCCCTCTCACGCACTTGGCTGCCCAGGGGCATTTTGGTCCACGGCTGTTGGCTTGGTTTCTACTGCAGCTGTATGTCGGTAAAAAGGTAAGATAGAAATTGCCGGATGATGAACACCCGAAACGGGAGACGGTGCCGACTGTCCCTAGGCGGTCCGGGAACCTCTGAGAGCGCTAGTTATACGGCTCTCTAGACGGTGCCGACTGTCCTGGGATGGTCTGGGAACCTCTGCGCGCGAACCTAAATCGACACTCCAAAAAGGTCGATGGGTCTGACGGCAAACTACGCTCTTTATTTACTCTTCGTAAATCTGTGGTATTACAGTAAAACCTCTTTGAAACGAGCTCACCTGATAATTTAAGCGATGCGTAGGAGCTCTTGTAATTGGGACAACAAGTATAGCAAATATGATTGTATCCATAGGGGTCATGTCCTCATCATCCTCCCCTTCTTGAAAACAAAGCCGTCCTCGGCTTTTGATAAACTGAAAGTATGGTAACAAAGAAACCAAGGTGTATGCATGGTATATGTATATGTCATATGTTTTAGCAGTTCTTCGTTGTTGCACAATTAATGTTATAACATAGCAGCAATCATAATAGCTCATTGTTTTATTAACCCAAACGTAATCTATATGTTAATGAACAAATCAAAATTTCTCACACAGTAATTATTGCAACTTGTTTTGCAAATGTAAGTAAAGCATTTATGCAATTCAAATCTTTGAAGTTGTATACTTGTAGTGGTGGCACATATGGGCAAAGCTACAACTTTTGGAATCAAGCAAAGTTCATCTATGTAATCATATCTCAATTGAGCAATAGCAAATTTATCTAGCAAGGGTGAAAAGATTTGTATGTTCTTCCATAATTCATCATCTTTACTCAGATTGTCCATATTAGACGGTGCAAAAAGAGATGAACACATAGGCATTGGATGAGTACTAAATTTTACTTCCCTCTCATATTGAACAAGATTCAACACACAAGAATTCTTGTCCAAAACAGTAAGCTTCAATTCATCCATGTGATCACAAGTTATGCATATTCGATATACAAAAAATTGATTTTCTACACCATAATCTCCAATCAAATTAAACTTATACATAGGGGTGTAGGCACTAAACAAGAATTTCGAACATGCAAGTTCAGAAACTTTCTCCATAGCACAATCTAAACTAACGGCCTCATTAAGCATGATATAGCACAATGCATCAGTAGGGGATATTCTATCAAATACTTCCTTATGTGTAATTAATTCGACATGTGCAAAATTATGAGAATTTAGATCAACATATGGTTCGTTCAAGTCAACACAAGGAATATCACAAGATTGCACTACAGCAGGTATATACTCACAAGGTTGTTCTATGTCTTGTTGTAGCACCAAATCAGTACCTTTGTCATTATCGTCCTCGTCAGATACTGTAGGTACCTCAAACTTCTCCACTAATGGCATAAGATGCACCAGATCATCCTTCACCTCTTCAAGTTTCTCAGTGGTATCTGTAGATGGAGTAGGAACCAAAATAATATCAACATTTTCAGTTACATCAGGTTGCACCTCGCTTGTGACCGTGGGTGCTGGAGGTACAAAACGATGTCGCAATTTCTTTTTCATCTGCTCCCATGTGTATATATAGTGGTACTCGAGATTTGACCACCAATATTGAACATCACCAATCAGCGCCGTCCTTGCCATGCTCATCTTCTCAAAAGGATCAAGATCCTGTCTTTCAAAGTAGCTATCCAACATAGTAACCCACAAGAAGTACTCCGACGACGTACTCTCAGCGGTGAGTGGCAAGATATATACCGGTAATTGTTTCCCTTCGAGTTCAAATCTACCCACTTTCTCAAGCCTGTCATTGTTAGTAGAAAACAAGGAAACAAATCACAAGTAAATGTTCCTATCAACTACTAGGATATGGAGGCTCAAATCAAGTCACGCATCTCTCAAGCTCTTACCAAATTCTTACGAGTTCTTACCAAAGCAAACAGGTAGTGCAACCGGTGGCTGGTTCGTGATAAATCTAACTCAAGTGATGAGTAAAGCGATTGCAAGGTACAGCGAGACCTGTTCGGTTAATAGAAAAGTGGAGCTTGGATAGGCTATGTATTTTGTAGCAAAGGAAAACAATCAATTAATTTCAGAAATTGCACAGATTTGAATTATAGTTCGTATCTAGCACTTAGCCTATGTTGCTGATCAACCAAAGATGGAAGAAGGCTAAAATAAGTGTATGGCAATGTATGGCAGTGATAAATACAAGATAATTCAATCGAATGCAATCTGGAATTGAAGAACACAAGGATTGTTCCAAAACTTGGAAACTGAAGATTTCTGTCCACTGGACAGCGTGTCGGTATTTCGGCCGTAACTTTTTGTCAGTTGCCTTTATTTCAATTTCTTTTTTTCTCTGTTTCCTGACGACTTTTTCTACAACTTTTGTTTTGGGGCCAAGTTCTGGAAACCGACCGAAAAATTCGCACAAAATTCACAAGTGCCGACTGTTGCAGATTCAATCTGGAATTTTAGGTCAACTTCCACCGTAGATATCTCTTAACTGCCTTGCTGGAATAACGTGACATTTTACAGATAGATGGACAATGAAGTTTTGAATCTAATGGCGTTTGTCTCACTCGAAAATAATCTCGGAATCAAAAGTTATGGCGTTTTTGGTGGCGGTTGCTGAGAAAGGAAAAATCAGCCGAATTGGAATTAGGGTTGGGGTTGGAAATTTTTTTGTTTGGATTTTTAATGGAACAAAGATATGACCAACAACTAGACAAAGCTAAGACGGACACAAATTCAATTTAGCAAACCAAAACTAATAGATTGAAAGGCACAACAGGGTTCTGGACTATGGGAAATAAAAATCAATCTACAAACAAGGGATACAAAGAATTCCTACCGGTCAACTGAAGCTCTGATACCAACTGATGAGGCGATGGGGTCCCGATCTTCCGATAGGATGATAACTTCGATTTTGGTGGAGGTGACTTTTGCGATCCAACTACAACCGTACGACGTCGCTTGCGCCTTAGCAATCGCTGAACCACACTCCAAGTTGTTATCAACCGTGCTAAGAACGCGGTTGACCTGACCACGAAGGTCTATTCCTGCATGCAACCGAAGAACACGCAAGAACAAGATAACAAGCAATCTGAAATTGCAAATATTGATATGAAGATCAAAAGGTGGGATTTCGAAGGCTGTCTTGACAGGTGGTCGTCCGACACAACTGAAGAACAGAAGTTTGCATAATAGCTAAACCTAAACTCAATGAAATCCAAGTCCTAACTGAGGAGACGGTGGCTCTTATATAGAGAGAACGACCAGGGGTTGCGGCCAAGGTGCACGCCCTAGGGTTACAAGGCCCATGGGCCCAAGTGGTGGTGGCGCAGCACCCTTTTGACTCGAACTCAGAAATCAATGTGGACTCTTTTGATGATTGCGGCCGGCTCAGATGGAATTTGAAGATGAGGCTGAATCCATTGGAAAGTAGACTTGATAAGCTTTACATGAAGTACAAGAACGTCCCAAACGGAGTCCGTATGAATAAGTTATGTACGTTTAAACTTGCACCATTGCAGCAGTTCGAATCCGATTTCAGTACGTGCCCAATACGGACTCTTTTGACGATTGCGGCCGGCTCCGATAGACTTTGAAGATGGGGTTGAATCCTTTAGAAAGTAGACTTGATAAGCTTTCCATCAAGTCCAAGAACGTCCCAAACAGAGTCCGTATGAGAAAGTTACATCTGTTTAAACTTGCACCATTGCAGCAGTCCGAATCCGATTCCAATATATGTCCAACACAGACTCTTTTGATGATTGCAGCGCGCAGAAGGAATTTAGAGGTGATACCTAATCTATTGGAAAGAGGATAAGAAAAGCTTTTCAACAAGTACTCATGGATCTCAAACGGACTTCATATGTGAAAGTTATGCACATTTGAAGTTGGGCCTATCAGGCTGAGTCCGAATTGATCTGGAGGCCGAATTGGATTCCAAAACGTGTCTATCTTGAACTCTTGCTTGAGGGAAGAATGGCTTGTGCACGCACAGCTGACTCTGAAGGGACAGTCCTACTGCTAGCCAGTTGGTTCACGTCTCTAAGCGTCTCAACCTTGCCCTGGGGCTTCTCCCCCTTCTCCTCAATCACATTACAAGCACAAGGTGGCTTCTCTAGAAGATTCTTAGTTAGCTTCACACATTTCTCATCCAATGCAATCAAGTCAGATTTTAGTTTGTTACAATTAATGCATGGTGAGCTAACAGGGTCCTTAGAAGCATACTGAGCCAACTTCCTATCATGATCAATCATATCTTGAAACTGTTTGGAGACAGCTTCAAGTTCAGCAGTTAACTTAGGACAGTTCAAGCAGGAATCAATCGGCTCAAGAAGAGAGGCTTGTAGTTCAGCAATTTTATGATCTGCCCGTTTTAGGTTCATCTTCAAGTTATTGCAATTTTTACAAGGATCGGGCAGATCAAGGAGCATGGCATAAGGTCCTCTAGCAGCACTGTCCTTATCCTCACATGAGGTGGGAGAAGTAGTCTCATCAGTAGTAAGTAGGGTAACAGCCATCCTACTCAACTCTAACTCAGCAAGTAGACTAACATTCTCCACCTTAATAGAATCAAGCTCGGAGGACACACTATCATGTGAGGTCCTAACTTCTCCAAATCACCCAGCAAAGCACAGCATGTATCACAGTCGTCACGGGAGGGAGCAGATGTAAGAGAAGTAAGCTCCCGTGACAGTCTATCTACTTCCTTCTCTAACTCGGTACACCTAGTCCTAGCTCTAGCATGAAAACATCCTAGCTTAAGAAAAGCTTCATTAAGTTGGTCATAGGAGGGACATACCTCGTCCGAGTCGGAGTACAGCTCGCTGTCGCTGAGTTCGCCCTCGAGGGCCATGAAGCACATGCCGGAGAAGTCGTCGCCGCTCTTGGGATCTTGGTCACCCGTCCCGTCGTCGTCGCTCCATCCCTCCACCTCGCTGAGGTCGAGGTCGTCGAAGGCGGTGAGGACACGGTGAAACAGCTTCTTGGCCTTCCCGAAGTCGCGTAACTTCTTCTTTCCCGGTGTCTGAGCTGGAGGCTTCTTGTTGCGGTTCTTGTCGGTGTAGTCGATCTTGCCCGAACCGCCGTAGTCGTTCTTGCCCTTCTCCAGCTTGGGGCAGTTTGCCCGAATGTGGTTGGGGCCACCACACTCGAAGCAAATCACGGGTCCTCCTCTCTTTCTGTCCCTCCTCCCCTTGTAAGCATGGGAGAATCTTCGAGCAAGGAGGGCCAGCTGATCATCCGCAAGCTGCTCTAACTGATCATCAGTTATGTCACAGAGAGCAGCAAGGGAGAAACCGCAAGAAGAATCAGAAGAGGGACCAGAAGCCGAGCTGGGATCTGTGACTAGAGCCATCGACTGTGACTTCGACTTGCGAGAGACAATGTCAATCTCGTGAGTCTTGAGACGCGAGTACAGCGCATCAAGAGTCAAAGTCGAGAGGTCCGTAGTGTCCTTGATGGTAGTCACCTTCATCTCCCAAACACGAAGGTCGAGTGCAGCGAGCATTTGTCGAGCGTTATCCGAGTCGGGGTATGTGAGACCGACCGCTCGGAGGTTGCTCAGAATCTTGTGAAAGCGCGCAAAACACTCATCAAGGGACTCGCCAGCGAGCATTTCAAACTTGTTGTAATCTCTCTTGAACTGGTCCTGTCTCACCGTCTTTATCTGGGTGGTGCCCTCATGGTAAGCATCGAGGGTCTCCCAAATATCGAAGGCGGACGAAAGATGAGATATGCGGTCAAACTCGCTACGACTCAAGCCCTGGATTATGATGTTCCTTGCCTTAGCGTTTGCCTCAACATCATGCATATTTCCAGCATTAATGTTCTCATCGGCAGGAACAACAAATCTGACCTTCACCTTCCGCCAAATGGCATACCCCTGAGCCTGGATGTATGTTTCCATTCGGCTCTTCCAGAAGGGGTAATCCAGGCCATCAAAGACAGGAGGCTTGGTCGAGTATTTGTCCGTCGCCATGGCTCTTGAGACCGGTTAAGATCTATTGAAAAGAGCTAACCGGCTCTGATACCAATTGTAGGACCGAAATGGCGACAGAGGGGGGGTGAATGTCGCTTTCTAAAAATCGCCCCCAACACGTATCTTCTTCTCCAATAGCTATGGGAGCTATGAAGGTAGAAGACCAGTGCTCACAAGACACCCCAGCAGCAGGAAAAACACAAATACAGAGACCAGCAAACGAGAAAAATCAAATCGGGAAAATTCTGGCCTCAAGCGGTAGTACCTCTCCCGGAGCGGTAGTACCTCTGAGCGGTAGTACCGCTATGCCGAGCGGTAGTACCTCTTACCGTTCGGACTGTCCGAACGTCTCATCGCTCCCGATCGGAATGGTCCGAACATGAGCGGTAGTACCGCTGAGCCGAGCGGTAGTACCTCTGAGCGGTAGTACCTCTCCAGGAGCGGTAGTACCTCTCGAGAAAAACAGCAAACAGGAATTTCTGAAAATTGAGAGATTCGCAATGATTCTTGGATTCTTGGCTTGGGAAACTTTGAGGATAGCTAGGGAACACTCCCAGAAGACTAAGCCAAAAGTCAATAACAAGAAATCCACTCCAAGAATCAAGAATTTCAGATTTGGGTAAAAATCTGAAATCTTGCAAGAACCGAGCCAAAAACCAAATAACTCCCCAGCCGTTGATCCTTTGGCTATGAAATTTTGAGGGAAGCTAATTAATAACCTCTGGACTCTTCATACCAAATTTCAAGCCATCTTAACAAGGGAATCAAAAACTGGACCCAAACCTAGAAACGAAGAACAAGAACAGAGGAGGCCAAAACTGAAATATGAGAATCAAACTCGGTTTGCTCTTGGGATTAAATAGCCAAATGGCTTTTGAGCATCACCCATGTCATAGCAACCCATTTTGACACTCTCCAGCAAGCAAGAACTCAGAACCACGAAAATCAAGAAATCTTGCAAAAAGGAAACTGAAGAACAGAAGCTACGAACAGGGAAAACCAAACTTCAGATTTCATTTCTTGAATCACAGGGAATACAGAGGAGTTTCGATACCCCGACTTGATACAAAAGGAAAGATTACAAACTCCTCAATCCATCCTCTCCCTCTCTACTCAAGAACACCACTCAAGAACACATGAGGGAGGAAGAACACACTGTTCTATCTAGAACCCATCGAAGAAGGACAGAGGGAGCACGACTCTGTCTCTCCAACCACTAAAGACTAAAGGAAAACCACCTCCTAAAGCCTCTTTTGACTAGGGCTAACCCTAATTCCCTCCAAAATGCTCAAGTGCTCAAGGAGGGCATGCAGCCCCTCCTCTCCTTTTATAGCGCCTGGCTAACGGGTCTCCGCCCCGTTACGCCCGCTACGTCCAACGGAGCCCGCTTCCGCTTGTGCAGCCTTGCGAATTTCCCGATTCGCCCCTTCTGCACCTTCCGGGAAGCTTCCGCGCTCCTTGCCTCGCACGCCTCGCAACCACCTCGAGTCCACGTCGTCTTCGACACATCCCGACCGTTCTGACCTCAGCGCCACCTGCGCCTAGTCCGGTCCACCGTGTCTCGCCACGACTCCAACTCGACGTCCTGCAGTCACACAGACAAGAAACACGTCAAATAGCACCGCTCGACACATGAAAGCGTAAATACCATTACACTTACCACAGATGAAGTCAAAACATATCAAAACATTAGAATATGCATCCTAAACCCAAATGACCAGATTTGACCAAAGTCCGACCGAGCCCGATTGCGCCACGCAACGACTCGACTCCGAACCACTCAAACCAAACTCGACTGACCTAAACCTTTGTCAATTACTCATCACTCTCATGGAGCATGACCACATGGTCTCACAATCTCCCCCTTGATGAGTCTATTGACAAACTCAGAAAAAGCTTTTAGAAGAGTTTGAGTTTGAAGAATCCAACATGGTCCACAGAATGTAATGAAGCTAATGACCATGTCGACAGAAGGAACACTAGAGCAACTAATGAAAGAGCAAATTGATCTCCAAAGCTCTAAACTATTCCCAACAGACTTTTTCTTCTCTATTCTCCCCCTTTTGGCAATAAACGCATCAAGATGCAATAGAGAGAATATGACATGTCAATGGATGAATATGGCTGAAGTTTGTTTATTTTAAGCATTTAGAGCCATGAGAATTATCCATATTGACCATAATGAGATACACCAAGCCATAACTCTATAAAAAGCTATCTAGATCATGACATGACATGTATAAGCTAGCTAGAACACATAGATGACAATCTGAAATATAGTGCATTAAGTGAGAATGTCAAGTCATCAAGAGGTAAAGTCTAACTAGAGATACCCAAGGATGATGCCGGCCATGTCAAGTAAGCTAAGCGGAACCAAGAAGCTAATATTGAGACCAACTAGAGTGCTATGCTCAAGAATGAAACATTGGTGCAAGTACTTGGTTCTTTTTGTAGCTTAAGCAAATTGAGCACATAAGACATTGTCTTTTTAAAGCTCATGGTCGTTTCTAACCCAAATTTTGTTTATGTGCTAGATCTCAAGCCTTATGCGACTACTCCAAGCAATACGCTTAAGAAGATAGTCTAGGTCATCCAAAACTCCCCTGAGTTCATGCCTAGTGCAATGGCAAGCCGTCTCATGAGAAAGAATTGGTGAAATCAGTTTTTTCGCACAAAAGAGATTTTTTTTGTGCTAGATCTCAAGCCTTATGCGACTACTCCAAGCGAGAAGCTTAAGAAGATAGTCTAGGTCATCCAAAACTCCCCCTGAGTTCATGCCTAGTGCAATGGCAAGCCGTCTCATGAGAAGGAATTGGTGAAATCAGTTTTTTCGCACAAGAGAGATCCTTTTTTTGTTAAACATATTGTACTACCTCATGCTACATCAAGAGACTAAAATAGCTCAATCTACGGCTCAATAAAAGATTCAACGCTCAGCTAAGCCTAGTTGACATGGCATGAATCATAAAGAGATAACTCCAGAAAGACTAAACTCAAATGCTAGCATGACAAGTTTTACTTCAAGTTGGGCAATTTTAATTAACTTATCATGGTAAAAGCTAATCTACACATATGAAGTCATGATCAATCTAGCATATAAAGCACAAATCATGGCAAAGTGTAAAGCATTGTAAACATGTCATAACAGGATAATAATTAAGACTCAATGTAGTTATATTACAATGCGAAATGCTAAAATGCAGAAAAATCCAGCTCCCCCTCAACATGACATGCAACTTTTAGTTCAAGTTGAGTTAAGTCACAATTAAGCTGCAGAAGCTCCCAAATGAACTCTCCCTGAACCAAAGCAATAAATCGAGAAGCTGGCAAATAAAACCAAAACAGGCAGTCCTTAAAGCATAGATAAAATATAGAGACAACTATGGCTCAGACTGACTCTCATCTACCCCATATGACTCTAGGACAATCGGCTAACAGTAAATCACACACTAGAGAGCAAACACGTACCCTGTCTACCCGAGGGTGGCCCAACCCTCGCTAGAACCTACAAGAAGTGAGTGAGCTCGACCTAGTGAGATAAGAAGCAGCTAATCCTGGAAGCACAAGATAAGAGTTAGAAGTCTAAGCATCTCGGCAAGAGAAGCACTCTAACCTATGCTAGAAGGACTAAACCCAAATGCACCCCGAGTGCAATGCAACAGAAATGAGACAGAAGCATAATCAATAGTAAAGCAGTAAAACCCAAAGCTCCCCCTCACTACAATCCGTAAGGACACACCACCCCAACCTCTCCCCGCAGAGTTGAAAACCTCGAACTATCCAAAGGCTTGGTGAAGATGTCAGCCAACTGGTGGTCACTCTCCACAAACTGGAGCACTATATCACCCTTCTCTACATGGTCTCTAAGGAAGTGGTATCGGATATCAATGTGCTTGGTCCGAGAGTGCTGCACTGGGTTTTTAGCAATGTTAATCGCAGAAGTGTTATCACAGAAGAGTGGAACACTATCTATGACCAACCCAAAGTCCCGCAGGGTCGAAGCCATCCAAAGTACTTGGCTACAGCAGCTGGCTGCAGCAACGTACTCGGCCTCTGCGGTGGACTGTGCAACTCCGGACTGCTTCCTCGAAGACCAGGAAACAAGAGAAGTGCCAATGAATTGGCAGGTGCCAGAGGTGCTCTTCCTATCTATCCTACAGCCGGCAAAGTCTGCATCCGAGAAGGCTCTCAAGGAAAGACAGGATGAGGAAGAGTACCAGATGCCATAGTCAATGGTAGCTCGAAGGTACCGAAAGATGCGCTTCACCGCCTGGCGGTGAGATACGCGAGGAGAAGCCTGAAACCGAGCACACAGACACACTGAGAAGTGTATGTCTGGTCTCGAGGCAGTGAGGTAAAGAAGGGAGCCGATCATACTTCTGAATTCTTTTTGATCAACTGGCTCGCCATCCTCATCTGGGTCAAGATAGGCTGTAGACGCCATGGGAGTCGACACAGGCTTACCATCGCTCATGTCGAAACGTCTCAGGAGGTCACGAGTGTACTTTCCTTGATGAAGAAATGTACCCTCCCGAGACTGCTTGATTTGGAAGCCAAGGAAGAAGGTCAACTCCCCCATCATACTCATTTCAAACTCGGTGCTCATGACATCCGAGAATTGTGAAACCAGAGTATGGGAAGAGCCGCCAAAGATGATGTCATCGACATAGATTTGGACGAGCAGAAGGTCATTGCCATGACGGCGGATGAACAAGGTCTTATCTACTCTACCCATTTCAAACCCATGACTCAACAAGTAGGACTTAAGCCTCTCATACCAAGCTCTGGGGGCCTGCTTAAGTCCATACAATGCTTTGGAAAGCTTGAAGACATGGTGTGGGTATTTGGGGTTCTCGAAACCTGAAGGCTGTCTGACGTAAACTTCTTCCTCAATGACTCCATTAAGGAAGGCACTCTTGACATCCATCTGGTAGAGGTTGAAACCCTTAGAAGCTGCAAAGGCAAGCAGGATTCTAATGGCCTCAAGCCGAGCTACAGGGGCAAAGGTCTCCTCGAAGTCTAGACCCTCAACCTGGGAAAACCCCTGAGCAACCAGTCTAGCCTTGTTTCGAATAACCACTCCATCCTCGCTCTGCTTGTTCTTGAACACCCACTTAGTCCCAATAATATTGTGACCTCGCGGGGGCTCGACAAGCGACCAGACCTTGTTCCTCTCGAAATTTTCTAGCTCCTCATGCATGGCATTGACCCAAGACTCATCAGATAAAGCATGAGAGACATCTTTGGGCTCAAAGGAGGCAATTAAAGCAGAATGGAGACAGAATTGAGATAAGCCAGATTTTGAGCGGGTAACACGCTCGAAAAGGTCTCCAATGATCTGCTCTGAAGGATGAGCTTTCTGGATATGTCTAGGAGGTCCAGGATGAGATGAAGAAGTGGCCTCTACCTCGTGAGCTGACGAGGTAGGAACAGAGCCACCAGCTCCAGAAGAAGCAGAAGGCATGGGCTGATCACCTCGAGGTGCGGTGGAAGACGGCACCTCAAGGGGTGGATGAGGGACAGGATCAGGTAGACAACCGTCGTCTCCATCATCCTCATCATCCACAAAGATGGTCTCGGACTGCTCTAAAGAACCTGAGATATCGGGCCTAGTCCCCGGACTGGCCTCGTCAAAGGTCACCTCACAGGTCTCTACCATTTTACTAGACTCGCAGTTCCAGACCCTATAAGCCCGCGAAGAAGGCGAGTAACCTAGAAAGATTCCATCACAAGAACGTGACTCGAACTTGTCTAGGTTCCCGGACTTCAAAACAAAGCACTTGCAACCAAACACACGAAAATGAGAGACGCTAGGCTTTCGCCCAAATCGCAGCTCATAAGAAGTGCGATGCAAGTGTGCCCGAAGAAAAACTCGATTTGAGACATGGCACGCGGTGGCTATAGCCTCAGCCCAAAACTTCCGCGGTGTAGAGTACTCATCAAGCATCGTCCTGGCCATCTCGACCAAGGTACGGTTCTTCCTCTCCACAACGCCATTCTGCTGAGGGACGTATGGAGAAGAGAACTGGTGCTCTACACCTGTCTTACCACAGAAACTCCCAAAGTAGGAATTTTTGAACTCCGTGCCATTGTCACTGCGGATTGCTCGTAAGGCACCTGGGAGCTCTACAGAAAGCCTACTGAAAAGACCTCGGAAATGCCAAAACGTCTCATCCTTCGAGGCTAAGAAAAACACCCAAGAATACCTCGAGAAGTCATCGACCACAACAAGAACATACCACTTCCCTCCTGCTGACTGCACTCGAGCTGGTCCAACTGTGTCCATGTGGAGCAGCTGTCCCGGTGCATCGGTCATAGTAACTGTGACCGGAGGATGAGAAGCGGCAACCATCTTGCCGTGCCGGCATGGAGCGCAAACAAGATCTTTGACCATCTTGAGTTTCGGCAGACCACGAATGAGATCGTGGCCGCTAACTCGGGACAAATGATCAAAGCCTATATGACCAAGTCTCCTATGCCAGAAAGAAAGGTCGCGGGACTCAGAAGCAACTAAACACCTGAGAGGATCACCAGAAGACTCAGAAAAATCAGCACGAAAGATCCTCCCATAACGAGAAATCCCGCAAACCAGGCTACTCGAAGAATCAAGAATTTTACAAGCATTTTTCTTAAAGCTCACCTCGAAACCGTCATCGGTAAGCTGAGAGACTGAAAGCAAATTATACTGCAGCTTACTAACCAAGGCTACATCTTTCAAAATGAAAGAATCATTAATGCGCACAGTACCTTTGGCGATGACGCGCCCAGATGAAGCATCTCCGAAGGTGATCTTCTCATCACCTGGAGCACGGGCAAGGGAAGAAAACCAACGGGAATCTCCGATCATGTGTCGTGAACACCCGGAGTCTACGAGCCAAACCTTTCCCTTCCCTGCCCGGCGAACCTGAGTCAAACAGAGAGTAAAGTCTCAGTACTGGGATAAATAAAGAGAGATTTTGGCACCCAATACTGAACAACACGTCGAGCAGATGAAGTAGTCAAGCACGACTGACCTCTATCTACCCTACGCTCTCTGTCACTCAAAGCAGAAGGTCTGTGAGCAGACCTGAAGCTGTTGCGGGGTCCGACTGCTACGGGAGAGCGAGTCGGAACACCGGCAACATGCTGATCACGCCACGGGTAGCTATCTCGATGGAGAAAACGAGATCTACCCTCAAGACGGCGGAAGTCACGACCAAAGGCAGTATGAGGACGGAAAACAGAAAACTCAGAAAAACCAAGTCCTCGATGTTGCCCAAACCCATCAACAGCAGTAAACCTAGACCTCGTGCTGGTCCTAGGTGCACTCAGGATCTGGGGCTGACCCTGAATACGCCTAAGAGACTCAACACGGTCTCTACGCGCGATCTTGGCGCGCCTGAAGCATCGATCAACCGTGTGTCCATCCTTCTGACAGAAGGTGCAGTGATACTTCATCCTCTGAGAGGTAGAAGTAGCACGGTCAGGCTTCGCCTTCTGAGAGGCCGAAGCAGCAGGTGCAATCACCTTGCTGTCAGAAATCCCCTGGACATAGCCCGCTGACTTAAATTGGACTTTCTCGGTCCTGGGCTCGGTCTCGATCATACCTGGTGCTATGGGTCTGAGTACAGCAGGTGGATGCTTTCTCATATCCTCATAATAGTCATATCCTAGACCCTGATTAAATCTGCAAATCTTGGACTGGTCTAGAATAAGATTAAGCTTCTTCTTGCCACCTACAAATCTCTCGAGAGTGTTCATAAGGTACTGACACTCCCGAAAGAGAGAGGTGCAAGAAGAGCAGGGGGAAGAGGGAACAGCAGGAGGTAAGGGAGCAGATGAAGAACCAACAACAGAGGGAAGAATGGCTTGTGCACGCACAGCCGACTTTGAAGGGACAGTCCTACTGCTAGCCAGTTGGTTCACGTCTCTAAGCGTCTCAACCTTGCCCTGGGGCTTCTCCCCCTTCTCCTCAATCACATTACAAGCACAAGGTGGCTTCTCTAGAAGATCCTTAGTTAGCTTCACACATTTCTCATCCAATGCAATCAAGTCAGATTTTAGTTTGTTACAATTAATGCATGGTGAGCTAACAGGGTCCTTAGAAGCATACTGAGCCAACTTCCTATCATGATCAATCATATCTTGAAACTGTTTGGAGACAGCTTCAAGTTCAGCAGTTAACTTAGGACAGTTCAAGCAGGAATCAATCGGCTCAAGAAGAGAGGCTTGTAGTTCAGCAATTTTATGATCTGCCCGTTTTAGGTTCATCTTCAAGTTATTGCAATTTTTACAAGGATCGGGCAGATCAAGGAGCATGGCATAAGGTCCTCTAGCAGCACTGTCCTTATCCTCACATGAGGTGGGAGAAGTAGTCTCATCAGTAGTAAGTAGGGTAACAGCCATCCTACTCAACTCTAACTCAGCAAATAGACTAACATTCTCCACCTTAATAGAATCAAGCTCGGAGGACACACTATCATGTGAGGTCCTTAACTTCTCCAAATCACCCAGCAAAGCACAACATGTATCACAGTCGTCACGGGAGGGAGCAGATGTAAGAGAAGTAAGCTCCCGTGACAGTCTATCTACTTCCTTCTCTAACTCGGTACACCTAGTCCTAGCTCTAGCATGAAAACCTCCTAGCTTAAGGAAAGCTTCATTAAGTTGGTCATAGGAGGGACACACCTCGTCCGAGTCGGAGTACAGCTCGCTGTCGCTGAGTTCGCCCTCGAGGGCCATGAAGCACATGCCGGAGAAGTCGTCGCCGCTCTTGGGATCTTGGTCACCCGTCCCGTCGTCGTCGCTCCATCCCTCCACCTCGCTGAGGTCGAGGTCGTCGAAGGCGGTGAGGACACGGTGAAACAGCTTCTTGGCCTTCCCGAAGTCGCGTAACTTCTTCTTTCCCGGTGTCTGAGCTGGAGGCTTCTTGTTGCGGTTCTTGTCGGTGTAGTCGATCTTGCCCGAACCGCCGTAGTCGTTCTTGCCCTTCTCCAGCTTGGGGCAGTTTGCCCGAATGTGGTTGGGGCCACCACACTCGAAGCAAATCACGGGTCCTCCTCTCTTTCTGTCCCTCCTCCCCTTGTAAGCATGGGAGAATCTTCGAGCAAGGAGGGCCAGCTGATCATCCGCAAGCTGCTCTAACTGATCATCAGTTATGTCACAGAGAGCAGCAAGGGAGAAACCGCAAGAAGAATCAGAAGAGGGACCAGAAGCCGAGCTGGGATCTGTGACTAGAGCCATCGACTGTGACTTCGACTTGCGAGAGACAATGTCAATCTCGTGAGTCTTGAGACGCGAGTACAGCGCATCAAGAGTCAAAGTCGAGAGGTCCGTAGTGTCCTTGATGGTAGTCACCTTCATCTCCCAAACACGAAGGTCGAGTGCAGCGAGCATTTGTCGAGCGTTATCCGAGTCGGGGTATGTGAGACCGACCGCTCGGAGGTTGCTCAGAATCTTGTGAAAGCGCGCAAAACACTCATCAAGGGACTCGCCAGCGAGCATTTCAAACTTGTTGTAATCTCTCTTGAACTGGTCCTGTCTCACCGTCTTTATCTGGGTGGTGCCCTCATGGTAAGCATCGAGGGTCTCCCAAATATCGAAGGCGGACGAAAGATGAGATATGCGGTCAAACTCGCTACGACTCAAGCCCTGGATTATGATGTTCTTTGCCTTAGCGTTTGCCTCAACATCATGCATATTTCCAGCATTAATGTTCTCATCGGCAGGAACAACAAATCTGACCTTCACCTTCCGCCAAATGGCATACCCCTGAGCCTGGATGTATGTTTCCATTCGGCTCTTCCAGAAGGGGTGATCCAGGCCATCAAAGACAGGAGGCTTGGTCGAGTACTTGTTCGTCGCCATGGCTCTTGAGACCGGTTAAGATCTATTGAAAAGAGCTAACCGGCTCTGATAACAATTGTAGGACCGAAATGGCGACAGAGGGGGGGTGAATGTCGCTTTCTAAAAATCGCCCCCAACACGTATCTTCTTCTCCAATAGCTGTGGGAGCTATGAAGGTAGAAGACCAGTGCTCACAAGACACCCCAGCAGCAGGAAAAACACAAATACAGAGACCAGCAAGCGAGAAAAATCAAATCGGGAAAATTCTGGCCTCAAGCGGTAGTACCTCTCCCGGAGCGGTAGTACCTCTGAGCGGTAGTACCGCTATGCCGAGCGGTAGTACCTCTTACCGTTCGGACTGTCTGAACGTCTCATCGCTCCCGATCGGAATGGTCCGAACATGAGCGGTAGTACCGCTGAGCCGAGCGGTAGTACCTCTGAGCGGTAGTACCTCTCCAGGAGCGGTAGTACCTCTCGAGAAAAACAGCAAACAGGAATTTCTGAAAATTGAGAGATTCGCAATGATTCTTGGATTCTTGGCTTGGAAAACTTTGAGGATAGCTAGGGAACACTCCCAGAAGACTAAGCCAAAAGTCAATAACAAGAAATCCACTCCAAGAATCAAGAATTTCAGATTTGGGTAAAAATCTGAAATCTTGCAAGAACCGAGCCAAAAACCAAATAAATCCCCAACCGTTGATCCTTTGGCTATGAAATTTTGAGGGAAGCTAATTAATAGCCTCTGGACTCTTCATACCAAATTTCAAGCCATCTTAACAAGGGAATCAAAAACTGGACCCAAACCTAGAAACGAAGAACAAGAACAGAGGAGGCCAAAACTGAAATATGAGAATCAAACTCGGTTTGCTCTTGGGATTAAATAGCCAAATGGCTTTTGAGCATCACCCATGTCATAGCAACCCATTTTGGCACTCTCCAGCAAGCAAGAACTCAGAACCACGAAAATCAAGAAATCTTGCAAAAAGGAAACTGAAGAACAGAAGCTACGAACAGGGAAAACCAAACTTCAGATTTCATTTCTTGAATCACAGGGAATACAGAGGAGTTTCGATACCCCGACTTGATACAAAAGGAAAGATTACAAACTCCTCAATCCATCCTCTCCCTCTCTACTCAAGAACACCACTCAAGAACACATGAGGGAGGAAGAACACACTGTTCTATCTAGAACCCATCGAAGAAGGACAGAGGGAGCACGACTCTGCCTCTCCAACCACTAAAGACTAAAGGAAAACCACCTCCTAAAGCCTCTTTTGACTAGGGCTAACCCTAATTCCCTCCAAAATGCTCAAGTGCTCAAGGAGGGCATGCAGCCCCTCCTCTCCTTTTATAGCGCCTGGCTAACGGGTCTCCGCCCCGTTACGCCCGCTACGTCCAACGGAGCCCGCTTCCGCTTGTGCAGCCTTGCGAATTTCCCGATTCGCCCTTTCTGCACCTTCCGGGAAGCTTCCGCGCTCCTTGCCTCGCACGCCTCGCAACCACCTCGAGTCCACGTCGTCTTCGACACATCCCGACCGTTCTGACCTCAGCGCCACCTGCGCCTAGTCCGGTCCACCGTGTCTCGCCACGACTCCAACTCGACATCCTGTAGTCACACAGACAAGAAACACGTCAAATAGCACCGCTCGACACATGAAAGCGTAAATACCATTACACTTACCACAGATGAAGTCAAAACATATCAAAACATTAGAATATGCATCCTAAACCCAAATGACCAGATTTGACCAAAGTCCGACCGAGCCCGATTGCGCCACGCAACGACTCGACTCCGAACCACTCAAACCAAACTCGACTGACCTAAACTTTTGTCAATTACTCATCACTCTCATGGAGCATGACCACATGGTCTCACACACTTGTATCATCAGCTGGTGCACCCCCACGTAGATTGTGGTGTACGAACATGACACGCAGCTCCAGAAAGTTATTGTTGATGGTTGTACGCAATTGTGCGACCTCCTCCCCGAGGGTGTTCAGTCTAGTCTGAACTTCCCTGAGCTCATCGTGCACGCCATTGTCACCATCATGAAGTTGTTTTTGTAGCATCTCACGCAACCGAGTGTACGTGGTCCACGTAACCGGCACCTCCGGATTAGGTGGATCCTCCTCGTGACCTGACATGGAAACGACTCACAAACAAGAAACGAGGTTATATCCGGCGTCGGAGTCCAGCGAGAGGCGGCATCGGTGAAGAGTCCGGCTTCGGGGAGAACCCGAAGTGGACGACTCTGGCGGCCTCGGGAGCTCGACGATCGGAAACGGTGACGGCGACCTGCATGGATTCGGGCGGGGGATGGCAACCGGCGACCGGGGACGGCGACGTCAGCAGCGACCTGCGTGGATCCGGGCAGCGGATGGCGACCGGCGATCGAGGACGGCAACAGCCGCGGATCCAGGCATCATCGGTTGCGTAGATCGGCGGAACAGAGCAGGCGGCGGACGAGTGCAGCGGCGTTGATCTCGGCGAAGGGGACGAGCTCCCGGAGGCAGATGGTGACCCTGTTGCGCATGGCGTCGAGGCCACTAGGAGCAGCGCTGCTGCCAGCGGCGGCCGAGGAGGATCCTGGCGAGGTCTTGCGGCGGGTGGAGCGGCCCGGGTCGGGGAGAGCGGTGGGGGGGGGGGGGACCAAGTTCGGGACGAGGCGCTAGAGGGAGTTTGCCGGAGGAGGCGGAGGCGAGGGGCCAGCCGTCGGGGGAGAAGGAGAGGTTGGACTTGGATGCGCCCTCCTCGTGGCACGATCTCAGCGAGGGTGGCGAGGTCAGCCTTGTCCTCGTCGTCGTTAGAGGGAGGCAAGTCGATGTCTGTCGCTTCTGAAGGCGATACGGCTTCAAGCACCATTGGTGTTGTATCAGGATGCATCTCTGCTCTACGAGCGTGCACTTGTTGTGCCTTCTCTTGATTTGCGACCATCTTCTCCAGGATAGCATGCATGTTGAGGAAGATGTCCGCCATCTCTTTGTTGATGATGGCCATCTTATTAGCGTTAGCTTTTATTGTGGCCAACGACTCGACAGTAGGAACCATGGTAGCAGAAGTCGTGAGAAGGGATCGAGTGCTCTGATACCAAGTTGTCATGAACCTTAGTTCATAGGGGGTAAACATCACCAAGAGGATGGTCGGATGTCGTCGGCGTAGAAAGAGAGAGACTATAGATGAGAAAGACTTTGTTATTTCTCTGCTTGATTCCAATAGCATGCGGTAGCCCTCTTATATAGATAGGCTCCCCCTAACAGATATAATCTAATCTCAATCATATCTCTAACAAATATAGAAACTAATATCATATCTCTAACAAAAGGAAACTAATCTATAATTCAAATAGAAATTAATCTCTACTTTCTAATAATAAACCAGCTGGGCCCAAGGCCCACACCCATGACATTTACTCTGATACCAAGTTGTCATAAACCTTAATTCATAGGGGGTAAATACCACTAAGAGGATGGCCGGATCGCGTCGGCGTAGAAAGAGAGAGACTATAGATGAGGAAGACTTTGCTATTTCTCTGCTTTATTCTAATAGCATGTGGTAGCCTTCTTATATAGATGGGCTCCCCCTAACAGATATAATCTAATCTCAATCATATCTCTAACAAATATAGAAACTAATATCATATCTCTAATTATATCTCTAACAAAAGGAAACTAATCTCTAACTCAAATAGAAACTAATCTCTACTTTCTAATAATGAACCGGCTGGGCCCAAGGCCCACACCCATGACAGTGCTTTATCATAGTTAGATACTTCGCCAAATTTTAGCTTAAATAGGGTTGTGGTGTCATATTATCACCAGTTGCTAATTAAGTTGGGTTTGAGCTTGGCTTGACTCACTTTTGCAAGTTTATGGATGTAAATGTGCAATCACAGGTTGACGGACTTAAGTGATACAATAGTACAAGTTTAATGACCTACGACACACTTTACTCTATTTTAGCCTTTCTCTCTTTAGATTATTTCCCCTGGTATTGTATCAAGTGGTAGCCTTTTATTTGATTTTTAAAAAAAAGTGGTAGCCTTTTACATGCTAATATTGGCCACATCTGCTTGTCCTGTTCTGTCTATTCCTGATGGGTATGAATCATTTTGCCATTGAGATAGTTTTCTTTGCTTTTCTACTTCGCAGGCTATTGTTACAAATCATTTAGTGCTACGGGGAACCTATCGCAGCCTCACTCTTGTAATTTATGGGAATACTGCCGAAGATCTTGGTCAATTCAACATAGAACTAGATCTGGATCATTCTCTTGCGAATGTGGTTAGCTCTCCATCAGAGGGAAAGCTTGAAGACCTGCCACCAGCACTACATTCATCCAAATTTACATTTGAAGAGTCATTATCTTTACTAAAACCATTGAGTTTTCAAGCCACAGAGTTGGACCTATCAATTGAAGTGAAGACAATTCTATATTTAACTCTTAAAATGTACCAAATACCCAATGTGGGAAATCTTATTCCTAACCTAGGAAGTGCAGTTATCTCAGCTGTTTCAAAATATCTGACTACTAGTACTAACTGCATGCTACATAGTTGGAATCAAGACTTTGCAAATGGCTTCACCAAGAGTAATCTTGATCCTAAGGGAATTAGCAATATTCTTACTGAAGCTAGCGATGTGCTCTTTGAAATTTGGAGAAATGTCCATTCTGTTGTTGACAATACTCGTTTTGATGATAATGGCTTTGCCTTTGGACCAAAGGAGTTGCCCACGACCAAAATTCTGTTTGAATTGTTTAATAGTTGTTTCCCATATTACAGAAACTGTTCATTACTTGATCTACAGTGCCCTTCTCAGGTAATTTTTCTTATCTTACATCACTTGAGAAAGTGCCATATGCCTGTTTAATGTATTACAAGATTATTTATCTTAAGCCATTTTAATTTCAGAATAAATGGTTGGTGATGTCTTTGAGTTTGGTTCTCCTACTATGCTCCTCAAAAGAGAGTTGCTTTTATTTTGTTGATGCTGGTGGGATGGAGCAAATCATTAATCTGCTTTGTTGGAGGACACCAAAATCTGCAGCTACTACATTGCTTCTCTTGGGTATTGTTGAGCATGCTACTCGGCATGGTGTGGGATGTGAAGCTTTCTTGGGATGGTGGCCACGAAGTGATGACAACAGTATACCTATTGGCAGCAGTAATGGCTACTGTTCTTTGTTGAAGCTTCTACTGGAAAAAGAAAGACATGATATTGCCTCTCTTGCTACATATATTCTACAACGCTTGCGTTTTTATGAGATATTATCTAGATATGAGGTTTGAAATATCTTCCTTCCCTAACTCTACAATATGTCTGTTTTTAGTGTATTGTGCAGATTGAATGACGCTTATAGTTGATTTGCAGTCTGCAGTGATCAAGTTGGTTTCCAATCTACCTTCCGACGAACTTTCTACTGATAGAGTTTCATTTCTTATTTCTGCAAGTATTGAACTTGCTGAAATGTTGGTAAGTTTCTATATTTACCCTTATAGGCAAATATCAATTCCATACAGTTGTATGTACATTCTGCCATCCTCCCTGGAAGTGAGGCGGGTTAGCAGTAAGTTTATGCTGATAATCGCTGATGCAGAAATTGATAAATATGAGTGGCCCGATTGAAGATCCTTCACCAGTGGTTACTGCTAGAAGAATATCTAAGTCTGGTCATTTGGAAGGTTTACTGTCATACAAATCAACAGTTGGTCTTTTAACTTCTTCTAAATACAGTTTCTTGCAGTTTGATACTGATTCATACTTGTTATCTCTTATCCAGGTAATACTGTGAATATGCAGTTCTTGTTTTTGTTTACATATTTTTTATGTATGTGCTCTGTATATCTTTATGAAAGTTGGATTAATGCTTGTTGTCAATCTGCAATAGCTGCTTTGGTTGAAAATTTATTCTGCTTATTCATCTATCAATCTTCGCTCCTGCGTAAAATAGTTAATTTGAAATCGAAATGTCGAATACAACATGGTAGCATTAAAAAATGGCCCATTGCATGTGAAATGAATGAATTGCTTCACAATAGTTCTCCATCCACAATGGGCCACCTTTCATTTTTTATTACAGTATTCTGGTGTCTGGAACTTGGAAGTTCTGTTAGTAGAAGTTCTTCATGTGCTTTTACACCCAGGTTATTCTTTATTTTTAGTCTTTTGTCGCAATTTGCTCCCATGATATCAAAAGCATTGCAAATTTAGTAATTTTTACGTTAGAAATATAACTGACATAGGTTGGTTTTAGTGTTGTTTTCACGGGTTATGGATGCTGTGTGCTCGCAACATTCTTCTAGGAACTAGTATCAAAACTTTCCCAGTTATAATATTTTGGATCTTAGTCTGTTGGTTGCCTTATCTGCAATCTAACCTCTCACATCCCCCTTATGGCATTATCCTATTTGGCTATTCTAATTTTTATCTAGCCTAAACTATATCCTGCTGTAGTTCATCGTATCTCCTCCATGCTTCTCTGTTACGTTTGGTCTGTCTTATTGATACTTGCTAGGAATTCATGTTTTCCCACCAGAATGGCTTTAAAGCTATTCTCCATGTTCTGGTTATAATATTTATGATGGGGTTGATATTGCTATTCTTCGTATTCTTAGTAATACGTAATTTTTTAGCCAGCTATCTCAACAACAATCCCAACTAGTAGGGGTGCGCATATGGGTAATACTGCTAAATGGGCAAAAAAAAGAATGTAAGCTAGCAAATGATATCAGTATTCATTTTGATTGGGGAATTCCTGACTTGTGGGACTATATCAGATAAACTGGATGAAGCAAATTGAGCATGGGTGCTTGAGAACACAAGACAAGAAATATTTTGTCCACCATCTTTTAATATTGGAATCCTGAATAATTGTTCACTTTGATTGCTGATATTTGAGTGGAATACTTGTTTTCTTAAGCTTGGTTGGCATTGTGTTGGCTTTTGAAGAGCACATTCATTTTGCTATTTTTGGATATATACACTAAATTACTAATGGGGACTCCTAATCTGTGGTTGTTCGCTGCCAACAAAGGCTGAGGACGCTGCACACTTCACATGTCAGGCTTCAAACCTTTTTGAAACCGCAAAAAGAGTGTTAGTTCAACTGAAAATTGAACTTTCAAGTAGAAGTTTGAAGCTTTTAATTGGAACTTTGAACTTGAAATTTGACAAACTCAACTTGAAAAATGAACTTTGAACTAGAAATTTGATTGAACTTTCAACTCGAAATTTTAAAACTTTCACATGGAAATTTGAGCTTTCAAATGCAAAATTAAACTTTCAACCGAGAAATTGCAGCTTCAAATTGCACATTTTAAAGTTACAGCTACAACTTCAACCTGGGAGGATTTGACCTATCAACTTCAAAGGAGGCGGAAGGGGATGGGAGTCATTGGAGTTGAGGTGTTTGGCGGTGACTCTCCTGGCTTGGCGTGCTGTGTGGAGAGGAGTTACTTTGGGGTTGGGGGCTAGTGATGTGGCCATGGTGCATTGGGAGTTGTCTTGCTTGGATGCTGAATTGGGAGTTGCTGTGTGTGAAGGTGAATGAGGATTCACAGTTGTGAGAGGAACGACGCGGCGTGTGGTCTAAGTCGTGGACACCAGTTACCCACATGCTCGGAATCAGAAGGCTGCGATTAACTTATGCTGGAAACAGAATAAGATTCCTACGGGCACCCGCAGATTAGCATTTTCATACACTAATTACTAACTGATAATGGCATCCTCTTTTTATGAGCCACAAAAGCAATATTTAACTAAAGTTGGTAAATATTCACTGCAACCAACAAGATTACGCAGCACAGCAATGCCGAATTGGCCCTTAGATAACTATGTAGTGGCACTTTTTTTGGTGTATATCCCAAAATATTTCCGTCGCTTTAGGTCTGCCTGCTATTGTTCGTCTTACACACTGCTGGTTATCAGTCTTGACACCGAGCATGAGTGCACTTTGTTTTAGAAATGTGACTTCTTTACTTTTGTGTTCTTTGCAAAACAGGAAAGAGGTTTTCTTCCTCTGTCAGCAGCCTTATTGTCGTCACCGATAATGCATTTGGCAAGTGGACCTGCTGCTGAAATTTTGATGGAGATAGCATCATCAATTGAATCCATTGTTCTTGCCCTTCTTTTTTGTCGTTCAGGTTTGGTTGGCAGTTTCTTAAACCTGGGATCTTTTGAATCTTGATTTTCCTTAAATTATAAAGTGAACTTATCCTTTTTATTTTCCCAGGGCTATCTTTCTTGCTCAGCCAGCCTGAAGCAACTGAGCTTATAGTTCTTTCTCTTCAAGATGGTGAAGATATGAATAAAACAGAATGCATTACTCTTAGGCAGGCCTTTGTTCTTTTGTCAAAAGGATTCTTCTGCCGCCCACAGGAAGTTGGAATGATCACAGAGCTACATCTTAAAGTGGTTTGTGCAGGCTCATTGCATGAGAATTATTTATTTCATATTGTTTTAAAATCTTTTTAACATCTAGATCTGAATATATTAACCAGTAGGATATGAATATTGATAGAAAAGGTCTATGTCCAGATTAGGTGGAAATGTGGAATTGATTTTCACCTAAGAAAGTCTTTCTTCTACCTTAGTTATGCTTGAACCGTTATATAGAAGTTCTCCTACATAGTGTACAGTGTGCCATCTCTTGCATACATCTTGTTTCCACTCATTTTTTTTGCTGGTGTTTACCTCCAGTTCTTGCCTTCTTGGTGCTACTCAATTCATTCATTCCATCATGCTATTTATCATTTAATCCACAATATGAATGCTGTTACATCTACTTGCAGTAATGTTGTCTAATTTACAAGTGAGTTACCTAACTTCAGACTTGAATTCTTTAGTTATCTTGTTTCTGCTAATGATTGAATTATTGTGTTCTGTAGGGAAGTGCTGCCAATAGGCTACTTGCAGTTCCTCTGAATTCTGATGAGCTTTTGTGGGTTCTTTGGGAACTTTGTGCTATTTCAAGGTCAGTATTTAAGTCAGTGTTTGGTGGATAATAGGTGAAATTTACTTGTGATCTGAAATTCTAGTTGTGTAAAATAATGACAAGGGCTGCGAAATCTTGATATCATCTTTCAGCACACAATGCCTTGATCCGATATTCTTTTTGGCAAATTATTTATGCCTGTCTCAGTAATCAAAGGAGAACCAATATTTTCTTTAATATTTGCTCAATATTTGGAGCTCTTTCATCTGTCAGTGTTGTGGCCAAATTTCTGTAACTTTGATATAGTTACAGTATGGTAAGGAAACTTCGATATAGTTACAGTATGAATGTATGATAAGGAATATCTGAAATTTAAAGTACCTAGTTGAATTTTGAAATGCTCAACACAAAGTTGTGTGGATGTGGAAAGGGGACAGAGAAGCTGTTTTTCAATATATTCTTTTATGGACTTGTCCATATGAACTTTAGTGCATAGGTTTACAGAATTAGTATATGTGATGCAGGTCTGATTCAGGTCGCCAAGCATTATTAGCTCTTGGCTACTTCCCTGAGGTGTGTGTTGTTGTTGGTCTACATCTGTCATTCTTAATGCAACCTAAGCTGCTTAGTGATGTCAATATTCCTGTTGCAGGCAATATCAGTTCTATTGAGTTCTCTCTCTTCGTATAAGGATCTCGATTCTATCATGACTAAAAATGGTTAGCAATCATTATATTCTTTTGGATATATCGTTTGAGGTTTTGAATATAGTTTGTGTGCTGACATCTCTTTGTGGCTGTCTGATCTTAGGAGGGTCTCCTTTGGGTCTGGCCATCTTCCATTCAGCTGCGGAAATTCTTGAAGTTTTGGTTGCAGATTCAACTGCTTCATCACTTAAATCATGGATTGGATTTGCTGTTGATCTCCACAAGGCTTTGCATTCATCTTCTCCAGGTTCAAATAGGAAAGATGCTCCAACAAGGTTACTTGAATGGATTGATGCTGGTGTTGTATATCAGAGAAATGGTGCTGTTGGGCTTCTTCGTTATTCTGCTATTCTAGCTTCTGGTGGAGATGCTCATCTGTCTTCTGGAAACGTGCTTGTGTCGGATTCGATGGATGTTGAGAATGTAGTTGCAGATTCAAATAATACTTCAGATGGTCAAGTCATTGATAATCTTCTTGGTAAGCTTGTTGCAGACAAGTACTTTGATGGAGTTACTTTGTGCAGCACTTCTGTGGTTCAATTAACGACAGCTTTCCGCATTTTGGCATTTATTTCAGAAGATACGGTAAGAAGCTCATTCTTGTAGAAAACCTATTTACCCATGACTAAAGAAGCTCATTCTCATAGAAAACCTATTTACTCATGACTTCTAATATGCAATGATACACACTCCATTTTTTTGTGCTGTTTATGAAGGCTGTGGCTTCGTCCCTTTTTGAAGAAGGTGCAATTACTGTTATATACATTGTCCTGATGAACTGCAAGTCTATGCTTGAACGCTTGTCCAGTAGTTGCGGTGAGCACCTCACGCTTTATATTTTTGGATTATTAATCGAAATATGATATTGGTATGTATTTCTGTTGTCTTGTTCATGAAGTAAATTCAGCTTCATGTGCTATTTTGTACTAAAACTGATCTCACAGTTATTCTTCCTTCAGATTACCTTGTTGATGAAGGGGCTGAACTGAGTTCTACCACGGAATTGCTTTTAGACCGAACTCATGAACAAGCCCTTGTTGATCTCATGATTCCCTCTCTTGTCTTGCTGATAAATCTTCTTCATATATTACATGTAAGTTGCTCTGTCCTATTCTTTGTTACATGGTAAATTTGAATATGGCTTCTGTATATAAGCATGTAATTGCCTCAAGTTGCTCATTTTTGTAGCCTTTGATTTATTTGTCTTTTCAGGCAACAAAGGAACAATATCGCAACAAAAAGCTTCTTACTGCTCTTCTGCAGTTACACCGAGAAGTCAGGTCATGCATATAACCCTCTATTAATAACACCACCCCTACACCACCTCCCCTCCCCTCCCCAATTTCTCACACACATTTTCATTTTTATTCTTTCAGCCCAAGACTAGCAGCATGTGCCGCAGATTTGTCCTTCATGTTTCCTAGCTTTGCTGTCAGTTTTGGTTTTGTTTGCCAGCTTATCACGTCAGCACTTGCTTGTTGGCCATTGTATAATTGGGCACCTGGTCTGTTTCATTGCCTTCTTGAAAATGTAGAACCTACTAATGCATCAGTACCATTAGGTCCAAAGGACGCCTGTAGTCTCCTTTGTCTTCTGGTAAGCTTTTTAGGTACACTTGTACCTTTGGAACTCAGTGTCAACTTGTTTCTCTGAAAAATAGTACAGGTGTCAGACTTGTACAATTGTGGCATTCTTATTCTAATGTGTTTTGTCTGCACTGGAAGGGTGATCTTTTCCCAGATGAAGGCATATGGCTGTGGAAATTTGAAGTTCCTTCGCTGAGTGCTATTAGATCTTTGAGTACTGGAACAGTTCTAGGGCCTCAAGTTGAGAAACAGGTGAACTGGTATCTGCACCCTGAACATGTTGCCATCTTACTTGTAAGGTTGATGCCGCAACTTGATAGACTTGCGCGTGTCATTGACAACTTTGCTACCTCGGTACGTCCTGGCTTTATTTTTTTCTGGTGCCTTTTCATTCAACTTTTTTTAGCAAATACTCATGTACAGCTGTATCTCATAGGCCTTGATGGTGATACAAGACATGCTTCGCATCTTCATTGTCCGGGTTGCCTCTGAAAATATTGAGTGTGTAGTTGTTCTTCTTCGGCCAGTTTTTATCTGGTTAAATGATAAAGTTGATGAAACTTCCCTGTCAGAGAGTGAGGTCTTTAAGGTATGACAATGCAAAGTGATTATGCATGCACAAATGCGTTTTATTCCATTTGCCAGTTATGCACACAATTACTGTTCAAAGTCCTGGAGGCTACCAGGTAGTTTCCTCATGAGAAATGCAATCCCTTATTTGACCAGTTTTTGGATTACTGGTTACCCTCTATTTGGTCGTTATTGTTAGAACCATCTTGTTTAGTAAGTCAATATTAGGGCCTTCTATACTTTGTTCTCTGCTGATCCCAGCAGGTTTTTTGTTGCATATCAACAAATATGTAGAACTATTATTTGTAAGATAACTTAAATTAGAAAGCCTTGTGAGTTCCACCACAACCTGGTGGGTTAGTGTTCAGGTTCGTGGAACCGTGAATACCGGCTTATTCCATTTTTTTGGTCCGGATTTTTTGGTTTGTTTTTTTTTATTTTCTTGAAGTTTATATATATTCTAACATACTAAATAATCAGTTCCATTGACATAGCACCCTGGAATTGCTGTTGACTGACTGGCAGTAATAAATCCAATATGGACTTTCACAACAGCAGTTCTATTTGCATGCCAGTTGCTGTAGCAAAGAAGCATGTGGCATTTAGTTATTTGGTTGATGGATCTTTGCCACCTCCCCTGTGCCAAAAAAAAAAAAAATCAGCACTCAGTGCTGCCAATCTGATGTTGCTTAATGCATTGTTTCCAGGTGCATCAGTTGCTTAAGTTTATTGCAAAATTGTCAGAGCATCCAAATGGCAAGGTGATAGCTTCTCTGCTATTCATGACTCATGGAAGTTGTTTATTTCTTGCTCCTGTCTCAATTTCTCTTTATCCAGGCATTGCTATGGAAAATGGGAGTCCCAAGGATTATTAGGAAGTTATTACAGAATTGCAGCAATGCGTCTTACTTGGAGGATAAGATGATTTGTGAAAGAAGAGCCCACACAAACGACTTCCTTACGCTCAAATGGATGATTCCTTTATTCAGATCTCTTGCATCTATATTTAGTACCCATACCCACCCATCTAATAAAGTTCAGACTACTATTGAAGAGTAAACTCACAACTACAGAATTATTTATTTTAGAAGTATTTCACTATTTACATATTAAAACTAATTACTCTCATTAAAATTAGGTCCTGGAATGAGAATGCTAGTGAAGAGTGCTCTTCTATCATGCATCACCTCTTGATGTTATGCCAGGTAAAATTTCTTTTGTTTTTGTGTAGAATAAACATGTAATGTGGAAATGTGGTTTTGGATGCTTATTGAATCAGTAGCTTTTTTTTTTTAACTTTATTTGATTCCCAAGCTTAGCTCTGTAGTGAAGCCAGGATGTGTAGTTCCATACTTTGTTGTGGTTTCTGCATATTTCCTTCTCTGGATCTGTAATGAAGCCAGGATGTGTAGTTCCATACTTTGCTGTGGTTTCTGCAGATTTCCTTCTCTGGAGGATTTATACCAGAGCTATTTTCTATCAAATAATCAATTTCAAGTATTACTCACCCTAAAGCCTTTTATAATTTTAAACTGCTGCAGGCAGTTAGTTTTTTTATTTGATTCAGCAGTAGTAAAAAAAATCATGCCAGCGACATGTTGGTTTCCACGTCAGTAACTGAAATTATATGTAATATAATTTTATAATGTTGGGTCCACATGGTGGTAATGTAATTTTATAAGTATCACCTCTAGTAGCTTTGGATTTTGGTACACATCATCCAATTGAGGTGAAAAACCTAAAGGATTAGCTAAAGTTTCAAAATGATTGTTCGTGGATACGAGAAGGAAAAGCTGAGGATGTGGACATGGAATGGAGACAAGGTTTCTTCTGCTGTTGGCTGTTGCCTTTCTTTTTTCCCTTTTCTTTTTGCCATGGTTGTGTTGTTGCTTTTTAGTGTTTTAGAAACTAGTTCCCTTTGGTTGCGTCCAATGTCAATACATGCAAGATGCCCAAGTACACTGGAATCCCATCATATGTTGCACTTTAATAGCATAACTTGTAGCCATTTCTGAATAAGATATCCTTTGAGGGAAAAGGCCAGAGGTTGACATATCTTATTAGAAAATTTGTTCTCTTACTGTGGTGCATACTGTCCTTAACGTTGGGAGTTATATTTTTCTATTCAAATTTTTATGTATGTTTTCTTTTGGTTCATTATGATACTTATCATGCTATAATATGATATACCAGGTTTTGCCAGTTGGACGGGAAATGTTAGCATGTTCCCTGGCATTCAAGGAAGTGGCTTCTTCCAATATCTGTAGAAGTGCAGTACCTTCGATATTTTCACAAATCCAAACTTCTAACCAAGATGAGCAGGAAAAAAATGAAAGCGACACTTACCATGGCTCATCAAATGTGGATAATTGGTGTTGCTTTTCCCCTTTGTTGAAGTGCTGGGAGAGGCTTGTAAAATGTATTGGTGCTAATCGTCCAACAGATTATTTGGTAGAAACAGTTTATTCCTTGACACTAGGTGCTATTGCCCTCAGCCAATATGGTGAAAAGTAAGCATCACTTCTTGCTTTTGAATATCTCAGTAACATCTAACCTACAAATTAATGTGCAAGTGTCGAAGTTTGTCTTTCCAGTCAATGCTCAGCTAGACTGGGCATGCGATTTTATTTAGCAATTACCTTTTTCTCTGTTTCAATGTGCTTGGGTCAACACATGCTAACTTCTGCAGAAGTGCTGTGCAGCACTGGCCTGGATCTGTTGCTCTCACTTTTTTTTTAAAAAAAATTGTTTTCTACTTTTCTTTTTCTTCATTTCTTTCTCTTTCTGAATCCTGTACTCATTGATTGGTACAAATTTTGCTGATCATGAAGAATGGCCATCACCTATGCTGTGTTGTGTGCCACTGTGTTGGCAGCAGCATGCTTTGAGTTCAAGATAGAGATGGATTGCTGTGCCTATGCTCCACTTCAGGCCCGTTCCTTGATTTATGCTTGTGCCACTGATGATGATAGGCTTTCATGTCTGTTGCTCGATTCCACTGCAACTGTGTACTGTTGCTGGCACTGATATTCATGCTAGATGAAACAGTTGGCATGCATAGTAAGACAAGAAAGTAAAAAGAGTTATGTAAGGGGGTGTTTGGAGTGGGGAATATTATTGATTTCGTTCCTTATTAGTGGTATTTCCTATTGTACTAAGGTTTAGTTTTGTGTCCCCTTTGTATGCTATATATATTGCTCATTAGGCTTCTTGAATACATACACAATATTCATAACATGGTATCAGAGCAATGGTTAGGGTCAAGATTTAATGTAGCCGCCACCGCTGTCTCCTGACCTTCGTTCTTCTTTCACTGCCGTTGCCCCTGGGAGGATCGATCCCCGCTCCCAGGGGCGGCCAACTCCTCTCTGCGTCACTTGGCCCTCTCACTCCCGCTAGGCCGACGCCTGTCCTGAGCCTCCAATGCCAAGCCGCTGCTTCTACGACGTTCCCCGCCTTGGATGCACCGGCGCCGTGCCTGTCAAGATCGCCCCCACGGCGGATCCGGGCCGTCTTCGCTCGTAGGGGAGGCTTCATATGTTGCCAGCCATCTTCTCACCGCCCTGGTGTGGACGGCGCCACTGTGCTCCACTACGCCGCCTCCGACGGCTCATGCAATGCCGTTGGCCTCCATCTCGGCGACTTCCTCTTCAGCCTCGGCATCTGTCGCCCTTCCCGGGTCACCGCCGCACTCGGATCTGGTGCAACTCTTCACAGCCGGTTGTGCTCTACGTCGTCGGATCACGTCGCCCTGCGCTGTCTCTCCTAGATTCGGCCGTCGGACTCTTTCCCGCGCTCGTGCTGTCTGGATCTGGTCTCCCCGATGGCTGCAACGGTGTCCAATTCGTCTTTGCCACCAGCTCATCATCGACACTGTCTCCCGGCCATCTCATCATGTCTTCATTCGCCGTTGCCTCTCTTGGTTCAGGCTGCCGTTGGCCTCAGCTGGCGCTGGAGAGAGGGAGGGACGAGAGGGACGTGGCTTCAGCGAATTGGGGTGGGCAGCAGTGGGTGGCACCCTTCAACGAATGGGGGTGGGTAGCAGTGGGTGACACCCCTATGCCAGCTACTTTCTAGTTGCTTTGCTATGGTTTCTAGTTGCTTTGCACCTTTTTGTTTTGAGTTTTTCTTTCGAGTCTTCTGCTGCGTACATCCAGGTTCGTAGCCTCTATCTTTTAGTTTGTCTAAGCTGTGCAAGCCCACAAATTTATTGTCAGTCATAGAAACATAGGCATTTCCTTTTTTGTGCATGACAACAGCCGTCGCTCCTCTCTGAGTTGTGCGGATCGTAGAAGTCGTTATGATACTGTTGTTTCTCTCCGAGCCGCCACCCTAAGCTTCTAAGGCCGTCGCGCTTTTTCTGCACTGCACTTCTGTTGCGCTTGTGCATTTCGCCGCCGCTGTCTTGGATTGCGATCTGCGCCGCTATGCTTCTATCTATTCCTCTTTGACTCGACGTATTTTCCATGAGCTACACGCTATGACGACATTATCATGACTCAGACTTCAGGTTTTTCTATTTTAGTGTCAAAGACCTTTAAAATATAATGCTATTACATACGCCTTACATTGGAGGGGGTGTTAAGGGTATTAGTGGTATTTTCTATTGTACTAGGGTTTAGTCTTGTGTCATCTTTGTACCCTATATATATTGCGTATTGGGCCTCTTGAATACATACACAATATTCATAATAGATTTTATGTGATTTTGTTTATGGTTGAAGCACAGTGTAGTGGGGTTGGAGTATGCACATTTTTTTCTCCTAAGGGAGAAACATCTGAATGCATGATCATGAGATGTTAACCTTCTGTGGAACTTCTCTAGGTGCACATTCTTGATTTCCTTGCACACATACTTATGTCAGTTTAGTTTGGTTGCTAGTCCACCTATTTCATGCTCTCACAAACCCAACACACTGCAAGTCTTCCAACCCAACAAATGTGTCAGACGTTCATCTATTTCTTTTTTTGAATTAGTAAGCATTGGTTGCCTGCATTTACATTCTATTAAATCCTTTCAATTGCTTCTGGTGTGTGTTTGTGTATGTGCGTGCAGGAGAGGGAAGTAACGAAAAAGAAGTTATAATATTATTTGCTATTTTAAGGTTGTTAACTGCCTATGAGTTTATTGGATTCACAATTAATCTTAGACATGTTCCGGGCTTAAGCTGATCCTCCACGTTTGTAGTGCCTATCAGATTCCATATTCGCATTATCTCCCATGTAGGAAAGCTAACTGCTAATTAGCATAATGTTGTTCAGGCTGCTAGATAATTTGTTTTTATGAAGGTAAAAGGGTCGGTTTCTAGATGTCATGGCAATATGGTTATGCTGATCCATTTGGTTGGCTGGTAATTTTGTTATTCTTTGTATTGATCTTGTTATTCTTTGTATATTTAGTTTTCATATCTGGGTTGATCTGTATTGACTGGCAATTGTTTCTCTTCATGTATATACTGTGCTTATGAAAAGTTGATCCGAATGTTTGTGTCTGTTAATGGTGCAAATGTTTTTTTTAAGATCAATATATGCAACTGTAGAAGCATTTATTAATGCAAAGACAAACTTGTTTTCTTAGCGTAATATGTTTGATGCATCCAAATAACATATAAATACTTATAATGTTTTATTGGTTATAGTCTCGAGGGTGTCATCATATTGAGGTGTCTGTTTGGCCATCCCTTTAATCCTAGTGGTACTTTGCAATCCTCTGGTGACAATTTGAATGAGATTACAGTTTTAATGAAGACATTTGAAGAGAAGATATGCGAGAGCTATGAGAATTTGTTGACTTCTGTTGGAAAGTCAATTTTACATCAGGTAAATCGTTATCTTCAAGATTTCACTTTACTGTCTTGTTTCTCATATTGACCTCAATTCACAGGTACAGAGTTCCATCACATTACTGTCTTCTATTCTCGAGAATTCTGGTCTATCTGCAGATGCAGTGCAGATGGTTCTTGAAGATGGCACTTACTTGCCATTTGGAGTGGTTCGCTCTATTGTTATGACAGCTCATCTCATGCCATCCCTAGCCTGTGTGTCTGTAAATCATGAATCTGCTCTCTTCTTTTCCAATGCTTGGAAGGTTATTGCTGATTCAGAAGAACCTGTTGAATGCCAAGAGGGTGAATTTGCAAAGAGGTTGGTGTGGGAGCTGCCTGATTCTTCTCTTGATAGACAACTAATGCCCGGCCAATCTGCTAGGAGGAAAGTGGCATTAGGAGAGAGCACAAGTAGACGTGTCAATCAAGCACCTGAACCTACCGGACAGTTTGCTCGAGGTTTAAATACAACTAATGCATCTACAGGTCATACACGTAGAGACACTTTCCGTCAGCGGAAGCCAAACACAAGTAGACCACCTTCAATGCATGTCGATGACTATGTTGCAAGAGAGAGAAACATAGATGGTGCAAGTAGTGCATCAAACATTGTAAATTCTACACCACGTGGAGCGCTTAGTGGAAGACCTCCATCCATTCATGTAGATGAATTTATGGCAAGGCAGAGGGAGCGTCAAAATCCTGTGCCAGCCCCATCTGAGGATGCACCTCAAGTAAAAAATCAGTCAAGTTTGGATGACAATGTCCGTGCTAAGCCTGAGAAACCACGACAACCGAGGGCTGACCTCGATGATGATCAAGAAATTGATATAGTCTTTGATGAGGAATCAGGATCAGATGATAAACTACCTTTTCCTCAACCGGATGATAGTCTGCAATCACCACCTGTCATTGTTGGTGAAAATTCTCCAGGTCCAGTCTTTGAGGAGACAGAAAATCGGCAGAATGAAAGAAGTCCGTTTTCTCATAGGGGCACACCTGTCTCAAAGAATAATGAAAGTCTTGGTGCTGACATATCTTCCCGGACAGCAATTCTTCCAGAAGCTAATGTTCATTTGGAGCTGAAATTTTCGGTTTCTAGCCCAGAGAAGAATGTGTTCCATGATCATGCAGACGAATCTACATATATTTCCTCTCATAACAAGTGTTCTGCACAAGCAATTCTCCAACAATTACCTCCTAATATATATCAGAAGAAAAGTCCACAGAAGTTGTCTGAGCGTTCTCTGTCATCTGGATCTCATGGACATGAGCATAGACTTTCTAATAACCAGCCACCTCTGCCACCAATGCCACCACCAATTTCTTCCATGCCTATACAAAATTCTGATTCATTTCATAGGCAGTCATCATCTTACAGTGCTAGAGATGGGACACCACCTTTTCCTTCTAGTTATCCTATGCAATCTTTTGACGCTAATATGCCTAGTGCTTTTGTGGGATTTCAGGTAATGGAAGATAAGTCTTTTCAAGTTTTAGTTATGATGTTCCTGCTGCTATTTTGACTTGCTGTTTGTAATTTAAATTCTTTAATGTGAACTTCCATTTGCAGGCTCAAACTGAAAATGTCCTAGCGAGCACAGGTGGTTCATCATCAAATGTGTTACCTAATGCAGATGGCAAATTCTTGTGGAACACATTTCCAGTAAATAGGCTCCCTGTGGAGCACTTTAGCTCTGGTACATCTGCTCGGCCGTTGCCACCCCTTCCTCCACCTTATTCAGCTCCAGCAACCCAACATGCTGCAACGAGCTCTGACTCTCCTGCATCACTGTATAACCATGGCAGTAGTGTTGTCCAGCCTTCTCCACCTGCATCTCTTATTAGCAATGCAACTTTAGGCATGAATTCTGCATCTGGCAGTGCAATTTCTTCCAATTCGTTACCATTATTTGCATCACAGTTTCTAATTGGCAGGCCTTCAACACCTACTTCATTTTTCGGCACACCTCTTCAACAAGTTCAACTCTCATCTGGCCTTCCACAGAATATTTCTAATCCTCAGCCTTCTGTTTCCTCAATACAACCTCGGCCACCTCCACCACCGCCACCTCAGCAGCCACATCCTTCTCAGACTCTCCAACTTGTTTCTCTTCAGTTGCCACACCAAGAGCAACATCTGTCATATCCACCAAGTACTATCCAGTCGCAGATGCCATTGCATTTTCCAAACCAACTTCCTGTTCCTCAAGTGCAATTTTACCAGAGTCAGCAGGAGAGTGTTGCGCAACCACTGAGGCAAGTGGGTGAACAATCACAACTTCAGAACCAGTCTCTACAAGCTGAAAGTTTATCTCAACAGCAGGGAGACTCGGGAAATTTAAACCAATTTTTTTCATCTCCAGAAGCTATTCAGGTTTAATTGGATTTTCACTGACGCTGCATACTAGAAACACTCAAATGCCAAGGGTGACTAATTCCATCCCGTTTTACTTCTTGTAGAGTCTACTAAGTGATCGTGATAAGCTTTGCCAACTTTTGGAGCAGAATCCAAAACTCATGCAGATGCTTCAGGTAAGATGGGTTATGTGTGTGTCATAAGTTTGATGTGCATTATCTCAGTAGCAATGCACGTTTAAGTTTCAATTTTAGGGGAACTGGATTTGTTATTGTCAAATTCAACTTCCTGTTATGAATGTCCGCTTTGCATTTGTCAAACAGGATCGTATTGGCCAGCTATAGCCGCAATAGGAGGCTTCGGGGTGAGGTGCCTCGAAATGTTGGGTCTACCGCCATGCTGCTAAAGGAGTGTGACTGGGCACTGGTCCTCTCTTTTTGGCTGAGCTGTAGGAAAGATGAGATTAACAATTGCGTTGCTAGCCATAGGAATGAATGTACATTGTTATCTGTAGTTCTGTGTAACATGTGAATATTGTAACATGAGTGTTGGTCTCTATTCAATTTTCTAGACTCCATTGATATGCTCATGGTAGGTAGGCGGGTGCTGAAAATCATTGCTCGTAATCGACTGCTGTAGTTGCTACATGCTAATGGCCGTATACTTGTTGACAAAAGCTTACACATGTATTTCACCCCCCGGAAATCCACGTAAAAGGCACGGTAAAACGAGGTTTCAACCCACGATAAATGCACTTCAAAGTTAATGTCTGCGTAGGCGGTGTACCAACTTGTTTTTGCAGGAAATACGTCGAAAAGGAGCGAAACAGGATAAAATCTACTTGTTTAGAAAACGGGAACAAAAAACATAGGAATGAAAAAAAACATAGGAATAGAAAAGACATGTATATACAAAACAAAGGAATGAAACAGATTTTTTTTTAAATGGGTGTTTGGAACATAGGAATCCAAACAGCAAAGGAATTTTTGAGTGAGTAATAAAATATCATTCATTTAAACTAAGTGAGCGCTAATTGACTGGCTATGGGTCCATCAAATGATGGTCGTAAGTGTTATCCCAACTGCTTCGTTTTCATCAGAAGAACATGGCATAACCCCCCCACCCCCCACCAAAAAAAATCACACGTGCTGTCTTGTTCCTACGCGAGTACCACAGCTCAGGCTGGATGTTTTGCTTCCAGTAAAAAGTACCAAAAGTGCTTCCTTTCATTAGATTGGAACGGTGAGTTCCTTCGGCGATCCAAATAGTCCGCAAGCAATACATTTCAAAGGAAACCGAACCTCCAGAATTCCTGTAAAAATTCTTTGATCCAAATGGGCCCTTGGAGAAACCCACGTGTGGGCCAGCCAATCCAAACTCCAAATTGGCCGGCCCACCTCTCCATCAACCGGTCCAGCTGCAGATACGGATACACACGTCTTACGTTTTTCAGTTAAATATATTATTTGACTAAAAAGAAGTATTAAGCTTCATTAAATATTACCAGATGAACGCTGATTTAGTCGGGTCATTATTTATTATATTTAGATATGCAAAGCTATTATTTTATTCAATTATATGTAGGTTTATATTGAATCTGTATAAATCAAAAGTGAAGATGTGTTTGTTCGTGAATCATGCTCTACTATGCTCGGGCCATCTTTCCTCTGGGACCTGCCTCCATCGATGTCACCCTCCATTGGGCCTGTCGTGGTTACAGACCAAACAGGGAGGGAGGTATGGTAGTGAAGAGTTAGGTGAGCAATGCTTAGAGTTTCCCCCATAGCCTGGAAATATATAGCTACATGGAGAGTGCTTTACAATTATGCCCTTATGCTCTAGTATCCCTCGCAGGGGCATTTATGTCATCATACATATCCCATTTTGGGCTTTACAACCTTCTAACAGGCCTACTGAGTTTAGGTGGGAGCCACCCCTACAACAGGAGCCTCTCATGATGAAGGGCTTTACGGGCCGAAGCCATGTTGCCGAGCCACTTGGTCCCCTCCGTCCCTGCGCCCTGTGACCTTCAATGATCTTGGACAGGACCGTTGCTTGCTGGTGCGGCCTATCTTCGCATTGAGGATGTGGAACTAGACCTGTTGTCGAAGGTGTCTTGGAGCCGTTTAGCCGTGGAGTCGAGGATGCCTGGCGGAGTCGACGGAGAGAGTCAAGAGTGGGGCGAAGACGGGCTCCTTCAGCGGACGTATCGCCGACGTGCGGGGAGGCCCGCCTCCGCGCGTACCCAGGGGCTTTTGGACCCGCGCTTCTCGAATCGTCGGACACGTGTCGAAGCTTGATTGGAGCGTTGTGTGCTGTCAGGGGCCGCCTCGGGGTAGGCGCACGCGCGATCAGGTGGCGGGTGTCGTACGCATCTTCCCAAGGGCGCGGGACACGTGGCCTGTCAGGGTAGGGGCGCCGTGCGTGTATTTGACTGCGGCGCCGCGTCTTTCGCCGGCTGATCTTCCATCGGTTGAGCTTCCGCCGGTTTGGCTATTCCTAGCCGGTCGGGGAGGCGGGTATATAAGTGCCGCTATCGCAGCACCATCCTTCCACGTCCCTGACTATTCGCTTAGTTGCTCGTTGCTTGGGTGCATCGCGTTCCTGCATGTGATGATCTTCTTCCACGAGTAGGCCTACTTTGGTTCATCTGCGTTCTTTGATCGCATCGATTGGCGCTAATATCAGAGAATGTTGATGAACTGAAGGAGGTCTATTTATGAGAACAAGTCAAAACTTGTTGTAGATCAACATTCGCGCTCCCCGATTGTGGGGAGCGTAGGCGGCTGGACCCCCACTGGTCATGGCTGTGAGGTCGTCGCGCAGATTTCGAAGTCGCGGTGGCTTCCGGCGTTGCTGCGCGGGTTCGATTAGAGCAAACTTCGGGGTCTTCGCGCGGACTAGAGATCGAAAGGCCACATGGTATCCCATGGCTCGAGGACGGTGTTTCGATGGCACTGTAGGTTAGACCGGTGTTTGCACGTCTCTGCACTCCGCCCGCTAGGGGCGGCCTATCAAGAGGAAGCCGAATCTGCACTTGACTTCACTTCATGGATATTATTTGTAAAATGTTAAGCGCGTAAAGTAAAATATTTAGAATGTTAGGAGCAGGGTAAGAAACTGCCCCCGGTGTGTGAGGCCGTGTCGGAGGCCCGGCTGGACCCCAGAAGTATAGGCCGAAGCAGGCGCCGGGGTCGACCCGAGCAATCGAAGTCGAGATGGTCTCCGGGCTTGCCGCGCAGATTTGTGGCTGCGTAGCGAAGTGTCCCTTCATGGGGACGGAATCGAAGTCGGAGCCAGAGTCGCCCTGAGGAGGTGGAAACCCCGCCGAAGTTGCAGTCGAGGTTGACTGGTCCATGGCCTACCACTGTTGCATTGATGGCCCCGAGAATCGCACCAACACGCAGCAGAGGATATGCCCCGTCGTGCAACCTACATTTATTCTCGAGGGAGCAGACGCGTGGCGGAACGCGATTGGCGCGTCGTGCGTTGTCAGGCCATCGCATGACCGCACCCTGCTGCGCGAGGGGAAGTTGTCGGACCGCTGGGGGTGCGACTGCCAGCCAGCGACGAGACAGAACCGCACCTCGAGAAGTCGGAGGCGATCGTCTTCGTCGCCTACTTTGAAGCCGGGCTCCGCATCCTGGCCGCCATGATTGTCGACGACGTCTTGTGAACCTTTGGGCTTGAGCTGGCGCAGCTGACTCCGAATGCGATAGCCCGCCTTGCCGTGTAGAGCTGGGCCTTGCGTACGAAGTCATGCTGGCCCAGTGCTTCACTGTTCGCGTTTCTCCACGACGCACGGTGTCAGGCAAAGAAGTGGAGAGACGGAACGTTTTCCAACTTCGACAGCGTCAACTTCGTCCTGCGGTCGCCGTGTGGGAAGATCTTCCCTGCCAACTCGACCCGGGCGAAGTGGGAGCCGAATTGGATGAAACGGTGGTTTTACCACCGTGTAGCGAGCGGTAGCGGCCTCGAGTGCTCAGGCCGGCCGGTGGCGTTTAACACTACGCCTGGTGCGCTGATTGATGCCAAGGACCGGCGGAGGGCGCGAAGGCTTGTGGGGATCGGTGCCCGCTTCAACATGCGTGACCTCGCCGAGTAATTCGTCATGTATGGCGTGGCGCCGCTTGCCGATGGATGGCGCATCACACCTGGGAGCCTTCGGAGCGACAATGTCCGCCCGTCCATATCCTTGCTACCGGGACCCGTCGACCCTCGTAAGTCTTGATGGAGCCTTGCTTTTCCCCTTATGCCTATTGGACTGTTTGTTAAACTCCGCCCCTTGCCGGCTATAGGGATTCTCCTGGAGGACGTGGAGCGTGCGGTGGGTGTGTTCCTCGGACCGTATACGGCCAGGGAGCACGACCTGCGCGTAGCTGCGACTGTGGAGGCAGAGCTGGGGCGGATAAACCGTGTGTGCGAGGCCCTGAGCATTGAAATGCCGGAGCGCGCCACTCCGGCCCCGAGCCAACCTCGTCGCTGAGACAACAATGCCGAGGAGAAGGGACTGCTGTCTCGTCGGTGGGCTCGGTCCTCCGCAGCCGCACCTGGTGCACTGGCTGCCGCTCCTGTCGGCTTTATCGTTGCCGACAGTGCGGCGGACGCCGACTTCGACTCAGTGAAGTATGCCGATTCGGAGCTGGAAGTAGGTGCGGAGGACGAGTGAGGGGTCCTTGGGCGGTGCCAGAGACCAAGTGGGCCGTGCGGACCATAGGGAAGGGGAAGCTTCTTCACCCGCGGTGATCGCTGAGGCAGAACCGTCGCCTGTGGAGGATGCTGGAGCGGAGTCCTCGGCTGCGGTGGTTGTTGGAGTGGAGCCCTCGCCTATGGCAGCTATCGAGGCGAGGTCCCCGCCTTGCTCCCTGAAGGCAAAGCGGCCGCGCACACGATCACCACCTCGTCCGAAGAGGGGGTTCGCTGTGGCGACCAAGGTCAGGGGCTTGTTGGATAGCGACTCCGACACTGAGGCCCCCTGGCCCAACATCCCCGCGGCTCCCTCTGAGGTTGCGGTGACCAAGGTGAGGAGCTTGGCGGAACTAGCCTCCGACACGGAAGCCCCTCAGCCTGGAGGACCGGAGACCCTTGCGACTCCTGCTGAGGCTGAGAGGACACTCCGGCGAAGTCCACCAACTGATGCCGAAGGTAAACTCACCTTCTTTGGCATAACCCTATGGTGCGTTCGTAGGGCTCTAACTGCTACGTCCCTTCGCAGCAGCATGCTTCCCCGAGTGCTGGCAACTTTCGGGGCGCGGGGACGTTCCTTTGGGAGGGACGCCCGACGCCCCTGAAATTGTCGTCGCGGATGCCACGCGCCCAATCCTCGCGGATTTCGTCCCTTGACTGGAGCTGTTGGGAGCGTGGCGGGGGGTCGCGGATAATGCGGCCGCGGACCTGGATCGCCAAGCGCTGCTGACCTGCGGGTCGGAGCTCCTTGGAGGCGCACTGGAGGTCTCAGAAATGAGGGTGAGTATCTAACCTTTAGTGACGCGTGGTCCTTAAGAAGTTTACTAACCGCTTTGTCATACTGACCCTCGCCCTTGGCCGGGCATTGCAGGCGGCTCACGCCCACGAGCGGGGGGCGTTAGAGGACCGGCTGCGCGCTGCCGAAGAGGCCCTCCGCGCAGCCGAGGAGGCGCACCCCGCCAAGGACGATCGCATCTAACGCTTGGAGGCAGAGTGTGCGGAGGCGATCTCATATGCCGAGGCGCTCGTGGCAGCGGCACAGTTAGCCGCCACAGAAGCGGCACGGCGAGCAGCTGCGGAGGAGCGGGACGGCCTGCTCCGGCAAATCGCTGTGCTGGAGCGGGAATGTACTTTGGACAATGCCTCGGTGGTGGCTTAGGACACCATGTTGGCACTGGAGGGCGCCCTCGAAGACCTCGTTGCCGAAGTGCTGCCTCGCTCGTTTGGGCCCGAAGAGCTGTTGTGGACGCTTCGTCGGATCGGGGATGCGTCCAACCTTGCTCGCAACGCTGCGCCGTCCTTTGGCAACCACTGCTCCTACGTGACCTCGTGCTATGCGCGCTTCTCCGGCACCGGGGCTGCCGGCAAGTCGACGAGCTGGCTGACCCCCAACTATAGATGCCGGCCGGGGCCGGGGTGATGTCCGGTGCCGTGCGCGCTGTTCGCCCCGCTATTCGGGTTTTCCACGAGCGGATTGGGAGTACATCGGGGAGGCCGCGGCAGAGGTGGAGTTACGACGAACCATGTACGACGAGGGGAACCTCGGCCGATGGCTGTACGAAGTCCCACGGCACGACGAAGGTGGTGCCGATGCCTTAGGGCGTGGCGTGAACCCACAGGTGTGACACCGAGGTTCTCGTATGTTGGTGTGTGTTGTAATGTACGCGCCCCCTCTTATGAATAAAGTGGAAATTGCCCCCCATGTTCTGACCGGTGTATCCCTATGTTCCAAGCAGCTGCCTAATAGGGACCGGTTGCTAGTCTCCGACGTCGTCTTCGGCACTGGTGGTGGACTGAGGACTCACTGGACTTCTGGGCGAGTCGAACTTCGATGGGCGAGGCTCCAGCGCGAGGGGTCGTCAAGGCGGAGCCGGAAGAGTAGCATTCCTAGATGCCCAGGGACGCTTATGCATTAGATCTTAGGGAGTGTTGATCGGTAGACGCCTTTGTACACGTATACGAACGCAGTAAAGACTAGCTGAAATACCTGTCCCGTCGCATTTTCTTGGGCGCACTCTTTTGTGATTCCTTCGTAAGATTTGGCCGACGCGTGAGCACTCCGTCCCCTACCCTTCGAAGTGGTGGTAGCGGAGCTGGTGCCTAGTCGAAGTAGACGCGCGAGCGCTCCGTCCCCTTCCCTTCGAAGTGGTGGCAGCGGAGCTAGCGCCTAGGCGAAGTAGACGCGCGAGCGCTCTGTTCCCTTCCCTTCGAAGTGGTGGCAGCGGAGCTGGCGCCTAGTCAAAGTGGACGCGTGAGCGCTTCGTCTCCTACCCTTCGAAGTGGTGGCAGCGGAGCTAGCGCCTAGTCGAACTAGACGCGCGAGCGCTCCGTCCCCTTCCCTTTGAAGTCTGATTCGCGGGCAGAAGCAGTTCCCAGAGCTGACAACTTCCATACTCTCTACCGTGGGGCGCGTGCGTGGGCAACATTCGCGCGTCTTGTTTGCGCTTCATGGGGTGCATGTGGGGGCCAGCCTCTACTGCGTCCCATCTACACCCCGTGGAGAGTGCTGCAGGGGCAAGCCTTTGCTGCGTCCCCTCTACACCCAGTAGAGTGCGCTGCAGGGGCAAGCCTCTACTACGTCTTATTTATACTCTGAAGAGTGCGTGGGAACATCAACCACGTCTTATTTATACTCCGGAGAGTATGCGTAGGGGCAATGCCCACACGTGCACGGGAACATCCGCGTCTTGTTTATACTTAGTAGAGTGCACAGGGACAACATCCGCATCTTATTTATACTCCGTAGAGTGCGCGCGGAGGCGGACCTCGACGCTGCGTCTTATTTATACTCCGTAGAGTGCGTGGGAACATCAACCACGTCTTATTTATACTCCGAAGAGTACGCGTAGGGGCAACGCCCACACGTGCGCGGGAACATCCACATCTTGTTTATACTCAGTAGAGTGCGCAGGGACAACATCTGCGTCTTATTTATACTCTGTAGAGTGTGCACGGAGGCGGACCCGACGCAGCGTCTTATTTATACTCCGTAGAGTGCGCTTAGGGGCGTCCCCCGCGTGTCTTATTTTATACTCACGACGAGTGCGCGCGCGAACACGTGTCTTTGTTTATACTCATAGAGAGTGCGCGCGGAGGCTCGCCTCCGCGCATTTTTGCAAGAAATAAGTCTAGTTTCGCAAACGGTGAACTTTATTGAATTCCCATTTGCGCGGGTGAGCGATTTACAAAGGACAGGGTACTAACCACTAATCGCTCGTGGACGGGAATAGCAGCGACCGTCGTTGTCTTGGCGGCGAGACAGGGCACGGTGGGAGCCTCTATTGCTGGAGCGATCCACGTGGGAGCCCGGCGGGGTGCTTCTTGGAGCCGTCGAGTGCCCTTGCGTTGGCGCGCCCGGCCTAAGAGTCCCGTTGGACCTCATGGTGCGGGCCTCGGGTATCGAGTTCTATGCGCCGGGCCATATCGTGGTCGCCGTGGGTGGTGATGATGCCCCGCGGGCCCAGGAGCTTCATGCATAGGAAGCCGTGGTGTGAAATTGCCCCGAAGGAATTGAGGGTTGGTCGCCCCAATATGGCGTTGTAAGGGTACGGGATATCGACGATGTCAAAGGTGACGTCCTCGCTCCTCGCGTTGTCGTCCTGGCCAAAGGAGACCTGCAGACATATCTGGCCCAACGCCCTCAGGGCTGACCTCTGAAGCCCTGCAGCGGGAGTTCCGAGGGGCCCAAGCGACTTCGAGGGATCCTGATATGGGGATGGGGTCCCGATCTTCTCACTGAGGAACCGTGGATAGTTGATGCGAAGTAGACGACGTCGCTAATTGAACACTCGCGCCAATGCACGAACCCTCAACTCTTCGGAATACGCCCAAAACACACCGGATAATTGTTCGTCGCGAGACCACAAAAGACGAACGCCAAGTCCCCAATTCCCAATGGAACGACGGCTTGACCTTGAATTGCAGAACGAATAATAGATCGCCTAGTTCTCTCTCAAAGTCCTCGCATGAACTCTGGTGTTGAAAGAACAAGCAATAGCTATGTTTCAATCTTATGCATAAAATTGGTCTCCCCTAAAAGCTGCCAATACAAGGCTTATATAGCCCCTTGAGACATCTATATGGTCCCCAAACCAAGTACAACTCAACTCTATATGGTTTTATATACAAACTCTCACAAAAAAGAAACTATATTTTTCACCCGTCATATTGTTTCGGTCATAAATTTTTATCCGTGATGAATTTGAAGGTGGGACTAGATCCATTGCATAGCCCTTGAAATTATATTTCCAACGAGTACAAGAACACCTGAATCGAACTTCGTTTGTGAAAGTTATGGCCTTTTTGGTAACTGCCTGTCAGGCTGTCCCGAACCGAATCCGAATTGAATCCTGAGTTGAATCCGAGTTTGAATTGGGTTGAGCACGTGGGAAGTCCGAATTTGGCTTGATAATCTTATCCAAAACTTGTAGTTTAAGTCCTTGGGCTCCCCCCGTTTGCTCTCCCAAGTCTTCACATGAGTCATACCTGTTTGTTTAAACGCTTGGCTCTTGCCCTCGTCATTGGGCCCTCTAGTTCTTGGATATTCTTATGCATGCTTGGAGTGGAAGATGTATATGTAATGGGGATGTCCTCATCAGCACTTGTATTACTTGCAGCTTCACTTATGGCGTCCATCTCAGTATGTGCGTGACCACCAATAGGAGAAGATGTATAAGTGTTAGGGATGCCCTCATGAGATCCCATCTGGTCGAAGGCCGATGCGAACAAACGTTCGCGGAGCTTCCGCCATCGACTAGGACGCGCTTAACGTCGCATCCTGCGATGGTGACCTGGATGACTAGGGGATCTTGGTGGGGGAACCCACGCCCTCGGCATCAGCAGGCGTGAAGGTAATCTCGTGCTGCGCCCAGTCCGGTGGTGCCTGCGCCGAGTATGCCGCCACGTGGTGTAGCCTTCGCGCGTAGGCCTTCTGCTGTCGCGCCGAGGCGAACTCCAGCGAGGAGCCCCGGAGATGACGTTTATAACCCTGCGCTGGGCTCCCCCGGGGCTTTGGTTTGTAGGGGGCCCTCCTGAGGTTGCTGCACGTGGGCTTGAACCCGTAGGGGGCCCTCCTGAGGCTGCAATCCCTGATCCTGGATCCGCATGGGGCCTTCCAGGGGTTGCTAGACGTGGGCCACGACGGGCGGCCGCACCTCGAGGTTTCTATCCCTAGCGACGCTCTGCCAAAGTGCCGCAATGGTGGTGCATGCGCGCATGTCGTGGTTGCATCGACCATGTATCTCGCACCACTGGCTGTGGTGCTGGTCGTCGTATTCCGTGGGGGTCCTATCAACGCGACCCCGGCCACGCCCCCACCCCCGGCCCCGACAAGCTCTGCCGCCGCGGCCGGCGGGGGCGTTATCTTCGGAGCCGCCCTCAATGTCGAAGACGTAGCGGGCTCTCTGAGACTTCTGCTGGCCGCGCTTAGGCTTGTCACCCGACGAGTCCTTGTGCTGGGCGTCCTTGCGCTCGGAGGCGTCCTTCGATGGCTCTTGTTTGCGCTTGCCCTTCGAGGAGCCTTCCTTCGGCGAGTCTCCGTTCTTCGTCGTGCCCTCCGCCTGATTGGTGTCGGAGTCTTCACCTTGGCACCGTCGCACGTCTTCTTCCGCTCTAGCGTACTCTTCCATTTTGTCAATGAGCTTCGCCACCGTCTTGATTGGCTTCCGCGTGTTGTATTCGGCTAGCGGCCCCGGGCGGAGGCCCTGTACAACTGCGTTGATGATGGTTGTCTCGTTGACATCCTTGACCTAGCAGCGGACCTTCGCGAAGCGCTTGAAGTATTCCCGGAGCTTCTCCGAGGGTTTTTGCTTGACAACGAAGAGCTGATCCGCGTCGACGCGTTCGACGTAGTTCCCCTGGAAGTTGTTGTAGAAGCGGTCGCGTATTTGCTCCCATGCGTATTTTTGTGAGTTTTATTAAGTTTTGATCCGTTAGGATTTTTGTTTGGTGCTAATCGTCTTGTTTCTTTATATCACTTAATCGTTATGTGGTTCCTTTGTCTGATCTGGATTGTATTTATCTCAAAAAAATGTTGCTCAGCCAGAAGCTCACTGCGTGGTCTGTACTGGTTGCCTTGCTAGTTGCGTATGACTTCCAAGTGCATGAGTTGAGTCCACGTTAATGATGGAGACGAGGTGCCCGATCTTTCGATGAGATTGATAACTATCGATTTTGGTAGAGGTGACTCTCACGATCCGACTACAACCGTACGACGACGCTTGCGCCTTAGCAATCGTTGAACCAACTCCGAGATGTTATTGACCCCGCTGGAAGCGCGATCAACCTGAACACGAAGTTCAATCCCTGCGAGAAATCGAAGAACTAGCAAGAATAAGACGTAGCCAATCTGATATTGCAAATAAGATTGATGATACGGGGAGGGGTCCCGATCTTCTCGGTGAGGAACCGTGGATAGTTGATGCGAAGTAGACGATGTCGCTAGTTGAACACTCGCGCCAATGCACGAACCCTCAACTCTTCGGAATACGCCCAAAACACCAGATAATTGTTCGTCGCGAGACCACAAACAATGAATGCCAAGTCCCTAATTCCCAATGGAACGACGGCTTGACCTTGAATTGCAGAACGATTCATGGATCGCCTAGTTCTCTCTCAAAGTCCTCGCATGAACTCTGGTATTGAAAGAACAAGCAATAGCTATATTTCAATCTTATGCATAAAATTGGTCTCCCTCTAAAGGCTGCCAATACAAGGCTTATATAGCCCCTTGGGACATCCATATGGTCCCCAAACCAAGTACAACGCAACCCTATATGGTTTGGATATGAACTCTCACAAAAAGGAAACTATATTTTTCACCCATCATATTGTTTTGGTCATAACTTTTTATCCGTGATGAATTTGAAGTTGGGACCTGATCCATTGCATAGCCCTTAAAATTATCTTTCCAACGAGTAGAAGAACACCTAAATCGGACTCCGTTTATGAAAGTTATGGCCTTTTTAGTAACTGCCTGTCAGGCTGTTCCGAACCGAATCCGAATTGAACTCTGAGTTGAATCTGAGTTTGAATTGGGTTGAGCACGTGGGAAGTCCGAATTTGGCTTGAAATTCTTATCCTAAACTTGTAGTTTATGTTCTTGGGCTTCTCCCCTTGTGCTCTCCCACTGCATGGGTTTCTTTCCTCCTTGATTAGCTGCATGGGCTGCTGGGCTTTCTGCTTTCCATTCCCATGAGCTTTGAGGTTTTTGTTCTAGGTAGAAAATATGATTAACCTCCTTGTGGTTCTCCATTGCTTTGGCCCCAGAATCATCATAATATTCAAATTAATCATGTGCGTATCCGCATCATCCTCCCATTCTTCAAGAAAAGCCGTCCTCGGCTTTTGGTAGCCTGAAATTGTACTAAGCAAAGAATACAACGTATATGCATGGTATATATATTTTTCATCAACACTCCTTTTGCTTAGCATATCAAGAACATATGAAGGTGTAGTAGATAAAAAGAAAAACACATATGCATGGTATATGTATGAATCAATTCGATGGAGACGAGGTGCCCGATCTTTTGATGAGATTGACAACTTTCGATTTCGATGGAGATGACCCTCACGATCCAACTACAACCGTACGACGACGCTTGCGCCTTAGCAATCGCTGAACCAACTCCGAGATGTTATTGACCTCGCTGGAAGCGCAATCAACCTGAACACAAAGTTCAATCCCTGCGAGCAATCGAAGAACTAGCAAGAATAAGACGTAGGCAATCTGATATTGCGGATATGAATGAAGCATAAATGGTATTGCGAATAACAAAGTTGGGATTCCGAAGATGTCTTGACAGGTGGTCGACCGACACAACTGAAGAACAAAAGTTTGCACAATGGCTAAACCTAAACTCAACGAAATCCAAGTCCTAGCAAGAGAGGTGGCACCTCCTTTATAGGCGGCGAATCCATGTGCACGCCCTAGGGGTTACAAGGCCCATGGGGCCAAGTGGTGGTGGCGCAACATCCTTTTTGACTCGTACTCAGAAACCAATGTGGACTCTTTTAATGATTGTGGCCGGCTCAGATAGAATTTGAAGATGAGGTTGGATCCGTTGGAAAGTAGACTTCATAAGCTTTCCATGAAGTATAAGAACGTCCCAAACGGAGTCCGTAAGAGTAAGTTATGTCCATTTGAACTTGGTACCATCGCAGCAGTCCGAATCTGATTCCAGAACGTGTCCAACTCGAATTCGTGCTTGGCTTGGTCCCAAGTGACGTGGTGACCTCCATTATTCCTTCCATGCAAGTCCATGACTCCATGTTCCTTTCCTTCATCTTTTCCCATGTTCCTAAGCACAATTAAATCACTTGCATTAGGTAGCGGTCTATTCTCAGTAACATATGAACCTACGAATGAGTTCACCTGGTAATTAAGTTGACGAGCACAAGCTCGAGTAAGTGGTCCTTGCAGCACTTGCTGTGGATGAGTTGTGTCCATGGAAGGGATGTCCTCATCATCCTCCCCTTCTTGCATTTGAGTTGTCCGCGACTCAAACTCGTCCTCTTCTCTCAAGTAGGGCTTCAAATCTGCAATGTTAAAAGTAGGACTAACCCCAAAATCTGCAGGCAGGTCAAGCTTGTATGCATTATCATTAATCTTTTCTAACACCTTGAAAGGACCATCAGCTCTTGGCATCAATTTTGATTTTCTCAATTCGGGGAACCTATCTTTTCTTAAGTGCAACCAAACAAGATCGCCAGGTTCAAAAGTTAAATGTTTCCTCCCCTGACTACCAGCAAGTTTATATTTAGCATTCATGCGTTCTATGTTCTCTTTAGTTGTCTCATGCATTTTTAAAATCAATTCAGCATGTTGTTTAGCATCAGGGTTCAATTTCTCCGAAGATGGAATGAGAAACTTCAAAACCAACATTGGTTGTGGAAGCAAACTCAATAGGAGCACGAGGCACAAAACCATAAACAACTTCAAAAGGGCACATCTTTGTAGTAGAATGCAATGAACGATTGTAAGCAAACTCAACATGAGGCAAGCATTCTTCCCACATTTTTAAATTCTTTTTCAACACAGCCCTAAGCATGGTAGACAAAGTTCTATTCACAACCTCAGTTTGTCCATCAGTTTGGGGATGACAAGTAGTAGAAAATAACAGCTTAGTCCCCCAATTTAGCCCATAAAGTTCTCCAAAAATGCCTAAGAAATTTAGCATCACGATCTGAAACTATAGTATTAGGCACACCATGCAAGCGAATAACTTCACGAAAGAATAAATCAGCAATATTGGTAGCATCATCGCTCTTATGACATGGTATAAAATGGGCCATCTTAGAGAATCTATCAACAACCACAAATATACTATTGTTGGAATAGTCCCACATTGGTTGTGGAAGGGCAAGGAACCTAACTTAAAAGTGGGGGAGTCCCTCACCTCATTAGCTAGCTTTTGGGGTGAGAAGGCCCTTACGATCCTACAAGTGGTATCAGAGCCCGGTTCTAACATCTCTGGCCCAATGGACACTAGTGTGTGAATGCCTAATGGACTGTGACCCCCGAGGACCGTCGGTGTACGGTGAAGGGACCCTGAGGGACCGTCGGTGTACGGTGAAGGGGCGGTGAAGGGCTGAGGGACACCAATGTGTGAAGGGGGAGATTGTTGGAATAGTCCCACAATGGTTGTGGAAGGGCAAGGAACCTAACTTAAAAGTGGGGGAGTCCCTCACCTCATTGGCTAGCTTTTGGGGTGAGAAGGCCCTTATGATCCTACAACTATCCCTCCCCTTCTTTGTCCTAGGCAATCCTAAAACAAAGTCCATCGAAATATCTTCCCACAGAACGCTAGGAATGGGTAAAGGCATATATAAACCATGAGGATTAAGTCGTGACTTAGCTCTTTGACATGTAGTGCAGCGAGCAACGTAGCGCTCGACGTCTCGTCTCATCTTTGGCCAAAAGAAATGATCAGCAAGTATGTCCTCCATTTTCTTCACACCAAAATGTCCCACAACCCGCCTCCATGTGCTTCCTATAACAACAACAAACGAACGGAATTAGCAGGAATGCACAACTTGTTGGCTCTAAACACAAACCCATCATTAATGACAAATTTATTCCACATTTTCCCTTCTTTACAATTCAACAGTATTTCCGCTAAATCAGCATCGTGCACATATTGCTCTTTAATAGTCTCTAATCCAAAAATTTTGAAGTCAAGTTGTGATAGCATGGCATATCTCCTAGACAAAGCATCAGCAATAACATTCTCCTTTCCCTTCTTGTGTTTTATGACATAGGGAAAAGACTCAATAAATTCAACCCACTTTGCATGTCTACGGTTCAGATTACCTTGACTTCGAATATGCTTTAAAGATTCATGATCAGAATGTATAACAAATTCTTTGGGCCATAAATAATGTTGCCAAGTTTCTAAGGTTCGAAAGAGGGCATATAACTCCTTATCATAAGTAGAATAGTTCAAACTAGGCCCACTCAATTTCTCACTGAAGTATGCTATAGGTTTGCCTTTTTGTAACAACACACCGCCTAAACCAATTCCGCTTGTATCACATTCTAGTTCAAAAGTCTTATTGAAATCAGGGAGTTGGAGTAAAGGTGCATGTGTTAACTTATCTTTCAATGTGGTGAAGGCGATCACCTGTGCGGCGCCCCAAACAAATGGCACGCCCTTCTTGGTAAGCTCATTCAATGGTGCGGCAATGGTGCTGAAATCCTTCATAAAGCGACGGTAGAACCCAGCAAGTCCTAAAAAGCTCCGCACCCGTGTGACCATGTTAGGAGTCGGCCAACTCTGTTTGCTTCAACCTTGGCTTGATCAACTTCAATTCCCTGTGGAGTAATAACATAGCCAAGAAACACGACTCGATCAGTGCAAAAGGTGCACTTCTCAAGGTTACCAAATAGGCGTGCACCACGTAAAGCATTAAAAACAGCACGTAAATGGTCAAGATGTTCCTCTAATGATTTACTATATATCAGTATATCATCAAAATAAACCACCACAAATCTACCAATGAAAGCTCGCAAAACCTCGTTCATTAGTCTCATGAAGGTACTAGGTGCATTAGTTAAACCAAAAGGCATTACTAACCACTCATATAACCCAAACTTAGTTTTAAATACCGTTTTCCATTCATCACCTAATTTCATGTGGATTTGATGTAGCCACTACGCAAATCAACCTTGGAAAAGACAACAGAGCCACTCAATTCATCAAGCATATCATCTACCCTAGGAATAGGATGACGATACCTAATGGTGATATTATTGATTGCTCTACAATCCACACACATGCGCCATGATCCATCTTTCTTTGGTACTAAAATGACCGGAACAGCACAAGGGCTAAGAGATTCGCGCACATACCCTTTATCAAGCAACTATTGAACTTGGCGTTGAATTTCTTTAGTTTCTTCTGGATTGGTCCTGTATGGTGCTCGGTTGGGCAATGATGCACCGGGGATTAAATCAATTTGATGCTCAATCCCACGAAGCGGTGGCAGCTCCAACGGTATGTCCTTTGGAAAGACATCTTTGTACTCCTGCAAAATGTTAGTGACAGCAGGTGGCAAAGAAGAAGGTATATCCTCAAATGAAAACAAAGCTTCTTTGCAACTTAATGCATAGCAAACAGAATTACTAGCATCCAGTTCAGTCAAATCAGATTTGGTAGCAAGAAAACAAGCTCCTTTAAATTTAATTTCTTTATTCTTGTCATGAACAGATTTAGGTTCTTTCTTTTTATGTTGCTCAAGTTCTTTTGCTACAATCTGATTTTCGCTCTCAGTATTCTCCTGACTTTTCTCTCTTCTAACTCTAGCAAGGTCATCTTTAACAATTTGTTCAGGAGTCATAGGATGCAACACAATTTTCTTTCCCTTGAACATGAGAGAGTATTAATTATTCTTACCATGATGTACACAATCAGTATCGTATTGCCAAGGTCTTCCTAATAACAATGAACAAGCTTGCATAGGAACAACGTCGCAATCAACATAATCATGGTATGAATCCATAGAAAAATGTACTCTCACCATCCGTGTTACCTTCAACTTACCACTGTTGTTGAACCATTGAATATGGTATCAGTGGGGATGGGGTTTGGTCGGCAAAGCAAGCTTCTCCACCATATCCATACTTGCCAAATTGTTGCAACTCTCACCATCAATAATTATGCGAATCGCGCATTCCTTGACAACGCCCTTGATTTGGAACAAATTATGGCGCTGATTTTGCTCAGCACGAGACACTTGAGCACTTAGTACGCGTTGCACTATAATGCTCAAATACTTGTCGGCATCTTCGGCGCCAACATGTTCCTCCCCGTGGTCAGATTCATCATCATGTCCTGCAGGGTCATTTGCAAGCATAGCATATGTTTCATCATCAAAATCACTAGCAGAAGAATTGATAGCACTAGCGGTCCCGATCTTTCTTAGGCACTAAAATTACCAGAACAGCACAAGGACTAAGAGACTCACGCACATAACCTTTACCAAGCAATTCTTGAACTTGACGGTGAATCTCCTTAGTTTCTTCCGGATTGGTCCAGTATGGCGCACGATTGGGCAAAGATGCCCCGGGAATCAAATCAATCTGGTGCTCAATCCCTCGCACTGGTGGTAGCCCTGGTGGCACGTCCTTTGGAAAGACATCCATGTACTCCTGCAAAAGATTAGTGACAGCAGGAGGCACAGAAGAAGGTACCTCCTCGAATGAAAATAAAGCTTGTTTGCAAAGTAAGGCATAGCAAACAGAAGTACTAGCATCCAGCTCATTCACATCAGACTTAGTAGCAAGAAAACACGCACCTTTCAATTTAATCTCATTTTTCGTCTCATGAACAGATTTAGAGTTTTTCTTTTTATGTTGCTCAAGTTCGCTTGCAACAATCTGATTTTCACTCCTATTTTGCTCCTGATTTTTCTCTCTACCAGCTCTAGCAATCTCATCTTTGAAAATAGCTTCAGGAGACATAGGATGTAACACAATTTTCTTGTCATGATGCACAAAAGAATATTGGTTTGTCTTACCATGATGCAGTGAATCTTTATCATATTGCCACGGTCTACCTAACAACATAGAGCATGCTTGCATAGGAACAACATCGTATTCTACAACATCATGATAAGGACCAATAGCAAAATTTACTCTCACCATTTGTGTTACCTTCACTTTGCTGCTGTTATTGAACCATTGAATGTAGTAAGGTTGTGGGTGAGGTTTGGTGTTCAACGCAAACTTCTCCACCATATCGGAGCTCGCCAAGTTGTTGCAGCTCCCTCCATCAATGATCACACGGCATGAGTGTTCCTTCATGACACACTTTGTTTGGAAAAGAATGTGCCGTTGATTTTGCTCCGTCCTTTCCATTTGTGCACTCAACACACGCTGCACAATGAGGCTCTCATAGCGCTCTGCATCTTCAGCACCAATGTCCTCTTCTTGTTGCTCCTTCCCACTACCTGCATGGTCAGCTGCAAGCATAGCATATGTATCCTCATCCAAATCACTAGCAGAAGAATACTCACCATCATCTCTCACAATCAAAACGCGCTTGCTTGGGCATTCACTCCGCACATGGCCATACCCCTTGCATTGATGACATTGGATATCCCTCGTTCGTCCCGTAGATGCAACGGATGAAGAGCTCTTTGCATGTGCTTGGGCAGACCCCTTTGTTGCTTCGGATGCCCGAGATGCTGAATTTGATGATGAAAACCGTGGCTTGCTGTTGGAGGAAGAAGGTGCAGGAGGTTGGCTTGATGGTGCAGCAGATGCACGTTGAGACCAAATGTTACCACGTCCTGCAGAAACGTTAGTCCTAGTGCTCGCGCGTCGTCTCGTACTTCTCTTTCAGCTTTACAAGCAAGATGAAATAAACGAGTGATAGAATTATATTCCTTGTAAGCTAAAATATCCTGAATTTCACGATCCAAACCACCCATAAACCTAGCCATAGCAGCTTCCTTAGTTTCCTCTAAGTCACAACGCAGCATTCCTGTTTGCAATTCTTGAAAATATTCCTCTACGCTTTTACTACCTTGCCTCAATTGTTGCAACTTATGTAACAAATCACGTGTATAATATGAAGGAACAAATCTAGCTCGCATGATTCTTTTTAATGCATCCCATGTTGGTGGTATGGTTAAAGGATTTTTCTTACAATATTCACTCCACCAAATAGACGCAAAATCAGTAAACTCACTAGTAGCAGCCCTAACCCTTTTGTTTTCTGGAAATGCATGACAAGCAAATTTTTGATCAACAGTCAATTCCCAAGTGATATAAGCATCAGGGTTATATTTTCTATCAAAAGGTGGCATAGTGAAGTTGATCTTACCAAGTGATTCATCATTCTCACGTACCTCATTCCGATGTGGTTGACGATGACGGTGAGTGTCATCATCATCGATCTCAGTATCAGCCGCATACTCGTCTCCATTTTCATCCACCCTGCTGCCCAAGTCCTAGCAAGAGAGGTGGCACCTCCTTTATAGGCGGCGAATCCATGTGCACGCCCTAGGGGTTACAAGGCCCATGGGGCCAAGTGGTGGTGGCGCAACATCCTTTTTGACTCGTACTCAGAAACCAATGTGGACTCTTTTAATGATTGTGGCCGGCTCAGATAGAATTTGAAGATGAGGTTGGATCCGTTGGAAAGTAGACTTCATAAGCTTTCCATGAAGTATAAGAACGTCCCAAACGGAGTCCGTAAGAGTAAGTTATGTCCATTTGAACTTGGTACCATCGCAGCAGTCCGAATCTGATTCCAGAACGTGTCCAACTCGAATTCGTGCTTGGCTTGGTCCCAAGTGACGTGGTGACCTCCATTATTCCTTCCATGCAAGTCCATGACTCCATGTTCCTTTCCTTCATCTTTTCCCATGTTCCTAAGCACAATTAAATCACTTGCATTAGGTAGCGGTCTATTCTCAGTAACATATGAACCTACGAATGAGTTCACCTGGTAATTAAGTTGACGAGCACAAGCTCGAGTAAGTGGTCCTTGCAGCACTTGCTGTGGATGAGTTGTGTCCATGGAAGGGATGTCCTCATCATCCTCCCCTTCTTGCATTTGAGTTGTCCGCGACTCAAACTCGTCCTCTTCTCTCAAGTAGGGCTTCAAATCTGCAATGTTAAAAGTAGGACTAACCCCAAAATCTGCAGGCAGGTCAAGCTTGTATGCATTATCATTAATCTTTTCTAACACCTTGAAAGGACCATCAGCTCTTGGCATCAATTTTGATTTTCTCAATTCGGGGAACCTATCTTTTCTTAAGTGCAACCAAACAAGATCGCCAGGTTCAAAAGTTAAATGTTTCCTCCCCTGACTACCAGCAAGTTTATATTTAGCATTCATGCGTTCTATGTTCTCTTTAGTTGTCTCATGCATTTTTAAAATCAATTCAGCATGTTGTTTAGCATCAGGGTTCAATTTCTCCGAAGATGGAATGAGAAACTTCAAAACCAACATTGGTTGTGGAAGCAAACTCAATAGGAGCACGAGGCACAAAACCATAAACAACTTCAAAAGGGCACATCTTTGTAGTAGAATGCAATGAACGATTGTAAGCAAACTCAACATGAGGCAAGCATTCTTCCCACATTTTTAAATTCTTTTTCAACACAGCCCTAAGCATGGTAGACAAAGTTCTATTCACAACCTCAGTTTGTCCATCAGTTTGGGGATGACAAGTAGTAGAAAATAACAGCTTAGTCCCCCAATTTAGCCCATAAAGTTCTCCAAAAATGCCTAAGAAATTTAGCATCACGATCTGAAACTATAGTATTAGGCACACCATGCAAGCGAATAACTTCACGAAAGAATAAATCAGCAATATTGGTAGCATCATCGCTCTTATGACATGGTATAAAATGGGCCATCTTAGAGAATCTATCAACAACCACAAATATACTATTGTTGGAATAGTCCCACATTGGTTGTGGAAGGGCAAGGAACCTAACTTAAAAGTGGGGGAGTCCCTCACCTCATTAGCTAGCTTTTGGGGTGAGAAGGCCCTTACGATCCTACAAGTGGTATCAGAGCCCGGTTCTAACATCTCTGGCCCAATGGACACTAGTGTGTGAATGCCTAATGGACTGTGACCCCCGAGGACCGTCGGTGTACGGTGAAGGGACCCTGAGGGACCGTCGGTGTACGGTGAAGGGGCGGTGAAGGGCTGAGGGACACCAATGTGTGAAGGGGGAGATTGTTGGAATAGTCCCACAATGGTTGTGGAAGGGCAAGGAACCTAACTTAAAAGTGGGGGAGTCCCTCACCTCATTGGCTAGCTTTTGGGGTGAGAAGGCCCTTATGATCCTACAACTATCCCTCCCCTTCTTTGTCCTAGGCAATCCTAAAACAAAGTCCATCGAAATATCTTCCCACAGAACGCTAGGAATGGGTAAAGGCATATATAAACCATGAGGATTAAGTCGTGACTTAGCTCTTTGACATGTAGTGCAGCGAGCAACGTAGCGCTCGACGTCTCGTCTCATCTTTGGCCAAAAGAAATGATCAGCAAGTATGTCCTCCATTTTCTTCACACCAAAATGTCCCACAACCCGCCTCCATGTGCTTCCTATAACAACAACAAACGAACGGAATTAGCAGGAATGCACAACTTGTTGGCTCTAAACACAAACCCATCATTAATGACAAATTTATTCCACATTTTCCCTTCTTTACAATTCAACAGTATTTCCGCTAAATCAGCATCGTGCACATATTGCTCTTTAATAGTCTCTAATCCAAAAATTTTGAAGTCAAGTTGTGATAGCATGGCATATCTCCTAGACAAAGCATCAGCAATAACATTCTCCTTTCCCTTCTTGTGTTTTATGACATAGGGAAAAGACTCAATAAATTCAACCCACTTTGCATGTCTACGGTTCAGATTACCTTGACTTCGAATATGCTTTAAAGATTCATGATCAGAATGTATAACAAATTCTTTGGGCCATAAATAATGTTGCCAAGTTTCTAAGGTTCGAAAGAGGGCATATAACTCCTTATCATAAGTAGAATAGTTCAAACTAGGCCCACTCAATTTCTCACTGAAGTATGCTATAGGTTTGCCTTTTTGTAACAACACACCGCCTAAACCAATTCCGCTTGTATCACATTCTAGTTCAAAAGTCTTATTGAAATCAGGGAGTTGGAGTAAAGGTGCATGTGTTAACTTATCTTTCAATGTGGTGAAGGCGATCACCTGTGCGGCGCCCCAAACAAATGGCACGCCCTTCTTGGTAAGCTCATTCAATGGTGCGGCAATGGTGCTGAAATCCTTCATAAAGCGACGGTAGAACCCAGCAAGTCCTAAAAAGCTCCGCACCCGTGTGACCATGTTAGGAGTCGGCCAACTCTGTTTGCTTCAACCTTGGCTTGATCAACTTCAATTCCCTGTGGAGTAATAACATAGCCAAGAAACACGACTCGATCAGTGCAAAAGGTGCACTTCTCAAGGTTACCAAATAGGCGTGCACCACGTAAAGCATTAAAAACAGCACGTAAATGGTCAAGATGTTCCTCTAATGATTTACTATATATCAGTATATCATCAAAATAAACCACCACAAATCTACCAATGAAAGCTCGCAAAACCTCGTTCATTAGTCTCATGAAGGTACTAGGTGCATTAGTTAAACCAAAAGGCATTACTAACCACTCATATAACCCAAACTTAGTTTTAAATACCGTTTTCCATTCATCACCTAATTTCATGTGGATTTGATGTAGCCACTACGCAAATCAACCTTGGAAAAGACAACAGAGCCACTCAATTCATCAAGCATATCATCTACCCTAGGAATAGGATGGCGATACCTAATGGTGATATTATTGATTGCTCTACAATCCACACACATGCGCCATGATCCATCTTTCTTTGGTACTAAAATGACCGGAACAGCACAAGGGCTAAGAGATTCGCGCACATACCCTTTATCAAGCAACTATTGAACTTGGCGTTGAATTTCTTTAGTTTCTTCTGGATTGGTCCTGTATGGTGCTCGGTTGGGCAATGATGCACCGGGGATTAAATCAATTTGATGCTCAATCCCACGAAGCGGTGGCAGCTCCAACGGTATGTCCTTTGGAAAGACATCTTTGTACTCCTGCAAAATGTTAGTGACAGCAGGTGGCAAAGAAGAAGGTATATCCTCAAATGAAAACAAAGCTTCTTTGCAACTTAATGCATAGCAAACAGAATTACTAGCATCCAGTTCAGTCAAATCAGATTTGGTAGCAAGAAAACAAGCTCCTTTAAATTTAATTTCTTTATTCTTGTCATGAACAGATTTAGGTTCTTTCTTTTTATGTTGCTCAAGTTCTTTTGCTACAATCTGATTTTCGCTCTCAGTATTCTCCTGACTTTTCTCTCTTCTAACTCTAGCAAGGTCATCTTTAACAATTTGTTCAGGAGTCATAGGATGCAACACAATTTTCTTTCCCTTGAACATGAGAGAGTATTAATTATTCTTACCATGATGTACACAATCAGTATCGTATTGCCAAGGTCTTCCTAATAACAATGAACAAGCTTGCATAGGAACAACGTCGCAATCAACATAATCATGGTATGAATCCATAGAAAAATGTACTCTCACCATCCGTGTTACCTTCAACTTACCACTGTTGTTGAACCATTGAATATGGTATCAGTGGGGATGGGGTTTGGTCGGCAAAGCAAGCTTCTCCACCATATCCATACTTGCCAAATTGTTGCAACTCTCACCATCAATAATTATGCGAATCGCGCATTCCTTGACAACGCCCTTGATTTGGAACAAATTATGGCGCTGATTTTGCTCAGCACGAGACACTTGAGCACTTAGTACGCGTTGCACTATAATGCTCAAATACTTGTCGGCATCTTCGGCGCCAACATGTTCCTCCCCGTGGTCAGATTCATCATCATGTCCTGCAGGGTCATTTGCAAGCATAGCATATGTTTCATCATCAAAATCACTAGCAGAAGAATTGATAGCACTAGCGGTCCCGATCTTTCTTAGGCACTAAAATTACCAGAACAGCACAAGGACTAAGAGACTCACGCACATAACCTTTACCAAGCAATTCTTGAACTTGACGGTGAATCTCCTTAGTTTCTTCCGGATTGGTCCAGTATGGCGCACGATTGGGCAAAGATGCCCCGGGAATCAAATCAATCTGGTGCTCAATCCCTCGCACTGGTGGTAGCCCTGGTGGCACGTCCTTTGGAAAGACATCCATGTACTCCTGCAAAAGATTAGTGACAGCAGGAGGCACAGAAGAAGGTACCTCCTCGAATGAAAATAAAGCTTGTTTGCAAAGTAAGGCATAGCAAACAGAAGTACTAGCATCCAGCTCATTCACATCAGACTTAGTAGCAAGAAAACACGCACCTTTCAATTTAATCTCATTTTTCGTCTCATGAACAGATTTAGAGTTTTTCTTTTTATGTTGCTCAAGTTCGCTTGCAACAATCTGATTTTCACTCCTATTTTGCTCCTGATTTTTCTCTCTACCAGCTCTAGCAATCTCATCTTTGAAAATAGCTTCAGGAGACATAGGATGTAACACAATTTTCTTGTCATGATGCACAAAAGAATATTGGTTTGTCTTACCATGATGCAGTGAATCTTTATCATATTGCCACGGTCTACCTAACAACATAGAGCATGCTTGCATAGGAACAACATCGTATTCTACAACATCATGATAAGGACCAATAGCAAAATTTACTCTCACCATTTGTGTTACCTTCACTTTGCTGCTGTTATTGAACCATTGAATGTAGTAAGGTTGTGGGTGAGGTTTGGTGTTCAACGCAAACTTCTCCACCATATCGGAGCTCGCCAAGTTGTTGCAGCTCCCTCCATCAATGATCACACGGCATGAGTGTTCCTTCATGACACACTTTGTTTGGAAAAGAATGTGCCGTTGATTTTGCTCCGTCCTTTCCATTTGTGCACTCAACACACGCTGCACAATGAGGCTCTCATAGCGCTCTGCATCTTCAGCACCAATGTCCTCTTCTTGTTGCTCCTTCCCACTACCTGCATGGTCAGCTGCAAGCATAGCATATGTATCCTCATCCAAATCACTAGCAGAAGAATACTCACCATCATCTCTCACAATCAAAACGCGCTTGCTTGGGCATTCACTCCGCACATGGCCATACCCCTTGCATTGATGACATTGGATATCCCTCGTTCGTCCCGTAGATGCAACGGATGAAGAGCTCTTTGCATGTGCTTGGGCAGACCCCTTTGTTGCTTCGGATGCCCGAGATGCTGAATTTGATGATGAAAACCGTGGCTTGCTGTTGGAGGAAGAAGGTGCAGGAGGTTGGCTTGATGGTGCAGCAGATGCACGTTGAGACCAAATGTTACCACGTCCTGCAGAAACGCTAGTCCTAGTGCTCGCGCGTCGTCTCGTACTTCTCTTTCAGCTTTACAAGCAAGATGAAATAAACGAGTGATAGAATTATATTCCTTGTAAGCTAAAATATCCTGAATTTCACGATCCAAACCACCCATAAACCTAGCCATAGCAGCTTCCTTAGTTTCCTCTAAGTCACAACGCAGCATTCCTGTTTGCAATTCTTGAAAATATTCCTCTACGCTTTTACTACCTTGCCTCAATTGTTGCAACTTATGTAACAAATCACGTGCATAATATGAAGGAACAAATCTAGCTCGCATGATTCTTTTTAATGCATCCCATGTTGGTGGTATGGTTAAAGGATTTTTCTTACAATATTCACTCCACCAAATAGACGCAAAATCAGTAAACTCACTAGTAGCAGCCCTAACCCTTTTGTTTTCTGGAAATGCATGACAAGCAAATTTTTGATCAACAGTCAATTCCCAAGTGATATAAGCATCAGGGTTATATTTTCTATCAAAAGGTGGCATAGTGAAGTTGATCTTACCAAGTGATTCATCATTCTCACGTACCTCATTCCGATGTGGTTGACGATGACGGTGAGTGTCATCATCATCGATCTCAGTATCAGCCGCATACTCGTCTCCATTTTCATCCACCCTGCTGCCCAAGACACCAATGTTAGCACGTGTGCGCTGAGTTGGTGCAGCGGGAGATGCACGACCCATCTCATCAAGACGTCTCAAAATCTCAGCAAGTGAGGTGTTGACGGTACCAACGGAAGCCTCCAATATTGCAAGCGTAGTGTTGGTGTCGATCTGCGCGGCCTCCAATTGACCAAGGCGTTCATTAGTGACCCGTACATCCTCATCAAGTCCTTCAGTGTGCAGCTTCATTTTACGCTCAAAGTGTTGTATGATGCCCCTAGTCCGAGGGGAATGTGGCGCTGCCCGCAGGTCCACTGGTTCTCCTGACATTGTTAGAAGAACACAAGAAACAAACCAAGAAGAGAAAAATAATAAAACTGCAGGTTATGCCCTCACAACTACTGGGATGTGATTAAATCAAGTCGCACACTCTCAACCTGTTCTGTCAAGCTCTTACAAGTTCTTACCACAGCGAGCAGGTGGTGATGGCAGCCGACAAGTCAAGACAATATCTCCTGGAAATTGGGTGTATCGCTGCCTCGGTCGCTAGAACCTGTGATGTGGTAGCCAAATCTGTGGAGCTATAGGCGGGCTGAGAGTGAACAAAGGATAACTAGAACCACATTAGTCAAAGCAAGTTGAATAATCACTCAACGACAGCACCGTGCTGGTCCTAGGCTAGACCGTACTAGAGATGCGAGCCTAGAACACAAACGAAAACACACCGTGCAGAAAGAAACTAGATGATGTTGCACACGGAGTTCCGGAGCTCGAAAAAGGATGCCGTCTTCACAAGGAACCTTAGAATCACGTGTAGAAGGGCTCTGTCAATTTTGATGTTTTTTGGGGTCGAAGTTGCCGCGTGTGTGCCTGGAGGCTTTCGCTCTATCTTCTGATTTCCTTTCCAACGGATCAAGAATTGCCTCAATTGGAGGTCGTATGCAAAAGTTAGGTGTTTCTCTCTCCTCTTTCTTTTTTTTCCTTTTTTTCTTTTTTTTATGCCACGGCTCTTTCTAAATGCGGCTGCCTGTTCCTTCTTTTTTCTCTCTTTTTTTTCTCTTTTTTTACACACACAACTCGGTTGAATCCGAATTTGTGTCCTACTCCAAGACCAACTAGGGCAAAGCCTCCCTAGAAACCAAGTTCGGATCTAACTGCAATGGTGATACCAAGACGTGAACAGAACTCAAAACTCTAAAGGAACTATACACTAAGACCAGCAAAGGACACGACGATGCAACCGAAGACTCAACAAACAAAGACTATGCAGCAATAGAGTAAGGCTCAAGTTGTTTCGGATTTTGGGGAATAGATCTACTATTTTTTTTGGTTTTCTGGACTGTAGGTAAAAAAGATGCAAAGAGTAAATAAGATCTCTCACCGATTAACCTTGAGCTCTGATACCACCTGATAGCACTAGCGGTCCCGATCTTTCGATGAGAGTGGTAGATTCGATTGGGGAAGGGGATGACGTTGACGACCCGACTACAACCATCCAAGGACGTTGCGCCTTAGCGATCGATACACCAACTCCAGAGGTTGTTCGTGACCTTGTCGGCGCACAATCAACCAAACCACGGGGGTAATTGTTCCTGCAAGCAATCGAAGAACAGGCAAGAACAAGATGAACAACAACTCAATTGCAAATAAATGATATAGGATTCAATCTGAAACAGAAAAATGGTGGGGTTCTGAAGACAAGTATTCGGGCGGTCTAGCCGACACGCGTGAGTACAAGGCTTAGTAGCAAAAGCTAACTTAGTCTATCAAAACCCAAACCCTAGAAGAGGGTGCGGCTGCCTATTTAAGGGACACGGAAGGTGAAGGGTCGGCCAAAACACAAGGAAGCCGAATAGGACTCGAATTACAAGGCCCAAGGCCCACTTTGACTCGGACTGGAAAAGTGATGTGACTTGTTTTGCAGTGTTTGACCAACTCAAATGGAATTTGGAGGTGAGGCCAGATCCATCTGAAAGTAGACTTCAAGAGCTTTCCAACGAGTACTCACGGGCCCCAAGAATCCTTCTGGATCAAACGTTATGGCCGTTTGAAGTAGACACTGTCAACAAGGCCGAATCCGAGTCAAACTCGTGAACAGGACTTGGTTTGCGCTTGACGGTTCCACTTCTATACTTGAGCTCATGTGGTGCTTCCCCTTGGTTCCTAAGGACAATTAAATCATCACAAGAATTAAGTAGTATTCCATTCTTTGAAACATTTGTATGCAAACTTAGGAACGCATTCACCTGATGGTTAAGTTGACGTGCTCGCGCTCTAGTCATTGGTCCTTGTATCATAGTTTCAGTTTGATGTGGAGTCGGCATGGTTGTATGCATGGAAAGGATGTCCTCATCATCCCCCCTTCTTGCATTTCAGTCATCCGCGACTCAAGCTCACCTTCTTCTCCCAAGTATGGCTTCAAATCTGCAATGTTAATGGTGGGACTAACCCCAAAATCTGCAGGCAACTCAAGTTTATATGCATTGTCATTAATCTTTTCCAACACTTTGAAAGGACCATCAGCTCTAGGCATCAACTTAGACCTCCTCAATTCAGGAAATCTTTCTTTTCTCAAATGCAACCAAACTAAATCACCCGGTTGAAAAGTTAAATGCCTCCTTCCTTTACTACCAGCAAGTTTATATTTAGCATTCATGCGTTCAATATTTTCTTTGGTTGTCTCATGCTTCGAAAACTCGTGGCGCTGAATTTGACGTAGTAGGGTGCTGCTTGTTGTTGGAGGGTAATGGTGGGGGCGCCACAGTGGATGAGGAAGAAGGTGTACGCGGCGTCCATGAATTTGTGCGACCTGCAGAAAAGTTAGATCGCGTTCTCGTCTGGCGTCCCTGCAATTCTCGTTCAGCTTTGCAAGCAAGATGAAACAATCTAGTCATGGAGTTGTAATTTTTGTAATCAAGAATGTCCTGAATTTCACAATTCAACCCTCCCAAAAACCTAGCCATTGATGCCTCCTCATTCTCAACTAACCCACAGCGCAACATACCAATTTGTAATTCCTGATAGTATTCTTCCACAGACTTTGCACCTTGTTGTAAGCGTTGCAGTTTATTTAACAAATCATGAGCATAATATGAGGGAACAAATCGATGGCGCATAAGCAATTTTAAAGCCTCCCAAGTGTTAGGTATGTATTGGGGTGTTGACGGCAATGTTCTTTCCACCAAATAGAAGCAAAGTCGGTAAATTCACTAGTAGCAGCCCTAACTCGTCTATTCTCAGGAAAATCATGGCAAACAAATTTTTGATCAACAGCTAGTTCCCAATCAAGATAACCATCAGGATCATATTTACCATTAAAAGAGGGCATAGTGAATTTAACCTTAGAAAAAGCATCATCGTGGTCACGTACCTCACGTCGTGGGGGTTCTCTTCGCATACCTTGTCGGTTAAAACACAATTGTCGATGAGCTCGATCGTTGTTGTGGTTAGCCCTGTCATCTGCCCCGGAATCACCCACATCGTCGAATTCATCTTGTCCCTCTTCCGTCACAGCAGGGGGAACAGCAGCCGAAGCTTGGGCAATCTCCTCAAGGTGCGCCATAATATCTGCCAATGAAGTGTTAGTGATACCTTGTGCTCTCTCCATCGCAGCGAGCGTTGCATTTGTCTCAATCTGGGCGCTCTCGAGTTGAGCAAGTCATTCACTTGTGACTCTGACATCCTCCTCAAGGCCCTCCGTACGAATATTCATTTCAGGCGTGAAATGTTGTATAATTCCCTTCGTACGAGGAGTATGAGATGCATCCTGATCTGTAAACTCTCCAGAACCTGCCATTGTTAGCAAAAACACAAGATTATGTCCCTAACAAGTACTAGGGTATGGTGGCTCAAAAGTCGCTCACACTCAAACCTTCAATCGAATTCTTACCAATTCTTACCAAGCACACAGGGGTGATCGGCAACCAGCGATGACAATATGTCTGTGAAGATTGGATGGAGTGATTACCAGGTGAAGCTCAGCCTGTACGGTGTAGAAAAGGTGTAGTTGGGAAGGCTCAAGTTTGGTAGCAAGGAGTAGCAATTATCAATTCAGAAAATGCAAGCTGAAAAATCGTTCAACGCCGGTTGGTGCTGGTCCTAGGCTAGACCGTACTAGAGACGCAAGCCTAGAACACAAACGAGTACACCGCGCCGAAGGAAACTAGATGACGTTGCACACAGAGTTCCGGAGCTCGAAACAAAATGCCGTCTGCACAGGGAACCTTAGAATCACTTGTAAAAGGTTCCTGTCAATTTTGAGCAAATTCTGAGAGACTTGATTTTTCCTCGGTTTGCGGGCCCGTTTTGAGGCCCTAAACGACGTTTTTGGGGTCGAAGTTGCCGCGTATGTGCCTGGAGGCTTACGTGGATCTAAAATCTCCAGATTTCTTGGACTTTTTCTTTTCGCTCTATCTTTTGATTTCCTTTCCAACGGATCAAGAATCGCCTCAATCGGAGGTCGTATGCAAAAGTTACACTTTTTTCTTTCTCTCTTTTTTGTTGCTTTTTTTCTTTTTTTTTCACACACACGACGCTTTCCTGGTAGAATCCAAAACCTTCTTGGTCAAAATCGTGTCCTACTCCAACTCCAACTAGGGTAAAGCCTCCCTAGAAATCGAGTCCTACTCCGAGTCCAACTAGGGCAAAGCCTCCCTAGAAACTGAATCCTACTCCGATTCCAACTAGGGCAAAACCTCCCTAGAAGCTGAGTCCTCCTCCTTTTCTACCCTCGCCGTGGCAGTTCGAATCCAACTGCAACGGTGAGAACAAAACGTGAACAGAACTCGAAACTCTAGAGGAACTAGACACTAAGACCAGCAAAGGACACGGCGATGCAACCGAAAGTTCAACAATGCAATGTACTGAAAAGAAAAATTGCGAGGCTAAGACTGGTTTGGACAGATTGATCTACTGCTAATTTTTTTTTGTTTTCGTGTACTCTAGGTAAGGAAAAACAATCTAATCTATGGTAAACTGAAAATTCTCACTGAGCAACCTTGGGCTCTGATACCACTTGATGGAGATGAGGTGCCCGATCTTTCGATGAGATTGATAACTTTCGATTTCGGTGGAGATGACCCTCACGATCCGACTACAACCGTACGACGACGCTTGCGCCTTAGCAATCGAAGAACTAGCAAGAATAAGACGTAGGCAATATGATATTGTGGATATGAATGAAGCATAAATGGTATTGCGAATAACAAAGTTGGGATTCCGAAGATGTCTTGACAGGTGGTCGACCGACACAACTGAAGAACAAAAGTTTGCACAATGGCTAAACCTAAACTCAACAAAATTCAAGTCCTAGCAAGGGAGGTGGCAGCTCCTTTATAGGGAGAACGACCAGGGGTGACATCCAAGTGCACGCCTTAGGGTTACAAGGCCCATGGGCCCAAGTGGTGGTGGCGCAGCTCCCTTTTTGACTCGGACTCAGAAACCAACGTGGACTCTTTTAATGATTGCGGCAGCCTCAGATGGAATTTGAAGATGAGGTTGGATCCATTGGAAAGTAGACTTCATAAGCTTTCCATGAAGTACAAGAACGTCCCAAACAGAGTCCGTAAGAGGAAGTTATGCCCGTTTGAACTTGGTACCATCGCAGCAGTCCGAATCTGATTCCAGAACGTGTCCAACTCGAATTCGTGCTTGGCTTGGTCCCAAGTGACGTGGTGACCTCCATTATTCCTTCCATGCATGTCCATGACTCCATGTCCCTTTCCTTCATCTTTTCCCAAGTTCCTAAGCACAATTAAATCACTTGCATTAGGTAGCGGTCTATTCTCAGTAACATATGAACCTACGATTGAGTTCACCTGGTAATTAAATTGACGAGCACGAGCTCGAGTAAGTGGTCCTTGCAACACTTGCTGTGGATGAGTTGTGTCCATGGAAGGGATGTCCTCATCACAATTATTGTGTCATTCTCGTTGTTCCACACAAACCAGTTAATATAACAACAACCATAAGATGTATACATTGCAATATTGTCTTTATATCAATTGAAGTGTAGAAGGCATGTAAAACAAAGTTGGGATTCCGAAGCTGTCTTGATAGGTGGTCATTCTAGGGAGAACGACCAGGGGTGGTGGCCAAGTAGCATGCCCCTTGATGTGACCATGCCACAAACGCATATGACCATAGTACCCAATATCAAGATTGAATTAAAGGTGAATTCATTTCTATCTATTACTACCCATGTTATTTATGAGAATAGAATACTACCTCATGTCACTACTTTGTTCATTCTCAGTTTTGACAAATGGAATACTTTCGAACCGAGGTGGTGAACCGCACACTTTCAACATTGCTACATACCATGATAAAGAAGAACTTGAAAGAGTGGAAAGATTGTCTACCGCATGTGGAGTTTGCATATAACAGGGCGGTACATTCTACAACTCAATTGTGTCCATTTGAGGTGGTGTATGGTTTCAAACCAATCACACCACTTGATTTTCTTCTACTCCCACTACAAGAACGCGCTAATATGGAGGCTTCTAAACGTGCTGATTTTGTGAAAAAGCTCCATGCCACAACCAAAGATGTAATTGAAAAGAAGGTACATGCTTGTGCTTCCAAAGCTAACAAGTCTAGAAAGAAAATGCTTTTTGAACCAGGTGATTTTGTGTGGGTACACCTTTGCAAAGATCGCTTTTTGGAGAAGCGTAGATCTAAGTTGATACCCCGTGGTGATGGACCTTGTAAAGTTCTTGCCAAGATCAATGACAATGCATATAAGATTGAGCTTCCAGGAGATGACTATGGGGTAAATTCTACATTTAATGTTGCTGATTTATCACCCTTCTTTGGACAAGATTGTACAGAGTCGAGGTCGACTCCTTTTCAAGAAGGGGAGGATGATGAGGACATCTCTACTACGCATTCACCTGCCACTCTAAGGGTGTATGATAAAGCTAGTGATGAGGTTCCAACAGGCTCTATGACTAGGCAAGAGCTAAGCTACTACAATAACAGGTGCTTTTGTTTCTTAAAAAAATTTCCTATTGCTTTAGATGAGAATGGTATACTACCTAATGCAAATACATTGTGCGTTCTCAGATTTGAAGCAATGGAAGAACAAGGATGGAAGGACCAACGGGCCAGCCCCATGGAGAAAGGGAGCCATGCGACCACAAGGGAGGAGGCCCATGCGGTCACATGTCAAAAGGAGGGAAGCCCCATGCAGCCAAGACTTGAGGAAGAGGCCCATGCGTCAATTGAGGAGTCTGTGGGCCTGCGTGCCAATAGTGGGCTGAGATTGCATAATTTAGCCATGTATTAGTTAGTGTTTAATTCCGAATTATTTTAGGATTCGTAAACCAGATTGAACTTAGCCTTAGGCCAAGTGCGTGCGTAGGTTAGGGTTGGCTTTAAATAGCAGCCGCCCGCTATTGTTCTTGAGGCCATGTTTGAGAAAAATCAATCTACTAAACTTTTCGAGTTAGCATTGCTGCTGAAATCCTTAGGGAATTAGGAGTGTCTTCTTCAATCAAGATCGTTCAACCTTTCCGCTGGGAATTGGGAGCGCGATGGAACTTCATTAGTGGTCGTGAAGTTCAACACGTGAGATTGGGCGAATTATGGTGTGCTAACTCTTGCATTGGCAACGGGAGATCACTACGGTTTGTCGAATCCTCATGAGTATCCAGATCCTACGTCGAGAAGATCGGGCGACCCCGTATCACATCACCCCTAGGGTTACAAGGCTCATGGGTCCAAGTGAAGATGACAAATACAACACTTGAGATGTATCAAAATCTATGTGAGGATAAGATCCACATAGCAAAATTGAGTGAGGGTGTTAAAAGAAGTGAGCTGTGTGATTCTACCATATGTGAGGTTGAGAGCATCCAGATTGAGTGTGAGAGATACACCAAAAGAAAAGAGCGAGGTTAATATTAAAGAAGAGGAGTTGAACATTCAACAATCGGCACCATTGGAAACAAAAGATGAGAAGATAACCATGGGTGAAGATGAAGTATTTGCTGTCCTGTTGTTTCAACATGAAGATATACTACCTATAGCACCTACATCAATTGAAGAGGATGATAAAATACAATTTCAAGCTATCAAAAGCCAAGGATGGCTTTTCTTGACGAAGGGTAGTGATGCGGGCAGATGGGTTGGCCCGATCTGATAAGGACATCCCCTCCATGGATACAACTCATCCACAGCAAGTGTTGCAAGGACCACTTACTCGAGCTCGTTCTCGTCAAATTAATTACCAGGTGAATTCATTCCTAGGTTCATATATTACTGAGAATGGACCGCTACCTAATGCAAGTGATTTAATTGTGCTTAGGAACCTGGGAAAGGACGAAGGAAAGGGACATGGAGTCATGGACATGCATGTAAGGAATAATGGAGGTCACGACGTCACTTGAACCAAGTCAAGCACGAATTCGAGTTGGACTCGTTCTGGAATTAGATTCGGACTTCTGCGATGGAATTAGATGCATTGATATTGCATTTGAGGGCTGCTCCAGACTACTTATAACTGAACATTGGGCTTGTGCATCAACCACCCCAGCCGATCATAAAAAAAATTTCCAAAGTTTAGAGAGAGAGAGAGAGAGTTTGTGACTCATATACCTCAATAGACTCAGAACAGTGAGTTGAACATATTTGGGTCAGTGGCACGGTAGCAAAAAAAAGAGGCGAGCAAAAAAAAAACCGAAAAAAAAGTTGAGAGAAGGCTGATTTGGATGAGTGGGTCTAGTTCGTAGTTTCAATTTGAGTCACTAAAATTCTTGAGCAATCTTGTGCCCTCTTGATGGAGACGAGGTGCCCGATCTTTCGATGAGATTGATAACTATCGATTTTTGTGGATGTGACTCTCACGATCCGACTACAACCGTACGGCGACGCTTACGCCTTAGCAATTGCTGAACCTACTCCGAGGTGTTATTGACCTTGTTGGAAGCTCGAAAAAGGATGACGTTGCACACGGAGTTCAGGAGCTCGAAAAAGGATGCTGTCTGCACGGGAAACCTTAGAATCACTTGTAAAAGGTTCCTGTCAATTTTGAGCAAATTCTGAGAAACTTGAATTTTCTTGGTTTGCGGGCCCGTTTTGAGGCCCTAAACGACGTTTTTTGGGGTCGAAGTTGCTGTGTGTGTGTCTGGAGGCTTACGCGGATATAAAATCTCCAGATTTCCCAGACTACTGATCAAGAAACGCCTAAATCGAAGGTCATATGCAAAAGTTAGACTTTTCTTTCTTTTTTTCTATTTTTTTACACACACGACACGGTTGAATCCGAAATCGTATCCTACTTCGAGACCAACTAGGGCAAAGCCTCCCTAGAAACCGAGTCCTCCTTTTCTACCCTCGCCGTGGCAGTTCGGATCTAACTGCAACGGTGAGACCAAATCGTGAACAGAACTCGAAACTCTGGAGGAACTAGACACTAAGACCAGTAAAGGACACGTCGATGCATCCGAAAGTTCAACAATGCAATGTATTGAAAAGAAAAACACAGGATGATCTACTGCTATTTTTTGTGGTTTTTTTTGTACTCTAGGTAAAGAAAAACAATCTAATCTGTGGTAAACTGGAAGTTCTCACCGAGCAACCTTGGACTCTGATACCACTTGATGGAGACGAGGTGCCCGATCTTTCGATGAGATTGATAACTATCGATTTTGGTGGAGGTGACTCTCACGATCCGACTACAACCGTACGATGATGCTTGCGCCTTAGGAATCGCTAAACCAACTCCGACGTGTTATTGACCATGCTGGAAGCACGATCAACCTGAACACGAAGTTCAATTCCTGTGAGCAATCGAAAACTAGCAAGAATAAGATGTAGGCAATCTGATATTGCAAATATGAATAAAGCATAGATGGTATTGCAAATAACAAAGTTGGGATTCTGAAGCTGTCTTGACAGGTGGTCGTCCGATACAAGTGAAGAACAGAAGTTTGCACAATGGCTAAACCTAAACTCAATGAAATCCAAGTCCTAGCAAGGGAGGCGGCGGCTCCTAAATAAGGAGAACGACTAGCGGTGGCGTCCAAAGTGCACGCCATAGGGTTACAAGGCCCATGGGCCCAAGTGGTGGTGGTGCAGCACCCTTTTGACTCGGACTCAGAAACCAATGTGGATTGTTTTGATGATTGCAGCCGGCTCGAATAGAATTTGAAGATGAGGTTGGATCCGTTGGAAAGTAGACTTCATAAGCTTTCCATGAAGTACAAGATCGTCCCGAACGGAGTCCGTATGAGGAAGTTATGCCTATTTGAACTTGGTACCATCGCAGCAATTCGAATCTGATTCCAGAACGAGTCCAACTCGAATTCTTGCTTGACATAGTCCCGAAGTGACGTGGTGACCTCCATTATTCCTTCCAGGCATGTCCATGACCCAATGTCCCTTTCCTTTGTCCTTTCCCAGGTTCCTAATCACAATTAAATCACTTGCATTAGGTAGCGGGTTATTCTCAGTTATATATGAACTAGGAATGAATTCACCTGGTAATTAAGTTGACGAGCACGAGCTCGAGTAAGTGATCCTTGTTGTGGATGAGTTGTATCCATGGAAGGGATGCCCTCATCACCTCTACTCTCCTTATTGCAATCGGCTAGCGATGAAGCAAGTGTTCAAGGAGGAGAAGCTGCTGCACATGTACCTCCTGAACCGCAACACCGAGTGGCGGCCAACGTGGTGCGTCCACCACAGCTCGGAGGACAAGGAGGCCATGGAGGGCGTGGCCAAGGTCTAGGTGGAGGCCGTGGTGGCCGAGGTGGTGCTGCACATGCGATGGAATGGGATGGTGATTTTGCTTTGCATTACAATGACCACTATCGTCGTCCACACAATGAAGATGATGGATTGGGCAAGCTCAAGTTTTCCATGCCTAAGTTTGTAGGTGAGACTGATCCCGAGGAGTATCTTAGTTGGGAATTGAAGGTTGACAAAATATTCCGTATGCATCACTATACGGATGAGAGAAAGATACAGTTGGCATCACTTGAGTTTGAAGGTGATAGCACTAGCGGTTCGATCTTTCGATGAGAGTGGTAGATTCGATTGGGGAAGGGGATGACGTTGACGACCCGACTACAACCATCCAAGGACGTTGCGCCTTAGCAATCGATACACCAACTCCAGAGGTTGTTCGTGACCTTGTCGGCGCACAATCAACCAAACCACGAGGGTAATTGTTCCTGCAAGCAATCGAAGAACAGGCAAGAACAAGATGAACAACAACTCAATTGCAAATAAACGATGTAGGATTCAATATGAAACAGAAAGACGGTGGGGTTCTGAAGACAAGTATTCGGCGGTCTAGCCGACACGCGCAAAAGTCTTACTAAAATCTGGAAGTTGGAGTAATGGTGCATGTGTTAACTTATCTTTCAATGTGTTGAAGGCGTCTTCCTGTGCATTCCCCCAAGTAAACGGCACCCCCTTTTTAGTGAGCTCATTCAATGGCGCGGCGATGGTGCTGAAACCCTTCACAAAACGACGATAGAATCCAACAAGTCCTAGAAAACTTCGCACCTGCGTGACCGTTTTAGGAGTCGGCCAACTCTGTATTGCCTCTTCAATCCCCTGTGGAGTAACAACATAGCCAAGAAAAGAGACTCGATCCGTGCAAAATGTGCACTTCTCAAGGTTACCAAATAAACGTGCATTACGTAAAGCATCAAAAACAGCACGTAAATGGCAAAGGTGTTCCTCTAGTGATCTACTATATATCAATATATCATCAAAATAGACCACTAACAATTTACCAATGAAAGCACGCAAAACCTCATTCATTAATCTCATGAATGTGCTAGGTGCATTAATTAAACCAAATGGCATCACTAACCACTCATACAAACCGAACTTAGTTTTAAATGTTGTTTTCCATTCATCTCCCAATTTCATGCGAATTTGGTGGTACCCACTACGCAAATCACTTTAGAGAAGACAATAGAGCCACTTAATTCATCAAGCATATCATCTAACCTAGGAATAGGGTGACGATATCTAATGGTAATGTTATTGATCGCTCTACAGTCCACACACATACGCCATGATCCATCTTTCTTAGGCACTAAAATTACCGGAACAGCACAAGGACTAAGAGACTCACGCACATAACCTTTATCAAGCAATTCTTGAACTTGACGCTGAATCTCCTTAGTTTCTTCCGGATTGGTCCTGTATGGCGCACGATTGGGCAAAGATGCCTCGGGAATCAAATCAATCTGGTGCTCAATCCCTCGCACTGGTGGTAGCCCTGGTGGCACGTCCTTTGGAAAGACATCCATGTACTCCTGCAAAATATTAGTGACAGCAGGAGGCACAGAAGAAGGTACCTCCTCGAATGAAAATAAAGCTAGTTTGCAAAGTAAGGCATAGCAAACAGAAGTACTAGCATCCAGCTCATTCACATCAGACTTAGTAGTAAGAAAACATGCACCCTTCAATTTAATCTCATTTTTCGTCTCATGAACAGATTTAGAGTTTTCTTTTTATGTTGCTCAAGTTCGCTTGCAACAATATGATTTTCACTCCTATTATGCTCCTGATTTTTCTCTCTGCTAGCTCTAGCAATCTCATCTTTGAAAATAGCTTCAGGAGACATAGGATGTAACATAATTTTCTTGTCATAATGCACAAAAGAATATTGGTTTGTTTTACCATGATGCAGTGAATCTTTATCATATTGCCATGGTCTACCTAACAGCATAGAGCATGCGTGCATAGGAACAACATCGCATTCTACAACATCATGATAAGAACCAATAGCAAAATTTACTCTCACCATTCGTGTTACCCTCACCTTGCCGCTGTTATTGAACCATTGAATGTAGTAAGGTTGTGGGTGAGGTTTGGTGTTCAACGCAAGCTTCTCCACCATATCGGAGCTCGCCAAGTTGTTGTAGCTCCCTCCATCAATGATCACACGACATGAGCGTTCCTTCACGACACACTTTTTTTGGAAAAGGATGTGCCGCTGATTTGGCTCCGTCCTCTCCATTTGTGCACTCAACACACGTTGCACAATGAGGCTCTCATAGCGCTCTGCATCTTCAGCACCAATGTGCTCTTCTTCTTGCTCCTTCCCACTACCTGCATGGTCAGCTGCAAGCATAGTGATGAGGACATCCTTTCCTTGCATACAACTATGCCGACTCCACATCAAACTGAAACTGTGATACAAGGACCAATGACTAGAGCGCGAGCACGTCAACTTAACCATCAGGTGAATGCGTTCCTAAGTTTGCATACAAATGTTTCAAAGAATGGAATACTACTTAATTCTTGTGATGATTTAATTGTCCTTAGGAACCATGGGGAAGAACCACATGAGCTCAAGTATAGAAGTGGAACCATCAAGCGCAAACCAAGTCCTGTTCACGAGTTTGACTCGGATTCGGCCTTGTTGACAGCGTCTACTTCAAATAGCAATAACTTTTGATCCAGAAGGTTTCTCGGGGCCCGTGAGTACTTGTTGGAAAGCTCTTGAAGTCTACTTTCAGATGGATCTGGCCTCACCTCCAAATTCTATCTGAGTCGGTCAGAAACTGCAAAAAATATCACATCACTTTTCCAGTCCGAGTCAAAGTGGGCCTTGGGCCTTGTAATTCGAGTCCTATTTAGCTTTCTTGTGTTTTGGCCGACCCTCCACCTTCCGTGTCCCTTAAATAGGCAGCCGCACCCTCTTCTAGGGTTTGGGTTTTGTTTAGACTAAGTTAGCTTTTGCTACTTTGCCATGTACTCGCGCGTGTCGGCTAGACCGCCCGAATACTTGTCTTCGGAACCCCACCGTTTTTCTGTTTTCGATTGAATCTTACATCGTTATTTGCAATTGAGTTGCTGTTCATCTTGTTCTTGCTTGTTCTTCGATTGCTTGCAGGAACAATTACCCTCGTGGTTAGGTTGATCGCGCGCCGACAAGGTCACGAACAATCTCTGGAGTTGGTGTATCGATCGCTAAGGCGCAACGTCCTTAGATGGTTGTAGTCGGGTCGTCAACGTCATCTCCTTCCCCAATCGAATCTACCACTCTCATCGAAAGATCGGGACCCCTAGTGCTATCAGTTGGTATTAGAGCTCAAGGTTGATCGGTGAGAGATCTTATCTAGTCTTTGCAATTTTTACCTACAGTCCGGAAACCAAAAAAAAAAATAGCAGATCAGATCTATTCCCCAAAATCCGAAACAATTTGAGCCTTACGCTATTGCTGCATAGTCTTTGTTTGTTGAGTCTTCGGTTGCATCGTCGCGTCCTTTGCTGGTCTTAGTGTCTAGTTCCTTTAGAGTTTCGAGTTCTGTTCATGTTTTGGACTCACCGTTGCAGTTAGATCCGAACTGTCATAGGAGGGTAGAAAAGGAGGCGGACTTGGTTGCTAGGGAGACTTTGCCCTAATTGGTCTTGGAGTAGGACACGAATTCGGATTCAACTGCATCGCGTGTGAAAAAAAGAGAGAAAAAAAGTGAGACAAGAAGGAACAGGCAGCCGCATCTAGAAGAGCCGCGACATAAAAGAAAAAAAAAGAAAAAAAACAGAAGAGAGAGAAAAACCTAACTTTTGCATACGACCTCCGATTGAGGCGATTCTTGATCCGTTGGAAAGGAAATCAGAAGATAGAGCGAAAGCCTCTAGGCAAACACATGGCAACTTCGACCCCAAAAAACGTCGTTTAGGGCCTCAAAACGGGCCCGCAAACCGAGGAAAAAATCAAGTTTCTCAGAATTTGCTCAAAATTGACAGAGCCCTTCTACACGTTATTCTAAGGTCCCCTGTGAAGACAGCACCCTTTTTCGAGCTCCAGAACTCCATGTGCAACGCCATCTAGTTTTTTCTACACGGTGTGTCTTCGTTTGTGTTCTAGGCTCGCGTCTCTAGTACGGTCTAGCCTAGGACCAGCACGGTGTCATCGTTGAGCGATTATTCAACTTGCTTTGACTAATGTGGTTCTAGTTATCCTTTGTTCACTCTCAGCCCACCCATAGCTCCACAGATTTGGCTACCACCTCACAGGGACTAGCGACCGAGGCAGCGATACACCCAATTTCCAGGAGATATTGTCTTGTCAGCTGCAATCACCTCCTGCTTGCTGTGGTAAGAACTTGTAAGAGCTTGACAGAACAGGTTGAGAGTGTGCGACATGATTTAACCACATCTCAGTATTTGTGAGGGCATAACCTGCAGTTTTATTATTTTTTTTCTCTTCTCGGTTTGTTCTTGTCTTCTAACAAAGTCAGGAGAACCAGTGGACCTGCGGGCAGCGCCACATTCCCCTCGGACTAGGGGCATCATACAACACTTTGAGCGCCAAATGAAGCTACACACTGAGGGACTTGATGAGGATGTAAGGGTCACCAACGAACGCCTTGGCCAATTGGAGGCCGCGCAGATCGACACCAACACTACGCTTGCAACATTGGAGGCTTCCGTTGGCACCGTCAACGCTTCACTTGCTGAGATTTTGAGACGTCTTGATGAGAGGGGCCGTGCGTCTCCCGCTGCACCAACTCAGCGTACTCGTGCCAATATTGGTGTCTTGGGCAGCAGGGTGGACGAAAATGGTGGAGACGAATATGCGGCTGACACTGAGATTGATGATGATGAGGACGCTCACCATCATCGTCAACCACGCCGGAATGAGGTACGTGAGAATGATGAATCGCTTGGTAAGATTAAGTTCACTATGCCACCTTTTGATGGAAAATATAACCCTGATGCTTATATCACTTGGGAATTGGCTGTTGATCAGAAATTTGCTTGTCATGCATTCCCTGAAAACAAAAGGGTTAGGGCTGCTACTAGTGAGTTTATTGATTTTTCGTCTGTTTGGTGGAGTGAATATTGTAAGAAAAATCCTTTCACCATACCACAAACTTGGGATGCATTAAAAAGAATCATGCGAGCTAGATTTGTTCCCTCATATTATGCACGTGATTTGTTACATAAGTTGCAACAATTGAGGCATGGTAGTAAAAGCGTAGAGGAATATTTTCAAGAATTGCAAACAGGCATGCGACGTTGTGACTTAGAGGAAACTGAGGAAGCCGCTATGGCTAGGTTTATGGGTGGTTTGAATCGGGAAATTCAGGATATCTTAGCTTACAAGGAATATAATTCTATCACTCGTTTATTTCATCTTGCTTGTAAAGCTGAAAGAGAAGTACAGGGACGACGCGTGAGCACTAGGACTAACGTTTCTGCAGGTCGTGGAAACATTTGGTCTCAACGTGCATCTGCCGCACCATCAAGCCAACCACCTGCACCTTCTTCCTCCAACAGCAAGCCACGGTTTTCATCATCAAATTCGGCATCTCGGCATCCGAAGCAACAAAGGGGACAGCCCAAGCACATGCGAAGAGCTCTTCGTCCGTTGCATCTACGGGACGAACGAGGGATATCCAATGTCATCAATGCAAGGGGTATGGCCATGTGAGGAGTGAGTGCCCAACCAAGCGTGTTCTGATTGTGAAAAATGATGGTGAGTATTCTTCTGCTAGTGATTTGGATGAGGATACATATGCTATGCTTGCAGCTGACCATGCAGGTAGTGGGAAGGAGCAAGACGAAGAGCACATTGGTGTTGAAGATGCAGAGCGCTATGAGAGCCTCATTGTGCAGCGTGTGTTGAGTGCACAAATGGAGAGGGCGGAGCAAAATCAGTGGCACATCCTTTTCCAAACAAAGTGCGTCGTGAAGGAACACTCATGCCGAGTGATAATTGATGGAGGGAGCTGCAACAACTTGGTGAGCTCCGATATGGTGGAGAAGCTTGCGTTGAACATCAAACCTCATTCACAACCTTACTACATTCAATGGTTCAATAACTGCAGCAAGGTGAAGGTAACACGAATGGTGAGAGTAAATTTTGCTATTGGTTCTTATCACGATGTTGTAGAATGCGATGTTGTACCTATGCAAGCATACTCTATGCTGTTAGGTAGACCGTGGCAATATGATAAAGATTCACTGCATCATGGTAAGACAAACCAATATTCTTTTGTGAATCATGTCAAGAAAATTGTGTTACATCCTATGTCTCCTGAAGCTATTTTCAAAGTTGAGATTGCTAGAGCTAGTAGAGAGAAAAATCAGGAGCATAATAGGAGTGAAAATCAGATTGTTGCAAGCGAACTTGAGCAACATAAAAAGAAAAACTCTAAATCTGTTCATGAGATGAAAAATGAGATTAAATTGAAAGGTGCATGTTTTTTCTTGCTTCTAAGTCTGATGTGACTGAGCTGGATGCTAGTACTTCTATTTGCTATGCCTTACTTTGCAAACAAGCTTTATTTTCATTCGAAGAGGTACCTTCTTCTGTGCCTCCTGCTGTCACTAATCTTTTGCAGGAGTACATGGATGTCTTTCCAAAGGACGTGCCACCAGGGCTACCACCAGTGCGAGGGATTGAGCACCAGATTGATTTGATTCCCGGGGCATCTTTGCCCAATCGTGCGCCATACAGGACCAATCCGGAAGAAACTAAGGAGATTCAGCGTCAAGTTCAAGAATTGCTTGATAAAGGCTATGTGCGTGAGTCTCTTAGTCCTTGTGCTGTTCCGGTAATTTTAGTGCCTAAGAAAGATGGATCATGGCGTATGTGTGTGGACTGTAGAGCGATCAATAACGTTACCATTACATATCGTCACTCTATTCCTAGGTTAGATGATATGCTTGATGAATTAAGTGGCTCTATTGTTTTCTCTAAAGTTGATTTGCGTAGTGGATACCACCAAATTCGCATGAAATTGGGAGATGAATGGAAAACAACATTTAAAACTAAGTTCGGTTTGTATGAGTGGTTAGTGATGCCATTTGGTTTAACTAATGCACCTAGCACATTCATGAGATTAATGAACGAGGTTTTGCGTGCTTTCATTGGTAAATTTGTAGTGGTCTATTTTGATGATATATTGATATATAGCAGATCACTAGAGGAACACATTTGCCATTTACATGCTGTTTTTGATGCTTTTGTAATGCACGTTTATTTGGTAACGTTGAGAAGTGCATATTTTGCACGGATCGAGTCTCTTTTCTTGGCTATGTTGTTACTCCACAGGGCATTGAAGTTGATCAAGCCAAGGTTGAGGCAATACAGAGTTGGCCGACTCCTAAAACGGTCACGTAGGTGCGAAGTTTTCTAGGACTTGCTGGATTCTATCGTCGTTTTGTGAAGGATTTCAGCACCATCGCTGCACCATTGAATGAGCTCACTAAAAAGGGGGTGCCGTTTACTTGGGGGAATGCACAGGAAGATGCCTTCAACACATTGAAAGATAAGTTAACACATGCACCATTACTCCAGCTTCCAGATTTTAGTAAGACTTTTGTGCTAGAATGTGATGCTAGTGGAATTGGATTGGGTGGTGTGCTGTTGCAAGAAGGTAAACCTGTGGCATACTTTAGTGAAAAATTGAGTGGGCCTAATTTGAACTATTCTACTTATGATAAGGAATTATATGATCTAGTTCGAACTTTAGAGACATGGCAACATTATTTATGGCCCAAAGAATTTGTCATTCATTCTGATCATGAGTCATTAAAGCGTATTAGAAGTCAAGCAAAATTGAACCGTAGGCATGCAAAGTGGGTTGAATTCATAGAGTCTTTTCCTTATGTCATAAAACACAAAAAGGGAAAGCAGAATGTTATTGCTGACGCATTGTCTAGGAGATATACCATGCTCTCACACCTTGACTTCAAAATTTTTGGATTGGAAACAATTAAGGAGCATTATGTTCATGATGATGATTTTAAAGACGTGTTGCTGAATTGCAAAGAGGGAAAAACGTGGAATAAATTTGTTCTAAATGATGGATTTGTGTTTAGAGCTAACAAACTATGCATTCCAGCTAGCTCCGTTCGTTTGTTGTTGTTACAGGAAGCGCATGGAGGTGGGCTGATGGGGCATTTTGGAGCGAAGAAGACGGAAGACATACTTGCTAGTCATTTCTTTTGGCCAAAGATGAGACGTGATGTGGAACGTTTTGTTGCTCGCTGCACTACGTGTCAAAAGGCTAAGTCACGACTTAATCCTCACGGTTTGTATATGCCTCTACCTGTTCCTAGTGTGCCTTGGGAAGATATTTCTATGGACTTTGTTTTAGGACTGTCTAGGACAAAGAAGGGGAGGGATAGCATATTTGTTGTTGTGGATAGATTTTCTAAGATGGCACACTTCATACCATGTCATAAAAGTGATGATGCTACCAATATTGCTGATTTGTTCTTTCGTGAAGTTGTTCGTTTGCATGGTGTGCCAAATACAATAGTTTCCGATCGTGACACTAAATTCCTTAGCCATTTTTGGAGAACTTTATGGGCTAAATTGGGGACTAAGCTGTTATTTTCAACTACATGTCATCCCCAAACTGATGGGCAAACTGAAGTTGTGAATAGAACGTTTTCTACCATGCTTAGGGCTGTTTTGAAAAACAACATTAAAATGTGGGAAGAATGCTTGCCTCATATTGAATTTGCTTATAATCGTTCGCTGCATTCTACTACAAAGTTGTGCCCTTTTGAGATTGTCTATGGCTTTGTGCCTCGTGCTCCTATTGATTTGCTACCACTTCCATCTTCGGAGAAGTTAAATTTTGATGCTAAACAGCGTGCTGACTTGATGTTGAAAATGCATGAGACAACCAAAGAAAATATTGAACGCATGAATGCTAAATATAAACTTGCTGGTAGTAAAGGAAGGAGGCATTTAACTTTTCAACCGGGTGATTTAGTTTGGTTGCATTTGAGAAAAGAAAGATTTCCTGAATTGAGGAGGTCTAAGTTGATGCCTAGAGCTGATGGTCCTTTCAAAGTGTTGGAAAAGATTAATGACAATGCATATAAACTTGAGTTGCCTGCAGATTTTGGGGTTAGTCCCACCATTAACATTGCAGATTTGAAGCCATACTTGGGAGAAGAAGGTGAGCTTGAGTCGCGGACGACTGAAATGCAAGAAGGGGAGGATGATGAGGACATCCTTTCCATGCATACAACCATGCCGACTCCACATCAAACTGAAACTATGAAACAAGGACCAATGACTAGAGCGCGAGCACGTCAACTTAACCATCAGGTGAATGCGTTCCTAAGTTTGCATACAAATGTTTCAAAGAATGGAATACTACTTAATTCTTGTGATGATTTAATTGTCCTTAGGAACCATGGGGAAGAACCACATGAGCTCAAGTATAGAAGTGGAACCATCAAGCGCAAACCAAGTCCTGTTCACGAGTTTGACTCGGATTCGGCCTTGTTGACAGCGTCTAATTCAAACGGCCATAACTTTTGATCCAGAAGGTTTCTCAGGGCCCGTGAGTACTCGTTGGAAAGCTCTGGAAGTATACTTTCAGATGGATCTAGCCTCAACTCCAAATTCTATCCGAGTCGGTCAAAAACTGCAAAACAAGTCACATCACCTTTCCAGTCCGAGTCAAAGTGGGCCTTGGGCCTTGTAATTCGAGTCCTATTCGGCTTCCTTGTGTTTTGGCCGACCCTCCACCTTCTGTGTCCCTTAAATAGGCAGCCGCACCCTCTTCTAGGGTTTGGGTTTTGTTTAGACTAAGTTAGCTTTTGCTACTTTGCCTTGTACTCGCGCGTGTCGGCTAGACCGCCCGAATACTTGTCTTCGGAACCCCACCGTTTTTCTGTTTTTGATTGAATCTTACATCGTTATTTGCAATTGAGTTGCTGTTCATCTTGTTCTTGCTTGTTCTTCGATTGCTTGCAGGAACAATTACCCTCGTGGTTAGGTTGATCGCGCGCCGACAAGGTCACGAACAATCTCTGGAGTTGGTGTATCGATCGCTAAGGTGCAACGTCCTTGGATGGTTGTAGTCGGGTCGTCAACGTCATCTCCTTCCCCAATCGAATCTACCACTCTCATCGAAAGATTGGGACCCCTAGTGCTATCACATAGCATATGTATCCTCATCCAAATCACTAGCAGAAGAATACTCACCATCATCTCTCACAATCAAAACGCGCTTGCTTGGGCATTCACTCCGCACGTGGCCATACCCCTTGCATTGATGACATTGGATATCCCTCGTTCGTCCCGTAGATGCAACGGATGAAGAGCTCTTTGCATGTGCTTGGGCTGACCCCTTTGTTGCTTCGGATGCCCGAGATGCTGAATTTGATGATGAAAACCATGGCTTGCTGTTGGAAGAAGAAGGTGCAGTCGGTTGGCTTGATGGTGCAGCAGATGCACGTTGTGACCAAATGTTATCACGACCTGCAGAAACGTTAGTCCTAGTGCTCGCGCGTCGTCCCTGTACTTCTCTTTCAGCTTTACAAGCAAGATGAAATAAACGAGTGATAGAATTATATTCCTTGTAAGCTAAAATGTCCTGAATTTCACGATCCAAACCACCCATAAACCTAGCCATAGCAGCTTCCTCAGTTTCCTCTAAGTCACAACGCAGCATTCCTGTTTGCAAATCTTGAAAATATTCCTCTACGCTTTTACTACCTTGCTTCAATTGTTGCAACTTATGTAACAAATCACATGCATAATATGAAGGAACAAATCTAGCTCGCATGATTCTTTTTAATGCATCCCAAGTTTGTGGTATGGTTAAAGGATTTTTCTTACAATATTCACTCCACCAAATAGACGCAAAGTCAGTAAACTCACTAGTAGCAGCCCTAACCCTTTTGTTTTCAGGGAATGCATGACAAGCAAATTTCTGATCAACAGCCAATTCCCAAGTGATATAAGCATCAGAGTTATATTTTCCATCAAAAGGTGGCATAGTGAACTTAATCTTACCAAGTGATTCATCATTCTCACGTACCTCATTCCGATGTGGTTGACGATGACGTTGAGCGCCCGCATCATCATCGATCTCAGTATCAGCCGCATATTCGTCACCACTATTTTCGTCCACCTTGCTGCCCAAGACACCAATGTTGGCACGAGTACGCTGAGTGGGTGCAGCGGGAGATGCACGGCCCATCTCATCAAGACGTCTCAAAATCTCAGCAAGTGAGGCGTTGACGGTGCCAACGGAAGCCTCCAATGTTGCAAGCGTAGTGTTGGTGTCGATCTGCGCGGCCTCCAATTGACCAAGGCGTTCATTAGTGACCCGTACATCCTCATCAAGTCCTTCAGTGTGCAGCTTCATTTGGCGCTCAAAGTGTTGTATGATACCCCTATTCCGAGGGGAATGTGGCGCTGCTCGCAGATCCATTGGTTCTCCTGACATTGTTAGAAGAACACAAGAAACAAACCAAGAAGAGAAAAACAATAAACTGCAGGTTATGCCCTCACAACTACTGGGATGTGGTTAAATCAAGTCGCACACTCTCAACCTGTTCTGTCAAGCTCTTACAAGTTCTTACCACAGCGAGCAGGACGTGATGGTAGCCGACAAGTCAAGACAATATCTCCTGGAAATTGGGTGTATCGCTGCCTCGGTCGCTAGTCCCTGTGTTGTGGTAGCCAAATCTGTGGAGCTATAGGTGGTCTGAGAGTGAACAAAGGATAACTAGAACCACATTAGTCAAAGCAAGTTGAATAATCGCTCAACGACGGTACTATGCTGGTCCTAGGCTAGACCGTTACTAGAGACGCGAGCCTAGAACACAAACGAAAACACACCCAATTCGGGAGCTTGAAAAAGGGCTCTGTCAATTTCGGGAGCAGAAAGAAACTAGATGACGTTGCACACAGAGTTCGGGAGCTTGAAAAAGGATGCCGTCTTCACAGGGAACCTTAGAATCATGCGTAGAAGGGCTCTCTCAATTTTGAGCGAATTCTGAGAAACTTGAATTTTTCTCGGTTTGCGGGCCCATTTTGAGGCCCTAAACGACGTTTTTTGGGGTCGAAGTTGCCGCGTGTGTGCTTGGAGGCTTACGCGAATATGAAATCTCCAGATTTCCTGGACTGCAACGTTTCCTTTCCAACGGATCAAGAAACACCTCAATCGGAGGTCGTATGCAAAAGTTAGGTGTTTCTCTCTCCTCTTTTTTAGCCGTGGCTCTTTTAAATGCGGCTGCCTATTCCTTCTTTTTTTTGCTCTCTCTCTTTTTTTCCTTTTTTCCTTTTTCTTTTCACACACGACGCGGTTAAAACCTACTCCGAAACTAACTCCGAGATCGTGTCCTACTCCGAAACCAACTAGGGCAAAGCCTCCCTAGAAACCGAGTCCTCCTTTCCTTCCCTCACTGATGAGGCGATGGGTCCCGATCTTCTGATAGGATGATAACTTTGATTTTTGGCGGAGGTGACTTTTGCGACCCGACTACAACCGTACGACGTCGCTTGCGCCTTAGCAATCGCTGAACCACACTCCAAGTCGTTATCAACCGTGCCAAGAACGCGGTTGACCTGACCACGAAGGTCTATTCCTGCATGCAACCGAAGAACACGCAAGAACAAGGATAGTGAGCAACCTGAAACTTGCTAGATATAAAAGTCGCACAAGGATAGTTGAGGTTCTGTAACACGAATCTGTTGGTCTAGCCGACACAAGAGACAACATGGAGTTTGCACATGGGGCTAAACTGATCTAAGCAAACCAGACGGGTTCTGAAGCTGGAGCCTTACCCATTGGATGGGCCTTGGAATAAGCTTTCCAACAAGCACAAGAACACCTAAATCGGACTCCGTTTGTGAAAGTTATGGCCGTTATATTAAAGGCCTGTCTGGCTATCCCGAACCGAGTCCGAATTGAGTTATGAGTTGATTCCGAGTTTGTTTTCGGTTGGGCTTGTGGAAATTCCGAATTGGGCTTGGAAACCTCATCCAAAACATGGGCTTTTAAGTTCTTGGACCACTCCCCTTTTGCTCTCTCACTGTATGGCTTCTCCTTGGCTTTATTCTTCCTTGTTTTTCTCCATTGCTTTGATGCCGGCCTCCTTCGTCCCCTCGGTTCAAAAGTCTTCCATTTGTCAAACCTAAGATGTACAAAGTAGTGACATGAGGTAGTACCTCATTCTCATGAATAACATTAGTAGGAATAGATAGAAACGAATTCACGTTTTGTTCAATCTTGATATTAGGTGCTATGGCCGTATACGTTTGTGACATGGTTACATCATCCTCCCCTTCTTGACAGAAAACCGTCCTCGGTTTTAACATATGTGTAGGCTCACGTATTGCATGATCTTGATCATAAATCTCGGTACATGATAACAAACGCAACAAACTCTCATTATGTAATATCATAAGTTCTTTATCAAACAAAGTGAAACCTGTTTGAAACGAACTCACCTGATAATTTAAGTGATGTATTCTTGTAATTGAAACAACAAGCATAGCAAATATGGTTGTATCCATAGGGTACATGTTCTCATCATTCTCCCCTTCTTGAAAATAAAGCCGTCCTCGGCTTTTGACAAGCTGAAAGTATGGTAACAAAGAAGCCAAGGTGTATGCATGGTATATGTATATGTCATCCGTTTTAACGGTTCTTCGTTGTTGCACATTTAATGCTATAACACAGCAGCAATCATAAAAGCTCATTGTATTATTAACCCAAAAGTAATCATATATGTTAATGAGCAAATCAAAATTTCTCACACAGCAATTATTGTAACTTGTTTTGCAAATGTAAGTGAAGCATTTATGCAATTCAAATCTTTGAAGTTGTAAACTTGTAGTGGTGGCACATATGGGCAAAGCTACAACTTTTGGAATCAAACAAAGTTTATCTATATAATCAGATTTCAATTGAGCAATAGCAAATTCATCTAGTAAGGGTGAAAATTTTTGCAAGTTCTTCCATATATCAATTTCATTATTCAGATTGTCAATGTTAGATGGTTCAACAAGAGAAGAACACATAGGCATTGAATGATCACTAAATTTTATTTTTCTTTCATAATGAACAAGATTGAGCATACAAGAGTTGTTGTTCAAAGCAACAAGCTTCAATTCATCCATGTGATCACAGGTTATGCATATTCGATATACAAGAAATTGATTTTCTACACCATAATCTCCAATCAAATTAAACTTATACCCAGGGGTGTAGGCACTAAACAAGAATTTCGAACATGCAAGTTCAGAAACTTTCTTCATAGCACATTCCACACTAGCGGCCTCATTAAGCATGATATAACACAATGCATCAGCAGGGGATATTCTATCAAAAACTTCCTTATGTGTAATTAATTCGACATGTGCAAAATTATGAGAATTTAGATCAGCACATGGTTCATTCAAGTAAACACAAGGAATATCAAAAGATTGCACTACAGCAGGTATATACTCACAAGGTTGATCTATGTCTTGTTGTAGCACCAAATCAGTACCTTTGTCATTATCGTCCTCATTAGATACTGTAGGTACCTCAAACTTCTCCTCTAATGGCATAAGATGCACCAGATCATCCTTCTCCTCTTCAAGTATCTCGGTGGTATCTGTAGATGGAGTAGGAACCAAAACAATATCAACATTTTCAATTACCTCAGGTTCCACCTCGCTTGTGACCGTGGGTGCTGGAGGTACAAAACGTTGTCGCAATTTCTTTTTCATCTCCTCCCTTGTGTATATATAGTGGAACTCGAGAATCGACCACCAATGTTGAACATCACCAATCAGCGCCGTCCTTGCCATGCTCATCTTCTCATAAGGATCAAGATCTTGTCTTTCAAAGTAGCTATCCATCATAGTAACCCACAAGAAGTAGTCCGACGACGTACTCTCAGCGGTGAGTGGCAAGATATATACCAGTAATTGTTTCCCTTCAAGTTCAAATCTGCCCGCGATGACATCATAATCTACCAATTTTCTCAAGCCTGTCATTGTTAGTAGAAAACAAGGAAACAAATCACAAGTAAATGTTCCTATCAACTACTAGGATATGGAGGCTCAAATCAAGTCACGCATCTCTCAAGCTCTTACCAAATTCTTACAAGTTCTTACCAAAACAAACAGGTGGTGCAACCGGTGGCTGGTTCGTGATAAATCTAACTCAAGTGTTGAGTAAAGCGATTGCAAGGTACAGCGAGACCTGTTCGGTTAGTAGAAAAGTGAAGCTTGGATAGACTATGTATTTTGTAGCAAAGGAAAACAATCAATTAATTTCAGAAATTGCACAGAATTGAATTATAGTTCGTATCTAGCACTTAGCCTATGTTGCTGATCACCCAAGGATGGAAGAAGGCTAAAATATGTGTATGGTATTGTATAGGAGAGGTGAATGCAAGATAATTCAATTGAATGCAATCTGGAATTGAAGAGCACAAGGATTGACCCAAAACTTGAAATCTGGATATTTTTGTCCACTGGACAGCACGTCGATATTTCGGCCGTAACTTTTTGTCAGTTGCCTTTTTTTAAATTATTCTTTTTTTTCAGTTTCTGGACGGCTATTTATACAACTTTTGTTTTGGGGCCAAGTTCTGGAAACCGACCGAACAATTCACACACAATTCACAAGTGCCGACTGTTGCAGATTCAATCTGGAATTTTAGGTCAACTTCCACCGCAGATATCTCCTAACTGCCTTGCTGGAATGATGTGAAATTTTACAGATATATGGAAAATGAAGTTTTGAATCTAATGGCAGTGGTTTCACTCAAAAATAATCTCGGAATCAAAAGATATGGCGTTTTTGGTGGTGGCTGCAGAGAAGGGAAAAATCAGCCGAATTGGAATTAGGGTTTGAGGGTGGGGAATTTTTTTCTTTGGATTTTCAATGGAACAAAGATATGACCAGCAACTAGACAATGCTGAGACGAACACAAATTCAATTTAGCAAACCAAAACTAACAGATTGAAAGGCACAACGGGGTTTGGACAGCGGGAATTAACTCTTTTTTGTGGGGCAATTTTTCTGGACTATAGGAAACAAAAATCAATCTACTAACTGGGGAAACAAGAAATTCCTATCGGTCAACCGAAACTCTGATACCAACTGATGAGGCGATGGGTTCCGATCTTCCGATAGGATGATAACTTCAATTTTTGGCGGAGGTGACTCTTGCGACCCGACTACAATCGTACGACGTCGCTTGCGCCTTAGCAATCGTTGAACCACACTCCAAGTCGTTATCAACCGTGCCAAGAACGCGGTTGACCTGACCACGAAGGTCTATTCCTGCATGCAATCGAAGAACACGCAAGAACAAGGATAGTGAGCAACCCGAAACTTGCTAGATATAAAAGTCGCACAAGGATAGTTGAGGTTCTGTAACACGAATCTGTTGGTCTAGCCGACACAAGAGACAACGTGGAGTTTGCACATGGGGCTAAACTAATCTAAACAAAACCTAACCCTAAAGGCTATGAATAACAGGCTTATATAACCCCTTGGGACATCCACAAGGTCCCCAAACTGAGTACAACTCAACCCGACATTGTATTAGACTCAAACTCATACAAAAAGGAAACCCTGATTTTTCCACCGTCACATTATTTTGGATATTGCGGCGCGACCAGACGGGTTCTGAAGCTGGGGCCTTACCCATAGGGTTCAATCCATTGTAATTGAAACAACAAGCATAGCAAATATGGTTGTATCCATAGGGTACATGTTCTCATCACTCAACGTGGCAGTTCGGATCTAACTGCAGCGGTGAGACCAAAACGTGAACATAACTCAAAACTCTAGAGGAACTAGACACTAAGACCAGCAAAGGACACGACGATGCAACCGAAACTCAACAAACGAAGACTATGCAGCCATAGAGTAAGGCTCAAATTGTTTCGGATTTTTGGATCTAATCTACTATTTTTTTTGGTTTTCTGGAGTGTAGGTAGAAAAAAATGCAAAGACTAAATAAAAACAATCTCTCACCGATTAACCTTGAGCTCTGATACCAACTGATAGCACTAGCGGTCCCGATCTTTCGATGAGAGTGGTAGATTCGATTGGGGAAGGGGATGACGTTGCCGACCCGACTACAACCATCCAATGACATTGCGCCTTAGCAATCGATACACCAACTCCAGAGGTTGTTCGTGACCTTGTCGGCGCACAATCAACCAAACCACGAGGGTAATTGTTCCTGCAAGCAATCAAAGAACAGGCAAGAACAAGATGAACAGCAACTCAATTGCAAATAAACGATGTAGGATTCAATCTAACTTAGTCTGTCAAAACCCAAACCCTAGAAGAGGGTGCGGCTGCCTATTTAAGGGACACGGAAGGTGGAGGGTCGGCCAAAACACATGGAAGCCGAACAGGACTCGATTACAAGGCCCAAGACCCACTTTGACTCGGACTAGAAAAGTGACATGACTTGTTTTGTAGTTTCTGACCGTCTCGGATGGAATTTGGGGGTGGACTGGATCCATCTGAAAGTAGACTTCAGGAGCTTTCCAACGAGTACTCATGGGCCACAAGGAACCTTCTGGATCAAAAGTTATGGCCGTTTGAAGTAGACGCTGTTGGGAAGACCGAATCCGAGTCGAACTCGCGAACAGGACTTGGTTTGCGCTTGACGGTTCCACTTCTATACTTGAGCTCACACGGTTCTTACCCATGGTTCCTAAGGACAATGAAATCATCACAAGAATTAAGTAGTATTCCATTCTTTGAAACATTTGTATGCAAACTTAGGAACGCATTCACCTGATGGTTAAGTTGACGTGCTCGCGCTCTAGTTATTGGTCCTTGTATCATAGTTTAGTTTGATATGGAGTTGGCATGGTTGGATGCATGGAAAGGATGTCCTCATCAGAAGGCTATGCTTTGGATTGGTGGGAACAAGTCATTACTCAAAGAGCTGAGATGGAGTAGACCCTGTGGCATCATGGTAAGAGATGAAGCGAGAAATGAGAGACCGTTTTGTTCCTCGTCATTACAAGCATGATCTATTTGATAAATTGCAAAATATGAAACAGGGAGCCAATTCTGTGGAGGAGTACTACAGGAGATGGAGCTAGCCATGATTCGAGCCAAGGTTCAAGAATAAGAAGAGCAAACCATGGCACGCTTCCTCTAAGGTTTGAACCATCAAGTCAAAAGAATTGTCAATTTTCAACCTAATCTTTATGAGTTAGTGCATCAAGCTACAAAGGCAGAACAACAATTGCAAGAGAATGCTAAGTTTGCAAGAATGGTTCCAAATCACAAATAAGCCAAAGAATAACTCCAAGTGGTAGTTCAAGCTTTCGCCCATCATCTAACAAGAAGGAAGAATCCACTCTAAGTACAAGGAAGCCATTAAATCCAGCAGCTAGTGGTGCTTCTTCTGTGGGTTTTACAGCGAAGAGTAGCGGCATACAATGCTTCAAGTGCCTTGGTTGATGAGGACATCCTTTCCATGTATACAACCATGCCGACTCCACATCAAACTGAAACTAAGATACAAGGACCAATGACTAGAGCGCAAGCACGTCAACTTAACCATCAGGTGAATGCGTTCCTAAGTTTGCATACAAATGTTTCAAAGAATGGAATACTACTTAATTCTTGTGATGATTTAATTGTTCTTAGGAACCATGGGGAAGAACCACATGAGCTCAAGTATAGAAGTGGAACCATCAAGCGCAAACCAAGTCCTGTTCACGAGTTTGACTCGGATTCGGCCTTGTTGACAGCGTCTACTTCAAATAGCAATAACTTTTGATCCAGAAGGTTTCTCGGGGCCCGTGAGTACTCGTTGGAAAGCTATTGAAGTATACTTTCAGATGGATCTGGCCTCACCTCCAAATTCTATCCGAGTCGTTCAGAAACTGCAAAACAAGTCACATCACTTTTTCAGTCCGAGTCAAAGTGTGCCTTAGGCCTTGTAATTCGAGTCCTATTCGGCTTCCTTGTGTTTTGGCCGACCCTCCACCTTCCGTGTCCCTTAAATAGGCAGCCGCACCCTCTTCTAGGGTTTGGGTTTTGTTTAGACTAAGTTAGCTTTTGCTACTTTGCCTTGTACTCGCGCGTGTCGGCTAGACCGCCCGAATACTTGTCTTCGGAACCCCACCATTTTTCTGTTTTCGATTGAATCTTACATCGTTATTTGCAATTGAGTTGCTGTTCATCTTGTTCTTGCTTGTTCTTCGATTGCTTGCAGGAACAATTACCCTCGTGGTTAGGTTGATCGCGCGCCGACAAGGTCACGAACAATCTCTGGAGTTGGTGTATCGATCGCTAAGGCGCAACGTCCTTGGATGGTTGTAGTCGGGTCGTCAACGTCATCTCCTTCCCCAATCGAATCTACCACTCTCATCGAAAGATCGGGACCCCTAGTGCTATCATTGGTCGTGGTCATATGCAAAAGGATTGCCCAAATAACAAGGCGATGTTGATATTAGAGAATGGGGAATATGATTCTACAAGTGAAGAAGAGAATAATCACCATGCTGATTTTGATGCACATGAGGAGGAGCAAGACATAGAGTATTTTGACCCTGGTGTTGGTCCTATATTTGTGTGTGAGCCAACGGTGTTAAGTGTGCAACCAAAGCCTTCCCATGAACAGCGCTGCAATTTATTCCACACAAGAGCTCAAGTTAGTAAAGATGGCAAATTTTGCAAGGTAATCATTGATGGTGGGAGTTGTCATAATTTGGCTAGCAAGGAACTTTGCCATTAACTTGGGTTGAAGTACAAGAAACACCCACATCCATATCAAATCCAGTGGTTGCATGAGAAAGGCTCGTTGAATGTGGGATACACCGTGGATGTTGAATTTGAAATTGGCACTTATCGTGATACGGTGGAGTGTGATGTGGTGCCTATGGATGTATGTCACTTGCTGCTAGGAAGGCCATGGCAATATGATCATGCTGTGCTTCATGATGGAAGAACTAATCAATACAAGTTTTGGTGGAACAACAAACAAGTGGTGCTGCGACCGTTGACTCCCTCTCAGATTGTAAATGATAATGTACAAAAGATTGAAATGCAAGTTGAGAGTGAGAAAGGGAGAGAACAAAAGAGTGTGATTTCACAAAAGGTGAGTGAGAGCCACAAACCAAACCCGAGAGGTAAAAGCAAGAGTGAGGGAGAGAAAAACTTAGTCATGATAGCCACCAAATATGATCTGAGAGAGATGAAAGATGATCCCGCTTTGATGCACCTTGTATTGTTGTACAAGGATGCATTGCTTTCTACTAATGATTTAACCTCTCTTCCTAGTGTTGTTTCTCAAGTTTTGCAGGCTTACGATGACGTGTTTCCGGAGGAGGTGCCCGCTGGTCTTCCACCTATTCGAGGTATTGGGCATCAAATTGACTTAGTCCCGGGAGCCCCTCTTCCCATCCGGCCGCCGTACCGCACAAATCCAGAAGAAACAAAGGAGATTCATCGTTAAGTGCAATCACTTTTGGACAAAGGGTACGTACGCGAGAGTCTTAGTTCTTGTGCCGTTCCTGTTATTCTTGTTCCTAAGAAAGATGGTACTTGGAGAATGTGCGTAGACTGTAGAGCTATTAACAACATAACTTTTCGCTATCGTCATCGTATTCCTAGGTTAGATGATATGCTTGATGAGTTAAGTGGTTCTACTATCTTTTTTAAGATTGACTTGCGTAGTGGCTACCATCAAATAAGAATGAAACATGGTGATGAATAGAAAACTGCTTTTAAAATGAAATTTGGCTTGTATGAATGGTTAGTGATGCCTTTTGGTTTGTCCAATGCACCTAGTACATTAATGCGCTTAATGAACCATGTTTTGAGACACTTCATTGGAAAATTTGTGGTAGTTTACTTTGAAGATATTCTCATATATAGCCGCTGTTTGGATGATCATGTTGAACACATCAAACAAGTGCTAGAAGTGCTCAGGAAAGAATGCTTGTTTAGCTTGACCTTTCAAATATTTCAGAGCTTCATGATCAGAATGAATGACACATTCTTTAGGCCAAAGATAATGTTGCCAAGTCTCTAATGCGCGCACAAGAGCATACAATTCTTGGTCATAAACAGGATAATTCAATTGTGCATCAGGAAGTTTCTCACTAAAATATGCAACACGTTTTCTTTCTTGCATCAAAACACCACCAATACCTATTCCACTAGCATCACATTCAATCTCAAAAGTTTTAGTAAAATCAGGTAAAACAAGCAATGGTGCTTCAGTCAAACATTTCTTCAATTTAGCAAAAGCTTTGTCTTGTTTTTCTCCCCACTCAAAAGTGACTCCTTTTTTTGTTAATTCATTTAATGGTGCAGCAATAGTACTGAAATCTTTCACAAAGCGGTGATAAAAACTAGCAAGGCCATGGAAGATACGAATTTGACTAACATTCACAGGAGTAGGCCAATTGCGAATAGCTTCAATTTTAGATTCATCAACTTCAATTCCATGAGCTGAAACAACATAGCCTAAGAACACCACTTTGTTTGTGCAAAAGGTACACTTCTCAAGATTAACATATAATTTTTCAGTTCTTAGTACTTATAGCACTTGTCTAATGTGTTCAACATGTTTTTCCAATGAGCGGCTATATATCAGAATCTCATCAAAATAGACTACCACAATTTTTCCAATGAAGTGTCTCAAAACATGGTTCATTAATCGCATGAATGTACTAGGAGCATTAGATAAACCAAAAAACATCACTAACCATTCATACAATCCAAATTTTGTTTTAAAAGTTGTCTTCCACTCATCACTATGTTTCATTCTAATCTGATATCCGCTACGCAAATCAATCTTAGAAAAGATAGTAGAGCCACACAATTCATCAAGCATATCATCTAACCTAGGAATAGGGTGACGATAACGAATGGTGATATTGTTGATAGCCCTACAGTCTACACACATTCTCTATGTACCATCTTTCTTTGGAACAAGAATGACAGGAACGGCACAAGGACTAAGACTTTCGCGTACGTACCCTTTTTCCATGAGCGCTTGTACTTGCCGCTGAATTTCATTTGTCTCCTCCGGTTTGTGCGGTACGGCGGCCGGTTTGGAAGTGGAGCTCCTGGTACCAAGTCAATTTGATGTTCGATGCCTCGAATGGGTGGTAGACCAGTGGGTACCTCCTCCAGAAAAACATCCTCATAATCCTATAACACTTGAGAAACCACGCTAGGAAGGGAGGTTAAGTCATTAGTAGAAAGCAAGACATCTTTATACAGCAATACCAAATGCTCCAAAGTGGAATCATCTCTCATCGCTCTCAAATCAGATTTGGTGGCTATCATGACTAGCTTTGTCTCTCCCTCATCCTTTCTTTTTCCACTCAATTTTAGCTTGTGACTCTCTCTCACCTTTTGTGGAATCACATTCTTTTGCGCCTTCCCTTTCTCACTCTCTACTTTCACCTCAACTTTTTGCATGTTATCATGTATGATTTGAGAAGGAGTTAATGGTAGTAGCGTTATTTCCTTATTGTTCCACATAAATTTGTACTGATTAATTCTTCCATTATGAATAACAGAACGATCATATTGCCATGGCCTACCTAATAACAAGTGACATACTTCTATGGACGCAACATCACATTCTACAGTATCACGATAAGAACCAATCTGAAAGCTAACATCAACAGTGTACCCAACATTCATGGAACCATTATTATTCAACCACTGAATTTGATATGGATGTGGGTGTTTCTTGTATTTCAATCCAAGTTTAGTGCAAAGTTCTTTGCTAGCTAGGTTATGACAACTACCTCCATCAATAATAACTTTGCAACACTTACCATCTTTACTTACCTGAGCTCTTGTTTGGAAAAGGTTGCAGCGATGTTCATGGTTGGGTTTTGCTTGAACGCTCAATACCGAAGGGGTACACACAAGGATAGGACCGGACTCGGGGTCACAATACCCATCCCTATGTGTTTCTTTTTCTCTTTCTTCCTCATGGCCATCCTCAAACGCCTCAAAGTCAGTAAGGTGCTCTCCATCTTCCTCACTAGCAGAGTCATATTCTCCATTGTCAGTTATCAACATTACCTTGCTATTTGATCAATCCTTTTGCATATGTCCGCGACCAAGACACTTGAAGCATTGGATGGAGCTACTCTTGGCCGTAGAACCAACAGAAGATGAAGATGGGGCTGGTCCTCTCTTTGGAAAGGAAGGAGTGGCGTTCTTGGCACTCGGGGCAGCACGTGCGCTAGGAGCAAAACTTCCACTAGATGGATTAGTTTTAAACGAATTGAAACGAGATGTTGTTTTACCTCTTGTTGGTGCTGCTCTAGGCATGTAGGATGAAGTTCTTGTTGCCCTCATGTCTTGTTGAACTTGTCTTTCAGCCTTGGTTGCTTGATGTGCCAACTCCACCATGTTGTTGTAAGGCTGAAATTCTGTGATGCGCTTGATGGAAGGGTGTAAACCAGCAAGGAATCGCGCCATTGTTTGCTCTTCTTGCTCATATACTGATAGGACTGGAGTGCCCGATCTTTCGGTGAGAGGATAAATATCGATTGGTTGGTGGTGACTCTCGCGATCCGACTACGAACGAACAGGTCGTGGGCGCCTTAGCAATCACAGAACCAACTCCAAATGGTTATTGACCATGCTGGAACAGCGAAATCAACTTGAACACGAGATTCAATTCCTGCAAGCAATCGAAGAACAAGCAAGAACAAGAAGTAGGCAAACTGAAATCACTCGAATGTGGGGTTCACAATTGCTGTCTGGCAGGTGGTCGTTGGACACAACTGAAGATCAATGTTTGCACAATGGCTAAACAAAAGAAAACCCGAGTCACAATGGAAGCTCAGCCAGGACTAAATAGGAGTGGAAGGAGGGGAATTCGGCCAGCAGGTAAGGCAGGGCGACATCTCCTCCAAACCTTTCCTAAACTGCCTAAACATTACATGGGTGCAGCCCCAAAGATAGGTGGCGCAACACATTTTATTTGGCTCTCATTCCTTGCCATCGTCTTGACCTTCATTCCTTAAAAGGATCACATAATTGAGTTCACGTGCACGGGCTCGAGTTGTGGCAGTATGAGGAGATGTGGTTGAAGGTGTGATGTCCTCATCATCCTCCCCTTCTTGAATTGGAGTCGTCCTCGACAGAATCTGCTCTTCCTCACCTACATATAGCTTCAAATCTGCAACATTGAAACTAGAAGAAACACCATATTCTGGAAGCAGGTCAAGTATATAGGCATTATCATTAATTTTTTGCAAAACCTTGAATGGCCCGTCAGCACGAGGCATCAATTTAGACCTGCGCAAAGCAGGAAAACGATCCTTTCTCAAATATAACCAAACCAAATCACCAGGTTCAAAAGTAATTAGCTTCCTTCCTTTACTACCAGCAACCTGATTCTTTGCATTCGTGCTTGCAATGTTCTGTTTTGTTTGCTCATGTATTTTCAGTATCAGGTCAGCGCGTTCGTCAGCATCATAATTAATGTTATCAGAGGATGGAACAGAGATTAAATCAATTGGTGCCCGAGGAATGAAACCATATACAATTTGAAAAGGGCACATCTTTGTGGTAGAATGTATAGAATGATTGTAAGCAAACTCAACATGAGGCAAACAGTCTTCCCAAAGTTTCAGATTCGTGTTTAAAATAGCCCTAAGCATGGTAGACAAGGTTCTATTAACGCCCTCAGTTTGACCATCAGTTTGGGGATGACATGTAGTGTTGAAAAGTAACTTGGTCCCCAATTTGTTCCATAATGTTCTCCAAAAATGGCTAAGAAATTTTGCATCACGATCTGAAACTATTGTGTTTGGCACACCATGTAAGCGAACAACTTCACGAAAGAATAAATCAGCAACATTAGTAGCATCATCACTCTTGTGACAGGGTATGAAGTGAGCCATTTTTGAAAATCTGTCAACAACTACAAATATGCTGTCCCTCCCCTTCTTGGTTCTAGGCAATCCTAAAACAAAATCCATTGAAACGTCCTCCCAAGGAACAGTAGGGACAAGGAGAGGCATGTACAAACCATGGGGATTGAGTCGATATTTATCCTCTCACCGAAAGATCGGGCACTCCAGTCCTATCAGTATATGAGCAAGAAGAGCAAACAATGGCGCGATTCCTTGTTGGTTTACACCATTCCATCAAGCGCATCACGGAATTCCAGCCTTACAACAACATGGTGGAGTTGGTACACCAACAAACCAAGGCTGAAAGACAAGTTCAATAAGACATGAGGGCAACAAGAACTTCATCTTACATGCCCAGAGCAGCACCAACAGGAGGTAAAACAACATCTCGTTTCAATTCGTTTAAAACTAATCCATCTAGTGGAAGTTTTGCTCCTAGCGCATGTTCTGCCCCGAGTGCCAAGAACACCACTTCTTTCTTTCCAAAGAGAGGACCAGCCCCATCTTCATCATCTTCTGTTGGTTCTACGGCCAAGAGTAGCTCCATCCAATGCTTCAAGTGTCTTGGTCACGGACATATGCAAAAGGATTACCCAAATAGCAAGGTAATGTTGATAACTGACAATGGAGAATATGACTCTGCTAGTGAGGAAGATGGAGAGCACCTTGCTGATTTTGAGGCGTTGAGGATGGCCATGAGGAAGAAAGAGAAGAAGAAACACATAGGGATGGGTATTGTGACCCCGAGTCCGGTCCTATCCTTGTGTGCACCCCTTCGGTATTGAGCATTCAAGCAAAACCCAACCATGAACAGCGCTGCAACCTTTCCAAACAAGAGCTCAGGTAAGTAAAGATGGTAAGTGTTGCAAAGTTATTATTGATGGAGGTAGTTGTCATAACCTAGATAGCAAAAAACTTTGCACTAAACTTGGATTGAAATACAAGAAACACCCACATCCATATCAAATTTAGTGGTTGAACAATAATGGTTCCATGAATGTTGGGTACACTGTTGATGTTAACTTTCAGATTGGTTCTTATTGTGATACTGTAGAATGTGATGTTGTGTCCATGGAAGTATGTCACTTGTTATTAGGTAGGCCATGGCAATATGATCGTTCTGTCATTCATGATGGAAGAACTAATCAGTACAAATTCATGTGGAACAATAAGGAAATAATGCTACTGCCATTAACTCCTTCTCAAATCATACATGATAACATGCAAAAAGTTGAGGTGAAAGTGAGAAAGGGAAGGAGCAAAAGAATGTGATCCCACAAAAGGTGAGAGAGAGCCACAAGCTAAAATTGAGTGGAAAAAGAAAGGATGAGGGAGAGACAAAGCTAGTCATGATAGCCACCAAATCTGATTTGAGAGCGATGAGAGATGATTCCACTTTGGGGCATTTGGTATTGCTTTCTACTAATGACTTAACCTCTCTTCCTAGCGTGGTTTCTCAAGTGTTACAGGATTATGAGGATGTTTTTCCGGAGGAGGTACCCACTGGTCTACCATCCATTCGAGGCATCGAACATCAAATTGACTTGGTACCAGGAGCTCCACTTCCAAACCGGCCGCCGTACCGCACAAACCCGGAGGAGACAAAAGAAATTCAACGGCAAGTACAAGCGCTCATGGAAAAAGGGTACGTACGCGAAAGTCTTAGTCCTTGTGCCGTTTCTGTCATTCTTGTTCCTAAGAAAGATGGTACATGGAGAATGTGCGTAGACTGTAGGGTTATCAACAATATCACTATTCGTTATCGTCACCCTATTCCTAGGTTAGATGATATGCTTGATGAATTGAGTGGCTCTACTATCTTTTCTAAGATTGATTTGCGTAGTGGATATCATCAAATTAGAATGAAACATGGTGATGAGTGGAAGACAACTTTTAAAACAAAATTTGGATTGTATGAATGGTTAGTGATGCCTTTTGGTTTATCTAATGCTCCTAGTACATTCATGCGATTAATGAACCATGTTTTGAGACACTTCATTGGAAAATTTGTGGTAGTCTATTTTGATGACATTCTGATATATAGCCGCTCATTGGAAAAACATGTTGAACACATTAGACAAGTGCTAGAAGTGCTAAGAACTGAAAAATTATATGCTAATCTTGAGAAGTGTACCTTTTGCACAAACAAAGTGGTGTTCTTAGGCTATGTTGTTTCAGCTCATGGAGTTGAAGTTGATGAATCTAAAATTTAAGCTATTCGCAGTTGGCCTACTCCTGTGAATGTTAGTCAAATTCGTAGCTTCCATGGCCTTGCTAGTTTTTATCGCCGCTTTGTGAAAGATTTTAGTACAATTGCTGCACCATTAAATGAATTAACAAAAAAGGAGTCACTTTTGAGTGGGGAGAAAAACAAGAAAAAGCTTTTGCTGAATTGAAGAAATGTTTGACTGAAGCACCATTGCTTGTTTTACCTGATTTCACTAAAACTTTTGAGATTGAATGTGATGCTAGTGGAATATGTATTGGTGGTGTTTTGATGCAAGAAAGAAAACTTGTTGTATATTTTAGTGAGAAACTTCGTGGTGCACAATTGAATTATCCTGTTTATGATAAAGAATTGTATGCTCATGTGCGCGTATCAGAGACTTTGCAACATTATCTTTGGCCTAAAGAATTTGTCATTTATTCTAATCATGAATCTTTGAAATATTTGAAAGGTCAAGCTAAACTAAATCGTAGATATGCTAAGTGGGTCGAATTCATTGAGACATTTCCATACGTTGTTAAATACAAGAAAGGCAAGGAAAATGTGGTAGCTGATGCATTGTCTAGAAAATATGTGCTTTTCACTCAATTGGAAGTAAAGGTTTCCAGGGCTAGAAAGTTTGAAAGATTTATATGCTTCAGATCATGACTTTTCAGCACCATATATTCTAATTGCAAAGATGGGAAAGGGTGTGATAAGTTTCATGTTCATGATGGCTTTCTCTTTCGCATGAACAAACTATGCGTTCTAGATTTTTCTGTGCGTTTGCTACTATTGCAGGAGTCTTGATGAGGACATCCTTTCCATGCATACAACCATGCCGACTCCATATCAAACTGAAACTACGATACAAGGACCAATGACTAGAGCGCGAGCACGTCAACTTAACCATCAGGTGAATGCGTTCCTAAGTTTGCATACAAATGTTTCAAAGAATGGAATACTACTTAATTCTTGTGATGATTTAATTGTCCTTAGGAACCATGGGGAAGAACCACATGAGCTCAAGTATAGAAGTGGAACCATCAAGCGCAAACCAAGTCCTGTTCACGAGTTTGACTCGGATTCGGCCTTGTTGACAGGGTCTACTTCAAATGGCAATAACTTTTGATCCAGAAGGTTTGGCCCGTGAGTACCCGTTGGAAAGATCTTGAAGTCTACTTTCAGATGGATCCGGCCTCACCTCCAAATTCTATCCGAGTCGACCAGAAACTGCAAAACAATTCACGTCGCTTTTCCAGTCCGAGTCAAAGTGGGCCTTGGGCCTTGTAATTCGAGTCCTATTCGGCTTCCTTGTGTTTTGGCCAACCTCCACCTTCCGTGACCCTTAAATAGGCAGCCGCACCCTCTTCTAGGGTTTGGGTTTTTGTTTAGACTAAGTTAGCTTTTGCTGCTTTGCCTTGTACTCGTGCGTGTCAGCTAGACCGCCCGAATACTTGTCTTCGGAACCCCACCGTTTTCTGTTTTCGATTAAATCTTACATCGTTATTTGCAATTGAGTTGCTGTTCATCTTGTTCTTGCTTGTTCTTCGATTGCTTGCAGGAACAAGAACCCTCGTGGTTAGGTTGATCGTGCGCCGACAAGGTCACGAACAATCTCTGGAGTTGGTGTATCGATCGCTAAGGCGCAGCGTCCTTGGATGGTTGTAGTCGGGTCGTCAACGTCATCTCCTTCCTCAATCGAATCTACCACTCTCATCGAAAGATCGGGACCCCTAGTGCTATCAAGTCTCATGCAGGAGGATTGATGGGTCACTTTGAAAGAGACAAGACGTGACACGGGGAAGGGTCCCGATCTTTTCGGTGATGAAACGTGGATAGTCGATGCGAAGTAGATGATGTCGCTAGTTGAACACTCGCGCTAATGCACGAACCCTCAACACTTCAGAATACGCCCAAAACACACCGGATAATTGTTCATCGCGAGACCACAAACGACGAACGCCAAGTCCCCAATTCCCAATGGAACGACGGCTTGACCTTGAATTGCAGAACGAACAATGGATCGCCTAGTTCTATCTCAAAGTCCTCGCATGAACTCTGGTGTTCAAAGAACAAGCAATAGCTATGTTTCAATCTTATGCATAAAGTTGGTCCCCCTCTAAACACTGCCAATGCAAGGCTTATATAGCCCCTTGGGACGTCCATACGGTCCCCAAACCAATTACAACTCAACCCTATATGGTTTTGGATACGAACTCTCACAAAAAGAAAACTATATTTTTCACCTGTCATCTTGTTTCAATCATAACTTTTGTGCTGTGAATAATTTGAAGGTGGGACCAGATCCATTGCGTAGCCCTGGAAATTATCTTTCCAACGAGTACAAGAACACCTGAATCGGACTCCGTTTGTGAAAGTTATGGCCTTTTTAGTAACTGTCTGTCAGGCTGTCCCGAACCGAATCCGAATTGAATTCTGAGTTGAATCCGAGTTTGGATTGGGTTGAGCACGTGGGAAGTCCGAATTTGGCTTGAAAATCTTATCCAAAACTTGTAGTTTAAGTCCTTGGCCTTCTCCCCTTTTGCTATCCCACTGCATGGGCTTCTTTCCTCCTTGATCAGCTGCACGGGTTGCTTGCCTTTCTTCTTTCCATTCCCATGGGCTTTGAGCTTTTTGTTCTTGGTAGCAAATATGATTAACCTCCTTGTGCTTCTCCATTGCTTTGGCCCCGGACTCATCATAATATTCGAATTAATCATGTGCATATCCGCATCATCCTCCCCTTATTCAAGAAAAGCCGTCCTCGGCTTTTGGTAGCCTGAAATTGTACTAAGCAAAGAAAACAACGTATATGCATGGTATATATATTTGTCATCAACACTTCTTTTGCTTAGCATATCAAGAACATCTGAAGGCGTAGTAGATAAAAAGAAAAACACATACGCATGGTATATGTATGAATCAATTATTGTGTCATTCTCGTTGTTCCACACGAACCAGTTAATATAACGACAACCATAAGATGTATACATTGGAATATTATCTTTCATATCATTCTCCCTCCCATGAGAAAAAGTCGTCCTCGACTTTGCTAAGCACATGGACAAGTCATTAATGGGCCAAACCAAATTAAGTTGTTTAAATATGGGGGAGAAAATTTTTAGTTCCTTCCATGCTTCAACTGCGCTACTCTGATTATTTGTACATGATTGTACATTAAAGGATGAATAAGTAGGCTTAAGAAATCTTTTAAAACATGAAGCACTATTGTTGAAACTCATCTCATTGTGATCATGATATGGCACAAAAGTTTGTTTATCCAAAATATGCAATTTCAATTCAGCAAACTTATCACATGTAATGCATATTCGGTAAACATAAAATTTATCATCTATACCATAATTTCCAATCAAATTGAACTTATATGTATATGCATAGGTACTAACTAGTGATTTTAAACACGAAATTTCAGCAACTTTCTCAATCACACTAGATAGCTCTCTAGGATCATCAAACATGATATAGCACAAAGAATCACTAGGAAATATTCGAGTAAGAACTTCCTTATGAGTAATCAATTTCACATTATATAAATTGAGCAAAGAAATTTCAGAACATGGAATTTGTATTCGCACATATGAGTTCTCACAAGTACTCACCGTTCCACAATTAATTCCAGCGCCAATATTGTTACCTTTATTGTTCTCCTCAGTTGATATAGGTGTTGTAGGTATTAAATCATCATGATGTAACAACGGGACAGCAAGTACTTCATCTTCAACCGTGGTTATCTCCTCATCTTTGACTTCCAATGATGCCGGTTGTTGAATGTTTAATTCCTCATCTTCAATTTCAACCTGCACAATGTGAGAAACAACACTAGAAGTAGACATTAATGTGTTAGTTTCAAAATCAACCTCACTTTGTCCATCAGCTAACTCTTTCTTCTCTTTTGGTGTTTCTCTCACACTCTCAATTGGGATGCTCTCAAATTCATATATGGTGGAATCACACAACTCACTCTTTTTAATACTCTCTTTCCCTTTGGCTATGTGGCTCTTACTCTGACATGGGTTTTGATGCATCTCAAGTGTTGTTTGTAGCAATGGGGCAGCATGTGCACTTGGAGTAAAACTTCCAATAGATGGATTAGTTTTAAACGAATTGAAACGAGATGTGGTTTTACCTCCTGTAGGTGCTATACGGGGAGTGTAGGAAGATGATTTTGAAACCCTCATGTCCTCCTCGGTCTCATTGTGCATAACGACCGGAGGGCCGTGCACACTTGTGTCATCAGCTGGTGCACCCCCACGTAGATTGTGGTGTGCGAACATGGCACGTAGCTCCCGAAAGTTATTGTTGATGGTCGTACGCAATTGTGTGACCTCCACCCCGAGGGTGTTCAGTCCAGTCTGAACTTTCCTGAGCTCATCGCGCACGCCATTGTCACCATCATGACGTTGTTTTTGTCGCATCACGCGCAACCGAGTGTACTCGGTCCACGTAACCGGCGCCTCCGGATTAGGTGGATCCTCCTCGTGACGTGACATGGGAACGACTCACAAACAAGAAACGAGGTTATATCCGGGTTAGTAAAACAAAAGCTCTCTCTATGCTTGCAACTCACTGTCCTGAAAACAAGACAAGCTTACCGTTCCAAAGTGAATCAAGGACGGCAAATCGACAATTCTGACAGCGAACGATATCAACCCGGTAATGTATGAGCATAACCAAGAGCAAGGCAGTACACAAACGGGTGTCGGTGGAGCTTGGACAGTTATGTATTTTGTAGCAAGGGAAAACAATCAATTAATTTCAGAAATTGCACAGAATTGAATTATAGTTCGTATCTAACACTTAGCCTATGTTGCTGATCAACCAAGGATGGAAGAAGGCTAAAATAAGTGTATGGCAATGTATGGGAATGGTAAATACAAGATAATTCAATCGAATGCAATCTGGAATTGAAGAACACAATGGTTGACCCAAAACATGAAAACTGAGGATTTCTGTCTACTGGACAGCACGTAGGTATTTCGGTCGTAACTTTTTGTCAGTTACCTTTTTTTCAATGATTCTTTTTTGATCAGTTTCCTGACGGGTTTTTCTACAACTTTTGTTTTGGGGCCAAGTTTTGGAAACCGACCGAAAAATTCGCACAAAATTCACAAGTGGCGACTGTTGCAGATTCAATTCAGAAATTTGGGTCAACTTTCACCGCATATATCTCTTAACAGCCTTGCTGGAATGACGTGAAATTTTACAGATAGATGGACAATGAAGTTTGAATCTAATGGCGGTAGTCTCACTTAAAAATAATCTCGGAATTAAAAGTTATGGCATTTTTGGTGGCGGCTGCAGAGAAAGGACAAATCAGCCGAATTGGAATTAGGGTTTGGGGTGGGGAATTTTTTTGTTTGGATTTTTAATGGAACAAAGATATGACCAGCAACTAGACAATACTAAGACGGATACAAATTCAATTTAGCAAACCAAAACTAACAGATTGAAAGGCACACCGGGGTTTGGATAGCGGAAATTAACTCTTTTTGTGGGGCAATTTTTTTTCTGGACTATAGGGAATAGGAACCAATCTACTAACTACGGGTAAAGAAGTTCTCACCGAGTAAACCTAGGCTCTGATACCACATGATACAGGGAGGGGTCCCGATCTTTTCGGTGAGGAAACGTGGATGGTCGATGCGAAGTAGATGATGTCGCTAGTTGAACACTCGCGCCAATGCACGAACCCTCAACTCTTCGGAATACGCCCAAAACACACCGGATAATTTGTTCATCGCGAGACCACAAATGACGAACGCCAAGTCCCCAATTCCCAATGGAACGACGGCTTGACCTTGAATTGCAGAACGAACAATGGATCGCCTAGTTCTCTCTCAAAGTCCTCGCATGAACTCTGGTGTTGAAAGAACAAGCAATAGCTATGTTTCAATCTTATGCATAAAGTTGGTCCCCCTCTAAAGGCTGCCAATACAAGGCTTATATAGCCCCTTGGGACGTCCATACGGTCCCCAAACCAATTACAACTCAACCCTATATGGTTTTGGATACGAACTCTCACAAAAAGAAAACTATATTTTTCACCCGTCATCTTATTTCGGTCATAACTTTTGGTCCGTGAATAATTTGAAGGTGAGACCAGATCCATTGCGTAGCCCTTGAAATTATCTTTCCAACGAGTACAGAACACCTGAATCGGACTCTGTTTGTGAAAGTTATGGCCTTTTTAGTAACTGCCTGTCAGGCTGTCCCGAACCGAATCCGAATTGAATTCTGAGTTGAATCCGAGTTTGAATTGGGTTGAGCACGTGGGAAGTCCGAATTTGGCTTGAAAATCTTATCCAAAACTTGTAGTTTAAGTCCTTGGCCTTCTCCCCTTTTGCTATCCCACTGCATGAGCTTCTTTCCTCCTTGATCAGCTGCACGGGTTGCTTGGCTTTCTTCTTTCCATTCCCATGGGCTTTGAGCTTTTTGTTCTTGGTAGCAAATATGATTAACCTCCTTGTGCTTCTCCATTGCTTTGGCCCCGGACTCATCATAATATTCAAATTAATCATGTGCATATCCGCATCATCCATGATACGGGGAGGGGTCCCGATCTTCTCAGTGAGTAACCGTGGATAGTTGATGCGAAGTAGACGATGTCGCTAGTTGAACACTCGCGCCAATGCACGAACCCTCAACTCTTCGGAATACGCCCAAAACACACCGGATAATTGTTCGTCGCGAGACCACAAACGACGAACGCCAAGTCCCCAATTTCCAATGGAACGACGGCTTGACCTTGAATTGCAGAACGAACAATGGATCGCCTAGTTCTCTCTCAAAGTCCTCGCATGAACTCTGGTGTTGAAAGAACAAGCAACAGCTATGTTTCAATCTTATACATAAAGTTGGTCCCCTCTAAAGGCTGCCAATACAAGGCTTATATAGCCCCTTGGGACGTCCATACGGTCCCCAAACCAATTAAAACTCAACCCTATATGGTTTTGGATACGAACTCTCACAAAAAGAAAACTATATTTTTCACCCATCATCTTGTTTCGGTCATAAATTTTTGTCCGTGAAGAATTTGAAGGTGGGACTAGATCCATTGCGTAGCCCTTGAAATCATCTTTCCAACGAGTACAAGAACACCTGAATCGGACCCCGTTTATGAAAGTTATGGCCTTTTTAGTAACTGCCTGTCAGGCTGTCCCGAACCGAATCCGAATTGAATTCTGAGTTGAATCCGAGTTTGAATTGGGTTGAGCACGTGGGAAGTCCGAATTTGGCTTGAAAATCTTATCCAAAACTTGTAGTTTAAGTCCTTGGCCTTCTCCCCTTTTGCTCTCCCACTGCATGGGCTTCTTTCCTCCTTGATCAGCTGCATGGGTTGCTTGGCTTTCTTCTTTCTATTCCCATGGGCTTTGAGCTTTTTGTTCTTGGTAGCAAATATGATTAACCTCCGTGTGCTTCTCCATTGCTTTGGCCCCGTACTCATCATAATATTCAAATTAATCATGTGCAGATCCGCATCAAGACGTACATGATGTTGGCCGATCATTTCTATTGGCCTAAGATGAGGCGAGATGTCGAGAGGTTTGTTCAACAATGCATCACGTGCTATAAAGCGAAGTCAAAGCTCAATCCACATGGTTTGTATACTCCACTTCCAGTTCATATCGCTCCTTGGGAAGATATTGGTATGGATTTTGTTTTAGGATTGCCTAGAACTAAGAGGGGGAGGGATTCTGTGTTTGTAGTTGTGGATAGGTTTTCAAAACTGGCTCATTTTATTCCTTGTCATTAGAGCGACGACATGTCACATGTAGCTGACTTGTTTTTCAGGGAAATTGTGAGACTACATGGCATGCCAAGAACCATTGTATCCGATCGAGACGTCAAATTGTATCCTGCTAAGGAGGGATTAATCAATCTGGACAAAAACTACAAATACAAAGGTTTGTAATAAAATAGCGATGCGTGATAATTTAAAACAGATAATACATAATAGATTTGAAAACTAGGTTCCACTTGATCAAAAGACACGACTTGCCTTAGCCTTGCTCAGTTAATGGCTCTTGATCTTCAAATCCTGCCTCAGCTCCTTCATAGGCGTAATCTAACGAGAGAGAAAATGAAACGAAATGCAAAATAAATCCAAATAAAATTTCAATGAACTCTAAAAACTTAAAAACTAGAACCAAAAGGTAGAGCTCAATTTTAGATGAATTTAGGAAAAAGAATTGGGTCAATCTGAGCTAGGAGAAAGAGAATAGGCTCTTGGAAAATCTAATCTAAAGAAAAAGGCTAAAAATTGGAAATTCTACTTGCTATCGACTCAGCTCTCGAGATAGGGGGTCTACGATGAACTCGCTTCATGGAACAGTGCACCGCGAGTGGGCTGAAAACGTCGTGGCTAGGGCTGACATGGCACGTGAGGTGGCGGCTGACTTGGCTCGGTCGGTGCACGGGTCTATGGAATAGTGTCTGACAGGTGGGCCCAAGGTGTCAGCGAGTCGGTCTACGGTGGACTGAATGCACCGAGGAGGCGAACCAACACTCAGGCGCAAGTGCGAGCTGAGCTAGCAGGCGCGCGGATTGAGGCGTCAGGCACTTGAACCGATGGGCAGCACTGTCGGCGAGCGATCGTGGCGACGGACTGGCCAAAGAGACAGCGGCGACTGGCTATATGGGGAAAAGGTGGAGAATGGAGGTGAAGCTCGTCGGTCGAAAACGGCGGACACTGGCTACTGGAGCAGAGATGAAGAAATGACGACGCTCAGAGGTGGGATGCAAAGACAAGGGGGCGGGCTCGGCTTTTATACCCGGACCTCGAGGAGGCGGGGGCGAGCATGACACGGAGGTGGAGTTTGGCTCGGGGACGCACGACGGTGTGGCGACAGAGACCGAGACAGACACAGCGGCGAGAAACCAGGAGGAAGACGATGAACATAAGCGGGTAGCTTGGATGCGGTTGGCAGGTGACGGATGGCTGACGCGTGGCAAGGGCGAGCAGGTCGGGCCATCAGGCGGAGCGGGTTGGAGGGAGAAGGTGGCTGGGCCGAGGGGAACGGGCTTCGGCCCACGGGTCCTTTAAGGGTTTTTAAAGAGTTTTCTGTTTCAGAAATTTTACTAAAATCAAATGAGCTCTAGAAAATAGCAAACAATCCCAGAAAAATCCAAGAAAATTTCAGAAAATTCCTTGAGGCACTAGGAACCCAAATAAAATACTTTTGCCAAATGTTATTATTTAATTTAGTCATATTAGATCCTTTTAATTAAATAAAATTCAACTTAACCTTTTATTAATTCCAGAAAAATCCAACTGGTGAATTTTATTTTAAAAACTTCAAAGAGACTTTGAAAATCAGAATGTTACACAAGGTAAGATCAAATAAGTACTTCTCTGGAAATAAAGTGCTGGCATGTTACGGCAGTAGTAAATGCAGTAGTACCGCCTCTAACAACAATGTGGTCGTACTACATTTCATATGAAAATAACAGAGTATTGCAAAATGAAATTCCAAATGCATGTATGAACCATAATTGATCAAAGTGGCATAAGATTAACTTCAAACTACTAGCCATGATCTCTCTTTATAGTACAACATTTATTCTACCAACCTGGTCTTTTTAACCAAACATCGAAACCGGTAAAAGCTATAAAAGTGGTCCTTGGGCTACAATATACCTTTGCCTTGAGCCTTGTCTTGATCCATGTCAATCTTTGGTTATCTTTGCATGCCATTTCCATGATATCATCAAACACTAGGACTAAACCCTTCAATCATCTTAACAAACATGTTAATCCCTTCAACATTATCATCATTAATTACCAAAATCTTTTTTGGGGCCCAGATGTTTCAATACTAAATTTTGACTTTTGATTAGCAAATAATTCTTGAAATGAGTTCAAAGGAGATAAAGAACTAATTGCACTCAAAGTCTACAACAAATAAACAAAACTTGCTCTAAATATGTGCAAATAGATTCATAAAGTGATATTTATGCTCATTTTTGGATTTTTAGGAATTTTTGGCAAAGTTTATTTATTGATCTTGAGTAAGCATATCAATTAAATATTCAGTATGAGCACATAATGTAAGTAATGTGATATTGCAAAACATGAGTAATGTAGCATAAGCATTAAAACACAACGATGTAGCATAGTAACTATTACAAGTTCATCATACGAAGTTTGAGCAGAAGACAAGTATTAAACGAAGTTCATACAAGCAAAAGTCCAACTACTAGAAAACTAGCTAATAGATGATTGCTTGCTTGACTTGATCTTTTCTTCTTGTCCTCTTCATCTTCATCTCTCCCCCTTTGGCATCAAATACCAAGCACACATCTAGTTGGAGGAAGAATAATGATGACAACAATAGTGGTAGTGAAGTGGTGATGACGGCTACGCTGACTGCGAGGACGACAAAGAGGGTGCTCAAGCACATCCACAAACTAAGTCAAGGCTGCTAATTAATAGTTAACCTCATGCAGCGTATCCCAGATCTCTATGAGAGTAGAGTCAATTTGAGTGAGAGCTAGTAGAATAGGATCTGATGCTTGAGCTTGCTGAGAGTAGAGTCGATTTGAGTGAGAGCTAGTAGAATAGTATCTGATGCTTGAGCTTGCTCTTAAACATGCTATATTTCATCTTGTGCCAATGGAGGAGTGATTGTTGGCATTGGAGGGCTTTCACGAGGCTTGTATGGCTTATGCACTGATGGACTAGCCCCTCAGAAGCCCGTCCTCCTCATGATACGCTTCACCCTATCATTCTTCAACAATGCAATTTCCCTTATGATTGAAATCAACTAATCAAATTTCCAACCTTACGTGATGTAGTCAATTATGTTCCAAGTGTGCCCACGAATGCATCAAAGTTGCCACTCTTAGGGAAGAAGGTATGGTAGATAATCTGATTGATCAAGCTTAGAAGAGGGAGAAGTCCCACTAGCTTTCTGGGGGGTGTACCTTACATTAGCATCGTAGAACTCACCATGTGGGGAGTTTGGAGTACTCCACGGGAATACACCTTCTCGTATTGGCTTGAATAGGTTCTAAGAGCTTGTTCAAAGTCTGCCTTTGAAGCCTCATACCTTTGATTCTTGGTCATCCATACCATGTAGTTGAAATCATATGACACATAGACGGTGGCGTAGAATTGGCAAATGATGTCTTCTTGATAATCGTACTTCAAAGCCACAAAGTCTTCAAGACCCGCTTGATGAAAGAGATGTATGCAAGGGCAAAGCGCTAAAGAGTGTTAAAATGTCATCAATTCACATACTTGTGATCAGCAAATTGTTGTGGTGGTTGTAGATTTCGTTAAACACTTTTTACAGGAATTTGGTGTGGAAGTGGGGATTCGTTAAGCTTGCCGATATCTCGAATTGGTTGGGATGACGGAGTTGAGCATACTTATCACTAGATATTTGCAAAAATTTAATCTTGGATCTTTGGCCTTGGCCATGTCAATGTCATCATCCTCCTCCTCCTCCTCATCATCATCATCGTTATTGCAGCTTTAATCTTCCCCATCCTCTTCATCATCATCACTTTCCTCCACCGGCTCTTCTCTAGCTTGCTCTTGCCTTGAAGATTGCCCTCCATCACGGGCTCCCATTTCTTCCATAAAAGTGGCAGTCTCTAGATCACTTCCTCTTGAGGCACTGGAGCTGCCATCTTTGGCACAGACTTGCGCGAAGCCACCTTGCGGTGAGAAGAGGAAGGACCCACTTGGGGATTGTATCGCTCCACCAGTTCTCCCTCGAGAGAAGCGTACTTGCAAGTGAAACCCTTTGTCCTTGCCATGATCACTAGATCAAAGAGATAATTAGGACTTCGAAAGATAAGACTTAAGTAACTGTGCATAAAAGTTCTGAAATTCTCTATAGGGGTTGTGTACCATGCTTGGCACGCCGGTAGTATCAGAGCGGTGGTATCGCGGTCCTCGTGCACTAGTACCGTACCCTAAGGATACACTTAGGGTAATGTCAGACCTGTATTTTATAATCTAGAATCCTTTATGATTCTACCGCACTATTCCCTGGATCAGTAGATAGTGCTCACAAATACAGTACTGAACATCAAAATGCATATCATGTGGAAGCATAGATATATAGTAGACTTGCTCATGGGCTAATCAGGCCAAAATCAATAAAATGTAGCAGCGCAAACAGAACACACGGGTGGGACCCTCAGGATGTGCCCACAGGCAACCAACTATGGTTCACGATCTAGTTCTTAACCTCTTCATCTTCTTCACCATCATAACCAGGTGTATTGCTGAAGCGTAGCGATCTAACTCCTGATTCTAGATTAATTGAGTGAGCGAGGGTGAGCACAAATCACCGTGCTTCGCGAGCCAATACACAGTGATGTGACCACGCCACATACGCATACGACCAAAGTTCCCAAGAATAAACAAAAGGTGGATTTGTTTCTTTGGTTTCAATTTATTTTAAATGAGAATCTGATGCTATCTAAAGATGAAAATGTATATTTGTCTAGCTATACAAGGAGGATTGCATCAACACTATGCGCTCGAGGTTGGGGTCCACCTAAAGGGAAGCCGACCAATATATCAAGACCAAGTCAATACTTTCCCCAACTCTTCCTTATGGTCACCACGTCACTTTTGGACCAATTCTAGCAAGAGTTCAAGTGGGACACGTTTTGGAATCCAATTCGGCCTCCAGATCAGTTCGGGTTCAGCCTGACAGGTCCAACTTCAAACGACCATAACTTTCACATACAGAGTCCGTTTGAGGTCCATGAGTACTTGATGGAAAGATTTTCTCGTCCTCTTTCCAACGGATCCAGCCATGCCTATAAATTCCATCTGTACACTCCGTAATCATCAAAAGAAGTTGCTATACCACCTGTTTGGGCCAAATCGGGCCTTGTAATGCATGGGCCTATAGGAAGGTGCTACCCCCACAATTAATGGCCGAGTACTGTTCATGTGAACAGTAAAATAGTACCACCCCTTTGTTTCTTAGTTTTGTGTGGCTTCCACTCCCCTATTTAAGGAGGCCGCACCCCTGTAGTTTTCTTGGATTTCATTTGATTAGTTTTTCCATTGTGAAAACTTTTATTCTTCGCTTGTGTCGGATAGACCAACCGTAAAGAACCATCTGCGGAATCCCACCTTTTGAGCTTAATATAAATATTTGCAATTTCAGATTGCTTGTTATCTTGTTCTTGCGTGTTCTTCGGTTGCATGCAGGAATAGACCTTCGTGGTCAGGTCAACCGCGTTCTTGACACGGTTGATAACGACTTGGAGTGTGGTTTAGCGATTGCTTGGCGTTCTGGTCGTGACCGGTTAGTAGCTGCATCGTCAAAGTCGTTCTCCTCCAAATCGAAGTTATCATCCTATCGGAAGATCGGGACCCCGTCGCCTCATCACACAGCATGCAAATAGATAACATGCATGGCTTATCAAGGGAAGGCTCATGTTGTTTTATTTGCCATAAATTGCTTTCAAATATGATACATAGAAATTTCCTAAGACCTAGAAGTTTGAACTAAAACATGATATTGGGTATAGAAAGCTGTAATAATAGTAGCACAGATTCCGTCCACCGTTACATGGCTCCTGCACCATATACCAACCTTTCAGCGTTATAACAACTTACCTTATCACTAGGACAAACACCTAAGATAACACAGATCAGGGCTTTTCACAACACAGAAGGTGATGCGGATACGCACATGCTCAGCACTTTTAAGTCAAATACATTATTTCACAGGAAAGAAGTATTGAGCCGCATTAAATATTTTCAGGTGAATTTGTTTCTTAATGAATTTCCTTCTATTCATGGGAACGATATACTACCTTATGCCAAATTCTTGTCTAATATTAGATTTGAATATTGTCATAATTCCGGGGCCAAAGCAATGGAGAAGCCCATGCAGCTGATCAAGGAGGAAAGAAGCCCATGCAGTGGGAGAGCAAAAAGGGAGGAGCCCAAGGACTTAAACTACAAGTTTTGGATAAGATTTTCAAGCTAAATTCGGACTTCCCACGTGCTCAATCCAATTCAAACTCGGATTCAACTCAGAATTCAATTCGGATTCGGTTCGGGACAACCTGACAGGCAGTTACTAAAAAGGCCATAACTTTCACAAACGGAGTCCGATTCAGGTGTTCTTGTACTCGTTGAAAAGATAATTTCAAGGGCTACGCAATGGATCTGGTCCCACCTTCAAATTCATTACAGATAAAAAGTTATGACCGAAACAATATGACAGGTTGAAAATATAGTTTTCTTTTTGTGAGAGTTCGTATCTAAAACCATATAGGGTTGAGTTGTCCTTGGTTTGGGGACCATATGGACGTCCCAAGGGGCTATATAAGCCTTGTATTGGCAGCCTTTAGGGCACAGACCACGTTTGATAATAAAATACTCTTGTTCTTTTTGATGGCCGACCCAACTTGATGGAATTGGGAGTTTGCTGAAATCAAGATCGTTCAACCTTTCCGTTGGGAATTGGGAGCGCGATGGAACTTAATCAGTGGTCGTGAAGTTCAACACGTGTGGTTGGGCGAATTATAGAGTGCTAACTCTTGCATTGGCAACGGGAGATCACTACGGTTCGTCGAATGCTCGTGAGTATCCAGATCCTACGTCGAGAAGATCGGGTGACCCTGTATCAGAAGGTCATGACAAGATTCTGTCCTTAGGGTTATCTGGGCGGTTCTAACACTAATCACACTCTCATGCACCAGCCACCCCACACCATCTGCTTAGATATTTAAGCAAGTTGGGGGTTTGGGGAGCATAAAATAATCATGTCAATACCAGTCATTTCCACCCATGACTTCCCAAATCGTCTCATGATTGAAAGTGATGCTTAGGGCATTTTAGTGCCCCCGAGTATCTAAGCAGTACTAAGCATTGCGTATAATTATAGATTTATTTTTAAAAGTTTTACCATTATAATTTTGCTAGGATGACAAGGCTCAAATACTCAAATATTCCAAAAGAGTGCAATACTAACAACTTAAATAATGGGCATGTAACTAGAATTCTTAAAACAAACATAGATTTGCATATGAAATAACATGTAATTTGATAATTTAAAATGGAAATAATCCACAGAAAATGTAGGTTCAACATGATCAAAGTATTGACTTGCCTTGCGCGGTTTACCACGGTCTTCAGCTCACTCAAGCTTTCTCATTCGATGATCTTGAGCTTCTGGTCTTCATCTTCATCTAGATCTTGGTCTCACTTCGCCATTGATGCTTCAAGACTCCAATTCTAATTACGTGCTGAACAACTGAATCGAAATAAATGCAAGTAACTCAAAAGGCCTAAATAAATCCAAATAAACTCATTTTAGATTTATTATGAGTTAATGGGTGATTTGAGGCAAGGTTGATTGAGCACGGAGTGTTGACAGGGTCAAACGGAGTTGGAGCGAAGTGGGGAATGATAGGGAAAACCTGCCGAAATGGATGTGAAAGGATGGGTCATGATAACGGAATATTCATGGAAATGTTCCGCTTTGGACATAAGGATGGCCAGGCATAGCCGACTCTGGGATACCACAGCTTGCTCTTTTAATTTAATAATATCTTTTACAATTTTATATTTATTAAGGATATTTCATGAGTCATGTTAGACCTATGGACAAATAGGTGAGTGATGTGACCATGCCACAAATGCATACGACCATAGCACCTAATATTAAGATTGAACAAAAGGTGAATTCGTTTCTATCTATTACTACCAATGTTATTCATGAGAATAAAATACTACCTCATGTCACTACTTTGTTCATTCTCAGGTTTGACAAATGGAATACTTTCGAACCGAGAGGGAGGCCGGCGCTAAAGCAATGGAGAAAAACAAGAAAGAAGAAGGCCAATGAGAAGCCATGCAGTGGGAGAGCAAAAGGGAAGAGGTCCAAGAACTTAAAGCCCATGTTTTGGATGAGGTTTCCAAGCCTAATTCGGAATTTCCTAAAGCCCAACCGAAATCAAACTCAGAATCAACTCAGAACTCAATTCGATTCGGCTCGGGACAGCCGACAGGCCTATAATAAAACGGCCATAACTTTCACAAACGGAGTCTGATTTAGGTGTTCTTGTGCTTGTTGGAAAGCTTATTCCAAAAACCATCCAATGGAAGAGGCTTTAGCATCAGAAACTATTTGGTCGCGTCGCAATCGCCAAAACAATCCGACGCAGATTCAGCCTGACAGAACCGACTTCCAACATGCATAGAATTTGCATCCAGAGTTCGTTTGGGATGGGTGAGCACTTGATGGAAAGCTTGTTGTATTCTCTTTCCAATGGATCTGGCTTCACCTCAAAATTCGTTATGTACAGAAAGATATCACCGAAACAAGTCAGGACTATTTCTGAATCCGAGTCAGTAAGGGTGGGTTCCAACCCTAGGACGACCCTTGGCCGCTCCCGCTCATCTCCAACTCATATATTCACCCTCTACCTGGTGCGGATACCCCGAGTCAAATACATTATTTCACTGGAAAGAAGTATTGAGCCGCACTAAATATTGTCAGGTGAATTTGTTTCTTAATGAATTTCCTTCTATTCGTGGGAACGATATACTACCTTATGCCAAATTCTTGTTTATTATTAGATTTGAATATTATGATGATTCCGGGGCCAAAGCAATGGAGAAGCACAAGGAGCTCAAAGACCACGGGAATAGAAAGGAGAAAGCCAAGCAGCCCACGCAGCTGATCAAGGAGGAAAGAAGCCCATGCAGTGGAGAACAAAAAGGGAGGAGCCCAAGGACTTAAAATACAAGTTTTGGATAAGATTTTCAAGCCAAATTCGGACTTCCCACGTGCTCAACGCAATTCAAACTCGGATTCAACTCAGAATTCAACTCGGATTCGGTTCGGGACAGCCTGACAGGCAGCTACATCATTGTGATATCTATACGGATCACAAGAGCCTCAAGTATATTTTTACCCAGGCAGATCTCAATCTTAGACAAAGAAGATGGTTGGAATTAATCAAGGATTATGACTTGGACGTTCACTACCACCCTGGAAAAGCTAATGTAGTGGCCGATGCCTTAAGCCGCAAAGCTTACTGCAATGCCATTATAGGGCAAGAATTCCATGATAAGCTCCTTAAGGAGATCAAAGCTCTTAACTTGGAAATAGTGGAGCAAGGAACCCTAGCTACAATGGAAGTACACCCAACCCTGGAGGACCAAATTAAGGTAGCTTAGAAGGGGCATCCTGGGGCTCAAAAATTTAAAGCCCTCATGACTAAAGGAAAAGCTCCTAAGATGCTAGAAGATCAGCAAGGAACATTGTGGTATGGGAAACGTCTTTCTGTTCCCCATCATAAGGATCTTAAGGAATTAATACTTAAGGAAGCACATAGCTCATATTACACCATTCATCCCGGTAGCACCAAAATGTATCAGGATATTAAAACACTATATTGGTGGCCTCGTATGAAGAGAGATATTGCTGAGTATGTAGCCTGTTGTGATGTGTGTCAACGAGTTAAAGCCGAGCACCAAAGACCTGCAGGACTGTTGCAACCCTTGCAAATTCCCGAATGGAAATGGGAAGAAGTTGGGATGGATTTTGTAACCGGCCTACCTCGTACCAAGTCGGGATACGATTCCATATGGGTTATTGTGGATAGACTGACCAAGGTTGCCCACTTTATTCCTGTGAAGACCACTTATAAGGGAGATAAATTAGCTGAGCTATATGTAAACCGCATTGTGTGCTTGCATGGAGTACCTAAGAGGATAGTCTCAGACCGAGGTTCCCAGTTCACCTCGCGTTTTTGGGCTAGCCTACATGAAGCATTAGGGACCCATCTAGCTTTCAGTACAGTATTTCATCCTCAGACAGATGGGCAGACTGAAAGGACAAACCAAATTCTAGAAGACATGCTTCGAGCTTGTGCCCTCGAATTTACTTCGGATTGGGAAAGATGTTTACCCTATGCAGAATTTTCTTATAACAACAGTTATCAGTTGAGTCTAAAAATGTCACCCTTCGAGGCCTTGTATGGTAGAAGGTGTAGGACTCCCCTGCATTGGTCAGAAGCAGGAGAAGGGTATGTGTTTGGACCGGAAATCCTCAAGCAGGCAGAAGGGAAGGTCAGATTAATTAGGGATCGTCTTCAAGCTGCCCAATCCCGGCAAAAGAGCTATGCTCATAATCGCCGTAGAGATCTATCCTTTGAGGTGGGAGATCATGTCTATCTCAAGGTATCACCCCTTCGGGGAGTTCGAAGATTTAAAGTAAAAGGCAAGCTTGCACCAAGGTTCATTGGTCCTTTTCCCATAACCGCAAGATGTGGAGAAGTTGCCTACCAATTAAAGCTACCTGAAAATCTATCAGAAGTGCACAATGTGTTCCATGTTTCTCAACTCAAGAAATGCCTTCGAGTCCCTGAAGAGCAAGCTCCAATTGAGTCAATTAGTCTTCAAAAGGATTTGACCTACCCAGAGCAGCCAATCAGGATCCTTGACACCATGGAGAAGCGGACCTGACGTCAGGTTATCCGACTCTGCAAAGTTCAGTGGAGCAACCACTCCGAACAAGAAGCGACCTGGGAACGTGAAGATCAGCTCAAGTTGGATTATCCTTCCTTGTTTCCAGAGCAGCTCGAATCTCGGGGTCGAGATTCCATTTAAGGGGGGTAGGATCTGTAACATCCTATTTTTGGGCCTGTCATTTTATTGCTAAAAAGTAATTTAATTTTTGTTAAAAATATAATCATTGGTAATTTAATTTCTAAAGTTTGTGTTCAAGTTAAAAATTCTCTTTTGTTGCCTTGGGTCTTTTCCCTTTTTCCAGTCCATAAAAGTTATCCCTAAATTCTTCTCCCGGGTGGGCCAACTCTTTTCACCCCTCCCTCTTATTCCGCTTCCCCGGCCCGGCCCGCTTGCCTCCTTTTTTCCTCGGCCAGCCCAGCCCAGCGCCGCTCCCCTCCTTCTTCCTCCTCCCGACGCCCTGCTCCTCGCGCTCCCCGCCTTCGCCGCTGCACCAGGCGTGCCGCCCCTGGTCTCACCCTTCCCCGCTAGCGCCTGGGCTTCGTGGCAGCACCCCGCACCGCCGCACACCTCCAGCGGCGCTAGGCCTGCGCCCGCGCGCTAGCTTCCCCGCGCGTCGCCCTCCCCCTCGCCATGACGGCCAGCTGCCGAAGATCGGCGACCCAGCTGTCAACTCCGCGCCATCAATGGCCGGTTGCCGGCTGGACACCACCCCGTCTTCAATTGATGCCGTGAATGCCCGTCGCCGTTGATTGAACCCGCCAGCTCCACCTTGCGCTCTCGCCGCCCGCGTGTCGTCGCCACCGCGCTGCCGTGCTCCGCCTTCAAGCCACCCAGCTGCATCGCCTCTTCCCCGCGCGTCTTTATTCCTCACCCGCGGCCATGAGTGCGCCTAATGCCAGCTAATTCCCTCCCCCGCCTAGCTCGGCGATAGCCCCTCCACGCACGCAGCACTCGATTGCGCTTCGAGGGAGGAGCTTCGGCCGCATTTACTCGCGCACTCCCGGACTTGCTTCGCTCGGCTATAAAAGCCTCCTTGTGCGCCGAATGCAGCTCGCCTCACTCCCCTTTTTAGCCATGTCTTAATCCAACAAAATTGACGCCGCCGCCAGGTACTCAGCCCGCCGCCGTCGCCCGCCCCTCCCGGCCACCCACGCTCGGCGTAGCTCCTTTCCCCGAGTTCCTCTTGCTCCCTGGAAGCTTCCCGCGTAATTAATTGAAGTTTATCCCTTTGTAGCTCCCCGGCGCCCGGTTCCTCTTCGACTCCGGCCGTCCCCCTCCACCGCCGACTCCGGCCACCTCGGGTCGATTCCCTGCGCCTACACCACCTTCAGCACCACGGGACTCCAACCGCACGAGTAAATCGAGCCCTCGCTGCCTCGTCTTCCCCAACACCGGCCGACCACCTCCGCCATTTGAGCTCCTCGCCGCCAGCCCTCTCCGGACCTCCCCAAGCTCTTCTCTCTGCTCAGGTGAGTTTCGGGATACCCAAAGAAGCTCCCCTGCTCTTTGATTGTTTTCTCGTCGCAGGGTTTGCCGTCGCGTGCCTCCCCGGGTTCCGCCGCCGTTCACCCCGCCGCCATCGACACCCAGCTCCCCTCCGCCGATTCAAACCACCGGCCGGTGCGCACGGGGTCAAGCCGACCATTTTGAGCATCGCCCTGCGCCGCCGTGGCCCTCTCCCCGCCGGCGAGTCTCGCCGCCGCTCGGCCCAGAGGAGCTCCGCTCCCGCGCGACTAACCACCGGTTAGCCGTTAACCGTGGTGGTTAGCCCGCGTTAATCAACCACTGACCCGTGGGCCCGGGCGGTTTAAAACGGAATGTTGGACTGACCAGTGGGCCCCACAGAACGAATTAAAAACTGTTAATAACCGGGTTTTGGAAAATGAACCACTGACGAGTGGGCCCCCTTTACTGTTTGCACAGTGTTCCGGTCCCACCCGTCAGTCTCTAGACGATTAACGAAAAATAAAAATAAAATTCTAAAATAAAACCCGTGGGACCCGCATGTCAGCGAAAGAACTCTCTCTCCCCTGTTATTTTTGCGATTTTCCTGAAATTAAGACTTTGAAGAGCTCGTTCTTTCTCGTCGTAGCTCCGATTGGAGTGAAACTTGTTTCTAAAATTTTCTAAATTCTTTATCTTTCTGTTGGTTTCGGTTTGGTTCAATTTGGAGTTCAATTGCTCATTATTTTATGCTTAGTAGTCCTTTTTGCTTTTGTATGTTGCACCGGTTCTTTGCGATCGAGTAGAGTTCGAAGCTGCTCCTGAACCCCAAGAAGACTTACCTCAAGAACAGCAAGATCCTCCTGCCTACGACCAAGGCGAGTCAGCATTTGATCATTTTTCTCCTAAATTCTTGCAAAGTTATTTTCCTTTAATTACTCAAACTGCATGCGCTATTTCATGTAAACGTATATGTTAAAGTTGTAAGGTAGCTATATACCCACTTGATGTTCTAGTAAAATCTAATATGCCACCCCTTGATAACTTGAAACAATTGTCCCTTGTCACCATAGATAATAATGTTAACGAAATTAGCTATAAGTCAATTTATGCTATGCTAGTCTGGTCAAGTCCAGGGCACTAGTTGTCCTGATCATTAACATTTCAAAAACATAAGAACTTGATTTGGGATAGTCATAGGATGTAAGTGACTGAGTATTTCGTTACAACTATTTTATGCTTCTCAAAACCCTCAAAAACCTGCTATTCATGTCTGGGCGGATGGTAAGTAGGGTTGGTGCTGATGTCGCACGAGAACCCGGGTTGTGGACAGAACCGCCCGGACAAATTAAGGACTGAATCTTGTGACGACCTCCTTATGTAAAACAGTACGACCACATGTCTATATGGGTATGACCTAGCTGATTAACTTGCCAGGACTTAGTTAGATAATACCATTGAGAGGTAGGGACAGGGAAAGACTGTACCCAGATGGCGCAAGAGGGGGCCTCTGACTGTGGTGGATTTAGCCCGTCAGCGGTGAAACCTCAGCGGGTGTTATTTAGCTAAATCAGGGTAAGGTAAAGGCTATGTGATAGATTATCTGGGCGTCATGCCTGAGGAAGCGTGTAGGCTATTAGGATAATTTATCTCTTGTGGGTAAAGTGTACAACCTCTGCAGAGCGTAAACTATTCGAATAGCCGTGCCCACGGTTAGGGGCGGACATGGGAACTTACTCGAGTTAGTTCTATTTTCAAAAACTTTGTGGTTGGGAAGAATATTTGTTGGAGGGAGGTACTCCAAGCTTTGAATTTTCCTGGAGGGAAGTACTCCAGTGATATTATGAATATCTAAAATTTAGCATTGGTGGTTGGAACCATGTAACTGGTGGATGGAACCAACACTATTCTATACATACTGCACAATTTAACTTCATCAAAATTTGTCTTATCAAATGCTAGAACTAGTGGTTTGTAAATATGATAATTGCAACTGTAGCTTTGCGCAAATAAAAGAGCCTAAGCCCTCCTTGAATCAACCTTGCATACTAGTATTTGCATTCTGTATGTTGGCTCGCAGAGCACGGTTGTTTGTGCTCATACTCGCTCGCTAGCCCCCTTTTCCCAGAGTTTGCAAATCAAGGACAATACGAGTTCTACCAGGACCAAGCCGAACAAGGACATGAAGATGGTGATAGTTAGAATAGGCTCTAGCATCTCCCCACAGTCTGGTCGACCAAACTAATAATTTAGGTGCGTTTAAGGTTAGCCAGTCCGCTGGATAATATTAACCGCACCTGGGTTATCCGGTCGCTTGCCTGTAGGGTGATGAGTCCTCTATCTTGCTTCCGCTGTTATGTTATTTGCATATTGAACTTATTTGGCTTGACGGCCCCTTTTGTAACTCGTGTCCCTATATGGGCCGCGTGCACTCTGGTATTGTAATAATATGGACTGTACCGTGTATGAAATGATCCAGTAATGTATTCTGTGAGCACTATCTACTAATCCAGGGAATAGTGCACTAACTTCACAGAGGATTTTGGGTTGGTTAAACCCAGGGTCCGACAGTTATTGTCGTGAGTTTTATTAAGTCTTGATCCATTAGAAATTTTGTTTAGGTGCTGATCATTCATGTTTATTTGCGTTGCTTAATCTTTGTGTCCAACCAAAATTCAAAAATAATCTTGCTGATATTTTTTTCATCAATTGACACTAGCTGTTGAATATTGCATCTAGGGCTGCTCTTGAGTATTTGGGTGTGTATTTGTGACCTGTGCAAATTCAAAGAGACTATTAAATCTAGTTCGGCCATTGAAAAAAGTCACAGATTGACAAAAAAAAAGAGAGAAGAAGAAGAAGAAGAAAGAAGAAAGAAAAACAATGGCTGAATTTGGGTGAGCTTCTTAGTCCATAAATTCAGATTGTGTAATTTAATTTATTGAGGAATCCCGTGCCCTTACATTCATATCATTGCAATTGGCTAGCGTCTCTCCTAGTACTTGGTGCAAAACGAGCTATCTAATCTTTAATTTCAGATTGACTCTAGTTAGCTCATTCCTTTGTTTGCATCGAGTCACATTGATCTTTGCGTGCGCGTTCATATACTTCACTTAAATCTTTTGGATCAGCACTTAGGCAAAGTATTCTAGCCTGGATTATTACTTAATCTTACAACATCGTAAAATTCAGATTGTGTAGGATAAACACTTTCATACCAAGCTCCACCATATAACCGTTGTTGTGCAAGTAGTGAACACTCTTAAATTCGCTTGATCATCACAGTGTTGTTGTCACTTCTACCAGGTGTAAGTTTTTATTGGCCTTAATTCACTTCGGAAGGTTAAGAACTTTACTTGGGAAAGAAAACAGTGAGATTGAGATATTTCCATAAATCATTATTCTACATAACTATTTGTTTCTTGCATAGCTAACCAGGTCAGGTGGAGGAGAACACCATGATGAGAGTAGTGAGACAAATGAAACTCAAGCATTCATCAAGCAATATCAATTTGGGACACTCCATGAACACTTTCAACGTGAGCTACGCCAAGGGCTCGATCAACTCCATGAGAAGCATGATGCTTTTGCTGATCAAATTGCAAGGTAGATGCAAAATATGGAGAGACAAGCTGATGAAAATGTGCGCCAATTGCGGGAGGACATTAGAGCCCTCACTAGGCTCATACAAGCTCTCAATGGTGGCGATGAAGCAAGTGTTCAAGGAGGAGAAGCTGCTGCACATGTACCTCCTGCACCGCAACACCAAGTGGCGGCCAACGTGGTGGTGTCCACCACAACTCGGAGGACGAGGAGGAGGCCATGGAGGGCGTGGCCAAGGCCTAGGTGGAGGTCGTGGTGGTGCTGCACATGCGATGGAATGGGATGGTGATTTTACTTTGCATTACAATGACCATTATTGTCGTCCACGCAATGAAGATGATGGATTGGGCAAGCTCAAGTTTTCCAAGCCCAAGTTTATAGGTGGTACTGATCCCGAGGAGTATCTCACTTGGGAATTGAAGGTTGACAAAATATATTCCGTATGCATCACTATACAGATGAGAGAAAGATACAGTTGGCATCACTTGAGTTTGAAGGATATGCTTTGGATTGGTGGGAACAAGTCCTTACTCGAAGAGCTGAGAATGGAGAAGACCCTGTTGCATCATGGCAAGAGATGAAGCGAGAAATGAGAGCCCATTTTGTTCCTCATCATTACAAGCGTGATCTATTTGATGAATTGCAGAATATGAAGCAGGGAGCACATTCTGTGGAGAGCATCACACAAGGGAGTAACACTGTTCAATATTACTATTATGAGTTGAAGCATGCATTGTGTCGTGCCGGTGTCACAAGTGCATTAAGGGAGAAGGTATATTTCAAAGAAGGCTTGAATTCTGAGATCGCCACTGCACTTCAAGGTAAATATTTTAGTAGCATGCATGACCTTGTGAATTGCGCTATTGAGCAGGAGAAGAGACTTTTGGAGAGGCATAGGCCACAGTTCTATCCAAGTCCATCCTTCAGTTCTCATGCTACTACTGGTGTGTCATGTGAGAAGATGACCGAGCATGGGACTTTCCCTTCGGTCAAGGAGACATGTAGTGCTGCTCCATTGCTACATAGCCAAAGGGAAAGAGAGTATTAAAAAGAGTGAGTTGTGTGATTCCACCATATGTGAATTTGAGAGCATCCCAATTGAGAGCGTGAGAGAAACACCAAAAGAGAAGAATGAGGTAGATGATGGACAAAGTGAGGTTGATTTTGAAACTAACACTTAATGTCTACTTCTAGTGTTATTTCTTACATTGAGCATGTTAAAATTGACGACAAGGAGTTGAACACTCAACAACCGGCATCCTTGAAAGCAAAAGATGAGGAGTTCCATGGAAGAAGATGAAGTACTTGCTGTCCCGTGGATACACCATGATGATTTCATACCACAGCACCTACATCAACTGATAAGAGTGATAACGGTAACAATATTGGTGCTGAATTTAATTGCAAAACGGTGAGAAATTGCGAGAATTCACGTGTTCAGTCAAAAATTCCATGTTCTGAAATTTCTTTGCTCAATTTGTATGATGTGGAATTAATTACTCATAAGGAAGTTCTGACTCGAATATCTCCTACTGATTCTTTGTATTATATCATGTTCGATGACCCTAGAGAGCTATCTAGTGTGATTGAGGATGTTGCTGAAATTTCATGTATAAAATCCCTAGTTAGTTCCTATGCCTACACATATACGTTCAATTTGATCGGAGATTATGGTGTAGATGACAACTTTTATGTTTATCGAATATGCATTACATGTGATAAGCTTGCCAGTTGAAATTGCATATTTTGGATAAACAAACTTTTATACCACGTCATGACCACAATGAGATGAGGTTCAACAATAGTGCTAGCTGTTTACAAAGATTTCTTGTGCCTACTTGTTCCTCTTTCCATGAACAATCATGTACAAATAATCAGAGTAACGCATTTGAAGCTAGGAAGGCACTTAAAATTTTCTCTTCCATATTTGAACTGTTTGATCTGGTTTTGCCCATTAATGACTTGTCCACGAACTTCGCAAAGTCGAGGATGACTTTTTCTTATGGGAGGGAGAATGGTATGAATGAAAACATTACAACGTATGGATTTGATAGCTGTTGTAGTATCAATTGGTTTGTGCAAAACAGTGAGAATGAGAATGACACAATAATTGATTCATATATATAGCACGCATATGTGTTGTTCTTTTTGCTTACTACACCTCCAGATAATAATAATGTGAAAGACGGAAGGGGTGTAACTGACCAATACATATACCATGCATACACATTGTATTCTTTGTTTAGTACAATTTCAGGCTATCAAAAGCCGAGGACGGTTTTTAGTACAATATGTTTCTAGCTTAACAATATAAGACAAGTTCAATTGCTAGAAATATAAATGCGGAATAGTAGAGACAAAGAAATAACCAAATGGAGACACGTGATGTTTTGACGTGGTATCAAAGACTTGCCAGTTTGCACTAGTCCACATTGAGGAAAACCCAAACGGATTGGACCAGCTCCACGAATTAAGCCTTGCTCCTCGATTCCACTAGTGATTCCACTAGAGATGGCGAACACCAATCCACTGACAATTTGGCGCTGAGCCTCTTCACAATTTTCTTAAAGAGCTTACCGTAAAAACCACCTCCAAGCCGTCAAGGTGTGGGCAAGCACCAAGAGTAATGAATCACAAGTTTTGCTTAAAGGTAATCAAGTGCCAAGGATCAATCTAGGAATGAATGCACTTGAATTTTGGCTCAACTACCTCAAATGATGCAAATTGAGTAAATGAGGTGTTTGAGGTGCACTACTTACTTAAGAATGTTCAATGGAGTAAATTCCACCTGTCCTTGAGCTAGTGGGGCTGAATACCCCTTACCAATTTGATTGTTAGAGGGCAAATTGTTGAATTTTTAGCGAATGCGGTAGTACGTTCATTGGTCGGTACTACCGCACCTGCATAGTAACAACTATAACAGTCATCTTAAATACTTCTGAACTAGCCGTTATATTTGTGGCACGGTACTACCGCCATTATAAGTGCTGGACTGTTGAGGGCATTTGGGTAATTTCCCAATTTGAATAAAGGGGAGTGGTCCCACCTGTCGGTGGGACGCATGAAGAGATAAGGCACTAGAGACCAAATCTCTAGCCCCATCTCTTGTGGTGCTAGGTGGCTTACAGCCTTGACTGACTCTTGGGGGTGGCCGACTCTTGTGATGATTTGGGGATTTTGCCCTAGAAAGCTGAATCTGGCCAGCTGTAGGATCGTAAGGGCCTTCTCACCCCAAAAGCTAGCCAATGAGGTGATGATGAGGATATCCTTTCCATGCATACAACCATGCCGACTTCACATCAAACTGAAACTATGATACAAGGACCAATGACTAGAGCGCAAGCACGTCAACTTAACCATCAGGTGAATGCGTTCCTAAGTTTGCATACAAATGTTTCAAAGAATGGAATACTACTTAATTCTTGTGATGATTTAATTGTCCTTAGGAACCATGGGAAAGAACCACATGAGCTCAAGTATAGAAGTGGAACCCTCAAACGCAAACCAAGTCCTGTTCACGAGTTTGACTCGGATTCGGCCTTGTTGACAACGTCTACTTCAAACGGCCATAACTTTTGATCCAGAAGGTTTCTTGGGGCCCGTGAGTACTCGTTGGAAAGATCTTGAAGTCTACTTTCAGATGGATCTGGCCTCATCTCCAAATTCTATCCGAGTCGGTCAAAAACTGCAAAACAAGTCACATCATTTTTCCAGTCCGAGTCAAAGTGGGCCTTGGGCCTTGTAATTCGAGTCCTATTCGGCTTCCTTGTGTTTTGGCCGACCCTCCACCTTCCGTGTCCCTTAAATAGGCAGCCGCACCCTCTTCTAGGGTTTGGGTTTTGATAGACTAAATTAGCTTTTGCTACTTCGCCTTGTACTCGCGCGCGTTGGCTAGATCGCCCGAATACTTGTCTTCGAAACCCCACCGTCTTTCTGTTTCAGATTGAATCCTACATCATTTATTTGCAATTGAGTTGTTGTTCATTTTGTTCTTGCCTGTTCTTCGATTGCTTGCAGGAACAATTACCCTTGTGGTTTGGTTGTGATGTGACCACGCCACAAACACATACGACAATAGCGTACAACATCAAGATTGAACTAAAGGTGAATTCGTTTCTTGAGCCTCAACATATTTTAAATGAGAATATGATGCTACCTAATAATGAAAATATATATTTTTACAGCACCACGTCACTTTTACACCAATTCAAAAGAGTCCTTGTTGGACCCGTACTAGAATCAGATTCGGACTGCTGCAATGGTGCAAGTTTAAACGGACGTAACTTTCTCATACGGACTCCGTTTGGGACGTTCTTGGACTTGATGGAAAGCTTATGAAGTATACTTTCCAAAAAATCCAACCTCATCTTCAAATTCCATCTGAGCCGGCTGCAATCATTAAAACAATCCACGTTGGTTTTTGAGTCCGAGTCAAAAGGGTGCTGCACCACCACCAATTGGGCCCATGGGCCTTGTAACCCTAGAGCATGCACTTTGGACGCCCCTCCTGGTTGTTCTCCCTATAAAGGAGCCACCGCCTCCCTTGTTAGGACTTGGATTGTGTTGAGTTTAGGTTTAGCTATTATGCAAACTTCTGTTCTTCAGTTGTGTCGGACGACCACCTGTCAAGACAGCCTTCGGAATCCCACCTTTTGATATTCATATCAATATTTGCAATTTCAGATTGCTTGTTATCTTGTTCTTGCGTGTTCTTCGGTTGCATGCAGGAATAGACCTTCGTGGTCAGGTCAACCGCGTTCTTGGCAGGTTGATAACAACTTGGAGTGTGGTTCAGCGATTGCTAAGGCGCAAGCGACGTCGTACGGTTGTAGTCGGATCGCAGGAGTCACCTCCACCAAAATCGATAGTTATCATCCTATCGGAAGATCGGGACCCCATCGCCTCATCAGGTTGATTGTGCGCCGACAAGGTCACGAACAACCTCTGGAGTTGGTGTATCGATCGCTTAGGCGCAACGTCCTTGGATGGTTGTAGTCGGGTCGTCAACGTCATCCCCTTCCCCAATCGAATCTACCACTCTAATCGAAAGATCTGGAAAATCTAGAGATTTCAGATCCGCGTAAGCCTCCAGGCACACACGCGGCAACTTCGACCCCAAAAAACATCGTTTAGGGCCTCAAAACGGGCCCGCAAACCGAGAAAAATTCAAGTTTCTCAGAATTCACTCAAAATTGACAGAGCCCTTCTACACGTGATTCTAAGGTTCCTTGTGAAGACGGCATCTTTTTTCGAGCTCCGGAACTCCGTGTGCAAAATCATCTAGTTTCTTTCTGCATGGTGTGTTTTCGTTTGTGTTCTAGGCTCGCGTCTCTAGTACGGTCTAGCCTAGGACCAGCACGGTGCCGTTGTTGAGCGATTATTCAACTTGCTTTGACTAATATGGTTCTAGTTATCCTGATGAGGCGATAGGGTCCCGATCTTCCGATAGGATGATAACTATCGATTTTGGCGGAGGCGACCCTTGCGATCCGACTACAACCGAACGACGTCGCTTGCGCCTTAGCAATCGCTGAACCACACTCCAAGTTGTTATCAACCGTGCCAAGAACGCGGTTGACCTGACCACGAAGGTCTATTCCTGCATGCAACCGAAGAACACGCAAGAACAAGATAACAAGCAATCTGAAATTGCAAATATTGATATGAAGATCAAAAGGTGGGATTCCGAAGGCTGTCTTGACAGGTGGTCGTCCGACACAACTGAAGAACAGAAGTTTGCATAATAGCTAAACCTAAACTCAACAAAATCCAAGTCCTAACAAGGGCGGCGGTGGCTCCTTTATAGGGAGAACAACCAGGAGGGGCGTCCAAAGTGCATGCTCTAGGGTTACAAGGCCCATTGGCCCAATTGGTGGTGGCGCAGCACCCTTTTGACTCGGACTCAAAAACCAACGTGGATTGTTTTGATGATTGCAGCCGGCTCGGATGGAATTTGAAGATGAGGTTGGATCCGTTGGAAAGTAGACTTCATAAGCTTTCCATGAAGTACAAGAACGTCCCAAACGGAGTCCGTATGAGAAAGTTACGTTTGTTTCAACTTGCACCATTGCAGCAGTCCGAATCTGATTCCAGTACGTGACCAACACGGACTCTTTTGATGATTGCGGCTGTCTCGGATAGAATTTGAAGATGGGGTTGAATCCTTTAGAAAGTAGACTTGATAAGCTTTCCATCAAGTCCAAGAACGTCCGAAACGGAGTCCGTATGAGAAAGTTACGTCCGTTTAAACTTGCACCATTGCAGCAGTCCGAGTCTGATTCCAAAACGTGTCCAACTCGAATTCGTGCTTGACTTGGTCCCAAAGTGACGTGGTGACCTCCATTATTCCTTTCATGCATGTCCAGGACTCCATGTCCCTTTCCTTCATCCTTTTCCAAATTCCTAAGCACAATTAAATCACTTGCATTAGGTAGCGGTCTATTCTCAGTAACATATGAAGGCTGAAGAAACGAATTCACCTTTAGTTCAATCTTGATATTGGGCGCGATTGTCGTATGTGTTTGTGGCGTGGTCACATCATCCTCCCCTTCTTGATAGAAAACCGTCCTCGGTTTTAGCATATGTGTAGCCTCACGTATTGCATGATCTTCATCATAAATCTCGGTACATAATAACAAACGCAACAAACTCTCATTATGTAATATCATACGTTCTTTATCACACAAAGTAAAACCTTTTTGAAATGAGCTCACCTTATAATTTAAGTGATGCGTAGGAGCTCTTGTAATTGGAACAACAAGCGTAGCAAATATGGTTGTATCCATAGGGGTCGTGTCCTCATCATCCTCTCCTTCTTGAAAACAAAGCCGTCCTCGGCTTTTGATAAACTGAAAGTATGGTAACAAAGAAGCCAAGGTGTATGCATGGTATATGTATATGTCATCCGTTTTAACAGTTCTTCGTTGTTGCACAATTAATGTTATAACACAGCAGCAATCATAAAAGCTCATTGTATTATTAACCCAAAAGTAATCATATATGTTAATGAACAAATCAAAATTTCTCACACAGTAATTATCGCAACTTGTTTTGCAAATGTAAGTGAAGCATTTATGCAATTCAAATCTTTGAAGTTGTAAACTTGTTGTGGTGGCACATATAGGCAAAGCTACAACTTTTGGAATCAAACAAAGTTTATCCATATAATCAGATTTCAATTGAGCAATAGCAAATTCATCTAGTAAGGGTGAAAATATTTGCAAGTTCTTCCATACATCAATTTCATTATTCAGATTGCCAATGTTAGATGGTTCAATAAGAGAAGAACACATAGGCATTGAATGATCACTAAAATTTATTTTTCTTTCATAATGAACAAGATTGAGCATACAAGAGTTGTTGTTCAAAACAACAAGCTGCAATTCATCCATGTGGTCACAAGTTATGCATATTCGATATACAAGAAATTGATTTCCTACACCATAATCTCCAATCAAATTAAACTTATACCCAGGGGTGTAGGCACTAAACAAGAATTTTGAACATGTAAGTTCAGAAACTTTCTCCAAAGCATGTGACAATTTCATAGGAAGATCCAACATGACGTAACACAATGAATTGGCAGGAGAAATTCTAGTTAAAACTTCTTTATGTCTAACCAAAGCCACATGATCATTGTATGTGATTAATTCATCACATGAATCACTCAAAACAGCAGGCAATTCAATTATTTTTTGACAAGGTGCACTAAACTCATTCTCAATACTCAAATCAATGCAGTGTGAATTTTCTACTTGAAATATGGGCGTGTCAGAATTGTTTTACACTAAGTTTTGCTCTAAAATAGCATGAACAGTACATAATTGTTGTTCTTCACAAGCATACTCACCGTGAATGATGATAGCACCATGATCTTTATCTTTTTGGCTCCCCTCAGATGATGTAGGTACATCCATCTCCTCATCTTCCTTCTCAAGTAATGGAGTTGGTAGCTCAAGTAACTCATTCTTCTCTTCAGCATGGTTTTCAACTTGCTGCAAGTTGTTAGTTACAGAAAAAGGCACAACCACAGGTTTGCTCTCATGTGTCCTATTATCAAGTATTCTCAATTCTTTCTCAATCTGACTTTCAACCTTACAAGCAAGTATAAACAAATCATAGAGAGAATTATATTCTTTGTGGACGAGAATGTTCTTAATTTCTTGATTAAGCCCACCTAAGAATCTATTCTCTGTAGCTTCTATATGTTCCTCTAAATCACAACGCAACAAAAGAGCTTTCAATTCTTCATAGTATTCACTTACAGTTTTCCTACCTTGTTCTAAACGTTGCAATCTTTTTAACAAGTCACGTGAATAATATGAAGGAACAAATGTAGATCTCATGATTCGTTTCAAAGCATTCCAAGTTTTAGGTACATGTGGTAGTCTACATTGTTTTCTCCACCAAAATAATGCGAAATCAGTGAATTCACTAGTAGCAGCCCTAACTCTTTTATCATCAGGAAAATCATAGCACAGAAAATTTTGATCTAATTGTATTTCCCATTCAAGATAAGCTTCAGGGTCATATCTACCAGCAAATGGAGGAATTGTAAACTTGGCATCATCATCACATACCTCTCTTGTTAACCTACCTGTACCTTGTCGATTATGTCGAAGTCGACAACGGTCGCGATCATTGGAGCCCTCAATTCTGTTGTTGATGGTGGTGAGGGTCTTATTAATACAATCCAACAAGTTGTTGGTCTCACAAAAATTGCTACAATGTGATCTTGAACCTGTCATGGTTAGTAGAAAACAAGGAAATACACAAGAATTATGTAAGTCCCTATAAACTACTAGGAGGTGGAGCTTCACAAATCACACATCTCTCAAACTCTTACCAAGCTCTTACAAGTTCTTACCAATGCAAAACAGGTGGTGTAACCGGTGGCTGGTTCGTGATAACTTGACTCAAGTGATGTGTATAGCGATTGCAAGGGTCGGTTCGACGTGATCTGCTTGGTTAGTAAAAGGTGTAGCTTGGAAGGCTAGATATGTAGCAATGGAGAACAATCAATTAATTTCAGAAATTGCACAGAATTGAATTATAGTTCGTACCTAGCACTTAGCCTATGTTGCTGATCAAACAAGGATAGGAGAAGGCCAAAACAAGTGTGTGACAATGTATGAGAGTGGTAAATACAAGATAATTCAATCGAAGGCAATTTGGAATTGAAGAACACAAGGATTGATCCCAAACTTGAAAATTGAAGATTTCTGTCCACTGGACAGCACGTCGGTATTTCGGCCGTAAATTTTTGTCAGTTGGCTTTTTTTCAATGATTATTTTTTTCTCCTTTTCCTGACGGCTTTTTCTACAACTTTTCTTTTGGGGCCATGTTCTAGAAACAGACGGAAAAATTCACACAAAATTCACAAGTGCCGATTGTTGCAGATTCAATCTGGAATTTTAGGTCAACTTGCACCGCAGATATCTCTTAACTGCCTTGCTGGAATGACGTGAAATTTTACAGATAGATGGACAATGAAGTTTTGAATCTAATTACGGTGGTCTTACTCAAAAATAAGCTCGGAATCAAAAGTTATGCCATTTTTGGTGGCGGCTGCAGAGAAAGGAAAGATCAGCCGAAATTGGAATTAGGGTTTGGGGTGGGGGAATTTATTTTTTGATTGGATTTTTATTGGAACAAAGATATGACCAGCAACTAGACAAAGCTAAAACGGACACAAATTCAGTTTAGCAAACCAAAACTAACAGATTAAAAGGCACAATGGGGTTTGGACAGCGGAAATTAACTCTTTTTGTGGGGCAATTTTTCTGGACTATGGGAAATAAAAATCAATCTACTAACTAAGGATACAAGAAATTCCTACCAGTCAACTGAAGCTCTGATACCACTTGATGAGGCGATAGGGTCCCGATCTTCCGATAGGATGATAACTATCGATTTTGGCGGAGGCGACCCTTGCGATCCGACTACAACCGAACGACGTCGCTTGCGCCTTAGCAATCACTGAACCACACTCCAAGTTGTTATCAACCGTGCCAAGAACGCGGTTGACCTGACCACGAAGGTCTATTCCTGCATGCAACCGAAGAACACGCAAGAACAAGATAACAAGCAATCTGAAATTGCAAATATTGATATGAAGATCAAAAGGTGGGATTTCGAAGGCTGTCTTGACAGGTGGTCGTCCGACACAACTGAAGAACAGAAGTTTGCATAATAGCTAAACCTAAACTCAACAAAATCCAAGTCCTAACAAGGGCGGCGGTGGCTCCTTTATAGGGAGAACAACCAGGAGGGGCGTCCAAAGTGCATGCTCTAGGGTTACAAGGCCCATTGGCCCAATTGGTGGTGGCGCAGCACCCTTTTGACTCGGACTCAAAAACCAATGTGGATTGTTTTGATGATTGCAGCCGGCTCGGATGGAATTTGAAGATGGGGTTGGATCTGTTGGAAAGTAGACTTCATAAGCTTTCCATGAAGTACAAGAACGTCCCAAACGGAGTCCGTATGAGAAAGTTACGTTCGTTTCAACTTGCACCATTGCAGCAGTCCGAATCTGATTCCAGTACGTGACCAACACGGACTCTTTTGATGATTGCGGCTGTCTCGGATAGAATTTGAAGATGGGGTTGAATCCTTTAGAAACTATACTTGATAAGCTTTCCATCAAGTCCAAGAACGTCCGAAACGGAGTCCGTATGAGAAAGTTACGTCCGTTTAAACTTGCACCATTGCAGCAGTCCGAGTCTGATTCCAAAACGTGTCCAACTCGAATTCGTGCTTAACTTGGTCCCAAAGTGACGTGGTGACCTCCATTATTCCTTCCATGCATGTCCAGGACTCCATGTCCCTTTCCTTCACCCTTTTCCAAATTCCTAAGCACAATTAAATCACTTGCATTAGGTAGCGGTCTATTCTCAGTAACATATGAAGGCTGAAGAAACGAATTCACCTTTAGTTCAATCTTGATATTGGGCGCGATTATCGTATGTGTTTGTGGCGTGGTCACATCATATCCTTTGTTCACTCTCAGCCCACCTATAGCTCCACAGATTTGGCTACCACATCACAGGGACTAGCGACCGAGGCAGCGATACACCCAATTTCCAGGAGATATTGTCTTGACTTGTCGGCTGCCATCACCTCCGGCTCGCTGTGGTAAGAACTTGTAAGAGCTTGACAGAACAGGTTGAGAGTGTGCGACTTGATTTAACCACATCCCAGTAGTTGTGAGGGCAAACCTGCAGTTTTATTATTTTTCTCTTCTTGGTTTGTTTCTTGTGTTCTTCTAACAATGTCAGGAGAACCAGTGGACCTGCGGGCAGCGCCACATTCCCCTCGGACTAGAGGCATCATACAACACTTTGAGCGCAAAATGAAGCTGCACACTGAAGGACTTGATGAGGATGTACGGGTCACTAATGAACGCCTTGATCAATTCGAGGCCGCGCAGATCGACACCAACACTACGCTTGCAACATTGGAGGCTTCCATTGGTACCGTCAACACCTCACTTGCTGAGATTTTGAGACGTCTTGATGAGATGGGCCGTGCATCTCCCGCTGCACCAACTCAGCGCACACGTGCCAACATTGGTGTCTTGGGCAGCAGGGTGGATGAAAATGGTGGAGACGAGTATGCGGCTGATACTGAGATCGATGATGATGAGGACACTCACCGTCATCGTCAACCAAGTCGGAATGAGGTACGTGAGAATGATGAATCACTTGGTAAGATCAAGTTCACTATGCCACCTTTTGATGGAAAATATAACCCTGATGCTTATATCACTTGGGAATTGGCTGTTGACCAAAAATTTGCTTGTCATGCATTTCCTGAAAACAAAAGGGTTAGGGCTGCTACTAGTGAGTTTACTGGTTTTGCGTCTATTTGGTGGAGTGAATATTGTAAGAAAAATCCTTTAACCATACCACCAACTTGGGATGCATTAAAAAGAATCATGCGAGCTAGATTTGTTCCTTCATATTATGCATGTGATTTGTTACATAAGTTGCAACAATTGAGGCAAGATAGTAAAAGCGTAGAGGAATATTTTCAAGAATTGCAAACAGGAATGCTGCGTTGTGACTTAGAGGAAACTGAGGAAGCTGCTATGGCTAGGTTTATGGGTGGTTTGGATCGTGAAATTCAGGACATTTTAGCTTACAAGGAATATAATTCTATCACTCGTTTATTTCATCTTGCTTTGTAAAGCTGAAAGAGAAGTACAGGGACGACGCGCGAGCACTAGGACTAACGTTTCTGCAGGACGTGGTAACATTTGGTCTCAACGTGCATCTGTTGCACCATCAAGCCAACCTCCTGCACCTTCTTCCTCCAACAGCAAGCCACGGTTTTCATCATCAAATTCAGCATCTCGGGCATCTGAAGCAACAAAGGGGTCTGCCCAAGCACATGCAAAGAGCTCTTCATCCGTTGCATCTACGGGACGAACGAGGGATATCCAATGTCATCAATGCAAGGGGTATGGCCATGTGCGGAGTGAATGCCCAAGCAAGCGCGTTTTGATTGTGAGAGATGATGGTGAGTATTCTTCTGCTAGTGATTTGGATGAGGATACATATGCTTTGCTTGCAGCTGACCATGTAGGTAGTGGGAAGGAGCAAGAAGAAGAGCACATTGGTGCTGAAGATGCAAAGCGCTATGAGAGCCTAATTGTGCAGCGTGTGTTGAGTGCACAAATGGAGAGGACGGAGCAAAATCAGCGGCACATCCTTTTCCAAACAAAGTGTGTCGTGAAGGAACGCTCATGCCGTGTGATCATTGATGGAGGGAGCTGCAACAACTTGGCGAGCTCTGATATGGTGGAGAAGCTTGTGTTGAACACCAAACCTCACCCACAACCTTACTACATTCAATGGTTCAATAACAGCGGCAAGGTGAAGGTAACACGAATGGTGAGAGTAAATTTTGCTATTGGTTCTTATCATGATGTTGTAGAATGCGATGTTGTTCCTATGCAAGCATGCTCTATGCTGTTAGGTAGACCGTGGCAATATGATAAAGATTCGCTGCATCATGGTAAAACAAACCAATATTCTTTTGTGCATCATGACAAGAAAATTGTGTTACATCCTATGTCTCCTGAAGCTATTTTCAAAGATGAGATTGCTAGAGCTAGTAGAGAGAAAAATCAGGAGCATAATAGGAGTGAAAATCAGATTGTTGCAAGCGAACTTGAGTAACATAAAAAGAAAAACTCTAAATCTGTTCATGAGACGAAAAATGAGTTTAAATTGAAAGGTGCAAGTTTTCTTGCTACTAACTCTGATGTGAATGAGCTGGATGCTAGTACTTCTGTTTGCTTTGCCTTACTTTGCAAACAAGCTTTATTTTCATTCGAGGAGATACCTTCTTCTGTGCCTCCTGCTGTCACTAATCTTTTGCAGGAGTACATGGATGTTTTTCCAAAGGACGTGCCACCAGGGCTACCACCAGTGCGAGGGATTGAGCACCAGATTGATTTCATTCCCGGGGCATCTTTGCCCAATCGTGTGCTATACAGGACCAATCCGGAAGAAACTAAGGAGATTCAGCGTCAAGTTCAAGAATTCCTTGATAAAGGTTATGTGCGTGAGTCTCTTAGTCCTTGTGTTGTTCCGGTAATTTTAGTGCCTAAGAAAAATGGATCATGGCGTATGTGTGTGGACTGTAGAGCGATCAATAACATTACCATTAGATATCGTCACCCTATTCCTAGGTTAGATGATATGCTTGATGAATTAAGTGGCTCTATTATCTTCTCTAAAGTTGATTTGCGTAGTGGGTACCACCAAATTCGCATGAAATTGGGAGATGAATGGAAAACAGCATTTAAAACTAAGTTCGGTTTGTATGAGTGGTTAGTGCTGCCCTTTGGTTTAACTAATGCACCTAGCACATTAATGAGATTAATGAATGAGGTTTTGCGTGCTTTCATTGGTAAATTTGTAGTGGTCTATTTTGATGATATATTGATATATAGCAGATCACTAGAGGAACACCTTTGCCATTTACGTGCTGTTTTTGATGCTTTACGTAACGCACGTTTATTTGGTAACCTTGAGAAGTGCACATTTTGCACGAATTGAGTCTCTTTTCTTGGCTATGTTGTTACTCCACAGGGGATTGAAGTTGATCAAGCCAAGGTTGAGGCAATACAGAGTTGGCCGACTCCTAAAACGGTCACGCAGGTGCGAAGTTTTCTAGGACTTGCTGGATTCTATTGTCGTTTGTGAAGGGTTTCAGTACCATCGCCGCGCCATTGAATGAGCTCACTAAAAAGGGGGTGCCTTTTACTTGGGGGAATGCACAGGAAGACGCCTTCAACACATTGAAAGATAAGTTAACACATGCACCATTACTCAAACTTCCAGATTTTAGTAAGACTTTTGAGCTAGAATGTGATGCTAGTGGAATTGGATTGGGTGGTGTGCTGTTGCAAGAAGGTAAACCTGTGGCATACTTTAGTGAAAAATTGAGTGGGAACAATAGCTCGTTTGCATCAAGTACTAGGAGAGACGCTACCCAATTGCAAAATAAGAATAGAGGGCACATGATTGCTCAAGAATTTTAGTTACTCAAACTGAAAATATGAAATAGAACTACTCACCCAATCAGCCTTCTCTCTCTCTTTTTTTCTCTTTTTTTTGCTCACCTCTTTTTTTTGCTACCTTGGCAATCACCCAAATATGTTCAAGTCACTGTTCTGAGCCAATTGAGGTATATGGGTCACAAACTTTGATTTTTTTTTGATTAGCCGGAGTGAGTGATGTACAAGCCCAATGTTCAGCTAGGACTATTCAGGAGCAGCCCTCAATGCAATATCAATGACTAGTCTCAAGTATTCAAAGGATATAAGTGAAGCTTGTATGTATGGTGTTCGGCCGTATGGTGTTCAAGGAAGCCAACGCGAACACTAACACCTCCCTAGAGTTGGTTTCGGATGGCAAATTTCACACGGATTCGGTAGTGGACAGCTAGCCAAAACCGACTTGGATTCTAGGGTTGTACTCAGATTGATCTGGAAGGAGTTATGGACACGGACTCAACTTCAAGAGTAAATTGAATCTACGTTTTTTTTGTTTTACGGGGACACAAGATCAAGTTACGCGAAGAACACAAAGATTAGCACGTAAACAAAATTTCTAATGGATCAAGACTTAACAGATGCAAAACTAGGGTTTGGATTTTTTTTGTTTTTGGCTTATGGATTATAGAACTGCAAGTAATAAACAGGAATTTAAAGGGATAAGATCCTACCGAGTAAACCACGCTCTGATACCAAGATGATACGGGGTCGCCCGATCTTCTCGACATAGGATGGATACTCACGGGAGTCTTGATGAATCGTAATGATCCTCCAATGCCAATGCAAGGGACGAACACTCTTTAATCCGCCAAAATACACTCGTGTTGATTTCGCCAACCACCAAGCGAAGATCTATCGTGCACCCAATTCCCAGCGGAAAGGCTGAACGATCTTGATTGAAGAAGATACTCCTAATTCCATAAGGAATTTCGGCAGCAATGCTAAACTCAAAAACTTTAGTAGATTGATTTTTCTCAAACGTGGTCTGAGCCCTAAAGGCTGCCAATACAAGGCTTATATAGCCCCTTGGGATGTCCATATGATCCCCAAACCAAGTACAACTTAACCCTATATGGTTTTAGATACGAACTCTCACAAAAAGAAAACTATATTTTTCACCCATCATATTGCAAAGCCCTTGAAATTATCTTTCCAACGAGTACAAGAACACCTGAATCGGACTCCGTTTGTGAAAGTTATGGCATTTTTAGTAACTGCCTGTCAGGCTGTCCCGAACCGAATCCGAATTGAATCCTGAGTTGAATCTGAGTTTGAATTGGGTTGAGCACGTGGGAAGTCCGAATTTGGCTTGAAAATCTTATCTAAAACTTGTAGTTTAAGTCCTTGGGCTCCTCCCTTTTTGCTCTCCCACTGCATGGGCTTCTTTCCTCCTTGTGCTTCTCCATTGCTTTGACCCCGGAATTATCATAATATTCAAACCTAATAATAAATAAGAATTTGGCATAAGGTAATATATCGTTCCCATTAATAGAAGGAAATTCATTAAGAAGCAAATTCACCTGACAATATTTAGTGTGGCTCAGTACTTTTTTCCAGTGAAATAATGTATTTGACAGAAAAGTGCAAAGTATGTGCGTATCCGCATCAACATATCACTCATATATTTGTGGCTTTTGTGTCTTCTTTGTGCTACTAACCATGTCAGGTGGAGACGACAACATGGGAGAGGAGCATGGTGTGAATTCCAAGCTTTGAGGGGGAACTTTGCGCAATGAGTTCGCCGCTACTACTTCTGCCTTGGAGGAGCAACTCAAGGCAGAGATCAACAACTCCACACAAGACATGCGCATTGAGATGAACCAACAAATGAATGTGCTACGTACCAACATCGTGAACGACGTGGTGCGCCCACTTCGACCACAACACGAGGAAGGTAGTGTTCATCATGGGGGTGGCCTACCTCCACGAGATGAGGAAGCAGGCGTTGCTCGAGGTGGCCAAGATGCACAACAACGACGAGACCGTGTGGTGGCGAACACCATCCGTCCACCCCTGCCTGGGAGAGGTGCAGGGGGCGGCTTCCATGGTCCGGGGAGGGGCCATGGACATGGAGGCCGTGGTGGGGGAGCACTTCACTTTGACGACGATGACTTTCTGCACTACGATGGCGGCTACCACCGCCGTAATCGTTACGGCGAAGAACGACCACACGAGGTGAAATTTGGTAAGCTCAAATTTACAATGCCATCATTTTCAGGTACACATGAACCCGAAGAATACCTCACTCGGGAGCTCAAGGTAGACAAGGTGTTCCGCTTGCACAACTATTCTGAAGAAAAGAAAATCCATATGGCGGGACTAGAATTCAATGATTATGCTTTGGTTTGGTGGGAACAAGTGCAAACCAAAGTATGGAGAACAATGATCCACCCATTACAACATGGGAAGAGATGAAGTACCACATGAGGGCAAGGTTTGTTCCTAAACATTACAAATGTGACCTTTTTGATAAGTTGCAGAATTTGAAGCAAGGGAGTTTCACGATTGAGGAGTACTACAAAGAGATAATTGATATGTGGAGTCACTCAATCTCACTATGGCCCGTTTCCTTGCTGGTTTGCATCCTTCCATCAAGTGAATTGTCGAATTTCAACCCTACAACAACATGGTGGAGTTGGTACATCAAGCCGCTACGGCTGAGAGGCAAGTACAACAGGACATAAGGGTTTCAAAATCATCTTCCTACACTTCCCGTACAGCACCTACAGGAGGGAAAACCACATCTCGTTTCAATTCATTTAAAACTAACCCATCTAGTGGAAGTTTTAATCCTAGTGCACATGCTGCCTCGAGTACCAAGAATGCCACTCCTTCCTTCCCAAAGAAAGGACCAGCCCCTTCTTCATCACCTTCGGTTGGTTCTGCGGCCAAGAGTAGCTCCATCCAATGCTTCAAGTGTCTTGGTCGCGGACATATGCAAAAGGATTGCCTAAATAGCAAGGTAATGTTGGTAACTGAGAATGGAGAATATGATTCTGCTGAAGATGGAGAGCACCTTGCTGATTTTGAGGCGTTTGAGGATGGCCATGCGGAAGAAAGAGAAGAAGAAACACATAGGGATGGGTATTGTGACCCCGAGTCCGGCCCTATCCTTGTGTGCACCCCTTCGGTATTGAGCGTTCAAGCAAAACCCAACCATGAACAGCGCTGCAACCTTTTCCAAACAAGAGCTCAGGTAAGTAAAGATGGTAAGTGTTGCAAAGTAATTATTGATGGGGGTAGTTGTCATAACCTAGCTAGCAAAGAACTTTGCACTAAACTTGGATTGAAATACAAGAAACACCCACATCCATATCAAATTCAGTGGTTGAATAATAATGGTTCTATGAATGTTGGGTACACTGTTGATGTTAGCTTTCAAATTGGTTCTTATCATGAAACTGTAGAATGTGATGTTGTGTCCATGGAAGTATGTCACTTGTTATTAGGTAGACCATGGCAATATGATCGTTCTATGATTCATGATGGAAGAACTAATCAATACAAGTTCATGAGGAATAATAGAGAAATATTGTTACGACCATTGACTCCTTCTCAAATTATACATGAAAACATGCAAAAGATTGAGGTGAAAGTGGAAAGTGAGAAAGGGAAGGAGCAAAAGAATGTGATTCCACAAAAGGTGAGAGAGAGCCACAAGCTAAAATTGAGTGGAAAAAGAAAGAATGAGGGAGAGAAAAAGTTGGTTATGATAGCCACCAAATATGATCTGAGAGAAATGAGAGATGATTCCACTTTGGAGCATTTGGTATTGCTGTATAAAGATATTTTGCTTTCTACTAATGACTTAACCACTCTTCCTAGTGTGGTTTCTCAAGTGCTACAGGCTTATGAAGATGTCTTTCCGGAGGAGGTACCCGCTGGTTTACCACCCATTCGAGGCATCGAACATCAAATTGACTTGGTGCCGAGAGCTCCACTTCCCAACCGGCTGCCGTATCGCACAAACCCGGAGGAGACAAAAGAAATTCAGCGGCAAGTCCAAGCGTGATGAGGACATCACACCTTCAACCACATCTCCTCATACTGCCACAACTCCAGAAACAATTCAAGGACCGATCACTCGAGCCCGTGCACGTGAACTCAATTATGTGATCCTTTTAAGGAATGAATGTCAAGACAATGGCAAGGAATGAGAGCGAAATAAAAGGTGCTGCGCCACCTATCTTTGGGGCTGGACCCATGTAATGTTTAGGCAGTTTAGGAAAGGTTAGGAGGAGATGTCACCCTGCCTTACTTGCTGGCCGAATTCCCCTCCTCCCACTCCTATTTAGTCCTGGCTGAGCTTCCCTTGTGACTCGGGTTTTCTTTTGTTTAAGTTTAGCCATTGTGCAAACACTGATCTTCAGTTGTGTCCAATGACCACCTGCCAAACAGCAATTGTGAACCCCACATTCGAGTGATTTCAGTTTGCCTACTTCTTGTTCTTGTTGCAGGAATTGAACCTCGTGTTCAGGTTGATCTCGCTGTTCCAGCCCGGTCAATAACCATTTGGAGTTGCTTCTGCGATTGCTAAGGTGCCCACGACCTGTTCGTTTGTAGTCGGATCGTGAGAGTCACCACCAACCAATCGATATTTATCCTCTCACCGAAAGATCGGGCACTCCAGTCTTATCAAGTGGTATCAGATTTCAGGTTGCTCGGTGAGATCTTCCCTAGTTTTACAGTTCGTTTTCATTCCTATTGTCCACATAAAAGCCAAACAAAAATATATCTAGGTTAGTTCCTGCTGTCCTATACCCTTTTAGCCCTTGCATCTTTCTTTTCAGTAGTTTGCATTATTGAGTTTGTGCTGCATTTATCAATTCGAGTTGCTGGTTCGCCTCGCATCAACCACAGACCACCTTGGCACGCACATCACCCGCACCTACCATGTTTACGTTCATTCACCATCCTTAGTCTGTTCTCGGCGATCTGGTTCTCCCTTCTCCGAAAGGCAAACCATCCCCTAGAAAAAGGAAGGAACCTGCCTCTGCTCTCTCAGTTTGATTAGGAAGGAAACCAGCGTGACACCAGAAAAAGGCACGGTGCAAAAAAAAAAGAAAGAAAGAAAGGAAAGGAAAAGCCGCACTGCCAAAAAAAAGCAAAACAAAAGAGAAGGAAAGAAGGTCATACAAAAGGAAAGAAACCGCCCCTGTGATTTCCTTTTCTGTGCCACAGTCACACGGTAGGAACCCAATCGCAAGTTTCCCAATCCACAAAATTAGGAAGGAAAGTCACCCCTTGACCCCTGCGCAGAGGCTTCTTTGTTTCAAGAGAGAGAGAGAGATAGTATCTTTTAATTACCTTTTTACCCCTGGTCGCCAAAACACGAACAAAAATTCTTGTGACCAGTACACTCTCGAGAGATAGCAAAGGGTTACTTCCGCATTTTTCAGTTCATCTTTCATACAAAACAAAATTACCGTTCATCTTTTGAGACTAGCTGTTGCATACTACTTAAGCTAGGGGTTGTTTGCATTGCACTACCTTTCTTTGGGCAGGTGCTCCACGTCGTGTGAACTTTTCAGTACCCTAACCAGTGGCTTTGAGTAGTCGGCTAGCGTCTCTCCTAGTACTTGGTGCGAGATTCATCCCTTGCTTGCATCAAGTCACGTTATTCTTTGTGCACAACCCTGTTGACACGTTTCTCCCCTTGTTTGGATCAGCAACTTATACTGGTATTTTGAGCACTTGTTCAACTTTGCATTTGCTGAATTGATCATGCTAATCCTTGCTACAAAGTGAAACATTCCTATAGCTCCACAGATTTCTACAGCAAACAGATTTTGTGTCTCTGGCAATCGCTCCGTCCAGTCTCCGCTGGTTGACGCCGCTGGTTGCAGGTCACCCCTGTTGGCTTGGTAAGAATTGGTAGGAACTTGATAACGGTTTTAGCCGAGTGATCTGAACAGCACTACTCCCTATTAGTTGTAGGGCACACTTGTTTTCCTTTCTCTATTGCATTCTTGCACTAACAATGGCAGGACCTTCGGAGGAACCGGGAGACACCATACAACGTTCTCCTTGAACAAAGGGCATCATTCAGCATTTTGAGCGGTAAGTGGGGCTGCAAGTAGATTCACTTGCAGAGGATGTTCAGGTCACAAAAGAGCGCCTTGGCCAGCTTGAAACCACTCAACTTGGTACAGGTGCAACGCTCAATGATATGAAGACAGCCCAAGCCACCACCAACACCAATCTAGCCACCATCATGACACGGCTTGAGGAGTTGTCCCAGTAGCTTGCAGATGTTGTCCAACGCCAAGCTGCCCACAGTGAGGTTGACGAACAGGGCGAAATTGATTATGGTGGTGACACCGAGCATGCATACCTTTCCAACAATAACAACGATCGAGAACATCACCGCCGGTGTGCAAATCAGTGAGGTATGCCCCAAAACCACCACCGACATGCGGTACGTAATCATGATGATCCCTTTGCTAAGGTTAAATTCACTATACCCGCATTTAATGGCAAATATGATCCTGATGCTTGTCTTGATTGGGAACTTGCTGTTGATCAAAAATTTGCATGCCATGCTTTTCCTGCACATAATCAAGTTAGGGCTGCTACTAGTGAGTTTACAGATTTTGCTTCTATTTGGTGGCGAGAACATTGCAGCAAACATCCTAATAACATCCCCACCACTTGGGAAGCATTAAAAGTGCTCATGCGACATAGATTTGTCCCCTCATACTATGCTCGTGATATGCTTAATAAATTGCAGCGATTGCGTCAAGGTACAAATTCCGTTGAAGAGTACTTTCAGGAGCTGCAAATTGGTATGCTTCGTTGTGGTTTAGTTGAGAATGACGATGCCGCTATGGCACGATTTTTGGGTGGCCTGAACCGAGAAATTCAGGATGTGCTTGATTATAAGGAGTACAATAATATTACTCGTTTGTTCCATCTTGCTTGGAAAGCTGAACGTGAAGTGTAGGGACGCCACACGAGGACACGAGCTAACTCTTTTGCAGGTCGAACCACCTCGTACAAACCAGCCACTACACCTGCGTCCGCTTCACAGCCGGCTGCACCGTCTCCATCCAGCAGCAAATCACGAGCTTCGGCACCAAATCTGTCCACCTCGGCAATGACCAAAGCTCCACCAGGGATCCAGCACCAAGTGCATCTGTTGCTTCCACCGGACGCACAAAAGATATCCAATGCCATCGCTGCAAACAAGCGTGTTCTGATTATATGTGATGATGGTGAGTATTCTTCAGCTAGTGATTTGGATGAAGCCACATATGCTATGCTTGCCACTGACGTTTCAGGACACGACGAAGAACATGTTGCTGCTGATGATGCCGACAAGTATTTGAGCCTTGTCGTGCAACGTGTACTCAGTACGCAGGTTGTACCACAGGAACAAAACCAGCGGCACAATCTGTCCCACACCAAAGGCGTTGTTCAAGAGCGGTCAATTCGCATCATCATCGATGGGGGGAGCTGCAATAACTTGGCAAGCACCGATATGGTGGAGAAGCTTGCTCTCCAAACTCGGCCACATCCCCATCCATAACACATCCAATGGCTCAACCAAGGTGGTAAGATGAAGGTAACACGCTCAGTACGTGTACACTTTGCTATGGGTTTGTATCATGATTATGTTGATTGTGATGTTGTTCCGATGCAAGCATGCTCTTTGTTGCTAGGTAGACCTTGGCAATATGATACAGATTGTGTGCACAATGGTCGAACAAACCAATACTCACTCATCTTTAAGGGCAAGAAAATTATTTTGCATCCAATGTCCCCTGAACAGGTGTCAATCTAAAAACAAGGGTAAGGAATCCTACCGAGGAAACCGAAGCTCTGATACCAAGATGATACGGGGTCGCCCGATCTTCTCGACGTAGGATTGGATACTCACGTGCAGGCTCTCGAATCGTAGCGATCCTCCGTTGCCAATGTAAGAACGAACGCTCTTTAATTCGCAAGATCACACGCGTCGGACTTCACGACCGCCAAGCGAAAGCCCTATCGCGCTCCCAATTCCCAGCGGAAAGGTTGAACGATCTCAAATTGCAAGAACTCATACATCTTCTATTAAATTTTGATGGCTACCAAAAATCAAGAAACATGTACAAACTCCCTCAAGCATTATCTAGTCACTCATGCTCCTGTTTGTTTCTCGTCACGTAGTTCCTTCATGGTTTTTTCCATCTAGTTTCTAGTCTGCTCCCCTCTCTTTCCTGTTTCTACGTATTTGTACGGCGGCTACCAATGGACGCTGGACCCTTACGCACGCACATGGACCTAGGCCGGCTGGATTATGTTTGGCCCAACAATCCAAAGCACTATCCAGTTCGGTTAAACAAAACTGACTCAACTCCATATTCCCATCTACTAGTATTCGGACTAATATGAAAGATGGTTCGAACTCATCCTCAAAAAACAGAATACATGGCCCTCGGTCGGACTAAACAACATGTAGGCCAACCGGATTCCAGCCGAGATCTCCTTTCTTGGGAATTAAGCTTTTGGGTTTTCAATTATGGGGCCAGGTTTTCAATGTATCTTGAAGTCAAATCTCTTTGCAATGAAGATACACTATATAGTTTTGATATAGAGCTCTATAACAAGATTTTCTTGAAATGGCTTTGGAATACCTAAACTTTTAAAATGCTCCCTTTCTTTACGCAAGGTATTCTAGCATTCTCCAATATCACAATATTAATAGACTAATTTACTCCCACAATATTCTCATCCACCAGCTATTAATTCAAGGCCTTGTTAATCTGGCGTATACTTGATTGAATTTAAAACTGACTTCCTTTATTACTTAGTCTCAGCATGATTGTTTGTCTAATACCCCAACCAGTGAGTGTTGTCATTTATTCGATTCACAAGCCATATCATCTCCAGGGCTTTTCCAATTCTGCTCATTCCTGATTAATTCGGGTATCCTCCCTCATTGCTTAGTCACTGCACATCTGGTGTCCAGTAATCCAACCAGTGAGTGTTATCAGTTATCTGATGCACAATTTATATAACCTTCAAGGTATCATCTATAATTTCATTCGCCAAATCAGGATTACCTATTCCCCAATTGGATCTCCCTTTTCTTATATAAGATTATAAGTCCAGTCTTGGGTTCATTAGTCATCAATCACATTCAACTATTTAACCGAGCATTGCTCCAATTGCTTTACCTTTAGATCCACCCGTACCTGTTTGTATCAGGATTCCAATATTAGCACTTTTTTAATACACCAACACCATTCACCATCTTTTTCATACGAAAGCCACCAGTATCACTCGTATTAGGGTTTCAATATTTCCATATTTTAAAATCCGCCAGTACCCCTCACACATTTTTTTTATAAATCCACCGGTGTTACTTGTATTATGGTTCTGATATCTCAATCCACCAATAACTTTGTGTTATAATCCAACTTTTTTTTCACCATTGATATATACTCATAATCTACTTATCAAGTGATCAGTCTTACTATCCACAATTTCCTTTCAAGCGACCTCTTTGTCATAATCATCCACCAGTAATAAGATTATTACTCAAATCTATAAATCAAGGGTTATCATTACTTCTTAAATTTTCTCAGGATTTCCAACAATGCGACCAATAGTTAGCTATATCCCATTATCCCACCAATACAAACATCCACCTTGGGTCATATTGTTTATTAAAGCTGCAATCCAACAATTGTAATTATACTCCCCACTGTTTTAAAATTCCATCGATCCAATTATTTTAGCCAAGCCAATCTTTTTGAGTTGGTCCACTAATTTAGTCAATTCAACCATTGATATCGCTCCATTTATTTAACCAATCCGATTATTTTAGCCAATCCAGTCCCTCTACATTGGGTCGACTTATTTAGCCAATCTAATCATTTAAATTGGTCAACCCATTTTAACTAATCCAACCATGTAAACTGATATGCCCATTCAGTCAATCCGATCATTAAGTTGGTTCACCCATTTTAGCCAATCCAAACATGTTAATTGACCACGGATTTTGAAGGTAGTTAATAGATTAATTGCCCGATTAGAGATTAGTTGCTGTCTGCCTGTAGATTGATTCGCGCAGCGCGTCTGTTCGCGAGATTTTGACCTCGTAAACGAATTTTCCTGCAGACTCTCCCAAAAGGGAAGTTGTAGAGGACTTCCAGATGCATCTCCTATATTTGGTTCGGAATTTTCTGCCGTGGGATCTGGGAGTTACAGGGTCGGGAATACTGCTGTTCGTCAGGCGAGCAGATTGATACAGACCGACGGTAATCTGTGAATTTGAGGTAGTAAAAGATTTTTATGGTCATGGCTGTAATTGAAAAAGTTGTAGATAATTTAGATATCTAGCTGCGGTATAAAATTAAGAATTCTTAGACCCCTGTACTGTTTCTGGGACGCAATTGAATACCGCTGTCCAATCTGCCAGAACAGAGTTCTTCCTCTGTTTTGGGCATTAAATTACACCTAGCTGTGATCAAAATAAAATATGTGTTCTACATGAAAAATGTAGGTTTTTAAGTGATGAATCCATAGAGGTATCGTTTGCTGTATTTGGATCAATATTTTTAAAGTTACAAAAATGTTAAACAGCGTTGCTGCAGAGGGTAATTTGCTGAAGTGTTGAGCGGAGAGGAGTTAGTGTGGGTTCGGGGTTCTAGCGACGTCTTTAATTATTTATGTCGTGTTTGTATGCTGTGGCTTTGTGCTGAGAGATGCCTTTTGGACAGGTGGTCTTGTCCCTGAGCGCTCTTGATTTTACTTCGCTTCGTCGGATTGAGGCAAGTAAACATAGCGGTGGTTGCTACCGTTTAACTTGTTATTCCTTCTACTTTCAGTTTACATTATTATTATAATTTGATACATTATGCCATGATTTCATGAAATCTTAATTGTGGAGATGGTAGCAAGTATAATGATGGTTTAAATTTTGTAGCATTGATTGTTGATGTTTGTTGGTGTGTCGATGTTTGATCCATGTTATGAGAATTTGTGGTCTTGATGATGTTAATGATATGTTGATATTGTTTATGGTCGATTGCAAGTGAAAGAGTTCATGAGAATTTCTGATGCATAGATGTTGTGAATGCACGTTTTATTTGTTAAGACATTCACATTTGTGCATCATGCTGATTTATTGAAGTCTTGGTCACGAGATGACCAAGCATCGAGGTCCCCGTCATGTTGATGACGTGACGGGCTAAAGGTCCCCATACTTGTGGAGTATGGGCAATTGGTCCCTGTACCAGATGGTACAGGCATGGGTGTGCGTCGACGGATGCACACTTTGCATTACCGGTAAAATGCAGAAGAGAAAGAGGTAAAGAGATTTTCGACCATCTTGCATAGCATGAAAGAATTCATATGCATTGCATTGTGAAAAGATTCATTTGCATGCATATGCAATATATGGTGGTGAAGTTATTTTGTGGAATATTCAACTTCATAGTTGCAATGTGGAAGTGGCTCATGTGAGCTAATTGTGGTATGAGGATTGTGGTTGTGGTCGTGGAATGCGATTCCTTCCTTGTGTATGGTAAGGGTTGTGATGGTGGCATGAGATTCTTTTCTCTTGTAGTAATTGATGATATCAATTGTGGATGTGGGAAATAATAAAGTATTGAAGTAAGACATACATATGTTTTATTGCTTTTGGTAGTGGTAGTGGTCGAGGATTTAAAGTGGTCAAACAAGATTTATTTGCTAAATGCTTTACCGTCATTGATGGTGATTTGAGGTTGATGATTAATCTATTGTGGATTGTAGAAGACTAAATGTTTTCTCTTGCATCTAATCGTGGATAGAATGATTGTATGCATATGCCAATTAAATCTGGAATTGAAGAGGTATGAATACGGAAGTTGTGGTGGTTTAATAATTGTAGACATGAATTGTGGTTGTAGTTGTATGGAATTATAAATGATGATGTATAATTGTTTGTAGTTTGAATAGCCTGTTAAACAGTTTGCTTGCTGAGATTTTATCTCACCCTTGTTTCCCCCTCTCTACAGGTGGACTTTGAGCATGCATGGGAAGGGTAGAGTGGCACCACACTAATGCACTGGATCCTAGTTTAATGCTGTAATAAAGCTGAAAGGATTCTAGACCTTTGCATAGCTTTGTTTACATTATTTTAATAATGTTAAATTTTGTGAACTATGTTATAGATTGAAATGTTGGAGGATGTTCCAAATATTCAATTGTCATCACTATCCTGTTATTCCTTAGTTGTTTATGCTTCCGCTCATACTATCTGGTTTAGTAATTGTTGCCAGTTTAATTTATCTTGTAAATTGGCTAGTTGTAGAGCAGTTTTAATAGCATCCCAGGGTAATGTGGATCTTGGGGGTGTTACAGCTTTGGTGCCGTGTGTGGCCACGTCGGATCCACGGTGGCATAGCACGGCACTATGGGCTGTGGCGCTGATGCGGATACACACATGCTTAGCACTTTTAAGTCAAATACATTATTTCACTCGAAAGAAGTATTGAGCCGCATTTATATATTGTCAGGTGAATTTGTTTCTTAATGAATTTCCTTCTATTCGTGGGAACGATATACTACCTTATGCCAAATTCTTGGTTATTATTAGGTTTAAATATTATGATGATTCCGAGGCCAAAGCAATGGAGAAGCACAAGGAGGTTAATCATATTTTCTACCAAGAACAAAAGCAGCCTATGCAGTGGGAGAGCAAAAGGGGAGAAGCCCAATGACTTAAACTACAAGTTTTGGATAAGATTTTCAAGCCAAATTCGGATTTCCCACGTGCTCAACCCAATTCAAACTCTGTAACACCCCAGCCAAACAATGACCTGGAATGCTACTAAACTAACAACATATTAAGGAAGAACCTATATTCACTTTACAAAATTTCGGCAGAACCTCTTTTGTTTAATGAGTAAATCAAAGGTTTCAACATGCATAGACAAATGATCTGAATAATAGTAAACAATAAATATCCAATTCTAAACAACTGAATTATGTTTGCCATCACAATCGTAACCACCATACTTAAATAAAGAACGTAAGCAATGTAAAAGTTCTAAACCTTTATTACATTCTAAACATGGTGATCTTTAATCAGTTACCACTTAAGCTATTCAACAAATAATGTTTAAGGTTCTTTATTTCTTCCAAGGTGAATGGACCGTGCAAGTACAACAAAGCTAATCCATCTTTATCCCCATGCATGCCGGTCTCATGAAGGTACCTAAAAAAACATCCAACAACAAGGGTGAGTCCAAAGACTCAGCAAGTATAATAAATGGTAACAACAGCATATAAGTATGAAACCCATCAATTGCACTTCACAAATCCATTCACCAAATACATTACATACACATGATATGCAACATGCTCAATATGCTCAAGGTGCTCTTTGTCTTTATCTTTGTCTTTTTGCATTTTACCGGTAATGCAAAGTGCGCATCCGTCGATGCACACCCATGCCTATGCCATCTGGCACAGGGACCATTGCCCATACTCTGCAAGTATGGGGACCTAAGCCCATGCTCTTCAAGCATGGGGACCTTTAGCCCGTTATAAACAAGACGGGGATCTCAAGAATTGCTTGGTCGTCACAGGACCAAGACTTCAATAAGCCAACATGATGCATATGTATGAAATCTCAAATTAATACAACATGCATCCGCATCAACATTGCATATGAATAACATATTCATACTACAAAAGCTCATATTCACAGACTTCATAACTTTCAAACATCCGTGATTAACACATAACTCATAGCATTAGCAACCATGAACATTACCAATCATATCACCATAACAATCATGAACAACTCAAATTCTCATAGAATTTATCAAACTATACCATTCGATAATATCTATTATATCCATAAATATACTTGCCTTAACCACGAGAAAACGGGGAATGAGCAGAAGGTGCGGCTCCTGGAATCCGTCCTCCTCCTGAACAATAATTATAATATTTGCTAAGGCAACAGTAACGAGTCTTTATATTAAACAAAAACACCCCCAAACTAATCCAACATGTTTAACTTGACTCAAAACCCCAAATCTTTTCGGACACCCTGTCCCCCTCTACAGACAGTCAAATTCAAAAATTCTTATCTAATGGTACAGAAGTCCGAACAGGGCGTTCTCAGATTTTCTGGAAAGATAATTAAATTATCTAACTAAATATAGTTGGTGAGTCTCCCTGATTCGGCCAACTTCTACCCGCACCATCTAACTTTCTAGAACATCAATTCTGTAACGAGTTCTCTGGACAGCACACTAAAATTGTCATAACTTTCACCCCGAGAGTCAGAATCAGGATTTCTTGATCTTTCTGGAAATATAAGGAAAATATCTGAAACTTTCATAATATGGAGATCCTCTGATTCTCCTGATTTCTAATCGCCCAAACCCATCTACCGAAACCTGACAGGAATTTCCCCGATCTACAGGACAGTCCGACTAGAAAAATCATAACTTTTTCTACAGAGGTCAGAATGACGCGTTCTAGCACTTCATGGAAAGCTAAAGATGTCCTCTACTAATCTCTAGGAGAAGACCAGACCTGAATCCCCACGGATATATATCAAAAAGACCGTCTAACAGAGGCTGTCCTGAGCAGATCCGAAAACCGACATTGATAACGCAATTAGAATTTACATCTACTAGGGGAAGAACATGGATTACCCTTGACGAACACTGAAGAATACCATGAACACCCGACGAATCTCTCCTCTCCTTCTTTTCCTCTTTGCCCCTTCTTCTTCCCTTCCTCCGAGTCCAATCGCCTAGCTGCGAATTATTCCTTTCCCCCGATCATTCGGCATCAATTGGAGGTCTTGATCACCGGCAATGGAGGAGAGGGGAGGAGGCGCTGCTGGACGGTGCAAGGCAGAGGGGAGGGGCGCACAAGGGGAGGAGAGGGGGAGGCGCAAGGGGGAGAGGGGGAGGGGCGGCTAGGGTTGGAGGGGGGAAGGTGGCGCCCCCCTTTGCTGGCCGAAATCCCCACCTGGGCCAAGGCCCAGGCCCAGGTTGCCAGGGAAAATCAGAAAAACCCCCTCTAAACTTGATATTTTATTCTTCCCTTTAAGGTCCTTTACTCCGATTAAACGATTAACGGTCGAAACTCTTCCGGGATATTACAAACTCGGTTTCAACTCAGAATTCAATTTGGATTCGGTTCGGGACAGCCTGACAGGCAGTTACTTAAAATTGTGAGAACTCATATGTACAACTGAAAATTCCATGTTCTGAAATTTCTTTGCTCAATTTACATAATGTGGAATTGATTACTCATAAGGAAGTTCTTACTCGAATGTCTCCTAGTGATTCTTTGCACTATATCATGTTTGATGATCCTAGAGAGCTATCTAGTGTGCTTGAGAATTTTGCTGAAATTTCATGTTTAAAATCACTAGTTAGTGTTTATGCCTACACCTATAAGTTTAATTTGATCGGAGATTATGGTGTAGATGACAAGTTTTATGTATTTCGAATATGCATTACATGTGATAAGCTTGCTGAATTGAAATTGCATATTTTGGATAAACAACCTTTTATACCATGTCATGATCACATTGAGATAAGATTCAACAATAGTGCTTCATGTTTAGAAAGATTTCATAATCCTACTTGTTCATTCTTTCATGTACAATTAATCAGAGTAGCACAGTTGAAGCATGGAAGGCATTAAAGATTTTCTCCTCCATATTTGAACCATTTCATCTAGTTTTTCCCATTAATGACATGTCCATGTACTTCACAAAGTCGAGGACGACTTATTTTATGGGAGGGAGAATGATATCAATGAAAACATTGCAATGTATGCATTTGATAGCTGTTGTAGTATCAATTGGTTTGTGCAAAACAATGAGAATGAGAATGACACAACAATTGATTCATACATATACCACGCATATGTGTTGTTCTTTTTACTTACTACACCTGCAGGTGACAATAATGTGAAAGACGGAAGGGGTGTAACTGACCAATACATATACCATGCATACACATTGTATTCTTTGTTTAGTACAATTTCAGGCTATTAAAAGCCGAGGATGGCTTTTTTTGAACAAGGGGAGGATGATGCGGATACACACATGCTTAGCACTTTTAAGTCAAATACATTATTTCACTGAAAAGAAGTATTGAGCCGCGTTTATATATTGTCAGGTGAATTTGTTTCTTAACGAATTTTATTCTATTGATGAGAACAATATTCTACCTCATGCAAGCTACTTATGTATTCTTAGATTTGTACCTGTCGAAGACTTTGGAGCTACGATGAAAGAGATAGAGGCTGGGAACTAAATCCTTGGAGGAAATCCACATCGGCTGCCCATACCACCAGAACAAGAGCAGCGCCATGCAGCCATGCGGATGCCAAAGCCTGTCACATTCCCAACTTATGGAATTTTTGTTTAGCTTAAAATCCAAACCAAAACGTTTTTTTGGTGTAAGTCTAAAGGCTAGTAGTAGTATAGTTATTTTTTGGCCCATACTACTGATTAGAATGGGCCTCGGTGCATGTGTGTATGCGGCATCCGGACTGCTGGCCGCCGCCGTATAAATACATGCACGGACGGGAAAACAGGGGACTAGAAACCATGAAGACATTACGTGAGAAAACATGAGACGAGTGACTAGATCTTGATTTCATGTGTTGTGCATGAATTTTGAGTTTAGATGAGCCAATTAATTCCAATAAAAGATTTGTGAGTTCTCACAATTTAAGATCGTTCAACCTTTCCGCTGGGAATTGGGAGCGCGATAGGGTTTTCGCTCGGTGGTCGTGAAGTCCGGCGCGTGTGATCTTGCGAATTAAAGAGCGTTCGTCCTTGCATTGGCAACGGAGGATCGCTACGATTCGAGAGGCTGCACGTGAGTATCCAATCCTATGTCGAGAAGATCGGGCGACCCCGTATCATCTTGGTATCAAAGCACGGTTTCCTCGGTAGGATTATTTATCCCAAGCTTTTAGATTAATTTCTTTGTTGTTCTTTATTCCTATAGTCCATTAAACTGAAAACTTGCAACAAAAAAATCCAAACCCTAGTTTTTGCATCTGTTAATCCTCGTGAGTTTTGTTAAGTTTTGAACCATTAGAATTTTTTTGTTTGGGTGCTGATCGTCGTGTTTCTTTGCGTCGCTTATTCATTGCATCCACATAAAACCAAAAAAAATCGCTTTGCTATCCGAACTGTGTTGGTTGCGCCGCCTTGATATAAGCCAGAACCTCTTGTGAATCTGCTTTCCTGTCGAATTGCCTAACAAGTTATTCTCGATCTGCTATCCAGAATATATCCAGAATACGTGTAAGTGCTTGCTAGCCGAATCAAGTCACTAGAAGTTTCATCATAAGTCCACGTGCAGAGTAGAAGTATCTTGTTCCATCTAAACAATTACTATTATCCTGCTGCATGCATGGACCACACGTGGACTTGGCTTGCTGCCTAATTGTTTTGGCTCAATCGACTAATCAACTTTGTGACGTGTGCCAATCCGAGTGCTTCACAACTTTGCTGTAGTCCAAAGTTGAGTCCATGAGATCATTCGAGTTCTTCACTACAGATTGTGCTGCTGTTTGGCTAGTAGTACTAGCCTGTGACATAATTGGTTTTCCATTACAACAGCCGAGCACTCGATTAATTTGAGAGCTTCACTTATATTTTAATTCATCTTTGAGACTAGCTGTTGAATATTGCATCTAGGGCTGCTCTTGAGTATTTTACACCTTGCTGAATATTTGCGATCTGTGCAAAATCAAAGGAACAATTAAACCTAGTTCGCCCTTTGGAAAAAAGAGAGAGAGAGTTGATAAAAAAAAGGAAGCCACGGCTTGAGAAAAAAAAGAGAAAGAAAGAAAAAAAACATTGGCCGAATTTGGGGTGAGTTCTTAGTCCATAAAATTCAGATCGTGTAATTTCATTTCTTGAGCAATCTTGCGCCCTTATATTCATATCATTGCATTTAGCTAGAGTCTCTCCTAGTACTTGATGCAAAGCGAGCTAATTAATCATTAATTTTGGATCGCCTTTATTTAGCTCACTCCTTTGTTTGCATTAAGCTACATTGATCTTTGCGTGTGCGTTCATATACTTCACTTAAACCTTTTGGATCAGCACTTAGGCAAAGTATTCTAGCTTGGATTATTACTTAACTTTACAATATCAAGAATTTCAGATTGCATAGGACATATACACTTCCATACCAAGCTCTACTAAATATCCGTTGTTGTGCAATTGTGAACACTCTTAAATTTGCTTGATCATCACGTTGCTATTGTAGCTTCTACCAAGTGTAAGTTTTTATTGGTCTTAATTCACTTCGGAAATGTGAGAACTTTACTTGTGAGAGAAAAGAGTGAGCTCGAGTGATTTATACTAATCATCTATATATCTTGCTATTGCTTTGTATTTTTTTTGCACATTCTAACAATGTCAGGTGGAGAAGATTACTATGGTGAAGAGCATGAAGTTACTTTGTGGGCCAAGCTTGGGACAAAGTTGTTATTTTCAACGACTTGTCACCCACAAACAGATGGGCAAACGGAGGTGGTGAACCGCACACTTTCAACATTGCTACGTACCATGATAAAGAAGAACTTGAAAGAGTGGGAAGATTGTCTACCGCATGTGGAGTTTGCATATAACAGGGCGGTACATTCTACAACTCAATTGTGTCCATTCGAGGTGGTGTATGGTTTCAAACCAATCACGCCACTTGATTTGCTTGCACTCCCACTACAAGAACGCGCTAATATGGAGGCTTCTAAATGTGCTGATTTTGTGAAAAAGCTCCATGCCACAACCAAAGAGGTAATTGAAAAGAATGTGCGTGCTTATGCTTCCAAAGCTAACAAGTCTAGAAAGAAAATGCCTTTTGAACCAGGTGATTTAGTGTGATTACACCTTCACAAAGATCGCTTTCTGGAGAAGCGTAGATCTAAGTTGATGCCCCGTGGTGATGGATCTTTTAAAGTTCTTGCCAAGATCAATGACAATGCATATATCTTAGTTCCTTGCTCGCATGGACTCTCATTGATGAGGACATCTCTACTACGCATTCACCTGCCACTCCAAGGGTGTATGATAAAGCTAGTGATGAGGTTCCAACAGGCCCTATGACAAGAACAAGAGCTAAGCTACTACAACAACAGGTGCTTTTGTTTCTTAAAGAATTTCCTATTGCTTTAGATGAGAATGGTATACTACCTAATGCAAATATATTGTGCGTTCTCAAATTTGAAGTAATGGAAGAACAAGGATGGAAGGACCAACGGGCCAGCCCCATGGAGAAAGGGAGCCATGCGACCACAAGGGAGGAGGCCCATGCGGTCACATGTCAAAAGGAGGGAAGCCCCATGCAGCCAAGACTTGAGGAAGAGGCCCACGCGCCAATTGAGGAGTTTGTGGGCCTGCGTGCCAATAGTGGGCTGAGATTGCATAATTCAGCTATGTATTAGTTAGTGTTAATTCCGAATTGTTTTAGGATTCGTAAACCAGATTGAACTTGGCCTTAGGCCCAAGTGCGTGCGTAGGTTAGGGTTGGCTTTAAATAGCAGCCGCCCCCCTATTGTTCTTCAGACCACTTTTGATAATAGAATACTGTTGTGGCTACAGACCAAACAGAGAGAGATGGTAGTGGAGAGGTGGGAGTGTTCTGTCTCACCCTCCTCCTCATCTTGATATATATATTCACATGGAGTATTCTTTTACAGTTATGCCCTTACATCCATACATCCCCATTAGGGGCACTTATGTCATTACACATGTTACTCTGGTTCTTATAACCTCCTAACAGATCTGCTGGGCTTAGGTGGGGGCCACCCCTACGACAGGAGCCTCTCATGGTGAAGGGCTTCACAGGGCCGAAGCCATGCCGCCGAGTCCTTTGGCCCCCTCCGTCCCCTACGGCCTGTGAATTTCTCCAAGCTTGTGGCTGGGGAGCCTGAGGTCTGGGGTGGAAAGCGCCTTGTTGCAGCAGACGCGCGCGCTCCGTCCCCTACCCTTCGAACGGGTGGCAGCGGAAGCTGGCGCCTAAGTTGAAGCCGAGGCGCGCGCACTCCGTCCCCTACCCTTCGAACGGGTGGCAGCGGAGGCTGGCGCCTAGCTCGAAGTAGGTGCACGCGCTCCGTCCCCTACCCTTCAAACAGGTGGCAGCGGAGGCTGGCGCGTAACTCGAAGTAGGCGCGCGCGCTCCGTCCCCTACCCGTCGAACGGGTGGCAGCGGAGGCTGGCGCCTAGCTCGAAGTAGGCGCGCGCGCTCCGTCCCCTACCCTTCGAACGGGTGGCAGCGGAGGCTGGCGCCTAGCTCGAAGTAGGCGCGCGCGCTCCGTCCCCTACCCTGCGAACGGGTGGCAGCGGAGGCTGGCGCCTAAGTCGAAGCCGAGGCGCGCGCGCTCCGTCCCCTACCCTTCGAACGGGTGGCAGCGGAGGCTGGCATCTAAATTGAAGCCGAGGCGCGCGCGCTCCGTCCCCTACCCTTCGAACGGGTGGCAGCGGAGGCTGGCGCCTAAGTCGAAGTCGAGGCACGCGCGCTCCGTCCCCTACCCCTCGAACGGGTGGCAGCGGAGGCTAGCGCCTAGCGCGAAGTAGGCGCGCACGCTCCGTCCCCTACCCTTCGAACGGGTGGCAGCGGAGGCTGGCGCCTAAATTGAAGCCGAGGCGCGCGCGCTCCGTCCCCTACCCTTCGAACGGGTGGCAGCGGAGGCTGGCGCCTAGTTCGAAGTAGACGCGCGCGCTCTGTCCCCTACCCTTCGAACGGGTGGCAGCGGAGGCTGGCGCCTAAGTCGAAGTCGAGGCGCGCGCGCTCCGTCCCCTACCCCTCGAACGGGTGGCAGCGGAGGCTGGCGTCTAGCTCGAAGTAGGCGCGCGCGCTCCGTCCCCTACCCCTCGAACGGGTGGCAGCGGAGGCTGGCGCCTAGCTCGAAGTAGGCGCGCGCGCTCCGTCCCCTACCCTGCGAACGGGTGGCAGCGGAGGCTGGCGCCTAAGTCGAAGCCGAGGCGCGCGCGCTCCATCCCCTACCCTTCGAACGGGTGGCAGCGGAGGCTGGCATCTAAATTGAAGCCGAGGCGCGCGCGCTCCGTCCCCTACCCTTCGAACGGGTGGCAGCGGAGGCTGGCGCCTAAGTCGAAGTCGAGGCACGCGCGCTCCGTCCCCTACCCCTCGAACGGGTGGCAGCGGAGGCTAGCGCCTAGCGCGAAGTAGGCGCGCGCGCTCCGTCCCCTACCCTTCGAACGGGTGGCAGCGGAGGCTGGCGCCTAAATTGAAGCCGAGGCGCGCGCGCTCCGTCCCCTACCCTTCGAACGGGTGGCAGCGGAGGCTGGCGCCTAGTTCGAAGTAGACGCGCGCGCTCTGTCCCCAACCCTTCGAACGGGTGGCAGCGGAGGCTGGCGCCTAAGTCGAAGTCGAGGCGCGCGCGCTCCGTCCCCTACCCCTCGAACGGGTGGCAGCGGAGGCTGGCGTCTAGCTCGAAGTAGGCGCGCGCGCTCCGTCCCCTACCCTTCGAACGGGTGGCAGCGGAGGCTGGCGCCTAGCTCGAAGTAGGCGCGCGCGCTCCGTCCCCTACCCTGCGAACGGGTGGCAGCGGAGGCTGTCGCCTAAGTCGAAGCCGAGGCGCGCGCGCTCCGTCCCCTACTGATGTGACCACGCCACCAACACGTACGACCATAGCGGCCAATATCAAGAATGAACTAAAGGTGAATTCGTTTCTTCAACTTCAACATATTTTAAATGAGAATATGATGCTACTTAATGATGAAAATATATATATTTGTAGCACCACATCACTTTGGAACCAATTGAAGCAAGGATTCAAGTTGGACAGGTTTTGGAATCCAATTCGGCCTCCAGATCAATTCGGATTCAGCGTGACAAGCCAACTTCAAACGGCCATAACTTTTGATCTAGAAGGCTTCTCGGGGCCCATGCGTACTCGTTGGAAAGCTCTTGAAGTCTACTTTCAGATGGATCTAAGCTCACCTCCAAACTCCATTTGAGCAGATCAGAAACTGCGAAAGAAGACACGTCACTTTTCCAGTCCGAGTCAAAGTGGGCCGAGGGCCTTGTAACTTGGGCCATTTGGGCCGGAACTGTTCACGTGAACAGTACCACGTGCATGAACAGTAACTAAGAATAGTACCACATCCCTTTTCATTAGATAAGTGTGGCTTCCCCCTCCCCTATTTAAAGAGGCCACACCCCTTTAGTTTTCCTCGGGTTTTTCTTAAGAGTTTATTCCGCTTAGCAGTTTCGCCGCATGTTCGGTTGAGGAACCCCAACTTGTGAACTTAATATTTATTCGCAATATAGATTGCATCTTTTACTCTCTTGCTCGTGTTCTCGATTCGCTTGCAGGAGATAGCCTTCTTGGCGAGGTCAATCGTGTTTGGCACGGTTGATAACCAACGGAGCAGTGGTGTAGTGATTGCAAGGGGTTCGATCTATTTTGGTCGGAGCCTTTGGATCATCAACGTCGAGATCTCCACAATCGACTTATCAGTACCTCTCGGAAGATCGGGTCATCGTCACATCAGTTGGTATCAGAGCAACGGTTGCCCGTGAGGTAATTCTTGTATCCCTAGTTAGTAGATTGGTTTTTATTTCCTATAGTCCAAAAAAAATTGCCCCACAGAAAGAGTTAATTTCCGCTGTCCAAACTCCGTTGTGCCTTTCGATCTGTTAGTTTTGGTTTGTTAAATTGAATTTGTGTCCGTCATAGCATTGTCTAGTTGCTGGTCATATCTTTGTTCTATTAAAAATCCAAACAAAAGAAAAATTCCCCACCCCAAACCCTAATTTCCAAATTCGGCTGATTTCTCCTTTCTCTGCAGCCGCCACCAAAAACGCCATAACTTTTGATTCCGAGATTATTTTTGAGTGAGACCACTGCCATTAGATTCAAAAATTCTTTATCCATCTATCTGTAATATTTCACGTAATTCCAGCATGGCAGTTAAGAGATATGTGCGGTGAAAGTTGACCCAATTATCTGTTTTGAATCTGCAACAGTCAGCAGTTTTAATTTTTGTGCGAATTTCTGTGTCGGGTTTCAGAAGTTGGACCCAAAAGACAATCTGTATAAAAAGCCGTCAGAAAACAGAGAAAAAAAGAATCAGTGAAAAAGAGGCATCTGACAAAAAGTTACGGCCAAAATACCGACGTACTGTCCAGTGGACAGAAATCTTCAGTTTTCAGTTTTGGGTCAATCCTTGTGTTCTTCAATTCCAGATTGAATTGGATTGAATTATCTTGTATTTACCACTCCTACACATTGCCATACACTTGTTTTTAGCCTTCTTCCATTCTTGGTTGGTCAGCAACATAGGCTAAGTGCTACATACGGACTATAATTCAATTCTATGCAATTTCTGAAATTAACTGATTGTTCTCCTTTGCTACATATTGTGCCTTCCAAGCTCCACATACTCTTGATCAGAACAGGTCCCCTCTTGCAATCGTACCCACGCTCGACACGGTGTCACGAACCAGCCACCGGTTGTACCACCTGCTGCATTGATAAGAACACTTGTAAGGGTGTGGTAAGACGCTTAAGAATGTGTGATTCCACCTTCCACCACCTAGTAGTTGATAGGGATAATATCTTTGTGTTGTCTTCTGTTTTCTACTAACCATGATAGGTGGGTCGTCTGATGATCAAGAGTGTGTTTTAAAGGGAGAGTTCATGATGCTCTTGGATGAACGACGCATCGATAGGAAGCTTCAAGCTTTGATAGACACATTGCAGCGCTCCATCAGTTCCATCAATGAGAGACAAAGCCGAGATGCTGGCGCTGCATTTGCTGCCCATGATGCACGCCCACAACACCGCTTACATCACAATCGTCATGGTATGGGAGGTAATAATTTTCAGCACTACAATGCTCGTGCTAATGATGAACCATTTGCTAAAGTTAAATTTACCATACCATCCTTTGCGGGTGTTTATGATGCTGAAACTTATCTAGATGGGAAGATGACAGTTGAACAAAAATTTAATGCCCATCTAGTTCCTGAAGTGCATAGAGTCAGACAAGCTACTAGTGAATTTAAAGATCGTGCTATCATTTGGTGGACTCATGTAGTTAATTCTGGTTTAGCACCTGATACATGGGATAGATTGAAAGTAGCTATGCGTGCTAGATTTGTTCCTCCTGCTTTTAACCATGAAATGCGTAAGAAATTGCAGCAATTAAACCAAGGTAATAAATCTGTCGAGGAATACTATCAAGAACTACAAATAGGCATGTTGCGTTGTAATGTTGTAGAAGATGAGGAGGATACGATGGATCGTTTTTATGGGGGCTTAAGGTGTGAAATTCAGGACATAATTGATTACAAAGAGTATAATGATATCAATAGATTGGTCCAGCTTGCTTGTTTGGCAGAGAAGGAATTGCAGGGTAGGCGACAAAGGACTAGGAGCAACTTTGGGAGTACGTCTGCATCGAGATCGACACCAGGGCAAGCCAAGACAGCCCCACCTCCTATTTTTCGAGCTGCTGCCCCCTCTGTGAGTAGGGCGCATTCAGCAGCGCCTCCACCACCATCACGCGCATCCGAGACGAGCAAATCTACTAGTATGCAAGCACCAACAAAGAGCACTTCATCGGTTGCTTCCACGGGCCGTACGACGGCCATTGTGTGCCACCGTTGTAAAGGGATGGGCCACATCATGAGAGATTGCCCAAGTCAGCAGGCGTATATTACGACAGAAGATGGTGGTTATGTAAGTGCTTGTGATGTTGAGGATGAATATGCTCTTGCAGCTAACCTTGCAGGTAATGGTGATGATCATGAGAACAAACCTGTGTTTGTGCCATTTTCTATGACTAACAACTTGCAGGTAGTTGAGAACCATGCCAAAGAGGGGCATGAGCTGATTGAATCACTGACCCCATTGGTTGAGAATGAAGATAAGGAGATGGATGCACTTACATCATTTGAGGAGAGCCAAAAAGGTAAAGGCCATGGTGCTATCATCGCTCACGGTACTGATTTGGTGCTACAACAAGACATAGAGTAACCTTGTGAGTATATACCTGCTGTAGTGCAATCTTTCGATGTTCCTTGTATTGACTTAAATGAACCATGTGCGGATCTAAATTCTCATAATTTTGCACATGTCGAATTAATAACACATAAAGAAGTTTTGCCTAGAATTTATCCTGCTAATTCATTGTGTTACATCATGTTGGATTTACCTATGAAATTGTCACACGCTGTGAAGAAAGTTTCTGAACTTGCATGTTCGAAATTCTTGTTTAGTGCCTACAACCCTGGATATAAGTTTAATTTGATTGGAGATTATGGTGTGGAAAATCAATTTCTTGTATATCGAATATGCATAACTTGCGATCACATGGATGAATTGAAACTTGCTGTTTGGGACAACAATTCTTGTATGTTGAATCATGTTCAATGTGAGAGGGAAGTAAAATTTAGTACTCATCCAATGCCTATGTGTTCATCTCTTTTTGCACCATCTAGTATGGACAATCCGAATAAAGATGATGAATTATGGCAGCACATACAAATCTCTTCACCCTTGTTAGATGAATTTGCTATGGTTCGATTGAGATATGATTATATGGATGAACTTTGCTTGATTCCAAAAGTTATGGTTTTGCCCATATGTGCCACCCCTACATGTTTACAACGTCAAAGATTTGAATTGCATAAATGCTTCACTTACATTTGCAAAACAAGTTGCAATAATTACTGTGTGAGAAATTTTGAATTACTCATTAACATATATGATTACTCTTGGGTTAATAATACAATGAGCTTTTATGATCATTGCTGTTTTATAACATTAATTGTGCGACAACGACGAACTGTTAAAACGGATGACATATACATATACCATGCATACACCTTGGCTTCTTTGTTACCATATTTTCAGCTTATCAAAAGCCGAGGACGGCTTTGTTTGCAAGAAGGGGAGGATGATAAGAACATGAACCCTATAGATACAACCATATTTGCTCTACTTGTTGTTACAATTACAAGAGCTCATACGCATCACTTAAATTATGAGGTGAGCTCGTTTCAAAGAGATTTTACTTTATTTGATAAAGAACTTATGATATTACATAATGAGAGTTTGTTGCGTTTGTTATCATACACCAAGATTTATGATCAAGATCATGCAATACGTGACACTACACATGTGTTAAAACCGAGGACGGTTTTCCATCAAGAAGGGGAGGATGATGTGACCACGCCACCAACACGTACGACCATAGCGGCCAATATCAAGAATGAACTAAAGGTGAATTCGTTTCTTCAACTTCAACATATTTTAAATGAGAATATGATGCTACTTAATGATGAAAATATATATATTTGTAGCACCACATCACTTTGGAACCAATTGAAGCAAGGATTCAAGTTGGACAGGTTTTGGAATCCAATTCGGCCTCCAGATCAATTCGGATTCAGCCTAACAAGCCAACTTCAAACGGCCATAACTTTTGATCTAGAAGGCTTCTCGGGGCCCATGAGTACTCGTTGGAAAGCTCTTGAAGTCTACTTTCAGATGGATCTAGTCTCACCTCCAAACTCCATTTGAGCAGATCAGAAACTGCGAAAGAAGATACGTCACTTTTCCAGTCCGAGTCAAAGTGGGCCGAGGGCCTTGTAACTTGGGCCATTTGGGCCGGAACTGTTCACGTGAATAGTACCATGCGCGTGAACAGTAACTAGGAATAGTACCACATCCCATTTCATTAGATAAGTGTGGCTTCCCCCTCCCCTATTTAAAGAGGCCACACCCCTTTAGTTTTCCTTGGGTTTTTCTTAAGAGTTTATTCTGCTTAGCAGTTTCGCCGCATGTTCGGTTGAGGAACCCCAACTTGTGAACTTAATATTTATTCGCAATATAGATTGCATCTTTTACTCTCTTGCTCGTGTTCTCGATTCGCTTGCAGGAGATAGCCTTCTTGGCGAGGTCAATCGTGTTTGGCACGGTTGATAACCAACGGAGCAGTGGTGTAGTGATTGCAAGGGGTTCGATCTGTTTTGGTCGGAGCCTTTGGATCATAAACGTCGAGATCTCCACAATCGACTTATCAGTACCTCTCGGAAGATCGGGCCATCGTCACATCACCTACCCCTCGGACGGGTGGCAGCGGAGGCTGGCGCCTAGCTCGAAGTAGACGCGCGCGCTCCATCCCTATGCTGAGATCGGAGCTTGACGCCGGTATGGTTGTGCTCCGGGGCTGTTGTGACCTTGCAGTCTGGTAGTGCGATTTTAATGGCGGCTGGAATCACGCCGACGCCTGGCCTGGCAGAAATCGGGCTGTCGCGTCGTGCAGTCTGCCATGCTGCAGGTGGGGCACGTGGTGACTCGCGACTGGTGCGTCGGATGTGAGCGGTTGCGTGACCGCGGCCGTTCGCCTCGTCCCCCGAGAAGTTGGACGCGTGTGGAAGACGTGGAGGCGTTGTGCGCTGCTTGGCCGCCTACCCGGCACGGCCCTCTAGGTCCCGGCGGTTCTTCTTTCCAAATCTTGGACAGCCGAATCGCTGCGAATTTGATCCGTCTGTGCGTTGAGCCATATGATAGGCGAGCGGCCTTTATAAGGTGCTAGTGTTGAGGTGGAGGCACCCTTTCTTGCTTGGCTTTTTGATCTGCCGCTTTGCTTCCGCCTGTGCTAATTGTCACGCCAGTTGCTCCTTTCCCTGCTTCTTCTTCCCTTGTCGCGAAGAGCGATGGCTAGCCATGACGATGCCACCTACCATCCCCGCAGCGGCTCCTTGCCTAGCCAGAGCGAGGCGTCCCATCCTTCCAAGGAGTACAAACTGGTGCCGCGAGGGAGCTCGCGCGCCAACAAGTGGTGGGACGCCATGGAGCACTCGGGAGGCTGCTGCTCCTGTGTGCTGGGGAAGAGCCGCATGACTGAAGGGACGCTGCAGCGACTCGTGGACGAGGGGAAGATCGTGGATTGCAATGGGGCTCGCCTACCCCGCCGGGACGAGACGGAGCCGAAGCCCGGGGCCATGGAGGCGATTGTTTTCGTTGCGTTCTTCGATGCCGGCCTTTGAATGCCCTCCACGTTGTTCGTGGGCGAAGTCCTGCAGGCCTACAAGTTGGAGCTAGCCCAATTGACGCCCCACGCGATACTCCGCCTAGCTATCTTCACGTGGGCGATGCGGACAGAGGGGTGGCGTCCCAGCGCGAGCTTATTCGCCACACTGCACGACGCACACTGTCGACCCAGAAAGGTTGACGGGGCGGTGTCCAACTTCGGCGGTGTGGACTTCGTGCTCCGGGCGTCATGCGCGACGTTGTTCCCTGTGCTAGCCTCGTCAGGGCAATGGGCGTCCGGCTGGACGCGGTGGTGGTTCTACTACACCGTGACCGACAAGAGCAGAATGCAGTGCCGAGGTGGGCCGATCTCGTTTAACAGTACGTCGAGTCTGAAGGCGGAGATTGACGACACGCGAAAGCTACAGAGCCTTGTCGGTGTCGCCCGTCGAATGAGCGTGCGCGACCTAGCCGAGGAGTTCACGATGTATGGGGCGGCGCCACTCTCCTCCCGGGGGAAGTATGTTGGACAGAATGGCCCTCGCGAGGACGGGTTCGATCCATCTATATCTCGCCTGCTTCCGCCCTCCGCTCCTTGTAAGTCGCCCAGCACGCTTTACGCGCGCCATTGTATCTGTTTGGCTTCCGCCTGACTGACTTGATCTCCTGCGCAGTGGCTCGGCTAGAAGATGCGGAGCGCGCGGTTGCGGCGCTCCTCGGCCCGTACACGCTTAAGGAGCACCGGGCTCGCGAGGCCGCAGTCAAGGCGGCTAAGCAGGGGCGGGTAAACCGCACCTGCGAGGCTGTGGGCATTACCGTGCCCGAGCGTGCGGTGCCGGAAGAGCTTCCCGCCGGGACTCCGGTCGCTCAGGACGGTGATAGCCCTACGGGGGTGCTATCTTCGCGACGCCGGGCCCGTTCCCCGGCTGCCGTATGCGACCCGGCAGCCCCCCCGGCAGCTAGCCCAGCTGAGACGGGGCGTGCGACCGGCGGTGGGCCTGGCCATACTGCTTCGGAGGGGCGCACCGCCGCGGATCCCCCGGCACCTTCTGCCGACGCCCACGAGCCCGTGCTCGGGCTCGCGGCCATCGTTGAGTTGGAACTCGTCAACCCGGGGGGTGGCGTCGTTCCTGGTGAGCAAACCACGGTGGAAGGTGCGTTATCAACCGCAGCGGCCGACGAGGGCGTGCCCCCTACAGAGGAAACCGTGGGGGCGACGGTAACCGGAGCTGGTCCTGCCGTGGAAGAATCGCCTGTGCGGAGGCGGACCTCGACGCTACGCCTTACTTTATAGTTCGGAGACTGTCGCGTGCGGAGCTAGGCTCGACGCTACGTCTTATTTATAGTCCGTGGACTAGTGCGTGCGGAGGTGGACCTCGACGCTACGTCTTATTTTATAGTCCGGAGACTGTCGCGTGCGGAGCTAGGCTCGACGCTACGTCTTATTTATAGTCCGTAGACTGTCGCGTGCGGAGCTAGGCTCGACGCTACGTCTTATTTATAGTCCGTGGACTCTGTTAAGCTTCGCGTGGACAGGGGATGCTTTGGGAACAGCAACCTTTGTTGAACTCCCGTTTGCGCGGGCGAGCATCGCATAACAAAGGGCTGGTGGCTCTACGCTTGCTGTCCTGCTTCTAGGCGTAGTACCGCCGCAACCTGTCCGCGTTCCATGTGTGCCGGAGGGCCTGTCCTTCGAGCGTGGCGAGGAGGTACGCCCCCTTCGGCAATGCCTCCGTCACGATGTACGGGCCTTCCCACTTGGACTCCAGCTTGCCAACGGTCTCCGCCTGGAGTGCCACTCTGAGAACGAGATCCCCAGGCTTGAACCCCCGCGGGCATATGGAGCGGTCCCGAGTACGCATTGTCTGCCGCGCATACTTCTCGACATGGTGGGCTGCATCTGCCCGTATCCCGTCGAGGAGGTCCAAAAACACGCGGCGCTCCTCTTCGGGTGCTTGGACGAGGACCCTCCGCGAGCCGGCCTTGATTTCCTCAGGCGTCACCGCCTCGTCACCTAAAAGGAGCTTGAACGGCGTGAATCCCGTCGGGCGCGTTACCGTTGTGCGAAGCGACCATAGAACGCTGTGAAGCTCGCTTGGCCACTTGCCCTTCGGCAACCCGACCAGGCGCTTTTTGATGGCGGCGGAGATGGCGCCATTCGCCCGTTCGACCGCCCCGTTGGACTGGGGATGCCCTACCGAGGCGAATCGGAGTGTGATGCCCATGCTGTCATAATAGTCTTTGAAGAGGGTGGCGTCGAACTGCAAGCCATTGTCAACCGTGAGCTCCTGGGGCACACCGAAGCGACATATGATGTTTTGCCATAGGAAGCGCTGTATGGCCGCAGAAGTTACTTTGGCCAGGGCCACCGCTTCCGGCCATCTGGAAAAATACTCCAGCGCGACTACCACGAACCGGAGGTCCCGTGGAGCTCGGGCAAGTGGTCCTACTATATCAAGGCCCCAGCGTGCCAGTGGCCACACCGGGGGAATCAGGTTGAGGCTCGTCGGGGGCCTGCGGATGATGCGGGCCATCCACTGGCACCCTTGGCACCGACGGACGAGGTCCTGGGCATCGGTGATGGCAGTTGGCCAGTAGAAGCCTTGCCTGAACGCCTTGCCGACTAACGACCTTGGTGCCAGGTGGGATCCGCACACGCCCGCGTGGATCTCCGCTAGGAGCTCCTGTCCCCCCTCAGTCGAGAGGCAGCGCAGGAGCAGTGCGCAAACCCCTCTCTTGTAGAGTATCCCTTCGAACACCTGGAAGGACCGTGCGCGGTGCTGCAAGCGCCGAAGCTCGGCAGGGTCCTCCGGCTCGGTGATGCCTTGCAAGAAATTGAAGATGGGCTCTCGCCAATCTCCTGGCCGATCAATGCGGTGGACGAGTGCCGCGTCCCGGTTGTCCTGCGCGATGGCCGCCTGTGCTAAGATCTCGTAAAACGCCCCCTCAGGGGGGGGCAGTTGCTGGCTGGCCGCCTTAACGAGGGCGTCGGCCTGCTCATTCTCCGCGCGGGGGATGGCCTTGACGGTGACACCCAAAAAGTGCCTTTCCCTCGCCCTTACCGTCGCGAGGTACTTGGCCAACTCAGGGTCCTTGGCTTGATATGACTTGTCCACATGGCCAGCCACCAAGCGCGAGTCGGTGCGGACCAACACCCGTCTCGCGCTGACTGCCTTGAGCTTCGCCAGGCCAAAGAGCAGTGCCTCGTATTCAGCCGTGTTGTTGGTGGCGGGGAAGGCAAGGCGCGTCGAGTATAGCAAACGCTGTCCTTCGGGCGTGATGACCACTGCCCCGACGCCCGCGCCGGCGACGCTGTAAGCTCCGTCGATTGTAAGCGTCCAGACGGGATCATCGTGCGTCTGGACAGGTTGGGCCGGCGGGGTCCATTCAGCGAGAAAATCTGCCAGGACTTGGGATTTGATTGCCGTTCGGGAGGCATACGTCAAGGAGAAGGGAGCGAGCTCGGCAGCCCATTTGCCGATGCGCCCTGTGGACTCCTTGTTGTGTAGCATCTCTGCCAGGGGGAATGAGGAAGGCACTGTGATCGGGTGGGCCAGAAAATAATGTTGAAGCTTCCTGGAGGCCATGACCAGCGCGTAGGTGAGCTTCTCAAGCTCCGTGTATCTTGTCTTGGCGCCTTGGAGGGCTTCGGAGACAAAGTAGACGGGCCGCTGCATGGCGCCTTCTTCTAAGACGAGGACGGCGCTGACCGCGGTGGCTGACACAGCCAGATAGAGCAGGAGGGGAGCCTCTGGTGCTGGGGCGACCAGAGTGGGGAGGCTTGCCAGGTGCTGCTTGAGCTCGTTGAAGGCCTTCGCGCAGTCTCCATCCCAACGAAATCCATCGCACCCGCGGAGTGTCTTGAAAAACGGCAGGCCCCGCTCCGCCGCCCTGGATAGGAAGCGGCTTAATGCTGCCATGCGGCCCGCCAGCCTCTGGACCTCCCTCGTTGTCTTGGGCGGCTCCATACCCAGGATGGCGTCTACTTTGTCGGGGTTCGCCTGGATGCCCCGCCCGGACACGAGGAAACCTAGGAGTTTGCCCGCCTGCACCCCGAAGACACATTTGTCGGGGTTGAGCTTGATGCCCGCCTTCTGGAGGTTGTCGAAGGTCTCCTGGAGGTCCCGGCTGTGCAGAGCAAGCTGCCGAGTTTTGACCACCACGTCATCGACATAGGCTTCGACGTTCCTCCCGAGCTGGGCGGCCAGGGCAATGGCGACGAGGCGGGTGAAGGTAGCGCCTGCGTTCTTCAAGCCAAAGGGCATTCTGACGAAGCAGAACGTCCCAAGTGGTGTGATGAACATGGTCTTCTCCTCGTCGTCTTCGGCCATGTATACCTGGTGGTAGCCGGAATAGGCGTCCAGGAAACTCATGAGTTCGCACCCAGCAGTGGCGTCGACCAGCTGATCGATGCGCGGCAAGGGGTAATTGTCCTTTGGGCACGCCTTGTTGAGTGCCGTGAAGTCGATGCACATGCGCCAGGCCCAGCTGGCCTTTTTGACTAGCACCGCGTTAGCGAGCCACTCTAGATGGTGGACCTCGCGGATGACCCCAGCGCGAAGAAGCTTCGCCACCTCTGCTTTGGCCGCCTGCTGCCGATCCATCGACATATGCCGAAGCCTTTGCTTGACCGGCTTGGCGTCGGGGCGGACCGCCAAGCGATGCTCGATTACTGCTCGGTCCACGCCCTTGATGTCCTCCGGGGACCATGCGAAGATGTCAACGTTGTTCTGAAGCACTCGGAGCAGATCCCGTTCGACCCCCGGTGGGAGCCCCTCGCCAATGGACACAAACGGTGATAACACCCTCCGGGCCCGGGAGCTTCACACACAAAAACGCGTGGTGCGGGATTGCCTCGAAAGAGTTGATGGCGGGTCGCCCCAGTATGGCGTTGTAGGGGTGCGGGATATCTACGACATCGAAGGTGACATGCTCGGTCCGGATGTTACCTTTGTTGCCCTCCTGATGGAAAGTGACAGGAAGGGACACGTGCCCCAAGGCCTGCAGCGGTTGACCCCCGAAGCCTTGAAGTGGAGCTCCTGGCTGCTCTAGCCGGCTTCGGGGGATCGTCATGCGGTCGAGGGCCTCTGCGAACAAGATATTAGCGGAGCTTCCCCCGTCGACAAGGACGCGCCTGACGTCACAGCGTGCTATGTGGGCCTAGATGACTAGAGGGTCTTGGTGAGGGTACTCCACGCCCCTGGCGTCGTTCAAGTCGAAGGTGATGTTACGAGGCGGCATCCACAGTTGCGGCTGCTCCCCGGGGGCTTTTGAAGAGGAGCCTCCGGTGATGACGCTGACGGTGCGATGCTGCGCGCCCTCCATTGCGGTGGCTCGTATGGGGCTATCCCTTGGGTGCCCCACGTGGGCTCTGGCGTGGGGCCGAGGAGGCGGAGCCCGAGATCCGGCCGTCACCCTCCGCAGCTCCATCACCGCAGTGCATGCCCTTGTGTAATGATCGCCGTAGCCGTGTACCTCGCACCACTTGCCATAGTGCAGGAGCTCTTGCTCTGCGTGGGGTTGGCCGCCGTAATCAAGTCCGCCTTCCGATCCCCGGTCTCCCCTCCGTGAGGCGGGGTCGGGTCCTTGGCGGGCGCTCTCGGTGTCGAGGACATGATGGGCCGCCTGCGACCGGCACTGGCGGCGCCGAGGTTTAGGCCTGCTCCTTGAAGAGCCTTCCTGTACCCCGGCCTCACTGCCTCGGGGAGGGCCTCCTCGGGGCTCTCGGCTGCGGCCCGGCTTCGAGGAGGGACCACCCGCCCCGACTTCGCGTGGGGGGCGCTCCTCATGGGCGAGGCCGAGGGCGGTAATGCTGCGTCTTCGCGCATCCTCCTCCGCCCGCGCATACTCGTCCATTTTGTCGAAGAGCTTGGCGACTGTCTTGATCGGCCTCCGCGCGTTGTACTCGGCCATCGGGCCCGGGCGAAGGCCCTGTATGGCTGCATTAACGACTGCGGTTTCATTAATATTGTTTACCTGGCATCGAATCTTGGCGAAGCGCTTGAAGTAGCCCCGGAGCGTCTCCGAGGGTTTTTGCTTCACAGCGAAGAGTTGGTCCGCATCGATTCGCTCGACATAGTGTCCTTGGAAGTTGCTATGAAGGCGGTCGCGAAGCTGCTCCCACGCGTAGATGGAGCCCGGCTCTATGGTGAAAAACCAAGAGAGCGCCACTCCGTGCAGTGCGAGGGGAGTCCCTTCGCCTTCGTGGTGTCGTCTCCGCCCGCGGCCTCGATCGCGGTTTTGTACACGCGCACGAACTCGCGAGGATCCGTGTCGCCTTTGTACGGGTCGGTGATGCTAGGGAACTTGAAGTCTTCGGGCCACGCCGCCTGCTGCAGCCCCGCCGAAAGCGGGGATTCCGGACCTACGCGCCTCAGCGGGACGCGGCTAGACGTGGGGGCTTCGCGGCTGTCCGCCTTCTCTGGCGTGGGCTCGGGCGCGATTACTGGCGCGACCTGCTGGCTCCGAGCCTCTTGTATATCTCAGACGGCTCCGTGAAGGTCCCCTAGTTCCCGTTGGAACGCGTTGAGGGCTGCTAGTAGGGCGCTTTCCACCGCAGGTGTCGTTGGGGCCGCCGGAACGCCCAGCGGACGGGTCGGTGCAGGGACCATCGCCTCCCGATCTCCAGATCCGCCGGATGGTTCGTTGCGGCTACCCCCGGCCGTCTGATCCGCGCTACCGGCGAGGGTGGCGGGGGCTGTCGTTGCAGTGCCAGCGACGGGGTTGGATGTCGTTGTAGCGGCGCTGGCGGGGTCGGTCGTTGCAGCGCGAGCGTCGATGCCCGCGACCACGGCGCGTACGCCGCCGCCAACTCCTTCGGCGGCCGGTGCCGAGGCCCTGGTGTTCGCGCGCTGCTCCGACCCAGCCGTCTTCTTTCCCTTCGCCGCCGCTGGTGAAGCTTTTTTCGGTGCCATCTTTTTCCTTCGGTCTTCAGGCTTGTCCTCGTCCTCCCCACGGACGGCGCCAACTGTTGTGGCTACAGACCAAACAGAGAGAGAGATGGTAGTGGAGAGGTGGGAGTGTTCTGTCTCACCCTCCCCCTCATCTTGATATATATATTCACATGGAGTATACTTTTACAGTTATGCCCTTACATCCATACATCCCCATTAGGGGCACTTATGTCATTACACATGTTACTCTGGTTCTTATAACCTCCTAACAGGCCTGCTGGGCTTAGGTGGGGGCCACCCCTACGACAAATACTTTTGTTCTTTCTGTTGGCCGAACGAACTTGAGGGAATTGGGAGTTCGTTGAAATCAAGATCGTTCAACTTTTCCGCTGGGAATTGGGAGCGTGATGGAACTTCATCGGTGGTCGTGAAGTTCAGCACGTGACGTTGGGCGAATTATAGAGTGCTAACTCTTGATTTTTGTGCCATATCATGATCATAATGAGACGAGTTTCAACAATAGTGCTTCATATTTTAAAAGATTTCTTAAGCCTACTTATTCATCCTTTAATGTACAATCATGTACAAATAATCAGAGTAGCGCAGTTGAAGCATGGAAGAAACTAAAAAGTTTCTCCCCAATATTTGAACAACTTAATTTGGTTTGGCCCATTAATGACTTGTCCATGTGCTTAGCAAAGTCGAGGACGACTTTTTCTCATGGGAGGGAGAATGATGTGAAAGACAATATTGCAATGTATACATCTTATGGTTGTTGTTATATTAACTGGTTTGTGTGGAACAACGAGAATGACACAATAATTGATTCATACATATACCATGCATATGTGTTTTTTATCTACTACACCTTCAGATGTTCTTGATATGCTAAGCAAAAGAAGTGTTGATGACAAATATATATACCATGCATATACGTTGTATTCTTTGCCTAGTTCAATTTCAGGCTACCAAAAGCCGAGGACGGCTTTTCTTGAAGAAGGGGAGGAAGATGCGGATACACACATGCTTTGCACTTTTCAGTCAAATACATTATTTCACTGGAAAGAAGTATTGAGCCGCACTAAATATTGTCAGGTGAATTTGTTTCTTAATAATTTTCTTCTATTCGTGGGAACGATATACTACCTTGTGCCAAATTCTTATTTATTATTAGGTTTGAATATTGTGATAATTCCGGGGCCAAAGCAATGGAGAAACACAAGGAGGGTAATCATATTTGCTACCAAGAACAAAAAGCTCAAAGCCCATGGGAATGAAAAGGAGTAAGCCAAGCAGCCCATTCAGCTGATCAAAGAGGAAAGAAGCCCATGCAGTGGGAGAGCAAAAAGGGAGGAGCCCAAGGACTTAAACTATAAGTTTTGGATAAGATATTCAAGCCAAATTCGGCCTTCCCACGTGCTCAACCCAATTCAAACTCGGATTTAACTCAGAATTCAATTCGGATTCGGTTCAGGACAGCCTAACATGCAGTTACTGAAAAGGTCATAACTTTCACAAACGGAGTCCGATTCAGGTGTTCTTGTACTCGTTGGAAAGATAATTTCAAGGGCTACGCAATGGATCTAGTCCCACCTTTAAATTCATCACGGATAAAAATTTATGATTGAAACAATATGACGGGTGGAAAATATAGTTTTCTTTTTTTGAGAGTTCGCATCTAAAACCATATAGGGTTGAGTTGTACTTAGTTTTGGGACCATATGGACGTCCCAAGGGGCTATATAAGCCTTGTATTGGCAGCCTTTAGGGCACATACCACGTTTAAGAAAAATCAGTCTTCTAAAGTTTTCGAGTTTAGCATTGTTGCTGAAATTCCTTATGGAATTAGGAGTATCTTCTTCAATCAAGATCGTTCAGCCTTTCCGCTGGGAATTGGGTGCACGATAGATCTTCGCTTGGTGGTCGGCGAAATCAACACGAGTGGCGGATTAAAGAGTGTTCGTCCCTTGCACTGGCATTGGAGGATCATTACGATTCATCAAAACTCCCGTGAGTATCCATCCTACGTCGAGAAGATCGGGCGACCCCGTATCACCAATTGAGAGCAAATACACGAGGCATGAGTTCAAGCAACATTAGAAGAATCTATGATATTTAACTCATTCCTCAATTTGCAAAAGTGGCTCTCATCTATTGGCTTGGTGAACATATTGGTTCATTTATCATCATTCCTAATGTGGCTAATCACAATGTCATATTTGCTCACATGATCTCCTAAGTGTTGGACCGGGTTGTTGGCTATCTTTATGATACATTATCATACAAAAGGGGCGTACTTTTAAATTTGATTCCATAGTCCATCAATGTTTGCCTCATCTTTAGTAATTGAGGACAGTAACTACCTGTAGTGGATAGGGAAACAAGATTTTATTTCTTGGAGGACCACAAAACTAAGGGTCTTCCTAGTAGTTAGCAACTACCGGAGGTTCTTTTCCATCCACTTTGTAACCTGCAAAATTGGAATTCGAGTATTGAATTAAATCAAATTTAACACCATTAGGATACCATAAGCCAATGCTAGAGAAATGCTTTAAATATCTAAGAATTACTTCTCAATGCTAGAGGAATGCTGATGGACAATGTGAGATGGTCTAGGTCATTGTTGTGATGAACCATTGCAATATTTGTGGAGTGGTCAGTGGCTTTGTAAAGATAGCACTATGTCAGGTTTAGTTTGTGCAGATATTGAGATTTTGAGATTTGAGTCATGAATTTAATTAGGTTGACCAGAGTCAATGGGTTAAGGTTGCATGATGTATGGCTTAGCTAATGTAGGCCAAGTTGTGAAGAACTTGTGCCTAGAAATGAATTTATTGCTTTGGATGTGTAGGGTCGCTTGGAGTTAACTGTGATCAATGGTGGTGATCAGGGCTAGGCTCATGGAGGAGTTGAGGCCCAGAACGATCAAGGATGCCGGGTGATGTGACCACGCCACCAACACGTACGACCATAGCGGCCAATATCAAGAATGAACTAAAGGTGAATTCGTTTCTTCAACTTCAACATATTTTAAATGAGAATATGATGCTACCTAATGATGAAAATATATATATTTGTAGCACCACTTCACTTTGGAACCAATTGAAGCAAGGATTCAAGTTGGACAGGTTTTGGAATCCAATTCGGCCTCCAGATCAATTCGGATTCAGCCTGACAAGCCAACTTCAAACGGCCATAACTTTTGATCTAGAAGGCTTCTCGGGGCCCATGAGTACTCGTTGGAAAGCTCTTGAAGTCTACTTTCAGATGAATCTAGTCTCACCTCCAAACTCCATTTAAGCAGATCAGAAACTGCGAAAGAAGACACGTTACTTTTCCAGTCCGAGTCAAAGTGGGCCGAGGGCCTTGTAACTTGGGCCATTTGGGCCGGAACTGTTCACGTGAACAGTACCACGCGCGTGAACAGTAACTAGGAATAGTACCACATCCCTTTTCATTAGATAAGTGTGGCTTCCCCCTCCCCTATTTAAAGAGGCCACACCCCTTTAGTTTTCCTCGGGTTTTTCTTAAGAGATTATTCTGCTTAGCAGTTTCACCGCATGTTCGGTTGAGGAACCCCAACTTGTGAACTTAAACATTATTCGCAATTTCAGATTGCATCTTAAACTCTCTTGCTTGTGTTCTCGATTCGCTTGCAGGAGATAGCCTTCTTGGCGAGGTCAACCGTGTTCGGCACGGTTGATAACCAACGGAGCAGTGGTGTAGTGATTGCGAGGGGTTCGATCTGTTTTGGTCGGAGCCTTTGGATCATCAACGTCGAGATCTCCACAATCGACTTATCAGTACCTTTCGGAAGATCGGGCCATCGTCACATCAGTTGGTATCAGAGCAACGGTTGCCCGTGAGGTAATTCTTGTATCCCTAGTTAGTAGATTGGTTTTTTATTTCCTATAGTCCAGAAAAAAAAATTGCCCCACAAACAGAGTTAATTTCCGCTGTCCAAACCCCGTTGTGCCTTTCAATCTGTTAGTTTTGGTTTGCTAAATTGAATTTGTGTCCGTCATAGTATTGTCTAGTTGCTGGTCATATCTTTGTTCCATTGAAAATCCAAACAAAAAAAAATTCCCCACCCCAAACCCTAATTTCCAATTTCGGCTGATTTTTCCTTCCTCTGCAGCCGCCACCAAAAACATCATATCTTTTGATTCCGAGATTATTTTTGAGTGGGACCACCGCCATTAGATTCAAAAATTTCTTATCCATCTATCTGTAAAATTTCACGTCATTCCAGCCAGGCAGTTAAGAGATATGTGCGGTGAAAGTTGACCCAATTATCTGTTCTGAATCTGCAACAGTCAGCAGTTGTGATTTTTGTGCGAATTTCTGTGTTGGGATTCAGAAGTTGGCCCCAAAACAAAATCTGTAGAAAACGCCGTCAGAAAACAGTAAAAAAAAGAATCAGTGAAAAAGAGACATCTGACAAAAAGTTACGGCCGAATTACCAACGTGCTGTCCAGTGGACAGAAATCTGAAGTTTTCAGTTTTGGGTCAATCCTTGTGTTCTTCAATTCCAGATTGAATTGGATTGAATTATCTTGTATTTACCACTCCTACACTTTGCCATACACTTATTCTTAGCCTTCTTCCATCCTTGGTTGATCAGCAACATAGGTAAGTGCTACATACGGACTATAATTCAATTCTATGCAATTTCTGAAATTAACTGATTGTTCTCCTTTGCTACATATTGTGCTTTCCAAGCTCCACATACTCTTGATCAGAACAGGTCCCCTCTTGCAATCGTACCCACGCTCGACACGGTGTCACGAACCAGCCACCGGTTGTACCACCTGCTGCATTGATAAGAACACTTGTAAGGGTGTGGTAAGACGCTTAAGAATGTGTGATTCCACCTTCCACCACCTAGTAGTTGATAGGGATAATACCTTTGTGTTGTCTTCTGTTTTCTACTAACCATGATAGGTGGGTCATCTGATGATCAAGAGTGTGTTTTAAAGGGAGAGTTCATGATGCTCTTGGATGAACGACGCATCGATAGGAAGCTTCAAGCTTCGATAGACACATTGCAGCGCTCCATCAGTTCCATCAATGAGAGACAAAGCCGAGATGCTGGCGCTGCATTTGCTGCCCATGATGCACGCCCACAACACCGCTTACATCACAATCGTTATGGTATGGGAGGTAATAATTTTCAGCACTACAATGCTCGTGCTAATGATGAACCATTTGCTAAAGTTAAATTTACCATACCATCCTTTGCGGGTGTTTATGATGCTGAAACTTATCTAGATTGGGAGATGACAGTTGAACAAAAATTTAATGCCCATCTAGTTCATGAAGTGCATAGAGTCAGACAAGCTACTAGTGAATTTAAAGATCGTGCTATCATTTGGTGGACTCATGTAGTTAATTCTGGTTTAGCACCTGATACATGGGATAGATTGAAAGTAGCTATGCGTGCTAGATTTGTTCCTCCTGCTTTTAACCATGAAATGCGTAAGAAATTGCAGCAATTAAACCAAGGTAATAAATCTGTCGAGGAATACTATCAAGAACTACAAATAGGCATGTTGCGTTGTAATGTTGTAGAAGATGAGGAGGATACGATGGATCGTTTTTATGGGGGCTTAAGGTGTGAAATTCAGGACATAATTGATTACAAAGAGTATAATGATATCAATAGATTGGTCCAGCTTGCTTGTTTGGCAGAGAAGGAATTGCAGGGTAGGCGACAAAGGACTAGGAGCAACTTTGGGAGTACGTCTGCATCGAGATCGACACCAGGGCAAGCCAAGACAGCCCCACCTCCTATTTTTCGAGCTGCTGCCCCCTCTGTGAGTAGGGCGCATTCAGCAGCGCCTCCGCCACCATCACGCGCATCCGAGACGAGCAAATCTACTAGTATGCAAGCACCAACAAAGAGCACTTCATCGGTTGCTTCCACGGGCCGTACGACGGCCATTGTGTGCCACCGTTGTAAAGGGATGGGCCACATCATGAGAGATTGCCCAAGTCAGCAGGCGTATATTACGACAGAAGATGGTGGTTATGTAAGTGCTTGTGATGTTGAGGATGAATATGCTCTTGCAGCTAACCTTGCAGGTAATGGTGATGATCATGAGAACAAACCTGTGTTTGTGCCATTTTCTATGACTAACAACTTGCAGGTAGTTGAGAACCATGCCAAAGAGGGGCATGAGCTGATTGAATCACTGACCCCATTGGTTGAGAATGAAGATAAGGAGATGGATGCACTTACATCATTTGAGGAGAGCCAAAAAGGTAAAGGCCATGGTGCTATCATCGCTCACGGTACTGATTTGGTGCTACAACAAGACATAGAGCAACCTTGTGAGTATATACCTGCTGTAGTGCAATCTTTCGATGTTCCTTGTATTGACTTAAATGAACCATGTGCGGATCTAAATTCTCATAATTTTGCACATGTCGAATTAATAACACATAAAGAAGTTTTGCCTAGAATTTCTCCTGCTAATTCATTGTGTTACATCATGTTGGATTTACCTATGAAATTGTCACACGCTATGAAGAAAGTTTCTGAACTTGCATGTTCGAAATTCTTGTTTAGTGCCTACAACCCTGGATATAAGTTTAATTTGATTGGAGATTATGGTGTGGAAAATCAATTTCTTGTATATCGAATATGCATAACTTGCGATCACATGGATGAATTGAAACTTGCTGTTTGGGACAACAATTCTTGTATGCGGAATCATGTTCAATGTGAGAGGGAAGTAAAATTTAGTACTCATCCAATGTTTATGTGTTCATCTCTTTTTGCACCATCTAGTATGGACAATCCGAATAAAGATGATGAATTATGGCAGAACATACAAATCTCTTCACCCTTGTTAGATGAATTTGCTATGGTTCGATTGAGATAAGATTATATGGATGAACTTTGCTTGATTCCAAAAGTTATGGTTTTGCCCATATGTGTCACCCCTACATGTTTACAACGTCAAAGATTTGAATTGCATAAATGCTTCACTTACATTTGCAAAACAAGTTGCAATAATTACTGTGTGAGAAATTTTGAATTACTCATTTACATATATTATTACTCTTGGGTTAATAATACAATGAACTTTTACGATCACTGCTGTTTTATAACATTAATTGTGCAACAACGAAGAACTGTTAAAACAGATGACATATACATATACCATGCATACACCTTGGCTTCTTTGTTACCATATTTTCAGCTTATCAAAAGCCGAGGACGGCTTTGTTTGCAAGAAGGGGAGGATGATAAGAACATGTACCCTATGGATACAACCATATTTGCTATACTTGTTGTTCCAATTACAAGAGCTCCTACGCATCACTTAAATTATGAGGTGAGCTCGTTTCAAAGAGATTTTACTTTATTTGATAAAGAACTTATGATATTACATAATGAGAGTTTGTTGCGTTTGTTATCATACACCAAGATTTATGATCAAGATCATGCAATACGTGACACTACACATGTGTTAAAACCGAGGACGGTTTTCCATCAAGAAGGGGAGGATGATGTGACCACGCCACCAACACGTACGACCATAGCGGCCAATATCAAGAATGAACTAAAGGTGAATTCGTTTCTTCAACTTCAACATATTTTAAATGAGAATATGATGCTACCTAATGATGAAAATATATATATTTGTAGCACCACATCACTTTGGAACCAATTGAAGCAAGGATTCAAGTTGGACAGGTTTTGGAATCCAATTCGGCCTCCAGATCAATTCGGATTCAGCCTGACAAGCCAACTTCAAACGGCCATAACTTTTGATCTAGAAGGCTTCTCGGGGCCCATGAGTACTCGTTGGAAAGCTCTTGAAGTCTACTTTCAGATGAATCTAGTCTCACCTCCAAACTCCATTTGAGCAGATCAGAAACTGCGAAAGAAGACACGTTACTTTTCCAGTCCGAGTCAAAGTGGGCCGAGGGCCTTGTAACTTGGGCCATTTGGGCCGGAACTGTTCACGTGAACAGTACCACGCACGTGAACAGTAACTAGGAATAGTACCACATCCCTTTTCATTAGATAAGTGTGGCTTCCCCCTCCCCTATTTAAAGAGGCCACACCCCTTTAGTTTTCCTCGGGTTTTTCTTAAGAGATTATTCTGCTTAGCAGTTTCACCGCATGTTCGGTTGAGGAACCCCAACTTGTGAACTTAAACATTATTCGCAATTTCAGATTGCATCTTAAACTCTCTTGCTTGTGTTCTCGATTCGCTTGCAGGAGATAGCCTTCTTGGCGAGGTCAACCGTGTTCGGCACGGTTGATAACCAACGGAGCAGTGGTGTAGTGATTGCGAGGGGATCGATCTGTTTTGGTCGGAGCCTTTGGATCATCAACGTCGAGATCTCCACAATCGACTTATCAGTACCTCTCGAAAGATCGGGCCATCGTCACATCACCGGGTGAGATGGTGAGTTCAAGTATGGCACGAGAAAAGCGGGAATGAAAGCGAGTTCGAACAGCGGGATGACACCAGGTGGCTTGCACGGGTCATGTAAACCGTGGTTTGGTGGAACCGGGATAGGAGAGACTTGGCCGCACGTGACAAGCTAATGACACACCTACAGTGGCAAGCATGGCGTTTGCTTCCAAAGGAAGGTGATGATTGGGTCAATGAGGGGCATTTTGGTAATTTAACTAAAATACCAGAAACCATCTTGGATCAAAACGATGGCGCATGGGCGATGAGTTGAAGAGTAGTTTAGGCCAAGATGGAGCTAACGAATCAAGGCTAAGGATTTAATGTATGCACACTTATACGCTTTGAAAAGCGTGCACAAGTGGACTTGAGAGAGTACAACCCGTATGTGTGGGATTAACGTGTTTTCCCCATTGTAATTGTATCGAATCCAATTTGGAAGGGTGGCTGGCTGATTGCTCACCTATAAAAGGGGTGGGAATGGAGGCATGTGGGGTTAACCATCCCACCCCTCCCATGTGCTTTCTTGTTTTAGATTGATGCTCTTTGTCCTCCCAAGGGGAGTGGCTGTGAAACTAATCATCTAAGCAATACATCAATCTTCAATCTACAGCTTGTGTATCTGTTGTTTCGTTCAGTTGGCTTGGGATTGGTTCAGTTTTCTCAGTTTTCTTCCTCTTTCTTTGGTTGTTCCTTTTCCCTTCTTGATCTGAGTGGTTGTTCTTGTTTGTTTTTGTGATGTTCTGACGTGCTGCATTGTGTGGAATCATAGTGAAAGTGATACGGGGTCGCCCGATCTTCTCGACGTAGGATCAAGATACTCAAGTGGATTTGATGAACCGTAGTAATCTCCCGTTGCTAATGCAAGAGTTAGCACTCTATAATTCGCCCAACCACACATGCTGAACTTCACGACCACCGATGAAGTTCCATCGCGCTCCCAATTCCCAACAGAAAGGTTGAACGATCTTGATTTCAGCAAACTCCTAATTCCCTCAAGTTGGGTCGGCCATCAAAAAGAATAAGAGTATTTTATTATCAAACGTGGTCTCCTCCTGAAGGTTGCCGATACAAGGCTTATATAGCCCTTGGGACGTCCATATGGTCCCCAAACCAAGTACAACTCAGCCCTATATGGTTTTAGATACGAACTCTCACAAAAAGAAAACTATATTTTCCACCCATCATATTGTTTTGGTCATAACTTTTTATCCATGATGAATTTGAAGGATGGACTAGATCCATTGCGTAGCCCTTGAAATTATCTTTCCAACGAGTACAAGAACACTTGAATCGGACTCCGTTTGTGAAAGTTATGGCCTTTTTATATATGCCTGTCAGGCTGTCCCGATCCGAATCCGAATTGAATTCTGAGTTGAATCCGAGTTTGAATTGGGTTGAGCACGTGGGAAGTCCGAATTTGGCTTGAAAATCTTATCCAAAACTTGTAGTTTAAATCCTTGGGTGCCTCCCTTTTTGCTCTCCCACTGCATAGGCTTCTTTACTCCTTGATCAGCTGCATGGGTTGCTTGGCTTTCTCCTTTCCATTCCCATGGGCTTTGAGCTTTTTGTTCTTGGTACCAAATATGATTATCCTCCTTGTGCTTCTCCATTGCTTTGGCCCCGGAATCATCATAATATTCAAACCTAATAATAAACAAGAATTTGGCATAAGGTAGTATGTCGTTCCCACGAATAGAAGTAAATTCATTAAGAAACAAATTCACCTGACAATATTTAATGCGGCTCAATACTTCTTTCCTATGAAATAATGTATTTGACTTAAAAGAGCTAAGCATGTGCGTATCCGCATCATCCTCCCCTTCTTCAAGAAAAGCCGTCCTCGGCTTTTGATAGCCTGAAATTGTACTAAACAAAGAATACAATGTGTATGCATGGTATATGTATTGATCAGTTACACCCCTTCCGTCTTCCACATTATTATTATTACGTGGAGGTGTAGTAAGCAAAAAGAACAACACATATGCGTGGTATTTGTATGAATCAATTATTGTGTCATTCTCATTCTCACTGTTTTGCACAAACCAATTGATACTATAACAGCTATCAAATGCATACATTGTAATGTTTTCATTCACACATTCTCCCTCCCATAAGAAAAAGTCGTCCTCGACTTTGTGAAGTACGTGGACAAGTCATTAATGGGCAAAACCAGATCAAACGGTTCAAATATGGAAGAGAAAATTTTAATGGCCTTCCTTGCTTCAACTGCGCTACTCTGATTATTTGTATATGATTGTTCATCGAAAGGGGAACAAGTAGGCACAAGAAATCTTTGTAAACAACAAGCACTATTGTTAAACCTCATCTCATTGTGATCATCACGTGGTATAAAAGATTGTTTGTCCAAAATATGCAATTTCAACTCGGCAAGCTTATCACATGTAATGCATATTCGATAAACATAAAAGTTGTCATCTACACCATAATCTCCGATCAAATTGAACTTATATGTGTGTAGGCGTAGGAACTAACTAGTGCTTTTAAACATGAAATTTCAGCAACATCCTCAATGATACTAGATAGCTCTTTAGGATCATCGAACATGATATAATATAAAGAATTATCAGGAGATATTCTACTAAGAACTTCCTTATGAGTAATTAATTCCACATTATGTAAATTGACCAAAGAAATTTCAGAACATGGAATTTTCGATTGAACACATGAGTTCTCACAATTACTTACCTTTTCACAAATAAATTCAGCACCAATATGGTTACCTTTATCATTCTCTTCGTCATGATGTAACAACAGAGCAGCAAGTACTTCATCTTCGACTGTGGTTATCTTCTCATCTTTGACTTCCAATGGTACCGGTTGTGGAACATTCGACTCCTCATCTTTAATGTCAACCTGCATAATATGAGAAGCAACACTAGAAGTAGAGAGTAAGTCGTTAGTATAAAAAGTAATCACATTTTTTCTATCATCTCTTTCTCTCTTTTCTTTTTGTGTATTTCTCACTCTCAATTTGGATGCTATCAACCTCACGTTTGGTGGAATCACACAACTCACTGTTTTTATCACTTTCACTCAATTTGGCTATGTGGCACTCATCCTTACATGGGTTTTGATACATCTCAAGTGGTGTTTGTAGCAATAGGGCAACACTACATGTCTTCTTGACCGAAGGGAAAGTCCCATGCTCGGTCATCTTCCCATGTATCACACTTGTTAAGGCATAAGAATTGAAGTACGGGCTTGGATGAAACTGTGGTGTACGCATATTCATAAGTCTCTTTTCCTCTACAAAATGTGCTCCCTGCTTCATATTCTGCAATTTATCAAATAGATCACGCTTGTAATGATGAGGAACAAAATGGGCACTCATTTCTCGCTTCATCTCTTGCCATGATGCAACAGGGTCTTCTCCATTCTCAGCTCTTCGAGTAATGACTTGTTCCCACCAATCCAAAGCATACCCTTCAAACTCATGTGATGCCAACTATATCTTTCTCTCATCTGTATAGTGATGCATACAGAATATTTTATCAACCTTCAATTCCCAAGTGAGATACTCCTCGGGATCAGTTCCACCTACAAACTTGGACATGGAAAACTTGAGCTTGCCCAATCCATCATCTTCATTGCGTGGACGACGCTAATGGTCATTGTAATGCAAAGCAAAATCACCATCCCATTCCATCGCATGTGCAGCACCACCACGGCCACCATGACCTCCACCTAGGCCTTGGCCACGCCCTCCATGACCTCCTCCTCGTCCTCCGAGCTGTGGTGGACGAACCACGTTGGCCGCCGCTCGGTGTTGCGGTGCAGGAGGTACATGTGCAGCAGCTTCTCCACCTTGAACACTTGCATCATCGCCACCATTGCGAGCTTGTAAGAGCCTAGTGAGGGCTCCAATGTCCTCCCGCAATTGGCGCACATTTTCATCACTTGTATCTCCATATTTTGCATCTTCCTTGCAATTTGATCAGCAAAAGCATCGTGCTTCTCATGGAATTGATCGAGCCCTTGGCGTAGCTCACGTTGAAAGTGTTCACTGAGTGCCCCAAATTGATATTGCTTGATGAATGCTTGATTTTTATTTGTCTCACCACTCTCGTCATGGTGTTCTCCTCCACCTGACAATGGTTAGCTATGCAAGAAACAAATAGCTATGTAGAATAATGCTTTATGGAAATCACTTAATCTCACTATTTTCTCTCTCAAGTAAAGTTCTTACCCTTCCGAAGTGAATTAAGGCCAATAAAAACTTACACCTGGTAGAAGTGACAACAACACAGTGATGATCAAGTGAATTTAAGAGTGTTCACTACTTGCACAACAATGGTTATATGGTGGAGCTTGGTATGAAAGTGTATATCCTAGCAATCTGAAATTCTTGATGTTATAAAGTTAAGTAATAATCCAGGTTAGAATACTTTGCCTAAGTGCTGATCCAAAAGATTTAAGCGAAGTATATGAACGCACACGCAAAGATCAATGTGACTCGATACAAACAAAGGAATAAGCTAACTAGAGGCAATGTGAAATTAAAGATTAGATAGCTCGTTTTGCACCAAGTACTAGGAGAGACGCTTGCCAATTGCAACGATATGAATGTAAGGGCACGAGATTGCTCAAGAAACTAAATTACACAATCTGAATTTATGGACTAGGAACTCACCCAAATTCGGCCATGTTTTTTTTCTTTATCTTTTCTTTTTCTTTTTTTTCAGCTGTCTTTTTTTTAAAGGCCGAACTAGCTTTAATTCGGCCATGTTTTTAATTTTTTTTGCAGGTCACAAATATTTAGCAAAGTGTAAAATACTCAAGAGCAGCCCTAGATGCAATATTCAACAGCTAGTCTCAATTGATGAAAAAATATCAGCAAGATTTTTTTTGAATTTTGGATTGGACACAAAGATTAAGCTATGCAAATAAACACGAACGATCAGCACCTAAACAAAATTCCAATGGATCAAAACCTAACAAAACTCACAAAATTAACAGATGCAAAAACTAGGGTTTGGAATTTTTTTCTGTTGCAATTTTCGGTTTTAATGGACTATAGGACAGAAATAAATAAATCTGAAACTAAGGGTAAATAATCCTACCGAGTCAACAGCACTTTGATACCAAGATGATACGTGATGTGACCACGCCACAAATACACACGACCATAGTGTCCAATATCAAGATTGAACTAAAGGTGAATTTGTTTGTTCAGCTTCAATATATTTTAAATGAGAATATGATGCTACCTAATAATGAAAATATATATTTTGACAGCACCACATCACTTTTACACCAATTCAAGCAAGAGTTCAAGTTGGACACGTTTTGGAATCCAATTCGGCCTCCAGATCAATTCGGATTCAGCCTGACAGACCCAATTCAAATGTGATTAACTTTCACATATGAAGTCTGTTTGAGGTCCACGAGTACTTGATGGAAAGGTTATCAAGTCTACTTTCTAAAGGATTCAACCCCATCTTCAAATTCTATCCGAGCCGGCCGCAATCGTCAAAAGAGTCCGTATTGGACACGTACTGGACTCGGATTCGGACTGCTGCAATGCTGCAAGTTTAAACGGACATAACTTCCTTATACGGACTCCGTTTGGGACGTTCTTGTACTTCATGGAAATCTTATGAAGTCTACTTTCCAATGGATCCAACCTCATCTTCAAATTCTGTCTGAGCCGGCTGCAATCAGCAAAAGAGTCCACGTTGGTTTCTGAGTCCGAGTAAAAAAAAATGTGTTGCGCCACCACCACTTTGGCCCATGTGCCTTGTAACCCTAGGGGGTCGTTCTCTCTATATAAGAGCCGTCGTCTCCTCAGCTAGGAGGGGGATCTCGTTGAGTTTAGGTTTAGCCCTTGTGCAAACTTCTGTTCTTCAGTTGAACGATCTTGATTTCAGCAAACTCCTAATTCCCTCAAGTTGGGTCGGCCATACAAAAGAACAAGAATATTTTATTATCAAACGTGGTCTCCTCCTAAAGGCTGCCAATACAAGACTTATATAGCCCCTTGGGACGTCCATATGGTCCCCAAACCAAGTACAACTCAACCCTATATGGTTTTAGATGCGAACTCTCACAAAAAGAAAACTATATTTTCCACCCATTATATTGTTTCAATCATAACTTTTTATCAGCGATGAATTTAAAGGTGGGACTAGATCCATTGCATAGCCCTTGAAATTATCTTTCCAACGAGTACAAGAACACCTGAATCGGACTCCGTTTGTGAAAGTTATGCCCTTTTTAGTAACTGCCTATCAGGCTGTCCCGATCCGAATTGAATTCTGAGTTGAATCCGAGTTTGAATTGGGTTGAGCACGTGGGAAGTCCGAATTTGGCTTGAAAATCTTATCCAAAACTTGTAGTTTAAGTCTAGAAAATCTGAAGATTTTAGATCCGGGTAAGCCTCCAGGCACATACGCGGCAACTTCGACCCCAAAAAACGTCGTTTAGGCCCTTAAAACGGGCCCGCACACCGAGGAAAAATCAAGTTTCTCATAATTTTCTCAAAATTGACAGGAACCTTTTACAAGTGATTCTAAGGTTCCCCGTGCAGATGCCATCCTTTTTCGAGCTCCGGAACTCCGTGTGCAACGTCATCTAGTTTCCTTCGGCGCGGTGTACTCGTTTGTGTCCTAGGCTCGCGTCTCTAGTACGGTCTAGCCTAGGACCAGCACCAACCGGCGTTGAATGATTTTTCAGCTTGCATTTTCTGAATTGATAATTGCTACTCCTTGCTACCAAACTTGAGCCTTCCCAGCTACACCTTTTCTACACCGTACAAGCTGAGCTTCACCTGGCAATCGCTCCATCCAATCCTCACAGACATATTGTCATCGCTGGTTGCCGATCACCCCTGTGTGCTTGGTAAGAATTCGATAGAAGGTTTGAGTGTGAACGACTTTTGAGCCACCATACCCTAATACTTGTTAGGGATATATTCTTGTGTTTTTGCTAACAATGGCAGGTTCCGGAGAGTTTACAGATCAGGATGCATCTCATACTCCTCGTACGAAGGGAATTATACAACATTTCACGCGCGAAATGAATATTCGTACGGAGGGCCTTGAGGAGGATGTCAGAGCCACAAATGAATGACTTGCTCAACTCGAGAGCGCCCAGATTGAGACAAACGCAACGCTCGCTGCGATGGAGAGAGCACAAGGTATCACTAACACTTCTTTGGCAGATATTATGGCGCGCCTTGAGGAGATTGCCCAAGCGTCGGCTGATGTTCCCCCTGCTGTGACGGAAGAGGGACAAGATGAATTCGACGATGTGGGTGATTCCGGGGCAGATGGCAGGGCTAACCACAACAACGATCGAGCTCATCGACAATTGCATTTTAAACGACAAGGTATGCGAAGAGAACCCCCACGATGTGAGGTACGTGACCATGATGATGCTTTTTCTAAGGTTAAATTCACTATGCCCTCTTTTAATGGTAAATATGACCCTGATGGTTATCTTGATTGGGAACTAGCTGTTGATCAAAAATTTGCTTGCCATGATTTTCCTGAGAATAGACGAGTTAGGGCTGCTACTAGTGAATTTACCGACTTTGCTTCTATTTGGTGGAAAGAACATTGCCGTCAACACCCCAATAACATACCTAACACTTGGGAGGCTTTAAAATTGCTTATGCGCCATCGATTTGTTCCCTCATATTATGCTCGTGATTTGTTAAATAAACTGGAACGCTTACAACAAGGTGCAAAGTCTGTGGAAGAATACTATCAAGAATTACAAATTGGTATGTTGCGCTGTGGGTTAGTTGAGAATGAGGAGGCATCAATGGCTAGGTTCTTGATTACAAATATTACAACTCCATGACTAGATTGTTTCATCTTGCTTGCAAAGCTGAACGAGAATTGCAGGTACGCCAGACAAGAACGCGATCTAACTTTTCTGCAGGTCGCACAAATTCATGGACTGTACACCTTCTTCCTCATCCACTGTGGCACCCCCACCATTACCCTCCAACAACAAGCAGCGCCCTAGCTACGTCAAATTCAGCGCCACGAGTTTCCGAAGCACCCAAATCAGCACCACAACTTTCTGCAAAAACTTCCTCTTCGGTTGTTTCGACAGGACGAACGAGGGACGTTCAATGCCATCGTTGCAAAGGTTTTGGACACATGATGATGTGACCACGCCGCAAACACATACGACAATAATGCCAAATATTAATATTGAACTAAAGGTGAATTCATTTCTTCAGCCTCAACATATTTTAAATGAGAATATGATGCTACCTAATGATGAAAATACATATTTTTACAGCATCACGTCACTTTTACACCAATTCAAGCAAGAGTTCAAGATGGACACGTTTTGGAATCCAATTCGGCCTCCAGATCAATTCGGACTCAACCTGACAGGTCCAACTTCAAATGCGCATAACTTTCACATATGAAGTCCGTTTGAGATCCATGAGTACTTGTTGGAAAGATTTTCTTATCCTCTTTCCAATCGATTAGGTATCACCTCTAAATTCCTTCTGTGCAAGCTGCAATCATCAAAAGAGTCTGTGTTGGACACGTATTGGAATCGGATTCGGACTGCTGCAATGGTGCAAGTTTAAACGGATGTAACTTTCTCATACGGACTCCGTTTGGGACATTCTTGGACTTGAAGGAAAGCGTATAAAGTCTACTTTCTAAAGGATTCAACCCCATCTTCAAATTATATTCGAACCGGACGCAATCGTCAAAAGAGTCCGTGTTGGGTACGTACTGGAATCGGATTCGAACTGCTGCAATGGTGCAAGTTTAAACGGACATAACTTCCTCATACGAACTCCGTTTGGGACGTTCTTGTACTTCATGGAAAGCTTATCAAGTCTACTTTCCAATGGATCCAGCCTCATCTTCAAAGTCCATCTGAGCCGGCCGCAATCATCAAAAGGGTGCTGCGCCACCACCACTTGGGCCCATGGGCCTTGTAACCCTAGGGCGTGCACCTTGGTCGCCACCCCTGGTCGTTCTCTCTATATAAGAGCCACCGTCTCCTCAGTTAGGACTTGGATTTCGTTGAGTTTAGGTTTAACCATTGTGTAAACTTTTGTTCTTCAGTTGTGTCGGTCGACCACCTGTCAAGACATCTTCGGAATCCCAACTTTGTTATTCGCAATACAATTTATGCTTCATTCATATCTGCAATATCAGATTGCTTGTTATCTTGTTCTTGCGTGTTCTTCGGTTGCATGCAGGAATAGATCTTCGTGGTCAGGTCAACCGCGTTCTTGGCACGGTTGATAACAACTTGGAGTGTGGTTCAGCGATTGCTAAGGCACAAGCGACGTCGTACGGTTGTAGTCGGATCGCAGGAGTCACCTCCACCAAAATCCAAGTTATCATCCTATCGAAAGATCGGGACACCCATCGGCTCATCACATGATGCGGGACTGTCCAAGCAAACGTGTATTGATTATACGCGATGATGGTGGGTATTCTTCTGGTAGTGATTTTGATGATGAAACATATGCTATGCTTGCAAATGACCCTGCAGGATGTGATGATGAATTTGACCATGGGGAGGAACATGTTGGCACTGAAAATGCCGACAAGTATTTGAGCATTACTAAGTGCTCAATGTCTTGTGCTGAGCAAAATCAGCGCCATAATTTGTTCCAAATCAAGGGCGTTGTCAAGGAACATGCGATTCACATAATTATTGATGGTGGGAGTTGCAACAATTTGGCGAGTATGGATATGGTGAAGCTTGCTTTGCCGACCAAACCCCATCCCCACCCATACCATATTCAATGGTTCAACAATAGTGGTAAGTTGAAGGTAACACGGATGATGAGAGTACATTTTTCTATGGGTTCATACCATGATTATGTTGATTGATACGTTGTTCCTATGCAAGCTTGTTCATTATTATTAGGAAGACCTTGGCAATACGATACTGATTGTGTACATCATGGTAAGAATAATCAATACTCTCTCATGTTCAAGGGAAAGAAAATTGTGCTGCATTCTATGACTCCTGAACAAATTGTTAAAGATGACCTTGCTAGAGTTAGAAGAGAGAAAAGTCAGGAGAATACTGAGAGCGAAAATCAGATTGTAGCAAAAGAACTTGAGCAACATAAAAAGAAAGAACCTAAATCTGTTCATGACAAGAATAAAGAAATTAAATTGAAAGGTGCTTGTTTTCTTGCTACCAAATCTGATATGACTGAACTGGATGCTAGTAATTCTGTTTGCTATGCATTAATTTGCAAAGAAGCTTTGTTTTCATTTGAGGATATACCTTCTTCTTTGCCATCTACTGTCACTAACATTTTGCAGGAGTACAAAGATGTCTTTCCAAAGGACATACCGCCGGGGCTGCCACCGCTTCATGGGATTGAGCATCAAATTGATTTAATTCCCGGTGCATCATTGCCCAACCGAGCACCATACATGACCAATCCAGAAGAAACTAAAGAAATTCAGCGCCAAGTTCAAGAGTTGCTTGATAAAGGGTATGTGCGCGAATCTCTTAGCCCTTGTGCTGTTCCGATCATTTTAGTACCAAAGAAAGATAGATCATGGCGCATGTGTGTCGATTGTAGAGCAAACAATAATATCACCATTAGGTATCGTCATCCTATTCCTAGGTTAGATGATATGCTTGATGAATTGAGTGGCTCTATTGTCTTTTCCAAGGTTGATTTGCGTAGTGGCTATCATCAAATCCGCATGAAATTAGGCGATGAATGGAAAACGGCATTTAAAACTAAGTTCGGGTTATATGAGTGGTTAGTAATGCCTTTTGGGATATATAGTAAATCATTAGAGGAACATCATGACCATTTACGTGCTGTTTTTAAAGCTTTACGTGGTGCACGCCTATTTGGTAACCTTGAGAAGTGCACCTTTTGCACCGATCGAGTCGCGTTTCTTGGCTATGTTGTTACTCTACAGGGAATTGAAGTTGATCAAGCCAAGGTTGAAGCAATACAGAGTTGGCCGACTCCTAACACGGTCACACGGGTGCGGAGCTTTTTAGGACTTGCTGGGTTCTACCGTCGCTTTGTGAAGGATTTCAGCATCATTGCCGCACCATTGGATTCAACTCAGAATTCAATTCGGATTCGGTTCGGGACAGCCTGACAGGCAGTTACTAAAAAGGTCATAACTTTCACAAACAGAGTCCGATTCAAGTGTTCTTGTACTCGTTGGAAAGATAATTTCAAGGGATACGAAATGGATCTGGTCCCAGCTTCAAATTCATCGCGGATAAAAAGTTATGACCGAAACAATATGACAGGTGGAAAATATAGTTTCCTTTTTGTGAGAGTTCGTATCTAAAACCATATAGGGTTGAGTTGTACTTGGTTTGGGGATCATATGGATGTCCCAAGGGGCTATATAAGCCTTGTATTGGCAGCCTTTTGGGCAGACCACGTTTGATAATAAAATATTCTTGTTCTTTTTGATGGCCGACCCAACTTGAGGGAATTGGGAGTTTGCTGAAATCAAGATCGTTCAACCTTTCCGTTGGGAATTGGGAGCGCGATGGAACTTCATTGATGGTCGTGAAGTTCAACACGTGTGGTTGGGCGAATTATGGAGTGCTAACTCTTGCATTGGCAACGGGAGATCACTACGGTTCGTCGAATGCTCGTGAGTATCCAGATCCTACGTCGAGAAGATCGGGCGACCCCGTATCATATAATTAAATAAAATAGTAGTAACTCTGTATCTCTAAATATAATAGTTAAAGACCCAATTAAATTAGAGTTCACCTGATAATATTTAATGCGGCTTAATAATTCCTTCCAGTTAAATAATGTATTTAACTGTGAAGTGTAAGACATGAGCGTATCCGCGTCATCCTCCCTTTCTTCAAGAAAAGCCGTCCTCGGCTTTTGATAGCCTGAAATTGTACTAAACAAATAATACAATGCATATGCATGGTATATGTACCTATCGTTCACTTTTCCTGTTTAGCACATCTTGTACATCTGAAGGTGTGGTCAATAAAAAGAATAACACATATGCATGGTATATGTATGAATAAATTATTGTGTCATTCTTATTATTTTGCACAAAGCTTTTAGTAAAACCATAGACATAAGATATTTTTAGTGTTTTCCATGCTTCAATTGCGCTACTCTGGTTATTTGTACATGATTGTACAGCAAAGAATGAACAAGTAGGCTTAAGAAATCTTGCTAAATAGCAAGTACTAACATCTGAACTCATCTCATTGTGATCATGATATATTATAAAAAGATTGTTTACCCAAACCAAGCAATTTCAATCCAGCAAGCTCATCATATGTAATGCATATTCGACTAACATAGAACTTGTTATCTACACCATAATCTCCAATCAAATTGAACTTATAGGTGTAAGCATATGTACTAACTAGTGATTTTAAATATGAAATTTCAGCAACATTCTGAATCACAATAGATAGCTCTTGAGGATCATCGAACATGATATAATACAAAGAATCACTAGGAGATATTCGAGTAAGAACATCCATATGAGTAATTAATTCCACATTATATAAATTGACCCAACAAATTTCAGAACATGGAATTTTTGATTGAACACATGAATTCTCACATTTACTCACGTTTTCCCAATTAAATTCAGCACCAATATGGTTACCTTTATCATTCTCTTCAGCTGATGTAGGTGCGTAGATATCAAATCATCATGATGTAACAACGGGGCAGCAAGTACTTCATCTACAACTGTGGTTATCTTCTCATCGGTTTTCTCCAGTGGTACCTGTTGTGGAACATTCAACTCCTTTTCTTTAATGTCACCCTGCATAATATGAGAAACAACACTAGAAATAGATATTAATATGTTAGTTTCATAATCAACCTCACTTTGTCTATCATCTACTTCTCTCTTTTCTTTTTGTGTATATCTCTCACTCTCAATATGGATGCTCTTAACCTCACATATGGTGGAATCACATAACTCACTCTTTTTATCACTCTCACTCACTTTGGCTATGTGGCTCTTATCCTCACATGAGTTTTGAAACATTTCATCCTTTATGGATCGTTGGCCAGCAATGGTGCAATTACCATCAACCACGATCTCCTCATGCAGCAACAAGGTAGCACTATATGACGCCTTGACCGAAGGGAAAGTCCCATGCTCGGTCGTCTTCTCATGTGACACACTAGTAATGGCACACGAACTGAAGTGTGGACTCAGGTTAAAACGTGGTGTACGCCTCTCCGTAATTCTCTTCTCCTCCTCTATAGCATAATTCACAATATCCTGCATACTACCATCATATTTCGAACGAATAGTAGCAGTGATCTCAGAATTCAAACCTTTTTTGAAGTAAGCCCTCTTTGCACATGCCTCTGTGATATTAGCACGATACATAGCATAATCGAGCTCATCATAATAAGATTGGACAGATCGGCGTCCTTGGCAAATGCTCTTCATATGATGAAGTAACTCTAGCTCATACTCATATGGCACAAACTCATTTCTCATTACCTGCTTCAATTCTTCCCAAGTTGTGACATATTGCTTCTTAGGATATCGCTTCCACCAAGTGCATGCATATTTTTCAAACTCCATGGTGGCTTGTGTCACTTTCTTGGATTCAGACAGCTTCTGAAACTTAAGGTCACATTCAAGTTGTTCCACCCATTCGAGATACTCCTCCGAATTTGTACTTCCATAGAATGGAAAATACAAGTATCGACAGTCGCACCATGAGGAACGAAATGTTGGATATCCTGCCATTGTTAGTATTGCAAAAAAATAGCAAAGAGTATGTGGAATTTATGTGGAATCACTCATCCTCACCTTCTCTTACCAACCGAAGTTCTTATGCGTCCTTGTTGGGATTGAAGAGCTGCATGCACTTTGGTGACGGTAGACAACACAAGGTGATAGATTAAGCGAATTCAATTGCACAAGCGTTGTTATAACAATGGCTTATATGTGGAGCTTGGAGGGAAAATAACAACCTGTGCAATCTGAAATTTTTGATGTTGTTACGTTAAGTAATCCAAGCTAGAATACAATGCCCAAGCGCTGATCCAAAATATTTAAGTGAAGTGTATGAACGCACACGCAAAGATCAATGTGACTCGATACAATAAACGAATGAGCTAAATAGAAGCGATATGAATTGAGAATTAATTAGCTCGTTTTGCACCAAGTACTAGGAGAGACGCTAGCCAATTGTAATGATATGAATGTAAGGGCACAAGATTGCTCAAGAAAATAAATTACACAATCTGAATTTATGGACTAAGAACTCACCCAAATTTGGCCAATGCTCTTTGTTTGTTTTTTTTGTGAAATATACTCATGCCATGGCTGTAATATCCTGAACGTCTTTACGGCGTAAGTTTTTAAAATAATCGCGGAGTCGTCGGTTTTTCGGTAAAACGCGGGAAGGAAAAAATAAAAATTGTAGAACAGTGTAAAATGAATAAAATAAATTAAAAATTAAATTAAAACCTCGGAGTGGGCTGCCTGGGGAGTGGGCCGACCGCCTTAGGCCGGAGGCCCAAGGGTTGGCCGCACCTCCCCTCTCCCTCCCCAAAAACCCTAGCCCTTTTTCTCCCCCCTCTCCCATCCCTTTGCAGCCGCCACCCCCCTTCCTCCACCCCCTGGGCGCAGCCCTCTTCCCCCCCTCCATCACCCCCACAAGTGCTGCTGCCATTGGAGCCAAGGAGAGGAAGGAGAAGGAGAAGAAGGAAGGAGAAGGAAGAAGAAGAAGAGGAGGAGGAAAAAAAGGGGTGATCCATCATCTAGGTAATTTTTCCTCATCCCAAACCCTCTGTTCTATGGAATAATTAGGGTTCTTGGCACGGATTTTGAAGGTAGTTAATAGATTAATTGCCCGATTAGAGATTAGCTGATGTCTGCCTGTAGATTGATTCGCGCAGCGTGTCTGTTCGCAAGGTTTTGACCTAGTAAACGAATGTTCCTGCGGACCTTCCCAAAAGGAAAGTTGTAGAGGACTTCCAGACACATCTCCTGTATTTGTTTCGGAATTTTATGCCTTGTTATCTGGGAGTTACAGGGTCGGGAATACTGCTGTTCGTCAGGCGAGCAGATTGGTATTAACCGACGGTAATCTGGGCATTAGAGGTCGTAAATGATTTTTATGCCCTTGGCCGTAATTGAGAAAGTTGTAGATAATTTAGAGATCTAGCTGCTGTATAAATTTCAGAATTTTTAGACCCTTTTACTGATGTTGGGATGCATTTGTTTATTGCTGTCCAATCTGCCAGAACAGAGTTCTTCCTCTGTTTTGGGCATTAAATTACACCTAGCTGTGATCAAAATAAAAATAGGTGTTCTACATGAAAAATGTAGGCTTTTAAGTGATGAATCCAGAGAGATATCGTTTTCTGTAAATGGATCAATATTTTTAAAGTTACGAAAATGTTAAGCAGCGCTGCTGCAGAGGGTAATTTGCTGAATTGTTGAGCGCAGAGAAGTTTGTGCGGGTTCGGGGTTCTAGCGACGTTTTTAATTATTAATGTCATGTTTGTATGCTGTAGCTGTGTGCTGAGAGTTGCCTTTTGGATAGGTGGTCTTGTCCCTGAGCGCTCTTGATTTTACCTCGCTTCGTCGGTTTGAGGCAAGTAAACGTAGCGGTGGTTGCTACCGTTTAACTTGTTATTCCTTCTACTTGCAGTTTACATTATTATCGTAATTTGATATATTATGCCATGATTGCATGATAATTTAATTGTGGAGATGGCAGCAAGTACTTATCCATTGATATGTTGATAATCTGCTAGTAGCCATGTGGAAATCTTGCTTAATGTTATAATGTGCAACATGAAAATAACATGTGGTGGATGTGGATATGTTGTGAGCATGTTGATGCTCCTTTGAGGATGGATTAATGTGATTTGTGATTATCATATCATATCATGTCATATGCATATGTGGATGTCGCCGCACATAGCCGCGACCGTACCGGTACAGCATCGTATATTGCCGTAATACGATGCACCTCTTATCCCGCGGGAAGCATCGTATATTGCCGTAATACGATGCACCTCAAATCCTGCCCTGGAAAGAGTGATGTGGAGCATAGCATTCATATGCATTGCATGTGGAAAGATTCATTTGCATACATATGCAATATGTTGTGGTGAAGTTATTTTGTGGAATATTCAACTCATAGTTGTAATGTGGATTATACAACTTCATAGTTGTAATGTGGAATTGGCTCATGTGAGCTATTTGTGGTATGAGGATTATGGTTGTGGACGTGGAATGGGGTTCATCCCTTGTGTACGGTAAGGGTTGTGATTGTGGCATGAGATTCTTTTCTCTTGTATTAATTGTTGATAACAATTGTGGATGTGAGAAATAATAAAGTGTTGAAGTAAAACATACATATGTTTTATTGCTTTTGCTAGTGGTAGTGGTTGAGAATTTAAAGTAGTCAAACAAGATTTATTTGTTAATGCTTTAACGTCATTGATGGTGATTTGAGGTTGAGGATAATAACATTGTAATTGTGGAAGAATGTTGATGATTAACCTGTTGTGGTTTGTGGAAGATTAAATGTTTCATTTGTATTTAATTGTGGATAAAATGACTGCATTCATATGCCAATTAAATCTGAAATTGAAGAGGTATGATTCATGAAAATTTGTGGTGGTTTAATAATTGTGGACATGAATTATAGTTGTAGTTGTATGAAATTATAAATGATGATGTATAATTATTTGTAGTTTGAATAGCCTGTTAAACAGTTTGCTTGTTGAGATTTTTATCTCACCCTTGTTTCCCCCTCCCTACAGGTGGACTTTGAGCATGCATGGGAAGGGTAGAACGGCACCACACTGATGCACGTGAATCATTTTTTTATGCTGTAATAAAGTTGAAAGGATTCTAGACCTTGCATAGCTTTGTTTACATTATCTTAATAATGTTAAATTTGTAAACTATGTTTAGATTAAAATGTTGGAGGATGTTTTAAATAGTGAATTGCTATAACTATCCTGTTATTCCTTAGTTGTTTATGCTTCCGCTTATACTATCTTGTTTAGTAATTGTTGCCAGTTTATTTTATCTTGTAAATTGGCTCGTTGTAGAGCAGTTTTAGTAGCATCCCAGGGTAAGGTGGGTCCTGGGGTGTTACAGTTGGTATCAGAGCGGGCGTTAGGTCCGTGGTAATGAAACTATTAAATTGACACACTGGTGCACAGTAGGATGGGATGGGTCAAGCATTGCATTTATGCTTTTGACATGTTGTATTGGTGGTTTACATTATGAGATAATCTTGTATGATTATTATTTGCTCCTATGACTGTTATGAGTGATAATTGTCAATGATAAGATGTAGAGGTTGTATTTGCTGCCTTGGCATTGCCAGGTTATACCACTGTTTGTAGCATGGGGATTAGCGATGTAGTTATCTCGGGTAACTAGTGCAGATGTTGTGAGTGAGTTTCTTAAGAAAGGTTGTTAACTTCCTTGAGTTGATTTTGGCCAATTTCTGGCCTATTGTAGTTAATGAATTTTCTCTTGAGATTGTGGATCATTGCAGTTGTTGGTTTGCAATTGGTCTCTACCTGTTCCTTGAAACAATTATTTTTTCTTCTCGGAACATTTGAGACACTCTTGCTCCTTGTGAATATTATTGATTTGAAAGGATGGTCCCTTCGTGGGAGTTTTGTCTTGTTGTGATTCATGACTCATTGGTTTGTTTGGTATTTTTATTAATGAAAGTTTTGTGTTGCAAACTCATTAATATGTTAAAGCCTTGGATCTATGTTTTTTTTAGATTATTTCGGGTGTTGAAGTTTATTTCCATTCCTTTCTGAAAGAGAGTGTTAAAACCTTTGTGGTGTTTTGCTATGCTTAAGTGGAAGGTGGTAATCATATAAACTAATTTATAAGGTATGAATTATCAAGTTGAGATGTTAGCGTGGTGCATAATTAATTTCAACTAGCATTCTTGGAAGTGTAGTTGATTAATGTGATATTGCCTTGTAATAGTTTCTGGAAGAACTGTGATTAAGAATTTGTCTATACATGATTAGAACTCATGGAGTTATTGAGGAGTGTGCAAAAGAATTGGAATGATTATTATGATTGTTCAAATTTCTATCCTGTTGGATAAATTGAATTATTTATGTCTATAGTAATTAATCTGACCGTTTGGAATGATTAAGTAAGGAGGTGTTGGAATACTGCCTTGGTAATATTGACCTTTAACCTATCCTTTATTTAGATACTTTATGAGCTTGTACAATTGCTAAATTCATCTATCTTTCACCATGTTAAATTGTTGAAACATGTATAAAGAAATAGATGAAGGTTGATGTATTGACTTGTAGAATCTTGTCTTACAAAGCTGGTATTATTGAAGTTTAAAGCTATTTCGTTCGAATTTCTGAAACGTGAGATGGGATACTGAATCTATGCTCATGATTGTTTTATGATTATAAAACGGGGTTAGATCATGAATGTTGTTATGATAAAATAATAATCAATTATTGCCAGTAATGACTAGAGTACAATCAATTTGTGCTAAATTAGAGTTGAGTTTCAATGGGAATTGAATATATGAAACCTAATGAGAGATTTATACTAGCATGTTTTGTGAGATTACCATGTTCTATCGCTAGCTTGTTAAAAGAGCTTTGTTTCAATATTGTGGCTTGTGCACTAGGCTTTCCCTACATCAAGTAGTTGCAATCTTATTTAGATGATAGAAATATAATGAAGTGAATTCTTGTGTTTTTTTGGAAAAGTTTATGAAGGGATTTGAGGATATGATGATGCTTGTTAAGAATGTATTATTCTGATGTTAGCATGATGGTCAGTATGTGGTTGTGATGACAATGTTGAAGGCTCTTTAAATAAATAACTTCCATGATACTATTTAAATCAAAAGTTTTGAGATTTGCGTATGCGATCTTTTTGATCTCATGACTTATGTGGCAGCTGCAATTGTTTTGAGCAAAGTGACGCGTTGAGAGCTTTTATTAGCTCTTAATGGATTAATGTGTTGTGGTCTACAAATCATTTTGTCGGAATTGTCAGGTAATGCCGTAATCAAAGAAAGTTGTTCTCTTTGTTAAAAGAAAGAGTGCGGTAAAAGTATTGGAGGTTGAAGTCATGTCATGCAATTTTTTTTAGGTGTGTTTGACTTCTTAATTTCGCCGCATAAGAGCTTCTTGAACTCAAATGGCAATATTTTTTTCCGCCGCCTAAGAGTTTCTTGAGCTCAAATGGCAATACTGTATGCTTATTGGTTGAGATTTGGTATTTTCTTCTTGAGGGGCATGTGCCTTCAACTGTGATCTTATCTTTTTCTATCCAAGATTGTTGCTATTTTTTTTGGTCTTGCATTTATTGTGGATGGTAGCATCATCCTCTGTGCTGAAATTTACTTCTTTTTGCCTCTTCTAAGAAAGGGGTAATCAATTTGGGTTGCAAAGTCCTTTAAGAGGTGTATGACATCTAGTTGGTGTGGTCATGTGATTGATTTTGGTGAGAATGTGGGTGTGATATAAATTTCGAGTTGTTATCCTTAAAAGGATTGAGGTGTTTTAGGAATTATCTGTTAAAGTAATTCCATTGGTCGTTGTCTTGGCTAGAATGTATTTTTGTGGAGACAGTAGAGTCTCTCTGCAAGGGTGTGGATGATGTACTCAGTTTGAGCGCATTGTCGAAGTTGCCAACCTAAGATAAATGAGTTGGTGTGTTGGGTGATGATTTGAAAATCCTTGGTTCGAGGAAGTTAAATTTCCAAAGGGAATGGATTGGAGAATTATTAATAACTCGAGCAGTAATATGCTCTCTTGATTCTTATTTAAACTGTGTGTTTATGGCAGAGGTCATCTGCAAATTGAGTTGTTATATGTTGTGGTGTATTCTTTTCCAGTTAGGAAAAGAAAATGATTGTTTTGGTCTGTCGAGTGATTTTCACTCTTGGCTCGTGCAGTGTGGTTTTTCCAAATGTCTATTTGGAGAGTGTGAATGGTTTTGTTGTGAATCCTTTGTTTTGGATTGTGGTCCTTTGAAGGAAGGTTGTTTGCTAGTATGTTGCTTGAGAATCCTTTATTCCTCTTTTGGATGGGTTCTTTCTGTGAAGTTATTGTTCGTGCTTTGAGTAATGTTATGAGTGGAATCTGTGGTTGAATTCTTTAAAAGGGGTACAATGTATTATCCCGATTATAATAAACAGAGGAAAATGTTGTAGGAAGGAGGATGGTATTAGATAGTGGCTTGATAGTTGTGGCGGAGAATTTTGTGAGAACGGCAGGATCTGTTGGCCGCTCAGAGCCGACAAAAGAGTTGCGGGTGCTCCCTTCGGATGTTCTATCCTTGGGATGCTCTTTCTTGTGGTTGTTATTTCCTTCATTTCTCTTTTCTTTGCTGTTCTCTTGGTTAGTGGTTTGAGGAGTTAGATTCGAGGACGAATCCTTTTTAGGTGGGGAGAATGTAATATCCTGAACGTCTTTACGGCGTAAGTTTTTAAAATAATCGCGGAGTCGTCGGTTTTTCGGTAAATCGCGGGAAGGAAAAAATAAAAATTGTAGAACAGTGTAAAATGAATAAAATAAATTAAAAATTAAATTAAAACCTCGGAGTGGGCTGCCTGGGGAGTGGGCCGACCGCCTTGGGCCGGAGGCCCAAGGGGTGGCCGCACCTCCCCTCCCCCTCCCCAAAAACCCTAGCCCTTTTTCTCCCCCCTCTCCCATCCCTTTGCAGCCGCCACCCCCCTTCCTCCACCCCCTGGGCGCAGCCCTCTTCCCCCCTCCATCACCCCCACAAGTGCTGCTGCCATTGGAGCCAAGGAGAGGAAGGAGAAGGAGAAGAAGGAAGGAGAAGGAAGAAGAAGAAGAGGAGGAGGAAAAAAAGGGGTGATCCATCATCTAGGTAATTTTTCCTCATACCAAACCCTCTGTTCTATGGAATAATTAGGGTTCTTGGCACGGATTTTGAAGGTAGTTAATAGATTAATTGCCCGATTAGAGATTAGCTGATGTCTGCCTGTAGATTGATTCGCGCAGCGTGTCTGTTCGCAAGGTTTTGACCTAGTAAACGAACGTTCCTGCGGACCTTCCCAAAAGGAAAGTTGTAGAGGACTTCCAGACACATCTCCTGTATTTGTTTCGGAAGTTTATGCCTTTTTATCTGGGAGTTACAGGGTCGGGAATACTGCTGTTCGTCAGGCGAGCAGATTGGTACAGACCGACGGTAATCTGGGCATTAGAGGTCGTAAATGATTTTTATGACCTTGGCCATAATTGAGAAAGTTGTAGATAATTTAGAGATCTAGCTTCTGTATAAAATTCAGAATTTTTAGACCCTTTTACGGATGTTGGGACGCATTTGTTTATTGCTGTCCAATCTGCCAGAACAGAGTTCTTCCTCTGTTTTGGGCATTAAATTACACCTAGCTGTGATCAAAATAAAAATAGGTGTTCTACATGACAAATGTAGGCTTTTAAGTGATGAATCCAGAGAGATATTGTTTTCTGTAAATGGATCAATATTTTTAAAGTTACGAAAATGTTAAGCAGCGCTGCTGCAGAGGGTAATTTGCTGAATTGTTGAGCGGAGAGGAGTTTGTGCGGGTTCGGGGTTCTAGCGACGTTTTTAATTATTAATGTCATGTTTGTATGCTGTAGCTGTGTGCTGAGAGTTGCCTTTTGGACAGGTGGTCTTGTCCCTGAGCGCTCTTGATTTTACCTCGCTTCGTCGGTTTGAGGAAAGTAAACGTAGCGGTGGTTGCTACCGTTTAACTTGTTATTCCTTCTACTTGCAGTTTACATTATTATCGTAATTTGATATATTATGCCATGATTGCATGATAATTTAATTGTGGAGATGGCAGCAAGTACTTATCCATTGATATGTTGATAATCTGCTAGTAGCCATGTGGAAATCTTGCTTAATGTTATAATGTGGAACATGAAAATAACATGTGGTGGATGTGGATATTTCGTGAGCATGTTGATGCTCCTTTGAGGATGGATTAATGTGATTTGTGATTATCATATCATATCATGTCATATGCATATGTGGATGTCGCCGCACATAGCCGCGACCGTACCGGTACAGCATCGTATATTGCCGTAATACGATGCACCTCTTATCCCGCGGGAAGCATCGTATTTTGCCATAATACGATGCACCTCAAATCCTGCCCTGGAAAGAGTGATGTGGAGCATAGCATTCATATGCATTGCATGTGGAAAGATTCATTTGCATACATATGCAATATGTTGTGGTGAAGTTATTTTGTGGAATATTCAACTCATAGTTGTAATGTGGATTATACAACTTCATAGTTGTAATGTGGAATTGGCTCATGTGAGCTATTTGTGGTATGAGGATTATGGTTGTGGACGTGGAATGGGGTTCATCCCTTGTGTACGGTAAGGGTTGTGATTGTGGCATGAGATTCTTTTATCTTGTATTAATTGTTGATAACAATTGTGGATGTGAGAAATAATAAAGTGTTGAAGTAAAACATACATATGTTTTATTGCTTTTGCTAGTGGTAGTGGTTGAGAATTTAAAGTAGTCAAACAAGATTTATTTGTTAATGCTTTAACGTCATTGATGGTGATTTGAGGTTGAGGATAATAACATTGTAATTGTGGAAGAATATTGATGATTAACCTGTTGTGGTTTGTGGAAGATTAAATGTTTCATTTGCATTTAATTGTGGATAAAATGACTGCATTCATATGCCAATTAAATCTGAAATTGAAGAGGTATGATTCATGAAAATTTGTGGTGGTTTAATAATTGTGGACATGAATTATAGTTGTAGTTGTATGGAATTATAAATGATGATGTATAATTATTTGTAGTTTGAATAGCCTGTTAAACGGTTTGCTTGTTGAGATTTTTATCTCACCCTTGTTTCCCCCTCCCTACAGGTGGACTTTGAGCATGCATGGGAAGGGTAGAACGGCACCACACTGATGCACGTGAATCATTTTTTTATGCTGTAATAAAGTTGAAAGGATTCTAGACCTTGCATAGCTTTGTTTACATTATCTTAATAATGTTAAATTTGTAAACTATGTTTTAGATTAAAATGTTGGAGGATGTTTTAAATAGTGAATTGCTATCACTATCCTGTTATTCCTTAGTTGTTTATGCTTCCGCTTATACTATCTTGTTTAGTAATTGTTGCCAGTTTATTTTGTCTTGTAAATTGGCTCATTGTAGAGCAGTTTTAGTAGCATCCCAGGGTAAGGTGGGTCCTGGGGTGTTACAATGGCTTTTTTAACGGCTGCCTTTTTTTTGCTTTCTCCTTTTTTCTGACTCAAATGCCGAACTAGAGTTTCGTGGTCCCTTTGATGAGGACACGGCCCCTAAGGATACAACCATATTTGCTATGCTTGTTGTTTCAATTACAAGAGCTCCTACGCATCGCTTAAATTATAAGGTGAGCTCGTTTCAAAGAGGTTTTACTTTGTTTGATAAAGAACTTATGATATTACATAATGAGAGTTTGTTGCGTTTGTTATTATGTACTGAGATTTATGATAAAAACCATGCAATATGTGAGACTACACATTGCTAAAACCGAGGACGGTTTTCTATCAAGAAGGGGTGGATGATGTGACCACGCCACCAACACATATGACACTAGCGCCCAATATCAAGATTGAACTAAAGCACCACATCATGTTTGCACCAATTGAAGCAAGAGTTCAACTTGTACACGTTTTGGAATCCAATTCGGCCTCCAGATCAGTTCGGATTCAGCACGACGGCCCAACTTCAAATGTGCATAACTTTCACATACGGAGTCCGTTTGAGGTCCACGAGTACTCGATGGAAAGCTTTTCTCGTCCTCTTTCCAATGGATTCGGCCTCATCTCCAAATTCCTCATGTGCTTGCCGTAATCACTCGAAGAATGTGTTGCATCACCTATTTGGGTCAAATTGGGCCTTGTAATGTTTGGGCCCAAAGGGGAGGTGCTCCCCCACCTAGGCCCATACTGTTCATGGGTACTATTCATGTGAACAGTACCATAAATAGTACCACCCCCTTTTCCTTAGTTTTGTGTGGCTTCCCCACCCCTATTTAAGGAGGTTGCACCCTTCTAGTTTTCTTGGATTTCGTTTGATTAGTTTTTCCATGGTGAAAACTTTTGTTCTTCGCTTGTGTCGGCTAGACCAAAACAAAGAACCTTCTGCGGAATCTTGTTCTTGCGTGTTCTTCGGTTGCAAGCAGGAATAGACCTTCGTGGTCAGGTCAACCACGTTCTTGGCACGGTTGATAACGACTTGGAGTGTGGTTCAGCGATTGCTAAGGCGCAAGCGACGTCGTTCGGTTGTAATCGGGTCTCAAGAGTCACCTCCGCCAAAATCGAAGTTATCATCCTATCGGAAGATCGGGACCCCATCGCCTCATCAGTTGGTATCAGAGCTTCAGTTGACCGGTAGGAATTCTTTGTATCGCTAGTTAGTAGATTGATTTTTATTTCCCATAGCCCAGAAAAAATTGCCCCACAAAAAAAGTTAATTTCCGCTGTCCAAACCCCGTTGTGCCTTTCAATCTGTTAGTTTTGGTTTGTTATATTGAGTTTGTGTCCGTTTTAGCTTTGTCTTGTTGCTGGTCATATCCTTGATTCCATAAAAAAAATCCCCACCCCAAACCCTAATTTCAATTCGGCTGATTTTTCCTTCCTCTGCAGCCTCCGCCAAAAACGCCATAACGTCTGATTCCGAGATTATTGTTGAGTGAGACCACCTCCATTAGATTCAAAACTTCATTGTCCATCTATCTGTAAAATTTCATGTGATTCCAGCAAGGCAGTTAAGAGATATCTGCGGTGGAAGTTGACCAAAAATTCCAGATTGAATCTGCAACAGTCAGCAGTTGTGAATTTTGTGCGAATGTTTCGGTCAGTTTCCAGAACTTGGCCCCAAATCAAAAGTTGTAGAAAACGCCGTCAGCAAACGGAGAAAAAACTAATCATTGAAAAAAAGGCAACTGACAAATGGTTACGGCCGAAATACCGATGTGCTGTCCAGTGGACAGAAATCTTCAGTTTTCAAGTTTTGGATCTATCCTTGTGTTCTTCAATTCTAGATTGTATTCGATTGAATTATCTTGTATTTACCACTCTCATACATTGCCATACACTTATTTTAGCCTTCTTCCATTTTTGGTTGATCAGCAACATAGGCTAAGTGCTAGATACGAACTATAATTCAATTCTGTGCAATTTCGGAAATTAATTGATTGTTTTCCTTTGCTACAAAATACATAACATATCCAAGCTCCACTTTTCTACTAACCGAACAGGTCTCGCTATACCTTACAATCGCTTTACTCATCACTTGAGTTAGATTTATCACGAACCAGCCACCGGTTGCACCACCTGTTTGCTTTGGTAAGAACTTGTAAGAATTTGGTAAGAGCTTGAGAGATGCGTGACTTGATTTGAGCCTCCATATTCTAGTAGTTGATAGGAACATTTACTTGTGATTTGTTTCCTTGTTTTCTACTAACATTGATAGGCTTGAGAAAATTTTAGATTATGATGTCATCGCAGGCAGATTTGAACTTGAAGGGAAACAATTACCGATATATATTTTGCCACTCACCGCTGAGAGTACGTCGTTGGACTACTTCTTGTGGGTTACTATGATGGATAGCTACTTTGAAAGACAAGATCTTGATCCTTATGAGAAGATGAGCATGGCAAGGACGGCGCTGATTGGTGATGTTCAACATTGGTGGTCAAATCTCGAGTTCCACTATATATACACATGGGAGGAGATGAAAAAAAATTGCGACATCGTTTTGTACCTCCAGCAACCATGGTCACAAGCGAGGCGCAACCTGAGGTAACTGAAAATGTTGATATTGTTTTGGTTCCTACTCCATGTACAGATACCACCGAGATACTTGAAGAGGTGAAGGATGATTTGGTGCATCTTATGCTATTAGAGAAGAAGTTTGAGGTACCTACAGTATCTGATGAGGACGGTAATGACAAAGGTACTGATTTGATGCAAGCAATTGAAGAACAGGCAAGAGAAGATAAACAGCAACTCAATTGCAAATAAAAGATGTAGGTTTCAATCGAAAACAGAAAAATGGTGGGGTTCCGAAGACAAGTATTCGGATGGTCTTGCCGACACGCGCGAATACAAGGCGAAGTAGCAAATGCTAACTTAGTCTATCAAAACCCAAACCCTAGAAGAGGATGCGCTGTCTATTTAAGAGACACGGGAGGTGGAGAGTCGGCCAAAACACATGGAAGCCGAACAGGACTCGATTACAAGGCCCAAGGCCCAATTTGACTCGGACTGGAAAAGTGACGTGACTTGTTTGGCAGTTTCTGACCGTCTCAGATGAAATTTGGAGGTGCGACCGAATCCATCTGAAAATAGACTTCAAGAGCTTTCCAACGAGTACTCACGGGCCTTGAGAAACCTTCTGGATCAAAAGTTATGACCGTTTGAAGTAGACGCTATTGGGAAGGCCGAATCCGAGTCAAACTCGTGAACAGGACTTGTGTTGCGTTGGACGGTTCCACTTCTATACTTGAGCTCACGTGGTTCTTTCTCATGGTTCCTCAGGACGATTAAATCATCACAAGAATTAAGTAGTATTCCATTCTTTAAAATATTTGTATGCAAACTTAGGAACGCATTCACCTGATGGTTAAGTTGACGTGCTCGCTCTCTAATCATTGGTACTTGTATCATAGTTTCAGTTTGTTGAGCTTGTTGTGGAGTCGGCACAGTTGTATCTATGGAAAAGATGTCCTCATCACAAGAAGAAGCTGAACCTTATTCTAGACCAGTCCAAGATTTGCACATTCAATCAAGGTCTAGGATACTATTTTCTTGAGGATGTTAGGAATTATCCACCTACTGTTCTCAGACCCATAGCAGCAGGTGTGATCGAGGTCAAGCCCAGTGATCGAGGTCAAGCCCACAACCAAGAAAGTTGAGTTCAAATCTGCGGGCTTTGTCCAAGCGATCTCTGACAGTAAGGTGGTAACACCTGTTGCTTCGACCTCTCAGAAGGTGAATTATCATTGTACCTTCTATCAGAAGGATGGACACTTGATCGAGCGATGCTTCAGGCGCGCCAAAATCGCGCGGAGAGACCGTGTTCAGGCTCTTAGGCGTATTCAGGGTCAGCCCCAGACCTTGAGTGCACCTAAGACCAACACGAGGTCTAGGGTTGATCAGCTTGATGTGTTTAGGCAGCATCGAGAACTTGGTTTTTCTGAGTTTTCTGATTTTCGTCCTCAATTTGCCTCTGGTCGTGATATCCACTGTCCTGAGGGTAGATCTAGTTTCCCCCATCGAAATAACTACCCGCGGTGGGATCAGCATGTTGTTGGTGCCTTGACTCGCTCCTCCATAGCAGTCAAGCCCAACAATTGTTTTAGGTCTGCTCGTAGACCTTCTGGCTCTTTGAGCGATGGAGAGCGTAGGGTAGTTAGAGGTCAGTCGTGTGCGACTACTTCTTCTGCTCGTCGTGTGACTCAGTATTGGGTGCCAAAATCTTTTTTGATTTATCCCAGTACTGAGCCATCCATCTCTTGTTGACTCAGGTTCGCCGGGCAGAGAAGGGAGAGGTTTGGCTTATAGACTCTGGCTGTTCTCGACACATGACCGGAGACTCCCGTTGGTTCTCTTCCCTAGTCCGTGCTCCAGGTGATGAGACGATCACCTTCGAAGATGCCTCTTCTGGGCGCGTCATCGCTAAAGGTATTGTGCGCGTTAATGATTCATTTGTTTTAAAAGATGTTGCCTTAGTGAGTAAGCTGCAGTACAATTTGCTTCTGTTTTCCAGCTTACAGATGACGGTTTCGAGGTGAGTTTTAAGAAAAATGCTTGTAAAATTCTTGATTCTTCGGAGAGTCTGCTTTGCGGGATTTCTAGATATGGAAGGATCTTTCGTGCTGATTTTGTTGAGTCTTCTGGTGATCCTCTCAGGTGTTTAGTTGCTTTTGAGTCCTGTGACCTCACTTTCTAGTAGAGGAGACTTGGTCATATTGGATTTGATCATTTGTCTCGAGTTAGCGGCCTCGATCTTATTCGTGGTTTGCCTAAACTCAAGATGGTCAAAAATCTAGTTTGCGCTCTGATGTGACCACGTCGCAAACACATACGACAATAGTGTCCAATATTAAGATTGAACTAAAGGTGAATTCGTTTCTTCAGCCTCAATATATTTTAAATGAGAATATGATTCTACCTAATGATAAAAATATATATTTTTACAGCATCACGTCACTTTTACACCAATTCAAGTAAGAGTTCAAGTTGGACACGTTTTGGAATTCAATTCGGCCTCCAGATCAATTCGGACTCAGCCTGACAGGCCCAACTTCAAATGTGCTTAACTTTCACATATGAAGTCCGTTTGAGATCCATGAGTACTTGTTGGAAAGCTTTTCTTGTCCTCTTTCCAATGGATTAGGTATCACCTCTAAATTCCTTCTGTGCGCGCTGCAATCATCAAACGAGTCCGTGCTGGACACGTATTAGAATCGGATTCGGATTGCTGCAATGGTGCAAGTTTAAACGGACGTAACTTTCTCATACGGACTCCGTTTGGGACGTTCTTGGATTTGATGGAAATCTTATCAAGTCTACTTTCTACAGGATTCAACCCCAGCTTTAAATTCTATCCTAGCCGGCCGCAATCATCAAAAGAGTCCGTGTTGGGCACGTACTGGAATCGGATTCGAACTGCTGCAATGGTGCAAGTTTAAATAGACATAACTTCCTCATACGGACTCCGTTTGGGACGTTCTTGTACTTCATGGAAAGCTTATCAAGTCTACTTTTCAATGGATCTAGCCTCATCATCAAATTCCATCTGAGCCGGTCGTAATCATCAAAAGAGTCCACATTGGTTTCTGAGTTCGAGTCAAAAGGGTGTTGCGCCACCACCACTTGGGCCCATGGGCCTTGAACCCTAGGGCGTGCACCTTGGCCGCAACCCCTGGTCGTTCTCTCTATATAAGAGTCACCGGCTCCTCAGTTAGGACGGGGATTTCGTTAATGTAATACCCTGATCGTCGATACGACATAAGATTTTAAAACAATCGCGGAGTCGCCGGTTTTTCGGCAAAACGCCGGAAGGGAAAAGTAAAAATTGTAGAACAGTATAAAATGAATAAAATAAATTAAAATTTTAAATAAAAACTCTAAGTGGGCTGCCTGGAGAGTGGGCCGACCACCTTAGGGCCGGAGGCCCAAGGGGTGGCCGCACCCCCTCCCACTTAACCCTAGGGCTTCCCCCTCCTCCCCCTTTTCCCCACACCCAGCCGCCACCCCCCTTTCCCACCCTCTTGGGCGCAGCCCCCCTCCCTGGTTGGTGCCCCCACCTCCCCCACAAGTGCTGCTGCCATTGGAGCCAAGGAGAGGAAGGAGAATGAGAAGGAGGAAGGAGAAGGAAGGAGAAGAAGAAGAGGAGGAAAAAAAGGGGTGATTCTTCATCTAGGTAATTGTTCCTCATCCCAAACCCTCTGATTTTCGAAATAATTAGGGTTCTTGGCACGGATTTTGAAGGTAGTTAATAGATTAATTGCCCGATTAGAGATTAGTTGATGTCTGCCTATAGATTGATTCGCGCAACGCGTCTGTTCGCGAGGTTTTGACCTAGTAAACGAATTTTCCTGTGGACTCTCCCAAAAGAAAAGTTGTAGAGGACTTCCAGAGAAATCTCCTGTATTTGTTTTGGATTTTTCTGCCATGGGATATGGGAGTTACAGGGTCGGGAATACTGCTGTTCGTCAGGCGAGCAGATTGGCACAGACCGACGATAATATGTGAATTTGAGGTAGTAAATGATTTGTATGGTCATGGACTTAATTGAGAAAGTTGTAGATAATTCAGAGATATAGCTGCTGTATAAAATTCAGAATTTTTAGACCCCTGTATTGTTTTTGGGACGCATTTTAATATCGCTGTCCAATCTGCTAGAACAGAGATCTTCCTCTGTTTTGGGCATTATATTACACCTAGCTGTGATCAAAATAAAAATATGTGTTCTACATGAAAAATGTAGGCTTTTAAGTGATTAATCCAGAGAGGTATCGCTTTATATAATTGGATCAATATTTTTAAAGATACGAAATTGTTAAGCAGCGCTACCGCAGAGGGTAATTTGCTGAATTGTTGAGCGGAGAGGAGTTTGTGCCGGTTCGGGGTTCTAGCGACGTTTTTAATTATTTATGTCGTGTTTGTATGCTGTGGCATTGTGCTGAGAGATGCCTTTTGGACAGGTGGTCTTGTCCCTGAGCGCTCTTGATTTTACTTCGCTTCGTCGGATTGAGGCAAGTAAACGTAGCGGTGGTTGCTACCGTTTAACTTGTTATTCCTTCTACTTTCAGTTTACATTATTATTATTATCATAATTTGATACATTATGCCATGATTGCATGATATTTTAATTGTGGAGATGGTAGCAAGTACTTATCCATTGATATGTTGATAATCTGCTAGTAGCCATGTGGAAATCTTGCTTAATGTTATAATGTGGAACATGAAAATAACATGTGGTGGATGTGGATATGTCGTGAGCATGTTGATGCTCCTTTGAGGATGGATTAATGTGATTTGTGATTATCATATCATATCATGTCATATGCATATGTGGATGTCGCCGCACATAGCCGCGACCGTACCGGTACAGCATCGTATATTGCCGTAATACGATGCACCTCTTATCCCGCGGGAAGCATCGTATATTGCCGTAATACGATGCACCTCAAATCCTGTCCTGGAAAGAGTGATGTGGAGCATAGCATTCATATGCATTGCATTGTGGAAAGATTCATTTGCATACATATGCAATATGTTGTGGTGAAGTTATTTTGTGGAATATTCAACTCATAGTTGTAATGTGGATTATACAACTTCATAGTTGTAATGTGGAATTGGCTCATGTGAGCTATTTGTGGTATGAGGATGATGGTTGTGGACGTGGAATATGGTTCATCCCTTGTGTACGGTAAGGGTTGTGATTGTGGCATGAGATTCTTTTCTCTTGTATTAATTGTTGATAACAATTGTGGATGTGAGAAATAATAAAGTGTTGAAGTAAAACATACATATGTTTTATTGCTTTTGCTAGTGGTAGTGGTTGAGAATTTAAAGTAGTCAAGCAAGATTTATTTGTTAATGCTTTAACGTCATTGATGGTGATTTGAGGTTGAGGATAATAACATTGTAATTGTGGAAGAATGTTGATGATTAAGCTATTGTGGTTTGTGGAAGATTAAATGTTTCATTTGCATTTAATTGTGGATAAAATGACTGCATTCATATGCCAATGAAATCTGAAATTGAAGAGGTATGATTCATGAAAATTCGTGGTGGTTTAATAATTGTGGACATGAACTGTGGTTGTATGGAATTATAAATAATGATGTATAATTGTTTGTAATTTGAATAGCCTGTTAAACAGTTTGCTTGCTGAGATTCTATCTCACCCTTGTTTCCCCCTCCCTACAGGTGGACTTTGAGCATGCATGGGAAGGGTAGAGCGGCACCACACTGATGCACGTGAATCATATTTTTTTTATGTTGTAATAAAGTTGAAAGGATTCTAGACCTTCGCATAGCTTTGTTCACATTATCTTAATAATGTTAAATTTGTGAGCTATGTTTTAGATTAAAAGGTTGGAGGATGTTTTAAATATTGAATTGCTATCTCTATCCTGTTATTCCTTAGTTGTTTATGCTTCCGCTTATACTATCTTGTTTAGTAATTGTTGCCAGTTTAATTTATTTTGTAAATTGGCTAGTTGTAGAGCAGTTTTAGTAGCATCCCAGGGTAATGTGGGTCCTGGGGTGTTACAGTTAAGTTTAGGTTTAGCTATTATGCAAACTTCTGTTCTTTAGTTGTGTCGGATGACCACCTGTCAAGACAGCCTTTGGAATCCCATCTTTTGATCTCAATTTATATATTTGCAATTTCAGATTGCTTGTTATCTTGTTCTTACGTGTTCTTTGGTTGCATGCAGGAATAGACCTTCGTGGTCAGGTCAATCGCGTTCTTGGCACGGTTGATAACAACTTGGAGTGTGGTTCAGCGATTGCTAAGGCGCAAGCGACGTCGTTCGGTTGTAGTCAGATCGCAAGGGTCTACCCCGCCAAAATCGATAGTTACCATCCTATCGGAAGATCGGGACACCATCGCCTCATCACGCTCCTTGCCAGCACGGCAAGATGGTTGCCGCTTCTCACCCTCCGGTCACAGTGACTATGTCCGATGCACCAGGACAGCTACTCATATGGACACAGTTGGACCAGCCAGCGTGTAGTCAGCAGGAGGGAAGTGGTATGTTCTTGTTGTGGTCGATGACTTCTCGAGGTACTCTTGGGTGTTTTTCTTAGCCTCAAAGGATGAGACATTTATCCATTTTCGGGGTCTTTTTAGTAGGCTTTCTGTTGAGCTCCCGGATGCCTTACAAGCGATCCGAAGTGACAATGGCACGGAGTTCAAGAATTCCTACTTTGAGAGGTTGTGCGATGAGACGGGTGTAGAGCACCAGTTCTCTTCTTCGTACGTCCAACAGCAAAATGGCGTCGTGGAGAGAAAGAACCGTACCTTGGTCGAGATGGCCAGGACAATGCTTGATGAGCCACCGCGTGCCATGTTTCAAACAGAGTTTTTCTGAGGGCACACTTGCATCGCACTTCTTATGAGTTAAGATATGGGCGAAAGCCCAACATCTCACATTTTCGTGTGTTTGGTTGAAAGTGTTTTATTCTGAAGTCTGGGAACCTAGATAAGTTCAAGTCATGATCTTGTGATGGTATCTTTCTAGGTTACTCGACTTCTTCGCGGGCATATAGGGTCTGGAACTGCGAGTCTAGTAAAATGATAGACACCTGTGAGGTGACCTTCGATGAGGCCAGTCGGGGGACTAGGCCTGATATCTCAGGTTCTGTAAAGCAGTCCAAGACCATCTTTATGGACGATGAGGAGGATGGAGATGAGGGTTGTCTACCCGATCCAGTTCCTCCTCCCCTTGAGGTGCCTTGCTTCTTCCACTGTACCTCGAGGAGATCAGCCCATGCCTTCCACATCTTCTGGAGTTAGTGGCTCTGTTCCTACCTCGTCAGCTCATGAGGTAGATGCCACTTCTTCTTCTCATCCAGGACCTCCTCGACATATCCAAAAAAACCATCATTCAGAGCAGATGATTGGAGATCTCTTTGAGCGTGTCACTTGCTCAAAGTCTGGCATGTCTCACTTCTATCTCCACTCTGCCTTCGTTGCCTCTGTCGAGCCCAAAGATGTTAGTCATGCTATATCTGATGAGTCTTGGGTCAATGCCATGCATGAGGAGTTGGAAAACTTTGAGAGAAACAAGGCCTGGTCGCTTGTTGAGCCCCCTAGAGGTAGGGGTGAAATCGGGTCGGATACGGTCGGATCTCACCTTTCCCATATCCTAACCCACATTTTCTAATCGGATTCGGGTCGAATACGGATAGTATCGAATACTAATACAAACACGGATAATGTCGGGCACAAATATGGAACAAATACGTACCAAGACGGATACGGACACTATCGGTCACGAATATTTATTCGGATATCAAGTCGATGCAACAACCATTTTATACCACATAGACAATAGCAATGCAACCATTCCATACATCCATAATGCAACAATACATCGGTACTAAAGTCGTAGCATCACTGGACATACATTGTAGAACTGCAGAAGCTAGTAGAAGCTACTTACTCCATCACAATATACACATATGAATCATCCTCAAATGCATTGTAGAAGTGAACAATCCCCTCAAGCAATATTGAAAATGGTACTTCAAAATATACTAACGAACAGCTGATCTCTTTTAAAGAAGTGGTCTACTTGTAATCTTGCGTAGATAGTCCAAAACTCCAAACAGACTTGCCGGCTAAAATGGATGTTCAACAAAAGAATAAAGCTTCCTCTGAAATGAGACGCCAAACCATGATCATTAACCGACAATCGCAATGCTTTTCCAAACAACCTCCACGGATTCTTCTCGCACGAAATGTTAGAGCAGGTGCGGTCAACAAACCGCTGCGACTCGATGGATCAGATGAGACGAGAGCCACCGGATTACGCAAAACCTATGAATCTTCTGATTTACATTTAGGTGGACTGTGTTTTTCTCATCTCTAGCTAGCCACCACTTCATGGAGCGACTCATCCTTGTCGCCTCTCTCTCCCTCCTCCTCTCGTGCCATGCCGCCGGAGCCGGCAGACTGCTGCCGCTGCCGTCGCTGGCGAGGCGGCGGTACTCCTCGTCGCTCGCGCGTCGCGGCTACAGCCACGTGACGGCTGGCGACGGTGGTAGCGCCGCCGTCGCCGTGCCGCCGCTGGTGCAGTACGAGACGCGGTACTTCACGCAAAGGCTGGACCACTTCAACGCAGTTATTTCACAGCCAAATCCCCTCAAGCAAAGTGCAAATATCCTCTGTCTCAGATCTGGTTTGTTGCTAACTTGCTAAGCAAATCCCCTCAAGCAAAGTGCAAAGATCCTCTAGACTCTAGTCTCAGATCTGGCGTACCTCGACTTGGCGGCGTAGATCCGGTGGCGGCGAGGTTGAATCAACGGAGACGGAGAGGATTAGGGGAAGAACAGGGGCGCCGCCGCGTCTCGGTGCCTGCCTTACGTGGTTACGCCGCCTCGCCGAGTGGACCTGCGGACGGGCGGAGGCGGTGCTGGGAAGTCCACGGAGGGGATTAGGGGAAGACCAGGGGCGCCGCCGCGTCCGCCGTCGGGCACTCGGGCAGTCGGGCAGATGGGGATTGGGGAATCGACGAGGCAAGGAGGTCAGGAAAGAATGGCCGAAGCCGCCGAACCGATTGGAGTCTGGACTCTGGAGAGTCTGGACTGGAAGTCTGGAGAAGAGTTGGAGCGGTGAGCCAGTGAACGGATTTCGGAGTTCGGATGGCCGAAGCAACGCGGGTAATATCCGAATAGTATACTGGGTAATACCCGTATTTTTTACCGGGTAATCCGTATCCGTCGGATATCGACATCCCAAACCCGATACCATATCCGCCAATAAATACCCGTATTCGGATCCTATACCCGTATAAGCACCCGGGTACCCGAATTGATGACTCGAATTTAACCCGCTTTAATACGGGCGGTCGGGCGGGAAATACCCGGCCCGTTTTCACCCCTACCTAGAGGTCATAATGTCATAGGTACCAAGTGGGTGTTCAAAAACAAGCAGAGTGAGGATGGGGTAGTCATTCGAAACAAGGCTAGACTGGTAGCTCAGGGTTTTTCCCAGGTTGAGGGTCTAGATTTTGAGGAGACCTTTGCCCCTGTAGCTAGGCTAGAAGCCATTATAATACGAGGAGGGGTCCTGATCTTCTCAGTGTGGAACCATGGATAGTTGATGCGAAGTAGACGATGTCGCTAGTTGAACACTCGCGCCAATGCACAAACACTCGCGAGACCACAAACGACAAATGCTAAGTCCCCAATTCCCAATAGAACGACGACTTGACCTTGAATTGCAGAACGAACAATGGATCGCCTAGTTCTCTCTCAAAGTCCTCGCATGAACTCTGGTGTTGAAAGAACAAGCAATAGCTATGTTTCAATCTTATGCATAAAATTGGTCTCCCCCTAAAGGCTGCCAATACAAGGCTATATAGCCCCTTAGGATGTCCTATGGTCCTCAAACTAAGTACAACTCAACCCTATATGGTTTTGGATACGAACTCTCACAAAAAGGAAACTATATTTTTCACCCGTCATATTGCTTTGGTCATAACTTTTTATTTGTGATGAATTTGAAGGTGGGACCAGATCCATTGCGTAACCCTTGAAATTATCTTTCCAACAAGTACAAGAACACCTGAATCAGACTCCGTTTGTGAAAGTTATGGCCTTTTTCGTAACTGCCTGTCAGGCTGTCCCGAACCGAACCCGAATTGAATCTTGAGTTGAATCCGAGTTTGAATTGGGTTGAGCACGTGGGAAGTCCGAATTTGGTTTGAAAATCTTATCCAAAACTTGTAGTTTAAGTCCTTGGGCTCCTCCTTTTTGCTCTCCCAAGTCTTCACATGAGTCATACCTAAGAATACATAAAATACTAGCATGAGGTAGTATTCCAAGTTCATCATCAATTAAAGGAAACTCCTTAAGAAACAAAAACACCTGTTTTTTTAAACGCTTGGCTCTTGCCCTCGTTATTAGGCCCTCTGGTTCTTGGTTATTCTCATGCATGCTTGGAGTGGAAGATGTATATGTAATGGGGATGTCCTCATCAGTATGTGCATAACCACCAATAGGAGAAGATGTATAAGTGTTAGGGATGCCCTCATCACATTAGGATCTTGCTTGCATTCGCAGCATCTAAGGGCTTCAAGCTTTACCAGATGGATGTCAAGAGTGTCTTCCTCAATGGATTTATTGAGGAAGAGGTCTATATTAGACAGTCTCCAGGTTTCAAGGACCCCAAATACCCAAACCATGTATCCAAGCTTTCCAAAGCCTTGTATGGACATAAGCAAGCCCCTAGAGCATGGTATGAGAGGCTTAAGTCCTATCTGTTGAGTCATGGGTTTGAGATGGGAAAGGTAGACAAGACCTTGTTCATTCGCAGGCATGGCAATGACCTTCTACTCGTCCAGATTTATGTGAATGATATCATCTTTGGTGGCACCTCTCATGCTCCTATTTCACAGTTCTCGGATGTCATGAGCACGGAGTTTGAGATGAGCATGATGGACGAGTTGACCTTCTTCCTTCGCTTCCAGATCAAGCAGACTCGGGAGGGTACTTTCTTGCATCAAGGCAAGTAAACTCGTGACCTCCTGAGACGCTTTGACATGACTGATGGCAAGCCAGTGTCAACTCCGATGGCATCATCAGCTTCACTTGATCTAGATGACGATGGCGAACCAGTTGATCAAAAAGAGTACAGAAGCATGATCGGCTCTCTCTTATAGACCGGACATACACTTCTCTATGTGTCTATGTGCTCGATTTCAGGCTTCTCCCCGCGTATCTCACCGCCAGGCGGTGAAGTGCATTCTTCGGTACCTTCGAGCTACCATTGACTATGGTATCTGGTACTCTTGCTCGTCCTGTCTTTCTCTCAGAACCTACTCGGACGCAGACTTTGCTGGCTGTAGGATAGATAGGAAGAGCACTTCTGGATCTTGCCAATTCATTGTCACTTCTCTTGTTTCTTGGTCTTCTAGGAAGCAGTCCGGTGTTGCACAGTCCACCGCAGAGGCCGAGTATGTTGCTGCTGCCAGTTGCTGCAGCCAGGTGCTCTGGATGGCTTCGAACCTGCGACACTTTGGGTTAGTTATAGATAGTGTTCCACTATTTTGTGATAACACTTTTGCTATTAACATGGCTAAGAACCCAGTGCAGCACTCTCGGACCAAGCACATTGATATCAGATATCACTTCCTTAGAAACCATGTGGAGAAGGGTAATATAGTGCTCCAGTTTGTGGAGAGTGACCACCAGTTGGCTGATATCTTTACCAAGCCTTGGATAGCTCTAGGTTTTCAGCCTTGCGGGGAGAGTATGGGGTGGTCTGTCCTTATGGACTGTTGTGAGAGGGAGCTTTGTGCTTTATGCTTTATCTTGTTTATATGCTCTTGTTCTCTTTTTGCTGCATTGCATGTGGGTGCATTCGGGTTAGTCCTTTTGGCATAGATTAGAGTGGTTCTCTTGTCTACTTGCTTAGACTTCTTCCTCTCATCTTGTGGTTCTAGGATGTTGCTTATTAGTTGTCTCTTTTCTCCCTAGATTGAGCTCACTCACTTTTTATAGGTTCTAGCAAGGGTTGGGCCACCCTTTGGCAGACAGGGAATGTGTTTGCTTCTTAGTGTGTTAGAAGAGCAACTGGTAGTTCTAGTGTCATATCGGGTAGATGAGAGTCAGTCTGAGCCATAGTATCATCTATATCTTGTCTATGCTTTAAGGACTGCTTTTTTCTGTTTTTCTTCCCAGCTTCTCGTTCTTATTGCTTTGGTTCAGGGGGGTTCATTGGGAGTTTCTAAATCTTAATGCTGACATTACTCAACTTGAACTAAAAGTGTATCTATTGTTGAGGAGGAGCTGGACCTTTTTGCATTTCATTTCAGCATTCTGCTTTGTAATATAACTGCCTGGAGCCTTGATTATTATCCTTTTATGATATGTTTACAATGTATTACATCTTGCCATGATCTATGCTACCTTGCTAGATTTATCATGACTATATGTGTAGTTTAGTCTTTGCCATGATAAGTTGATTAAAAATGCACCACTTGAATTAAAACATGTCATGTTAGCTCTTGAGACTAGTCTGTCTTTAGTTATCTACTTATGATTCATGCCATGTCAAATTAGCTGAGTTGATTCTTGAATCTTTATTGAGCTTTAGATTGAGCTATGTTAGTTCTTTTATGACGCATGAGTTATTCCTTGTTCTTGACCTAAATTCAGTAAAAGCAAAATGATCTCTTTTGTGCGAAAGAACTGATCTCACCAATTCTTTCTCATGAGACTGCTTGCCATTGCACTAGGCATGAACTCAAGGGGAGTTTTGGATGACCAAGATCATCTTCTTAAGCTTCTAGGTTGGAGTGGTCGCATAAGGCTTGAGATCTAGCACATGACTAAAATTTTGGTTGGAAACGACCATCAGTTTCAAAAGAAAAACATGTCAACTATGCTAAATTTGCTTCATTACAAAAAGACTAAAGTACTTGAATAAATAATTCATTCTTGAACTTGTAGCACTCTAATTGACTCAATTCTAGCTTCTTGATTCCACTTAGATTATTGACATGGCTTGCATCATCTTTGGATATCTTTAGCTAGACTATAATCTTGAGACTTGACATGCTAAGAAATTCATCTAAATTTCAGATTATGACTTATTTGGCTTAGCTTGATTATACATATCCTGTCATGAGCTTGATAGCATTCATATGTGTTATGGCTTGGTGTAATACTCAAAAGGTCATTTTGGATAATCTTCATGGCTCTAATTGCTTAGGTTTAATAAAACTCAGCCATTTCATCCATATCATGGTATATTTTCCTCCAAGTGCCTTGATGATCCTATTGCCAAAAGGGGGAGAATATTGGAGAAAAAGCCAATTTCTGGGAGCTTTTGAGGAAAACTTGCTCTTTCTGTTTTTGCTCTTTGTCAACATGGTCATAAGCTTCTTGCATTTCTTTAGGCCATGTGTGACTCTTTTTCTTTTTCAAACAAACTCAACTTTATGCTTTTTCTGTGTTTGTCAATATACTCATCAAGGGGGAGATTGAGAGACCATGTGGAGGTATCCCCATGTTTGTGATGAGTAATTGACTCGTGTGTTGGAAAGTTTGAGTTTGATTTGGTCGATTCGCGCCAAGTCGGGGCATGGCGCGGTTTGGTTCGGTTGGACTTGGTCGAACACGGTCGGACGTGTTTAGGACGCTTGTTCTTTTCTCGATCGATCGATTTGGGTATTTAATGTTTGAGTACCCTTTTGTGATGCTAATGTTCATTATACTATTTCGAGCGGTGCTATGTGACGGTTTGCTTGTCTGTGTGGCTGTAGGACTTCGGAGCTAGGTCATGGTGAGGCGTGGGAGAACCGGGACTAGGCACAGGAGGAGTTGAGGTCCGGATGGTCGGAGACGCCGAGGATCATCGAGGCTACTGAGGTGGTTGCAAGTCGGGAGACGAGGAACTGGAGCTGCCGGAGATGGACACGACGGGCAGCGGCGAGGCGGACCAGGACTAGACTCAGGGAGGATTCGAGGTTCAGACGGTCAGGATGCCGGTTGCGGGAAGCTTCCGGGAAGGTGCTTGAGGGGCAATTTGGAGATTTGACTCAAGCCTGAGTGGAGTGGCTGGTTCCCTCTATTTCTTGAGTTGTGAGAGAGTTTGACTTTTGCCTCATGTGTGGTGAGGTTGGAGTGGATGTTGGTTGACCTTTCTTGATTTTCCATATGGGTGTGAGCTCACTCTTTATATGGAGAGGGGAGGCTGTGTGCAGATGGGAAAAAAAGCAAGCAAGTGAAGTAGTGGTGTGTTCTAGTGTTCTCTGCGTGAGTTCTTCTCGGCTGAGAAGCATGTAGTGAGATGGATTACACCTCTTTTCAATAGTGTATGGGTCTGTAGTGAGATGGTTGTAACCCTTTATAATCATTCATCTCCTAATCAATATGAGGAATCACCTATGTTTGAGATGTTTTGGTATCTGGCTTTCTCTCTGTTTCTTTGTTATTCTCTGTAGCCTTTGGATTTTGAGTTGAATCTTTGGTTGAGAACCTGCATAATGATTGTCTCTGGACTGGGTTTGTGCTCAAGGCCCCTTGGCTAGATTATACCCGAGAGAAAACATTTTTCTTCTAGAGATTTTGCTTGCTCTTACTTCCTCTGTTTTCATTTGCCTAGGGTTGTGAGACCCTCTCTAGCTGAAATGCAAAGTTTCATGTTCAATAGACATGAGAATATCTAGTTGTTCAGCTTTTGGTCTCATTTCTCTGGTTGGTTTTTAGTTTCACTTCAGATTTTGTTTCCTTGCTCCTTGTCTGCAATATCTCCTCTGAGGTTGTTTTGCTATTTGATTTGAAGTTCAGAGAAGCTAATCTAAGAAGCACATCATCTGGCCATCCATTTCTGTGCATTGGCATCTTCTCCTGTAGTCTCTGTTTTTATTGTCGGTCTGCGCAGTTTTCTGCGGGCTTTGCTCTCTTGCTAGAGGTATGCCCGGTCAGACCAGCCACTCAATGGCGGTCGGACCGGAGCCCAGCCGGCGGTCAGACCGCTAACCCTAGCGGTCAGACCGGCCGAAGCATGGGTGATGAGGACATCCTTTCCATGCATACAACCATGCCGACTCCACATCAAACTGAAACTATGATACAAGGACCAATGACTAGAGCGCGAGCACGTCAACTTAACCATCAGGTGAATGCGTTCCTAAGTTTGCATACAAATGTTTCAAAAAAATGGAATACTACTTAATTCTTGTGATGATTTAATTGTCCTTAGGAACCATGGGGAAGCACCACATGAGCTCAAGTATAGAAGTGGAACCGTCAAGTGCAAACCAAGTCCTGTTCACGAGTTTGACTCGGATTCGGCCTTGTTGATAGTGTCTACTTCAAATGGCCATAAGTTTTGATCCAGAAGGTTTCTTGGGCCCGTGAGTACTCCTTGGAAAGATTTTGAAGTCTGCTTTCAGATGGATTCGGCCTCACCTCCAAATTCCATCTGAGTCGGTCAGAAACTGTAAAACAAGTCATGTCACTTTCCCAGTCCGAGTCAAAGTGGGCCTTGGGCCTTGTAATTCGAGTCCTATTCGGCTTCCTTGTGTTTTGGCCGATCCTCCACCTTCTGTGTCCCTTAAATAGGCAGCCGCACCCTCTTCTAGGGTTTAGGTTTTGATAGACTAAGTTAGCTTTTGCTACTTCGCCTTGTACTCGCGCGTGTCGGCTAGACCGCCCGAATACTTGTCTTCGGAACCCCACCGTCTTTCTGTTTCAGATTGAATCCTACATCGTTTATTTGCAATTGAGTTGCTGTTCATCTTGTTCTTGCTTGTTCTTCGATTGCTTGCAGGAACAATTACCCTCGTGGTTTGGTTGATTGTGCGCCGACAAGGTCACGAACAACTTCTGGAGTTGGAGTATCGATCGCTAATGCGCAACGTCCTTGGATGGTTGTAGTCGGGTCGTCAACGTCATCCCCTTCCCCAATCGAATCTACCGCTCTCATCGAAAGATCGGGACCGCTAGTGCTATCAATGGGAGTTTGACCGGCTAGGTTTAGTGGTCAAACTGGAGGTAGGCCGGTGGTCAGACCGGGCCTTGCATGGCGGTCAGACTGGTTACAAACCGGCGATCTAACCGGCCGAGCCCATGCGGTCTGACCGGCCAGGCTTTTACTGTTCTGTGTTTCAGTCTTTTGTTTCTTCTGTATTGTTGGTTGTCTCGCTTTCTCTTCTGTGGGTCTGAGTTTCTAATGAGCATGAACTCTCCTTCTTCATAGCTCCTGTAGTTATCGGAGAAGAAAGTTATTATGGATACTTTGGGGCGATTTTTAAAAGGCACCATTCACCCCCTCTCTGTTGCCGTTTCCGATCCTACACAGGGAGCTAGAGCATAGGCCTGTGATAGCACATCAATGCACATTTGAACAACGCTATGCATGAGGTTTGTGAAAAAGGAAGTGTTGAAACTGCTTCATGCTAGGATAATCTACCCTATCTCTGATATCGAATGGGTTAGTCCAGCTCAAGTGGTACCAAAGAAAGAAGGAATGATCATAGTACAAGATGAGAAAAAATGAGTTCATCCCTCAATGAATAGTGACTGGTTGAAGAATGTGCATTGATGAAAGGAAATGAAACAAAGCCACCCAAAAGGATCATTTCCCTATCCCATTCATTGAGAACATTACTGAAAGATTGGTTAAGCACTCATGTTTTTGTTATTTTGATGGATATTCACAAATCCCCATTTGTCTCATTGATCAACATAAGACAACTTTTACCTGCTCCTATGAGACTTTCTCTTATCGCAGCATGTCCATTGGCCTCTGTAACACTCCGGCCTACTTCCAACACTATGTGATGGCCATTTTCTATGACCTAATAAAAACGTATTGGAAGTCTTTATGGATGATTTTTTCATCTATGGAAAAACTTTTGATTCTTGCCTAGAAAACATGGAGAAAGTCCTGCATAGATGCCAAGAAGTTGACCTAGTCCTCACAGGGAGAATGTCATTTTATGGTTAGAGACGGAGTAATGTTTGGACATATTGTGTCTAAGAGAGGAATAGAGGTAGATAAAGCCAAAATTCAAGTATTAGAAAGGCTCCTGGCCCGGATCAATGTGAAAGGAATTATGAGTTTTGATATGGACCAACTAAGGATTATTTGATGTGTAAGGATGGCCCGATCTTTCCCGGTATATTCAGCGAGGTTCCTTCTCCTTTGGGTATTGCAGAAGGAGTCTTCTCCTTGTGCTGACGCAGCCAACAATCTTGATAAGGACAATTTGCACTAGTATGCAAGGCGCACACTAGAAGCAATCTACCGAACTCCCCAAACCGTGAATTCGGCAAACAAGACACGAATTAGAAGAGATGAACCTTGTAGATTTGATGGGCAATCTCAAGAACCTTCTATTCTTAACTTGCACCAACCCAGTAAACTCCAAACGAGAAAACTGAGGATAAGAAGATTAGTTTGGCGACAATTGAGTTCACCGGATATGCTCTTGTTTGGTGGAATCAATTGTGTCGCGTAGGAGCTCGTCCGGATACTTGGGTACAATTGAAGAATATTTTGAGGCGGCGTTCTGTCACAGCACACTGCACTAGGACCTTGTACAACCGGCTACAACAACTACGCCAAGGTAATTCTAGTGTTGATGAATATTATAAAGAGATGGAGATGTTGATAATCCGTTCAGGAACAGAGGAGCGTGATGAGGCTACTATGGCACGTTTCTTTAATGGGTTGAATGAGGATGTGCAAGATAGGGTGGAGATGGTCCATTACTACAACATCCAAGACTTGGTGATCAAGCTGAACGTGCTGAACAACAATTGAAGCGCAAACAAGCCAAGCGTGGACATGCCAACACTCAAACAAACCTATGGAGGCGTCCATCACAACAAGACGATGATGTTGGTTCACACTCCAAGGTGGCGACATCAAGCCGTTCAAATGGGGCTCTTTCAAAGGAGGCAAGCAACAGAGGTAAAGAAGCAACCAAATCTGATTCTAGCACGTTCTCCACCACTAGACCAAGTCAAATTGAGTGTTTCAAGTGTAAGGGCAGGGGTCACATGATGAGGGATTGCCCAAATACAAGGAAGGCGTTACTCACGCATGAGGGATTTGCCACGGAGGGCGAAAGCGAGGAATCTGAACATGACGATGAGAAATTCAATGATTCTCCACAAGAAGTTGTGTATTGTGATCCTGAGGTTGGTCCAACTTTGATGACTCATAAGGTGGATGGTGACAATAAGCTGATTGTTGAGAAGGGGCAGCGACGTGGTGTTTTTCAAACGCAATGCATGATCAAAGGCAAACGGTGCAAGCTTATAATCGATGGTGGAAGCTACAACAATGTGATCAGCAAGGACGTGGTTGATACACTCTCATTAACCACATGGCGTCATCCCAAGCCATACTATATGCAATGGCTTCACAATGTGAATGCTACATTGATTTGTGCTTCATCTATGCAATCTAAAGTTACAAGGCTTAGTAATGCTGAATTGCGCAAGGAGAAAGAAGCAATCGGTTATGGGAGAGATAAGGATATCCTAGTTCGTGCAGATGTTTATGTGATTCCTCCCTTGCGCGGTGCAAATAACACAACAATGCATGGAATTAGAGGTGTGGATGGAGAAGAAAGAAAGTAGAGGAAGACATAAGATCAATCAAGTTCTCGTGATTGCAGTTCTGTTCATAATGTTTGTGAAGTTCTCAACGCCAATTCTGAGGTTTCTAATGCACACAAAATACATATTTGGAAGCTAATGAAGTCTACTTTACAACGAATCAAACGGAGCTTGATTGGAGTTTCCTACACAAAGTAATGGCAACTTTATTGGATGCTGCACGGGCTGTCCGGAGAGACGCGCGAGACTTGCCAAACATAAAGAGTTCGAGTATTGCAATGCAAGTAAGGGTAAAATCCGACCACACCATGGCTTTCTAAAGGTTGAGAAGGACTCATTTTCAGGTTCCAAACGGATTTGGAAGCCCCTTGAACAAGAAAACAAAACATATAAAGATTTGAAACCGATTCGGACTCGGATTGGGACAGCTGGCAAGACCGATACTAAAACGTTCATAACTTTCACAAACGGAGTCCGATTTTGGCGTTCTTGGACTCGTTGGAAAGCTATTTTGAAGCCCCGCACAATGGAAAAGTTTCCAGCCACGAAATTCTCATAGTCAGATCGCAAATTAAGGGAGAATCCGGTGGTAGTAGTTTAGATATTTCCTTTTTAGTTCGTATTGGAGTTTGTTTCGGCCTTAGGCCAGGTTGTGCGTGAGTTTTAGTCAAGGCCGTGCATTGTGCACCAATATAAACCTCAGAATTGGCGTCGACGACTACGATGGCTGACGGTGCCACCACCGCAACAACGTGCAGCGTCCTCGCCACGAAGACGCCGAGGACCTTGTTGCTAAGCCCAAATTTAATCTTCCTCTATTTTCCGATGGTACAGATGTGGAACAATACCTCACTTGGGAGCTGAAAGTTGATAAGTTATTTCGGATGAACAACTATTCCAATGAGAAGAAGCTGTTGCTTGCGTCCAATGGCTTGGTTGATTATGCCACACATTGGTGGGAGCAGTTCATCCGTAAGCGCATGGAGCGCCATGAGTTGCCGATTATCACTGGGAGCATATGAAGCAGCATTTGCGGGCACACTTTGTACCTCGCCACTACAAGCGCTCACTATTTGGGAAGTTGATAGGGCTGCGACAAGGTATGAATCAATTGATGAATATCATAAAGAAATGGAGACTATCATGATACATGCAGATGTCTGCGAGAATGAAGAACAAACCATGGCGAGATTTCTAGCTGATATCAATCATGCTGTCAAAAGCATTGTCAATCACCATCCCTATAATGATATGATTAAGTTACTGCACCAAGCACGTGAAGCCGAGAGACAAGTCATTGAAGACGCACGGTTCGCTGCCCAGTCTCGTTCTTCAGCCATTCTGGGACAGCCATATAACAACAGCCAACCAAACAAGAGCACTTTGGCTGCAAGCAATTCGGCGATGCGCAATTCCGCAAGTAAGAAGCGAGAGAGTACACCATCACCGGTGCGTCGACCTATGGCGCCCGCTGCTAGTTCGACCTCGTCTATGGGGTCAACAGGCCGCTCACGTGACATTATTTGCCACAAGTGCAAGGGTGTTGGCCATTTTCAGAGGGACTGCCTAAATGTCAAAACTATGCTTATCACAGAGGATGGCGGTTATGGTTCAGCTAGTGAGGATGAGTCGCCTAATGCACATGCAGTCTTGCACACTGATGACGTAGAACAATGTGAGTGTGATCCTGAGTTTTCAAACACTGAGCAGTATTCCATTGTTTGCACGCCCAAGGTGCTTAGTGTGATGCCATCGCCATCACTCGAACAGCGGTGCAATTTGTTTCAGACATGGGCAAAGCTTGATAAGGGTAAGGTGTGCAAGGTGATCATTGATGGCGGGAGTTGTCACAATCTGGCTAGCAAGGATATGTGTCATAAGTTGGGTTTGAAGTATTTGCCACATCCGCGTCCTTATCATGTGTAATGGTTGAGCGACAAAGAGGAAGTGAAGGTGAACTATATGGTGCGTGTGACGTTTTCTATTGGGAAGTACACCGATACTATGGACTGCGATGTTGTGCCTATGACGGTGTGTCAATTGCTCTTGGGACGGCCATGGCAATATGACCGTTCCGCTGTACACAACGGGCGTACAAATCGTTACACATTTCGATGGAACAATATGGATGTCATCTGGAAGCCGCTTACACTGCAACAGATTGTCAATTCCTCCGTGCAGAAAATTGATATGCACGTTGAGAGTGCACAAGAGCGAGAGAACCATCTGAGTAGTAACAAGAAACGTGAGGGAGAGAAGAATTTAGTGATGTTAGCCACCAAATCAGAGATGATAGAATTCAGCAAGGATCCTAATTTGGTGCACGTCGTGCTGCTGTACAAAGACGCATTGCTTTCGACTAATGACATAACTTCTCTTCCTAGTGGTGTTGTTTCTGTTTTGCAGGATTTCAGCGACATCTTTCCAGAGGAGGTACCAGCGGGGCTACCACCAATACGCAGGATAGAACATAAGATCGACTTGATTACAGGAGCGTCGCTGCCGAAACGACCATCGTACCGCACCAATCCCGAGGAGACAATGGAAATTTAGAAACAAGCACAAGAGCTTCTCTCCAAAGGGTATGTCCGTGAAATCTTAAGCCCTTGTTCTGTTCCTGTTATTTTAGTTCCTAAGAAAGATGGTTCATGGCGTGTGTGCGCAGATTGTCGAGCGATTAATAATATCACAATTTGATATCGTCATCCTATACCTCGCTTAGATTATATCCTAGACGAATTGAGTGGTGCTGTTATTTTCTCTAAGATAGATCTGCGCAGTGGTTACCATCAAATTAGAATGCATGAAGGGGATGAGTGGAAAACAGCCTTTAAAACGAAATTTGTGTTGTACGAGTGGTTAGTCATGCCTTTTGGTTTAACTAATGCACCTAGTACATTCATGCGCTTAATGAATCATGTTTTAAGGCATTTTATTGGTAAATTTGTGGTTGTGTACTTTGATGATATTCTGATTTATAGTCGCACTGAATCTGAACACATAGACCATCCTAGACAAGTTCTACACGTTTTGCGTGAGAACAGGTTATTTGATAACTTAGAGAAGTGCACTTTTTGCAAAGATCGTGTCATCTTTTTGGGCTATGTTGTTTCTGCACAGGGAGTTGAAGTAGATGAGTCTAAAATTGAAGCGATTAAAAATTGGCCAACTCCTGTGAACGTAAGTTAGATTAGGAGCTTTCATGGTCTCGCTGGATTTTATCGGCATTTCGTGAAGGGTTTTAGCACCGTCGCTGCCCCTTTGAATGAACTTACTAAAAAGGGTGTTGAATTTGTGTCGGGGTAGCGCAAGAAAATGCTTTTGCTGAACTTAAGAGACGCTTGACTGAAGCACCGTTGCTTGTTTTACCTCATTTCACTAAAAATTTTGAAATTGAGTGTGATGCTAGTGGATTGGGTATTGGCGGTGCTTTAATACAAGAGGGCAGACCGGTAGCTTATTTTAGTGAGAAACTGAATGGTGCTCAATTGAATTATCCGGTCTATGACAAAAAGCTTTATGCGTTAGTGCATGCGTTAGAAACTTGGCAACACTATTTATGGTCTAAAGAGTTTATTATTCATTCTGATCATGAGGCTTTGAAGTATTTAAAGGGCCAAGCAAACCTGAACCGTAGACATGCCTGTCGTAGGGGTGGCCCCCACCTAAACCCAGCAGGCCTGGCAGGAGATTACAAGGCCCAGAATAGGCCATGTGTAATGACATAAGCACCCCTAAAGGGACACTCCAATGTAAGGGCACTATTGTAAAAGCGCTCCTCATGTGCATATATATATGGCGGTAAGCCATGGGGAGGACCCAGGCCATTACACTTATCTTCATTACTCTCCACTACCATCTCTCTCTCTGTTTGGTCTGTAGCCACAACAGTTGGCGCCGTCCGTGGGGAGAACGGAGACAAGCCTGAAGACCGAAGGAAAAAGATGGCACCGAAAAAAGCTTCTTCAGCGGCGGCGAAGGGAAAGAAGGTGGTCGGCCCGGAGCACCGTATGAGCACCAGGGCTTCGGCATCGGCAGCGGCGGACGCGGGCGTCGACGCAGGCGTCGACGCAGGCGTGGTGGCCGAAGACGCCGGCGTTCACGCGGTGACGACCAACCTCGTCACCGGCACCGCGACGATCGCCCCCAGCACCGGCACCGCGACGACCCGCCCAGCTACCGGCGTCGCGGGGACAGGCCCCGCGGCCGACCCCGCGGTCGAGGACGTCGACGCGGGTGCGGCGACAACTGACCCCGCCGACGCAACGGCAGCCGACCTCGCCGCCCCCGCGGCAACCCTCGCTGGTGGCGCGGACCCGTCCGAAGTAGCCACGACGGGGCGACCGGCAGCTCGGGACCTCGCGACGCGGTCATCCCCGCGCCGATCCGCCCGCTGGGAATACCGGCGACCCCGCCTGCACCGGCGGTGGAAAGTGCCATGCTGGCGGCTCTCAACGCGTTCCAGCGGTAGCTGGGGGACCTTCGTGGAGCCGTCAGAGATATACAAGAGGCTCGGAGTCAGCCGGCCGCGCCAGCAATCGCGTCCGAGCCCGCGCCGGAGAGGGCGGACAGTCGCGAAGCCCACACGTCCAGCTGCGTGCCGCTGCGGCGTGTGGATCCGGAGTCCCCGCTCTCGGCGGGGCTGCAGCAGGCGCCATGGCCCGAAGACTTCAAGTTCCCTAGCGCCATCGACTCGTATAAAGGCGACACGGACCCCCGTGAGTTCGTGCGCGTATACGAAACCGCGATCGAAGCCGCGGGCGGAGACGACGCCACGAAGGCAAAGGGACTCCCTCTTGCGCTACAAGGAGTGGCGCTCTCTTGGTTTTTTACCATAGAGCCGGGCTCCATCTACGCGTGGGAGCAGCTCCGCGTCCGCCTCCACAACAACTTCCAGTGAAACTACGTCGACCGGGTCGAGGCGGACCAACTCTTCGCCGTGAAGCAAAAACCCTCGGAGAAACTCCGGGATTACTTCAAACGCTTCGCCAAGATTCGATGTCAAGTGAAGGACGTCAACGAGACCACCATCGTCAATGCAGCCATACAGGGCCTTCGTCCGGGCCCGATGGCCGAATACAATGCGCGGAAGCCAATCAAGACGGTGGCGAAGCTCTTCGACAAGATGGAAGAATACGCCAGGGCGGAGGAAGACGCGCGGCAAAGGCAAGGTGACGACTCCGACACTAACCAGGCCGGAGCCTCGGCAAAAACCGAAGATCCACCGAAGGGCGGCTCTTCGAAAGGAAAGCGTAAGCAGGAGTCGTCCAGGGACGCGCCCGACCACAGGGACAACCCGCATAAGGAGTCGTCGGATCAGCCCAAGCGCGTCCAACAAAGGTCGAGGCGAAACCGGTACGTCCTCGACATCGAAGGCGGGTCCGACGAGGGCGCTCCAGCGGGCCGAGGCGGCCGAAGGCGCCGCGGCCGCGGCCGTGGCAGGGGTCGCGACGATAAGGGTCGTGGAGACTATGACGACCAGCATCAGGGGCTGTGGTGCTTAGTCCACGGCCGCGGCAATCATGAGACCCGTAACTGCACCTCCATCGCGGCGCTCCGCGACAGCGTCGCTCGGGACAGGAACCCAGAGGCGCGCCCGCCTGCGGTGGCCCACGTCCAATTCCCATACGAGGCCCCCATGCAGGTACAGGCGCAGGGGATGCAGGTACAGGCGCAGGGAATGCAACCCCAGGAAGGCACCTTGCGGATCCAAGCTCACGTGCAGCAGCCTCGGGAGGGCCTCCTATCGTTGCAGGCCCCGGACGCAACCTACCGCAGGGTCATTAATGTCATATCCGGCGGCTCTGCGCTGTAATTTACCTCGGCGCGGCAGCAGAAGGCCTACGCGCGCAGACTACATCACGTGGCGGCATATCCAGCGCAAGCACCGCCGGAATGGGCGCGGCACGAGGTTACATTCACACCTCATGACGCCCAAGGTGTGGACTTCCCTCATCAGGACCCCCTGGTCATCCGGGTCACCATCGCGGGATGCGACGTGGGGCGCGCCTTGGTGGACGGGGGTACTTCCGCGAACGTATTGTTTGCGGCGGCCTTCGACCAGATGGGGATTCCTCGAAGCCGCCTGGGGCCCTCGGGAATCCCACTGCAGGGCTTCGGAGGACAGCCCCTGCGGGCGCTGGGCCAGATCGGCCTTCAAGTCTCCTTCGGTCGAAATGACAATGTGCGGACCGAAGAGGCCACCTTCGACGTGGTCGACCTCTCGTATCCCTACAATGCCATTCTGGGGCGCCCAATCCTCAACTCCTTCAGCGCGGTACCACATCATGGCTATCTGTGCATGAAAATCCTGGGCCCCAGGACCATCATCACCGTCCGAGGCGACCAGGATATGGCTCGGCGCATCGAGCCCGGCACCAGATGCCCGCGCCGCGAAGCCCAGCGACGCCCTTAGAGCCGACGTCACAGCGCGGAGGTCCGTGGGGTCATCCATAGGCGCCTGCGCGGGCCCTGCAGACGTCTAGCGACTAGAGGCTGCGGCAGCATCAAGGGTAAACGGTCAGTATATTCACCCCTTGTAGTCGCTCACCCGCGCAAACGGGGATATAATGAAGATCGCCGTTTGCCGTTAATTCTTCTTCGTCACATACGAGCACGCGGTGAGGGCGCGCGCCGGCTTGGCCAGCGCGCGTGCCCCCGCAGTATAAATCAAAGACGCACGTTCGCGTGTGCACTCGCCGTCGCCAGGGAGGGCGGGACTGAGTATAAACCAAAGATGCACGTTCGCGTGTGCACTCGCCGTTGCCAGGGTGGGCGGGACTGAGTATAAACCAAAGACGCACGTTCGTGTGTGCACTCGCCGTTGCCAGGGTGGGCGGGACTGAGTATAAACCAAAGACGCACGTTCGCGTGTGCACTCGCTGTCGCCAAGGCGACGGGACTGAGTATAAACAAAATACGCACCGGGGGGACGCCCTCGCGCGCGCAAGCAAGGCAAACCGCGGAGGTCTGCCTCCGCACGCGTCGGTCTGCGGACTGTCCGTTCTACGGAACCCTGGCGCAGCTACGTCGCCAACGGCGGCATCAGCACACAGCACACAACTTAAAGTGCCAGGAGGCCTGCTTACCGGAAAAGTCACATATACAAAGGTCCGCCAACATCCCGGCCGCTCTAAGCCGCTACCCCGCGGGTTCGTCCTTAACACGCGCCAAAGGCGGCACCTCGCTCGAGGAAGGCCGGTTCGCCCAAAAGTCGAGCGAATCTTCGGCCCTTCGCCAGCGTTGAAGGCGTCGTCGGGTTGAAAGGTCGGCCGCCCGAAGCCGGCCCCAGCAAGGAAGCTGCCCGGGATATAGGTGAAAATCAGCATGCATGCAGAAAACGTGCGCTTTATTAACAAAAACAAGGGACAGTACAACGCACGCCTACACCTAGGCGCCGCGGCATCAGACCTGCGGGTTCCCGGCGCCTTCGGAGGGCCCAGCGCCGCCATCATCGCGTCGAGGGACCCCGTCCAGAAATTGGCCGAGGCTCCCCCTCCCGTAGAGCGACTTCCGGAGCTCGATCCGTACAGCTTCCGCCCCGACGGGACCCCAGATCCGGTCGCAGAAGGGCCCAAGGGCACGGCGAGCGGAGCGGACGGCGCCGGACATTACTCCGGCCCCGCCAGGCATCTCCAGCTGGGGGTCATTCAGCCCGGCGACATGCGTACAGCCGCGGTGCTGGAGGAGCACGCACACCAAGCAGGCCGAAGTGTACGCGCAGTGGGTGCCGAAGGATGTCGCCGCGTCGCGCGCGACGTTGGCGGCATCCCCGATGACAGCTCCTCCGGACCGAAGGCGCGTCCCGGCACCTCCGCCACCAGCCCTTGAAGATGGCTCTTCAGCGCTTGGATGGCGTCCCAGGCAACCACCGAGGCTTCGCCCAGCGTCCGGTTGCGCTCCGCTAGAGCCAAGGCAAGTTCGCCTTTCTCCTTCTCTAGCGCGCCGACCTGCTCCAGGAGCCCGTCCCGCTCCGCCGCGAACTTTTCATCAGCAGCTGCTGCGGCTGATTCCTGCGCCGACGCAACAAGCCCGTCGGCGTGCGCCCTCGCTTCGGCGCATTCCTATTCCAGCTGACGGATGCGGGCGTCCTGGGCAGAGCGGGCGTCAGAGGCTTCGCGCAGCTCCCCCTCGGCGGCTCGCAGCCTATCCTCGAGCGCCTTTTGGCTACGAGCATAGGCCGCTTGCAGGGCCTGCCCCAGCACGAGTGTCTGCAGAAGGGAAAAGACTTAGCAAACTCAGCTAGACTCAGGCGTGGTCGCATGAGTACTTACCCTCACCCCAGACACCTCGAAAGCGTCCTCGAGGCGCCCCGCGCCGTAGGCCTGCAGCACTTGCGGGTCGACGCTCCTGGCCGCGTCATCCACAATCTCGCGCCACGCCCTCAGCGTCTCCGGAGGCGGCACGAAGTCCGCAGGGTTCACGGGCTCGGAGGCCCCGGGTTCCGTCGGATGCTCCCCCTCCGGGATGAGCAACGCTGTAAAGAAGGAGGCGGGTGACCACTCCAAGGCATAAAATCATACACCAGAGTAAGCTCGGCCACCTTACCTTCGGTAGCCGAAGGGATGGTTTCGCCGCGGACGGAAGCCTCCGCGTTCGGGGAGGCCGGTGGCTGCCCCCGCGCGGTGGACGGCGTCGTCGGGAGGCCGGAAGGTGCATATGCCGCAGGGCCTCCGGCGCTCGTGCTGGCGTCCCACAGGCTTCTGATGCCCGTGGCCACGACAAATCCCCGCGGTGTCCGGTGGAGCTCCGGCCGCACGCATGGCCGTTTGGCCGGGGCAGCTAGCAGCGCCACTGCCCCCGCAGCCGTGGCTGAGGAAGACCCCGCGGCTGCTACGCCCGGAGGCGAAGGTCCCAGGGTAGTAGTCGTTGAAGGGGGCACCTCAGTCCCCGCTGCCGCTGGCAAGGACAGCACGGCTACATGCGCCCCCGCGGAGGGCGCCTCCCGCACCGCAGCGGCCGCCGTTAAGGCCTCCACCTCGGCATCGCTGGTCCGCACGGGATCCACCTCGGTGACTCCGGTGGGTGGTGAGGCTTCCCCCCTCCGGCCGCCCGCGGCAAACCCACCGTCCGGGACGCCTGCCGAAGACACCCCATCCTCGGCGCCTGCGCCACCCAAGCCCGAATCGGCGTACCTCGCAAAGTCTGACTCCGCGTCCGCCGCGTCCTCGGAAACACTAGCAGCAGGCGCGGCAGGTGCCCCGCTGCGGCCCCTCTTCCGAGATGAGGCCTTCTTCTTCTTCGCTCCACCATCGGCCGGAGCGACACGGTCCGGCGCAGCAAGGCCCAGGACCTCGCACACGCGGTTTAGTCGCCCCAGCCCCGCCTTGGCGACAGCAGACGCGCGCTGCTCGTGCTCCCTGGCGGTGTATGGACCCAGGAACACGCGCACGGCTTGCTCCGCCTCCTCCAAAGGAACCCCTGAAGCAAAGGAGAGCAGCATCAGCATACAACGCATTTCGCGTCAGCAAAAGGAGGAGCGCAATCGAGGCTTACGGGGACCGGGCGGCGCTGGTAGCAAGCAAACCCACGGCGAAACATTGTCATCTCGACGCCTCTCGGCGGCAAGATGCCAGTCGTAGGCAAGCGGGGCCACGCCGTACATCACATACTCTTCGGCAAGGTCGCGCATATTGAAGCGGGCGGCCATGCCTACGAGCCGTTTGACCCTCCGCTTGTCCTCATCATCGAGCGTTCGGCCGGGTGAAGGCTTGAACGCGATCGGTCGGCCCGTACACACGAGGCCGCTCCCGCTCTCCACACGGTGGTAGAACCACCGCTTCATCCAGGAGGACTCCCACTTCCCGCGAGTTGAGTTCACAGGGAAGAGCTTCTTGCAAGACGAGCGGAGAGTAAAAGAGACGCTGCCAAAGCTCGACAGCGTCCCGCCCCTCCGGCCCTTCGGCTGGCATCGCGCCTCGTGGAGATAGGCGAACAGCGACGCGCTGGGCCAGCACGCCCCCGAGCGCAAGGCCCAGCTGTACACCACGAGCCGGGCCACGGCGTTTGGAGTCAGTTGCGCCAGCTCCAGCCCGAAGGTCCGCAGTACGTCGCCCACTACGCTCGCCGTTGGGATCCAGAGCCCCGCGTCGAAAAAGGCAACGAATACGATCGCCTCCGACCTCTCGGGATGCGGTTCCGTCTCGTCGCTGGCGGGCAATCGTACGTCGTGGCGCCCGGACAGCTTCCCCGCGCGCAAGAGCCCTTGGATCGTCTTCTCGGTCACGAGCGAGGGGCCTAGCTCGTCGGAAAACGTGCCTTCCTCCGCCGCCAGCCGCTCCTGGTCAGCCGCCGCCGGGTCGCGCTCTTCGAGCGCGTATTTTACCTCCAACGGCGAGGATCGCCGGCGAATGGCAGGGCCACCAACCGCCTGACCGCGCTCGCTGCTGGAGGCCATCGCTTCCCACGACGAGACTAATACGGCGAAGATAGCGCGAAGGTGGAGAAGGCCGAGCAAACAGGAAAGAGGGCGCAAAGGTGCGGGGACGCTATTACGGGGGGCTATTTCAAGCCGCCTCGCCCGTACCGCCGCTACTAAAGCGTCGCCCCGCACGCTTCCCCGTAATCGAAAGTGAAGGGTCGCGGAGGTCCGTGCACGCGGCGCGACCGCAGTCGTACAAGCGCCCATACAGCGCAACGCCTCACAGGCGCCACTCGCTGCACGCCCCGTGTCCCCCTTGCCTAGGGAAGAGGCGAGCGGCTGCAAACACGCAACCGTCCACATCCCGCCGCCCAGTAGTCATAGGATGCCGCGTGCCCCGGGCGCGTCAGGTCACACGGTACGGGAACCTAACCCTGTCAGGCCAGGAACCGGCGTGATTCAAGGAACCTGTATAACGCAAGGCCGCATCGAAGAGCCCAAGTTGTGCGCGCGCCTACGTCGACTAGGCGCCAGATTCGCCGCCGCCCGTTCGAAGGGTAGGGGACGGAGCGCGCGCGTCTACCTCGACTAGGCGTCAGCTTCGCCGTCGCCCGTTCGAAGGGTAGGGGACGGAGCGCGCGCGCCTACTTCGACTAGGCGCCGGCTTCGCCGCCACCCGTTCGAAGGGTAGGGGACGGAGCGCGCGCGCCTACGTCGACTAGGCGCCAGCTTCGCCGCCGCCCGTTCGAAGGATAGGGGGCGGAGCGCGCGCGTCTACCTCGACTAGGCGCCAGCTTCGCCGCCTCCCATTCGAGGGGTAGGGGACGGAGCGCGCGCGCCTACCTCGACTAGGCGCCAGCTTCGCCGCCACCCGTTCGAAGGGTAAGGGACGGAGCGCGCGCCTACTTCGACTAGGCGCCAGCTTCGCCGCTACCCGTTCGAAGGGTAGGGGACGGAGCGCGCGTGCCTACTTCGACTAGGCGCCGGCTTCGCCGCCACCCGTTCGAAGGGTAGGGGACAGAGCGCGCGCGCCTACGTTGACTAGGCGCCAGCTTCGCCGCCGCCTGTTCGAAGGGTAGGAAGCGGAGCGCGCGCGTCTACCTCGACTAGGCGCCAGCTTCACCGCCTCCCGTTCGAGGGGTAGGGGACGGAGCGCGCACGCCTACCTCGACTAGGCGCCAGCTTCGCCGCCACTTGTTCGACGGGTAAGGGACGGAGCGCGCGCGCCTACTTCGACTAGGCGCCAGCTTCACCGCGACCCGTTTGAAGGGTAGGGGACGGAGCGCGCGCGCCTACGTCGACTAGGCGCCGGCTTCGCCGCCACCCGTTCGAAGGGTAGGGGACGGAGCGCGCGCGCCTACGTCGACTAGGCGCCAGCTTCGCCGTCGCCCGTTCGAGGGGTAGGGGACGGAGCGCGCGCGTCTACCTCGACTAGGCGCCAGCTTGGCCGCCACCCGTTCGAAGGGTAGGGGACGGAGCGCGCGCGCCTACGTCGACTAGGCGCCGGCTTCGCCGCCGCCCGTTCGACGGGTAGGGGACGGAGCGCGCGCGTCTACCTCGACTAGGCGCCAGCTTCGCCGCCCCCCGTTCGAAGGGTAGGGGACGGAGCGCGCGCGCCTACTTCGACTAGGCACCGGCTTCGCCGCCACCCGTTCGAAGGGTAGGGGACGGAGCGCGCGCGCCTACGTCGACTAGGCGCCAGCTTCACCGTCGCCCGTTCGAAGGGTAGGGGACGGAGCGCGCGCGTCTACCTCGACTAGGCGCCAGCTTCGCCGCCACCCGTTCGAAGGGTAGGGGACGGAGCGCGCGCGCCTACGTCGACTAGGCGCCGGCTTCACCGCCACCCGTTCGAAGGGTAGGGGACGGAGCGCGCGCGCCTACGTCGACTAGGCGCCAGCTTCGCCGCCGCCCGTTCGAAGGGTAGGGGGCGGAGCGCGCGCGTCTACCTCGACTAGGCGCCAGCTTCGCTGCCTCCCGTTCGAGGGGTAGGGGGCAGAGCGCGCGCCTACCTCGACTAGGCGCCAGCTTCGCCACCACCCGTTCGACGGGTAAGGGACGGAGCGCGCGCGCCTACTTCGACTAGGCGCCAGCTTCGCCGCCACCTATTCGAAGGGTAAGGGACGGAGCGCGCGCGTCTACTTCGATTAGGCGTCGGCTTCGCCGCCACCCGTTCGAAGGGTAGGGGACGGAGCGCGCGCGCCTACGTCGACTAGGCGCCGGCTTCGCCGCCGCGCCAGCTTCGCCGCCCCCCGTTCGAAGGGTAAGGGACGGAGCGAGCACGCCTACTTCGACTAGGCGACAGCTTCGCCGCCACCCGTTCGAAGGGTAGGGGACGGAGCGCGCGCGTCTACTTCGACCAGGCGCCAGCTTCGCCGCCACCCGTTCGAAGGGTAGGGGACGGAGCGCGCGCGTCTACGTCGACCAGGCGTCAGCTTCGCCGTCGCCCGTTCGAAGGGTAGGGGACGGAGCGCGCGCGTCTACCTCGACTACGCGCCAGCTTCGCCGCCACCCGTTCGAAGGGTAGGGGACGGAGCGCGCGCTCCTACTTCGACTAGGCGCCGGCTTCGCCGCCACCCGTTCGAAGGGTAGGGGACGGAGCGCGCGCGCCTACTTCGACTAGGCGCCGGCTTCGCCGCCACCCGTTCGAAGGGTAGGCGACGGAGCGCGCGCGCCTACGTTGACTAGGCGCCAGCTTCGCCGTCGCCCGTTCGAGGGGTAGGGGACGGAGCGCGCGCGTCTACCTCGACTAGCCGCCAGCTTCGCCGCCACCCGTTCGACGGGTCGGGGACGGAGCGCGCGCGCCTACTTCGACGAGGCGCCGGCGAAGGGTAGGGGACGGAGCGCGCGCGCCTACGTCGACCAGGCGTCAGCTTCGCCGTCGCCCGTTCGAAGGGTAGGGGACGGAGCGCGCGCGTCTACCTCGACTAGGCACCAGCTTCGCCGCCGCCCGTTCGAAGGGTAGGGGACGGAGCGCGCACGTCTACCTCGACTAGGCGCCAGCTTCGCCGTCCCCCGTTTGAAGGGTAGGGGACGGAGCGCGCGCGCCTACGTCGACTAGGCGCCAGCTTCGCCGCCACCTATTCGAAGGGTAAGGGACGGAGCGCGCGCGTCTACTTCGATTAGGCGTCGGCTTCGCCGCCACCCGTTCGAAGGGTAGGGGACGGAGCGCGCGCGCCTACGTCGACTAGGCGCCGGCTTCGCCACCGCGCCAGCTTCGCCGCCCCCCGTTCGAAGGGTAAGGGACGGAGCGAGCACGCCTACTTCGACTAGGCGACAGCTTCGCCGCCACCCGTTCGAAGGGTAGGGGACGGAGCGCGCGCGTCTACTTCGACCAGGCGCCAGCTTCACCGCCACCCGTTCGAAGGGTAGGGGACGGAGCGCGCGCGTCTAGGTCGACCAGGCGTCAGCTTCGCCGTCGCCCGTTCGAAGGGTAGGGGACGGAGCGCGCGCGTCTACCTCGACTACGCGCCAGCTTCGCCGCCACCCGTTCGAAGGGTAGGGGACGGAGCGCGCGCTCCTACTTCGACTAGGCGCCGGCTTCGCCGCCACCCGTTCGAAGGGTAGGGGACGGAGCGCGCGCGCCTACTTCGACTAGGCGCCGGCTTCGCCGCCACCCGTTCGAAGGGTAGGAGACGGAGCGCGCGCGCCTACGTTGACTAGGCGCCAGCTTCGCCGTCGCCCGTTCGAGGGGTAGGGGACGGAGCGCGCGCGTCTACCTCGACTAGCCGCCAGCTTCGCCGCCACCCGTTCGACGGGTCGGGGACGGAGCGCGCGCGCCTACTTCGACGAGGCGCCGGCGAAGGGTAGGGGACGGAGCGCGCGCGCCTACGTCGACCAGGCGTCAGCTTCGCCGTCGCCCGTTCGAAGGGTAGGGGACGGAGCGCGCGCGTCTACCTCGACTAGGCACCAGCTTCGCCGCCACCCGTTCGAAGGGTAGGGGACGGAGCGCGCGCGTCTACCTCGACTAGGCGCCAGCTTCGCCGTCCCCCGTTTGAAGGGTAGGGGACGGAGCGCGCGCGCCTACGTCGACTAGGCGCCAGCTTCGCCGCCACCTATTCGAAGGGTAAGGGACGGAGCGCGCGCGTCTACTTCGATTAGGCGTCGGCTTCGCCGCCACCCGTTCGAAGGGTAGGGGACGGAGCGCGCGCGCCTACGTCGACTAGGCGCCGGCTTCGCCACCGCGCCAGCTTCGCCGCCCCCCGTTCGAAGGGTAAGGGACGGAGCGAGCACGCCTACTTCGACTAGGCGACAGCTTCGCCGCCACCCGTTCGAAGGGTAGGGGACGGAGCGCGCGCGTCTACTTCGACCAGGCGCCAGCTTCACCGCCACCCGTTTGAAGGGTAGGGGACGGAGCGCGCGCGTCTAGGTCGACCAGGCGTCAGCTTCGCCGTCGCCCGTTCGAAGGGTAGGGGACGGAGCGCGCGCGTCTACCTCGACTACGCGCCAGCTTCGCCGCCACCCGTTCGAAGGGTAGGGGACGGAGCGCGCGCTCCTACTTCGACTAGGCGCCGGCTTCGCCGCCACCCGTTCGAAGGGTAGGGGACGGAGCGCGCGCGCCTACTTCGACTAGGCGCCGGCTTCGCCGCCACCCGTTCGAAGGGTAGGAGACGGAGCGCGCGCGCCTACGTTGACTAGGCGCCAGCTTCGCCGTCGCCCGTTCGAGGGGTAGGGGACGGAGCGCGCGCGTCTACCTCGACTAGCCGCCAGCTTCGCCGCCACCCGTTCGACGGGTCGGGGACGGAGCGCGCGCGCCTACTTCGACGAGGCGCCGGCGAAGGGTAGGGGACGGAGCGCGCGCGCCTACGTCGACCAGGCGTCAGCTTCGCCGTCGCCCGTTCGAAGGGTAGGGGACGGAGCGCGCGCGTCTACCTCGACTAGGCACCAGCTTCGCCGCCACCCGTTCGAAGGGTAGGGGACGGAGCGCGCGCGTCTACCTCGACTAGGCGCCAGCTTCGCCGCCCCCCGTTTGAAGGGTAGGGGACGGAGCGCGCGCGCCTACGTCGACTAGGCGCCAACTTCGCCGCCACCTATTCGAAGGGTAAGGGACGGAGCGCGCGCGTCTACTTCGATTAGGCGTCGGCTTCGCCGCCACCCGTTCGAAGGGTAGGGGACGGAGCGCGCGCGCCTACGTCGACTAGGCGCCGGCTTCGCCACCGCGCCAGCTTCGCCGCCCCCCGTTCGAAGGGTAAGGGACGGAGCGAGCACGCCTACTTCGACTAGGCGACAGCTTCGCCGCCACCCGTTCGAAGGGTAGGGGACGGAGCGCGCGCGTCTACTTCGACCAAGCGCCAGCTTCACCGCCACCCGTTCGAAGGGTAGGGGACGGAGCGCGCGCGTCTACGTCGACCAGGCGTCAGCTTCGCCGTCGCCCGTTCGAAGGGTAGGGGACGGAGCGCGCGCGTCTACCTCGACTACGCGCCAGCTTCGCCGCCACCCGTTCGAAGGGTATGGGACGGAGCGCGCGCTCCTACTTCGACTAGGCGCCGGCTTCGCCGCCACCCGTTCGAAGGGTAGGGGACGGAGCGCGCGCGCCTACTTCGACTAGGCGCCGGCTTCGCCGCCACCCGTTCGAAGGGTAGGAGACGGAGCGCGCGCGCCTACGTTGACTAGGCGCCAGCTTCGCCGTCGCCCGTTCGAGGGGTAGGGGACGGAGCGCGCGCGTCTACCTCGACTAGGCGCCAGCTTCGCCGGCTCCCGTTCGAGGGGTAGGGGGCAGAGCGCGCGCGCCTACCTCGACTAGGCGCCAGCTTCGCCACCACCCGTTCGACGGGTAAGGGACGGAGCGCGCGCGCCTACTTCGACTAGGCGCCAGCTTCGCCGCCACCTATTCGAAGGGTAAGGGACGGAGCGCGCGCGTCTACTTCGATTAGGCGTCGGCTTCGCCGCCACCCGTTCGAAGGGTAGGGGACGGAGCGCGCGCGCCTACGTCGACTAGGCGCCGGCTTCGCCGCCGCGCCAGCTTCGCCGCCCCCCGTTCGAAGGGTAAGGGACGGAGCGAGCACGCCTACTTCGACTAGGCGACAGCTTCGCCGCCACCCGTTCGAAGGGTAGGGGACGGAGCGCGCGCGTCTACTTCGACCAGGCGCCAGCTTCGCCGCCACCCGTTCGAAGGGTAGGGGACGGAGCGCGCGCGTCTACGTCGACCAGGCGTCAGCTTCGCCGTCGCCCGTTCGAAGGGTCTACCTCGACTACGCGCCAGCTTCGCCGCCACCCGTTCGAAGGGTAGGGGACGGAGCGCGCGCTCCTACTTCGACTAGGCGCCGGCTTCGCCGCCACCCGTTCGAAGGGTAGGGGACGGAGCGCGCGCGCCTACTTCGACTAGGCGCCGGCTTCGCCGCCACCCGTTCGAAGGGTAGGCGACGGAGCGCGCGCGCCTACGTTGACTAGGCGCCAGCTTCGCCGTCGCCCGTTCGAGGGGTAGGGGACGGAGCGCGCGCGTCTACCTCGACTAGCCGCCAGCTTCGCCGCCACCCGTTCGACGGGTCGGGGACGGAGCGCGAGCGCCTACTTCGACGAGGCGCCGGCGAAGGGTAGGGGACGGAGCGCGCGCGCCTACGTCGACCAGGCGTCAGCCTCGCCGTCGCCCGTTCGAAGGGTAGGGGACGGAGCGCGCGCGTCTACCTCGACTAGGCGCCAGCTTCGCCGCCACCCGTTCGAAGGGGAGGGGACGGAGCGCGCGCGTCTACCTCGACTAGGCGCCAGCTTCGCCGCCCCCCGTTTGAAGGGTAGGGGACGGAGCGCGCGCGCCTACGTCGACTAGGCGCCAGCTTCGCCGCCACCTATTCGAAGGGTAAGGGACGGAGCGCGCGCGTCTACTTCGATTAGGCGTCGGCTTCGCCGCCTCCCGTTCGAAGGGTAGGGGACGGAGCGCGCGCGCCTACGTCGACTAGGCGCCGGCTTCGCCACCGCGCCAGCTTCGCCGCCCCCCGTTCGAAGGGTAAGGGACGGAGCGAGCACGCCTACTTCGACTAGGCGACAGCTTCGCCGCCACCCGTTCGAAGGGTAGGGGACGGAGCGCGCGCGTCTACTTCGACCAGGCGCCAGCTTCACCGCCACCCGTTCGAAGGGTAAGGGACGGAGCGCGCGCGTCTACGTCGACCAGGCGTCAGCTTCGCCGTCGCCCGTTCGAAGGGTAGGGGACGGAGCGCGCGCGTCTACCTCGACTACGCGCCAGCTTCGCCGCCACCCGTTCGAAGGGTAGGGGACGGAGCGCGCGCTCCTACTTCGACTAGGCGCCGGCTTCGCTGCCACCCGTTCGACGGGTAGGGGACGGAGCGCGCGCGCCTACTTCGACGAGGCGCCGGCTTCGCCGCCACCCGTTCGAAGGGTAGCAGACGGAGCGCGCGCGCCTACGTTGACTAGGCGCCAGCTTCGCCGTCGTCCGTTCGAGGGGTAGAGGACGGAGCGCGCGCGTCTACCTCGACTAGGCGCCAGCTTCGCCGCCACCCGTTCGACGGGTAGGGGACGGAGCGCGCGCGCCTACTTCGACGAAGCGCCGGCGAAGGGTAGGGGACGGAGCGCGCGCGCCTACTTCGACGAAGCGCCGGCGAAGGGTAGGGGACGGAGCGCGCGCGCCTACGTCGACCAGGCGTCAGCTTCGCCGTCGCCCGTTCGAAGGGTAGGGGACGGAGCGCGCGCGTCTACCTCGACTAGGCGCCAGCTTCGCCGCCACCCGTTCGAAGGGTAGGGGACGGAGCGCGCGCGTCTACCTCGACTAGGCGCCAGCTTCGCCGCCCTCCGTTTGAAGGGTAGGGGACGGAGCGCGCGCGCCTACGTCGACTAGGCGCCAGCTTCGCCGCCACCTATTCGAAGGGTAAGGGACGGAGCGCGCGCGTCTACTTCGATTAGGCGTCGGCTTCGCCGCCACCCGTTCGAAGGGTAGGGGACGGAGCGCGCGCGCCTACGTCGACTAGGCGCCGGCTTCGCCGCCGCGCCAGCTTCGCCGCCCCCGGTTCGAAGGGTAAGGGACGGAGCGAGCACGCCTACTTCGACTAGGCGACAGCTTCGCCGCCACCCGTTCGAAGGGTAGGGGACGGAGCGCGCGCGTCTACTTCGACCAGGCGCCAGCTTCGCCGCCACCCGTTCGAAGGGTAGGGGACGGAGCGCGCGCGTCTACGTCGACTAGGCGTCAGCTTCGCCGTCGCCCGTTCGAAGGGTAGGGGACGGAGTGCGCGCGTCTACCTCGACTACGCGCCAGCTTCGCCGCCACCCGTTCGAAGGGTAGGGGACGGAGCGCGCGCTCCTACTTCGACTAGGCGCCGGCTTCGCCGCCACCCGTTCGAAGGGTAGGGGACGGAGCGCGCGCGCCTACGTCGACTAGGCGCCAGCTTCGCCGTCGCCCGTTCGAAGGGTAGGGGACGGAGCGCGCGCGTCTACCTCGACTAGGCGCCAGCTTCGCCGCCTCCCGTTCGAGGGGTAGGGGACGGAGCGCGCGCGCCTACCTCGACTAGGCGCCAGCTTCGCCGCCACCCGTTCGACGGGTAAGGGACGGAGCGCGCGCGCCTACTTCGACTAGGCGCCGGCTTCGCCGCCACCCGTTCGAAGGGTAGGGGACGGAGCGCGCTCCTACTTCGACTAGGCGCCGGCTTCGCCGCCACCCGTTCGAAGGGTAGGGGACGGAGCGCGCGCGCCTACGTCGACTAGGCGCCAGCTTCGCCGCCGCCCGTTCAAAGGGTAGGGGGCGGAGCGCGCGCGCCTACTTCGACTAGGCGCCAGCTTCGCCGCCACCCGTTCGAAGGGTAAGGGACGGAGCGCGCGCGCCTACTTCGACTAGGCGCCAGCTTCGCCGCCACCCGTTCGAAGTGTAGGGGACGGAGCGCGCGCGTCTACTTCGACCAGGCGTCGGCTTTGCCGCCACCCGTTCGAAGGATAGGGGACGGAGCGCGCAAGTCCACTTCGGGAGTCTTGTCCCGCGAAATCTACCTCGTTTTCCTTAACAGGCCACCTACAGTGCATCAACGTACAAGGTAATGCCAGCGGGCTCCCTTAGGAACACCGACTGTAGGTAGGCCTGTTAAGAAAAACAGGGCAGACCTCGCTGTCGTCTACGGAAGCGCGGTGCGGGGTCAGGAAGCGTGGCTGGTTGTCGATAACCGGCGCTGATCAAGCTCCCAGGAAAAATAGACCTCCTTCTGTGCATCAACATTCCCCAAGCCGCTCAGCATCACCCAGGAATGTTGATGCACGGCAGGGGCCCATTTTAGGGGAACAGCTTCTATCACAATATACGCAGGAGCAACGCCTCACCAGCGACATATATATACCCCAATCAGCAGGGGAATCAACCGGCGGAAGTCCAACCACCGGAAGTCCGCCGCCATATTAATGGTCACGACGCCTCAACGCCCGCACCACGCCAAGCACGCTGCACCACGTGGACGCCCGGAAGTCCGAGCGTCGCAACAGCGCGCACGTCTGCTTCGGCCGCAGCACAGCCCCGGGTCGAGTACGGCACAGGCTCACAGGCCGCGGGACAGAGGGGGCCAAAGGACTCGACGACATGGCTTCGGCCTTGTGAAGCCCCTTACCATGAGAGGCTCCTGTCGTAGGGGTGGCCCCCACCTAAACCCAGCAGGCCTGGCAGGAGATTACAAGGCCCAGAATAGGCCATGTGTAATGACATAAGCACCCCTAAAGGGACACTCCAATGTAAGGGCACTATTGTAAAAGCGCTCCTCATGTGCATATATATATGGCGGTAAGCCATGGGGAGGACCCAGGCCATTACACTTATCTTCATTACTCTCCACTACCATCTCTCTCTCTCTGTTTGCTCTGTAGCCACAACAATGCGAAATGGGTCGAATTCATTGAGTCGTTTCCTTACATTGTGAAATATATGAAGGGAAAGGAAAATGTGGTAGCTGATGCTCTTTCTAGGAAAAGTGTGCTTTTAACTCAATTAGGAGTGCACGTTCCTAGTTTAGGGAGTGTGCGTGATTTATATACTCATGACCATGATTTTTCTGTCCCTTATGCACGTTGCAAAGACGGAAAAGGCTGGGATAAATTTCACATCCATGATGGGTTTTTGTTTCGCACTAACAAATTATGTATTCCAGAATCCTCCCTGCGTTTGCTATTACTGCAGGAATAACATGCAGGCGGATTGATGGGACATTTTGGACGTGAGAAGACGTTGACGCGGTCGAGCACCGGGATGACAATTTCCCCGTCGACGACTACGATGACCGACAGTGCCACCACCACAACAACGTGCAGCGTCCTCGCCACGACGACGCCGAGGACCTTGTCGCTAAGCCCAAATTTAATCTTCCTCTATTTTCAGATGGTACAGATGTGGAACAATACCTCACTTGGGAGCTGAAAGTTGATAAGTTATTTCGGATGAACAACTATTCCAATGAGAAGAAGCTGTTGCTTGCGTCCAATGGCTTGGTTGATTATGCCACACATTGGTGGGAGCAGTTCATCCGTAAGCGCATGGAGCGCCATGAGTTGCCGATTATCACCTGGGAGCATACGAAGCAGCATTTGTGGGCACGCTTTGTACCTCGCCACTACAAGCGCTCACTATTTGGGAAGTTGACAGGGCTGCGACAAGGTATGAATCAATGGATGAATATCATAAAGAAATGGAGACTATCATGATACATGCAGATGTCTGCGAGAATGAAGAACAAACCATGACGGGATTTCTAGCTGGCATCAATCATGCTGTCAAAAGCATTGTCAATCACCATCCCTATAATGATATGATTAAGTTGCTGCACCAAGCACGTGAAGCCGAGAGACAAGTGATTGAAGACGCACGGTTCGCTGCCTGGTCTCGTTCTTCAGCCAGTCTGGGACAGCCATATAACAACAGCCAACCAAACAAGAGCACTTCGGCTGCAAGCAATTCGGCGATGCGCACTTCCGCAAGTAAGAAGCTGGAGAGTACACCATCACCGGTGCGTCGACCTATGGCGCCCGCTGCTAGTTCGACCTCGTCTATGGGGTCAACACGATGTTCACGTGACATTATTTGCCACAAGTGCAAGGGCGTTGGCCATTTTCAGAGGGACTGCCTAAATGTCAAAACTATACTTATCACAGAGGATGGCGGTTATGTTTCAGCTAGTGATGATGAGTCGCCTAATGCACAGGCAGTCTTGCACACAGATGACATAGAACAATGTGAGTGTGATCCTGAGTTTCCAAACACTGAGCAGTATTCCATTGTTTGCACGCCCAAGGTGCTTAGTGTGATGCCATCGCCATCACTCGAACAGCGGTGCAATTTGTTTCAGACATGGGCAAAGCTTGATAAGGGTAAGGTGTGCAAGGTGATCATTGATGGCGGGAGTTGTCACAATCTGGCTAGCAAGGATATGTGTCATAAGTTGGGTTTGAAGTATTTGCCACATCCGCGTCCTTATCATGTGTAATGGCTGAGCGACAAAGAGGAAGTGAAGGTGAACTATATGGTGCGTGTGACGTTTTCTATTGGGAAGTACACCGATACTGTGGACTGCGATGTTGTGCCTATGACGGTGTGTCAATTGCTCTTGGGACGGCCATGGCAATATGACCGTTCCGCTGTACACAATGGGCGTACAAATCGTTACACATTTCGATGGAACAATATGGATGTCATCTGGAAGCCGCTTACACCGCAACAGATTGTCAATTCCTCCGTGCAGAAAATTGATATGCACGTTGAGAGTGCACAAGAGCGAGAGAACCATCTGAGTAGTAACAAGAAACGTGAGGGAGAAGAATTTAGTGATGTTAGCCACCAAATCAGAGATGATAGAATTCAGCAAGGATCCTAATTTGGTGCACGTCGTGCTGCTGTACAAAGACGCATTGCTTTCGACTAATGACATAACTTCCCTTCCTAGTGGTGTTGTTTCTGTTTTGCAGGATTTCAGCGATGTCTTTCCAGAGGAGGTACCAGCGGGGCTACCACCAATACGCAGGATAGAACATAAGATCGACTTGATTCCAGGAGCGTCGCTGCCGAACCGACCATCGTACCGCACCAATCCCGAGGAGACAAAGGAAATTTAGAAACAAGTATACAAGAGCTTCTCTCCAAAGGGTATGTCCGTGAAAGCTTAAGCCCTTGTTCTGTTCCTGTTATATTAGTTCCTAAGAAAGATGGTTCATGGCGTATGTGCGTAGATTGTCGAGCGATTAATAATATCACAGTTCGATATCGTCATCCTATACCTTGCTTTGATTATATGCTAGATGAATTGAGTGGTGCTGTTATTTTCTCTAAGATGGATCTGCGCAGTGGTTACCATCAAATTAGAATGCATGAAGGGGTTGAGTGGAAAACAACCTTTAAAACGAAATTTGTGTTGTACGAGTGGTTAGTCATGCCTTTTGGTTTAACTAATGCACCTAGTACATTCATGCGCTTAATGAATCATGTTTTAAGGCATTTTGTTGGTAAATTTGTGGTTGTGTACTTTGATGATATTCTGATTTATAGTCGCACTGAATCTGAACACATAGACCATCCTAGACAAGTTCTACACGTTTTGCGTGAGAACAGGTTATTTGATAACTTAGAGAAGTGCACTTTTTGCAAAGATCATGTCATCTTTTTGTAACACCCCAGGACCCACATTACCCTGGGATGCTACTTTAACTGCTCTACAACGAGCCAATTTACAAGATAAAATAAACTAGCAACAATTACTAAACAAGATAGTATAAGCGGAAGCATAAACAACTAAGGTATAACAGGATAGTGATAGCAATTCACTATTTAAAACATCCTCCAACATTTTAATCTAAAACATAGTTCACAAATTTAACTTTATTAAGATAATGTAAACAAAGCTATGCAAGGTCTAGAATCCTTTCAACTTTATTACAGCATAAAAATATGATTCACGTGCATCAGTGTGGTGCCGTTCTACCCTTCCCATGCATGCTCAAAGTCCACCTGTAGGGAGGGGGAAACAAGGGTGAGATAAAAATCTCAGCAAGCAAACTATTTAATAGGCTATTCAAACTACAAACAATTATACATCATCATTTATAATTCCATACAACTATAACCACAATTCATGTCCACAATTATTAAACCACCACAAACTTCCATGAATCATACCTCTTTAATTTCAGATTTTATTGGCATATGAATGCAGTCATTTTATCTACAATTAAATGCAAATGAAATATTTAATCTTCCACAAACCACAATAGGTTAATCATCAACATTCTTCCACAATTACAATGTTATTATCCTCATCCTCAAATCACCATCAATGACGTTAAAGCATTAACAAATAAAATCTTGTTTGACTACTTTAAATTCTCAACCACTACAACTAGCAAAAGCAATAAAACATATGTATGTTTTACTTCAACACTTTATTATTTCTCACATCCACAATTGTTATCAACAATTAATACAAGAGAAAAGAATCTCATGCCACAATCACAAACCTTACCGTACACAAGGGATGAACCCCATTCCACGTCCACAACCATAATTCTCATACCACAAATAGCTCACATGAGCCAATTCCACATTACAACTATGAGTTGAATATTCCACAAAATAACTTCACCACAACATATTGCATATGTATGCAAATGAATCTTTCCACAATGCAATGCATATGAATGCTATGCTCCACATCACTCTTTCCAGGGCAGGATTTGAGGTGCATCGTATTACGGCAATATACGATGCTTCCCGCGGGATAAGAGGTGCATCGTATTACGGCAATATACGATGCTGTACCGGTACGGTCGCGGCTATGTGCGGCGACATCCACATATGCATATGACATGATATGATATGATAATCACAAATCACATTAATCCATCCTCAAAGGAGCATCAACATGCTCACGACATATCCACATCCACCACATGTTATTTTCATGTTCCACATTATAACATTAAGCAAGATTTCCACATGGCTACTAGCAGATTATCAACATATCAATGGATAAGTACTTGCTACCATCTCCACAATTAAATTATCATGCAATCATGGCATAATGTATCAAATTATGATAATAATGTAAACTGCAAGTAGAAGGAATCACAAGTTAAACGGTAGCAACCACCGCTACGTTTACTTGCCTCAAACCGACGAAGCGAAGTAAAATCAAGAGCGCTCAGGGACAAGACCACCTGTCCAAAAGGCAACTCTCAGCACACAGCTACAGCATACAAACATGACATTAATAATTAAAAACGTCGCTAGAACCCCGAACCCGCACAAACTCCTCTCCGCTCAACAATTCAGCAAATTACCCTCTGCAGCAGTGCTGCTTAACATTTTCGTAACTTTAAAAATATTGATCCATTTACAGCAAACGATATCTCTCTGGATTCATCGCTTAAACTCCTACATTTTTCATGTAGAACACCTATTTTTATTTTGATCACAGCTAGGTGTAATTTAATGCCCAAAACAGAGGAAGAACTCTGTTCTGGCAGATTGGACAGCAATAAACAAATGCGTCCCAACATCAGTAAAAGGGTCTAAAAATTCTGAATTTTATATAGCAGCTATATCTCTAAATTATCTACAACTTTTTCAATTACGGACATGGTCATAAAAATCATTTACGACCTCTAATTCCCAGATTACCCTCGGTCTGTACCAATCTGCTCGCCTGACGAACAGCAGTATTCCCGACCCTGTAACTCCCAGATAACAAGGTATAAAATTCCGAAACAAATACAGGAGATGCGTCTGGAAGTCCTCTACAACTTTCCTTTCGGGAAGGTCCGCAGGAAAATTCGTTTACTAGGTCAAAACTTTGCGAACAGACACGCTGCACGAATCAATCTACAGGCAGACATCAGCTAATCTCTAATCGGGCAATTAATCTATTAACTACCTTCAAAATCCGTGCCAAGAACCCTAATTATTCCATAGAACAGAGGGTTTGGGATGAGGAAAATTACCTAGATGATGGATCACCCCTTTTTTTTCCTCCTCCTCTTCTTCTTCTTCCTTCTCCTTCCTTCTTCTCCTTCTCCTTCCTCTCCTTGGCTCCAATGGCAGCAGCACTTGTGGGGGGTGGGGGCACCAACCAGGGAGGGGGGCTGCGCCCAAGAGGGTGGGAAAGGGGGGTGGCGGCTGTGGGGGGAAAGGGGGAGAGTGGCTTAGGGTTTTAGGGGAGGGAGAGGGGGAGGTGCGGCCACCCCTTGGGCCTCCGGCCCAAGGTGGTCGGCCCACTCTCCCGATAGCCCATCCGAGTTTATTATTATAATTTTTAATTTATTTTATTCATTTTACACTGTTCTATAATTTTTATTTTTTCCTTCCCGCGATTTACCGAAAAACCGGTGACTCCGCGATTATTTTAAAACTTACGCCGAATCGACGATCAGGGTATTACACTTTTTGGGCTATGTTCTTTCTGCACAGGGAGTTGAAGTAGATGAGTCTAAAATTGAAGCGATTAAAAATTGGCCAACTCCTGTGAACGTAAGTTAGATTAGGAGCTTTCAAGGTCTCGCTGGATTTTATCGGCGTTTCGTGAAGGGTTTTAGCACCGTCGCTGCCCCTTTGAATGAACTTACTAAAAAGGGTGTTGAATTTGTGTGGGGGTAGCGCAAGAAAATGCTTTTGCTGAACTTAAGAGACGCTTGACTGAAGCACCGTTGCTTGTTTTATCTCATTTCACTAAAAATTTTGAAATTGAGTGTGATGCTAGTGGATTGGGTATTGGCGGTGCTTTAATACAAGAGGGCAGACCGGTAGCTTATTTTAGTGAGAAACTGAATGGTGCTCAATTGAATTATCCGGTCCATGACAAAGAGCTTTATGCGTTAGTGCATGCGTTAGAAACTTGGCAACACTATTTATGGTCTAAAGAGTTTATTATTCATTCTGATCATGAGGCTTTGAAGTATTTAAAGGGCCAAGCAAACCTGAACCGTAGATATGCCAAATGGGTCGAATTCATTGAGTCGTTTCCTTACATTGTGAAATATATGAAGGGAAAGGAAAATGTGGTAGCTGATGCTCTTTCTAGGAAAAGTGTGCTTTTAACTCAATTAGGAGTGCACGTTCCTAGTTTAGGGAGTGTGCGTGATTTATATACTCATGACCGTGATTTTTCTGTCCCTTATGCACGTTGCAAAGACGGAAAAGGCTGGGATAAATTTCACATCCATGATGGGTTTTTGTTTCGCACTAACAAATTATGTATTCCAGAATCCTCCCTGCGTTTGCTATTACTGCAGGAATAACATGCAGGCGGATTGATGGGACATTTTGGACGTGAGAAGACGTTGACGCGGTCGAGCGCTGGGATGACGATTTCCCCGTCGACGACTACGATGACCGACAGTGCCACCACCGCAACAACGTGCAGCGTCCTCGCCACGACGACGCCGAGGACCTTGTCGCTAAGCCCAAATTTAATCTTCCTCTATTTTTAGATGGTATAGATGTATAACAATACCTCACTTGGGAGCTGAAAGTCGATAAGTTATTTCGGAAGAACAACTATTCCAATGAGAAGAAGCTGTTGCTTGCGTCCAATGGCTTGGATGATTATGCCACACATTGGTGGGAGCAGTTCATCCGTAAGCGCATGGAGCGCCATGAGTTGCCGATTATCACCTGGGAGCATATGATGCAGCATTTGCGGGCACGCTTTGTACCTCGCCACTACAAGCGCTCACTATTTGGGAAGTTGACAGGGCTGCGACAAGGTATGAATCAATGGATGAATATCATAAAGAAATGGAGACTATCATGATACATGCAGATGTCTGCGAGAATGAAGAACAAACCATGACGAGATTTCTAGCTGGCATCAATCATGCTGTCAAAAGCATTGTCAATCACCATCCCTATAATGATATGATTAAGTTGCTGCACCGAGCACGTGAAGCCGAGAGACAAGTGATTGAAGACGCACGTTTCGCTGCCCGGTCTCGTTCTTCAGCCAGTCTGGGACAGCCATATAACAACAGCCAACCAAACAAGAGCACTTCGGCTGCAAGCAATTCGGCGATGCGCAATTCCGCAAGTAAGAAGCTGGAGAGTACACCATCACCGGTGCGTCGACCTATGGCGCCCGCTGCTAGTTCGACCTCGTCTATGGGGTCAACAGGCCGTTCACGTGACATTATTTGCCACAAGTGCAAGGGCGTTAGCCATTTTCAGAGAGACTGCCTAAATGTCAAAACTATGCTTATCACAGAGGATGGCGGTTATGTTTCAGCTAGTGATGATGAGTCGCCTAATGCACAGGCAGTCTTGCACACTGATAACATAGAACAATGTGAGCGTGATCCTGAGTTTCCAAACACTGAGCAGTATTCCATTGTTTGCACGCCCAAGGTGCTTAGTGTGATGCCATCGCCATCACTCGAACAGCGGCGCAATTTGTTTCAGACATGGGCAAAGCTTGATAAGGGTAAGGTGTGCAAGGTGATCATTGATGGCGGGAGTTGTCACAATCTGGCTAGCAAGGATGTGTGTCATAAGTTGGGTTTGAAGTATTTTCCACATCCGCGTCCTTATCATGTGTAATGGCTGAGCGACAAAGAGGAAGTGAAGGTGAACTATATGGTGCGTGTGACGTTTTCTATTGGGAAGTACACCGATACTGTGGACTGCGATGTTGTGCCTATGACGGTGTGTCAATTGCTCTTGGGACGGCCATGGCAATATGACCGTTCCGCTGTACACAATGGGCGTACAAATCGTTACACATTTCGATGGAACAATATGGAGGTCATCTGGAAGTCGCTTACACCGCAACAGATTGTCAATTCCTCCGTGTAGAAAATTGATATGCACGTTGAGAGTGCACAAGAGCGAGAGAACCATCTGAGTAGTAACAAGAAACGTGAGGGAGAGAAGAATTTAGTGATGTTAGCCACCAAATCAGAGATGATAGAATTCAGCAAGGATCCTAATTTGGTGCACGCCGTGCTGCTGTACAAAGACGCATTGCTTTCGACTAATGACATAACTTCTCTTCCTAATGGTGTTGTTTCTGTTTTGCAGGATTTCAGTGACGTCTTTCCGGAGCAGGTACCAGCGGGGCTACCACCAATACGCAGGATAGAACATAAGATCGACTTGATTCCAGGAGCGTCGCTGCCGAACCGACCATCGTACCGCACCAATCCCGAGGAGACAAAGGAAATTTAGAAACAAGTACAAGAGCTTCTCTCCAAAGGGTATGTCCGTGAAAGCTTAAGCCCTTGTTCTGTTCCTGTTATTTTAGTTCCTAAGAAAGATGGTTCATGGCGTATGTGCGTAGATTGTCGAGCGATTAATAATATCACAGTTCGATATCGTCATCCTATACCTCGCTTTGATTATATGCTAGACGAATTGAGTGGTGCTGTTATTTTCTCTAAGATGGATCTGTGCAGTGGTTACCATCAAATTAGAATGCATGAAGGGGATGAGTGGAAAACAGCCTTTAAAACGAAATTTGTGTTGTACGAGTGGTTAGTCATGCCTTTTGGTTTAACTAATGCACCTAGTACATTCATGCGCTTAATGAATCATGTTTTAAGGCATTTTATTGGTAAATTTGTGGTTGTGTACTTTGATGATATTCTGATTTATAGTCGCACTGAATCTGAACACATAGGCCATCCTAGACAAGTTCTACACGTTTTGCGTGAGAATAGGTTATTTGATAACTTAGAGAAGTGCACTTTTTGCAATGATCGTGTCATCTTTTTGGGCTATGTTGTTTCTGCACAGGGAGTTGAAGTAGATGAGTCTAAAATTGAAGCGATTAAAAATTGGCCAACTCCTGTGAACGTAAGTTAGATTAGGAGCTTTCATGGTCTCGCTGGATTTTATCGGCGTTTTGTGAAGGGTTTTAGCACCGTCGCTGCCCCTTTGAATGAACTCAATAAAAAGGGTGTTGAATTTGTGTGGGGGGTAGCGCAAGAAAATGCTTTTGCTGAACTTAAGAGACGCTTGACTGAAGCACCGTTGCTTGTTTTACCTCATTTCACTAAAATTTTTGAAATTGAGTGTGATGCTAGTGGATTGGGTATTGGCGGTGCTTTAATACTAGAGGGCAGACCGGTAGCTTATTTTAGTGAGAAACTGAATGGTGCTCAATTGAATTATCCGGTCTATGACAAAGAGTTTTATGCGTTAGTGCATGCGTTAGAAACTTGGCAACACTATTTGTCGTAGGGATGGCCCCCACCTAAGCCCAGCAGGCCTGTTAAGAAGTTATAAGAACCAGAGTAACATGTGTAATGACATAAGTGCCCCTAGTATGGGTGTAAGGGCATAACTGTAAAAGCATACTCCATGTGAATATATATATCAGGATGAGGGGGAGGATGAGGAACAACACTCCCACCTCTCCACTACCATCTCTCTCTCTGTTTGGTCTGTAACCACAACAGTTGGCGCCGTCCGTGGGGAGGACAAGGACAAGCCTGAAGACCGAAGAAGAAGGATGGCACCGAAAAAAGCTTCACCAGCGGCGGCGAAGGGAAAGAAGACGGCTGGGTCGGAGCGGCGCGTGAATACCAGGGCTTCGGCATCGGCCGCCGAAGGAGCTGGCGGCGGCGTAGGCGCCGTGGTCGCGGGCGTCGACGCTCGCGCTACAGCGACCGACCCCGCCAGCGCCGCTACAACGACATCCAACCCCGTCGCTGGCACTGCAACGACAGCCCCCGCCGCCCTCGCCGGCAACGCGGATCAGACGGCCGGGGGTAGCCGCAACGAAGCATCCGGCGGATCTGGAGATCGTGAGGCGATGGCCCCTGCATCGACCCGTCCGCTGGGTGTTCCGGTGGCTCCGACAGCACCTGCGGTGGAAAGCGCTCTACTAGCAGCCCTCAACGCATTCCAGCGGGAACTAGGGGACCTTCGCGGAGCCGTCCGAGATATGCAAGAGGCTCGGAGCCAGCAGGCCGCGCCAGTAATCGCGCCCGAGCCCACGCCGGACGGGGCGGACAGCCGCGAAGCCCCCACGTCTAGCTGCGTGCCGCTGAGGCGCGTAGATCTGGAGTCCCCGCTTTCGGCGGGGCTGCAGCAGGCGACGTGGCCCGAAGACTTCAAGTTCCCTAGCGTCACCGACCCGTACAAAGGCGACACGGATCCCCGTGAGTTCGTGCGTGTGTACGAAACCGCGATCGAGGCCGCGGGCGGAGACGACACCACGAAGGCGAAGGGACTCCCCCTCGCGCTGCAAGGAGTAGCGCTCTCTTGGTTTTTTACCATAGAGCCGGGCTCCATCTACGCGTGGGAGCAGCTTCGCGACTGCCTTCACAACAACTTCCAAGGAAACTATGTCGAGCGAGTCGATGCGGACCAACTCTTCGCTGTGAAGCAAAGACCCTCGGAGAAGCTCCGGGACTACTTCAAGCGCTTCGCCAAGATTCCTTGCCAGGTGAAAGACGTTAATGAAACCACCGTCGTTAATGCAGCCATACAGGGCCTTCGTCCGGGCCCGATGGCCGAGTATAACGCGCGGAGGCCAATCAAGACAGTCGCCAAGCTCTTCGACAAAATGGACGAGTATGCGCGGGCGGAGGAGGATGCGCGAAGACGCAGCATTACCGCCCTCGGCCTCGCCCATGAGGAGCGCCCCCCGCGCGAAGTGGGGGCGGGTTGTCCCTCGAAGCAGGGCCGCAGCCGAGAGCCCCGAGGAGGCCCTCCCCGAGGCAGTGATATCGGGGTACAGGAAGGCCCTTCAAGGAGCAGGCATAAACCTCGGCACCGCCAACGCAGGTCACAGGCAGCCCATCATGTCCTCGACACCGAGAGCGCCCGCCAAGGACCCGACCCCGCCTCATGGAGGGGAGACCGGGGATCGGAAGGCGGACTTGATTGCGGCGGCCAACCCCACGCAGAACAAGAGCTCCTACACTATGGCAAGTGGTGCGAGGTACACGGCTACGGTGATCATTACACAAGGGCATGCACCGCAGTTATGGAGCTGCGGAGGGTGACGGCCGGGTTTCGGGCTCTGCCTCCTCGGCCCCTCGCCGGAGCCCACGTGGGGCACCCAAGGGGTAGCCCCATACGAGCCACCGCAGCGGAGGGCGCGCAGCATCGCACCGTCAGCATCATCACCAGAGGCTCCTCCTCAAGGGCCCCCGGGGAGCAGCCGCAATTGTGGATGCCGCCCCGCAACATCACCTTCGACTTGAACGACGCCGGGGGTGTGGAGTACCCTCACCAAGACCCTCTAGTCATCCAGGCCCACATAGCACGCTGTGACATCAGGCGCGTCCTTGTCGACGGGGGAAGCTCTGCGAATATCTTGTTCACAGAGGCCCTCGAACGTATGGGGATCCCCCGAAGCCGGCTAGAGCAGCCAGGAGCTCCACTTCAAGGCTTCGGGGGTCAACCGCTGCAGGCCTTGGGGCACATGTCCCTTCCGGTGACTTTCCGTCAGGAGGGCAACAAGGGTAACATCCGGACCGAGCATGTCATCTTCGACGTCGTAGATATCCCACATCCCTACAACGCCATACTGGGGCGACCCGCCATCAACTCTTTCGAGGCAATCCCGCACTACGCGTTTTTGTGTGTGAAGCTCCCGGGCCCAGAGGGTGTTATCACCGTCTTCGGCGATCAGGACCTGGCCAGACGTGCTGAGGTCGGCAGCCGCGTCCCGCATCGCCCGGTGCATGCCCTCTCCGGCACGCTTGGCGATGGGCCCTCCGCCCCCGGGTGGACGCCCAAGCCTCGGCCCAAGGGCGGAGTCAAGAAGGTGCCGCTCCAGACGGAGGGGCAGTTTGTGTCCATCGGCGAGGGGCTCCCACCGGGGGTCGAACGGGATCTGCTCCGAGTGCTTCAGAACAACGTTGACATTTTCGCATGGTCCCCAGAGGACATCAAGGGCGTAGACCGAACGGTAATCGAGCATCGCTTGGCGGTCCGCCCCGACGCCAAGCCGGTCAAGCAGAGGATTCGGCGTATGTCGATGGATCGGCAACAGGCGGCCAAAACAGAGGTGGCGAAGCTTCTTCGGGCCGGGGTCATCCGCGAGGTCCACCATCCAGAGTGGCTCGCTAACCCGGTACTAGTCAAAAAGGCCAGCGGGGCCTGGCGTATGTGCATCAACTTCACGGCACTCAACAAGGTGTGTCCGAAGGACAATTACCCCTTGCCGCGCATCGATCAGCTGGTCGACGCCACCGCGGGGTGCGAACTCATGAGTTTCCTGGACGCCTATTCCGGCTACCACCAGGTATACATGGCCGAAGACGACGAGGAGAAGACCAGTTTCATCACACCACTTGGGACGTTCTGCTTTGTCAGAATGCCCATTGGCTTGAAGAACGCAGGCGCTACTTTTACCCGCCTCGTCGCTATTGCCCTGGCCGCCCAGCTCAAGAGGAACGTCGAAGCTTACGTCGATGACGTGGTGGTCAAAACTCGGCAGCTTGCTCTGCATGGCCGGGACCTCCAGGAGACCTTCGACAACCTCCGGAAGGCGGGCATCAAGCTCAACCCCGACAAATGTGTCTTCGGGGTGCAGGCGGGCAAACTCCTAGGTTTCCTCGTGTCCGGACGAGGCGTCCAGGCAAACCCCGACAAAGTAGACGCCATCCTGGGTATGGAGCCGCCCAAGACAACGAGGGAGGTCCAGAGGCTGGCGGGCCGCATGGCAGCACTAAGCCGCTTCCTATCCAGGGCGGCAGAGCGGGGCTTGCCATTTTTCAAGACGCTCCGCGGGTGCGATGGATTTCGTTGGGACGGAGATTGCGCGAAGGCCTTCAACGAGCTCAAGGAGCACCTGGCCAGCCTCCCCACTCTGGTCGCCCCAGCACCAGAGGCTCCCCTCCTGCTCTATCTGGCCGCGTCATCCACCGCGGTCAGCGCCGTCCTCGTCTTAGAGGAAGGCGCCATGCAGCGGCCCGTATACTTTGTCTCTGAAGCCCTCCAAGGCGCCAAGACAAGATACACGGAGCTTGAGAAGCTCGCCTACGCGCTGGTCATGGCCTCCAGGAAGCTCCGGCATTATTTTCTAGCCCACCCGATCACAGTGCCTTCCTCATTCCCCCTGGCAGAGATGTTACACAACAAGGAGTCCACAGGGCGCATCGGCAAATGGGCTGCCGAGCTCGCTCCCTTCTTCTTGACGTATGCTTCATGAACGGCAATCAAATCCCAAGTCCTTGCGGATTTTCTCGCCGAATGGACCCCGCCGGCCCAACACGTCCAGACACACGATGACCCCGTCTGGACGCTCACCATTGACAGAGCTTACGGCGTCGCCGGCGCGGGCGTAGGTGCGGTGATCGTCACGCCCGAAGGACAGCGTTTGCTATACTCGGCGCGCCTTGCCTTCCCCGCCACCAACAACACGGCTGAATACGAGGCACTGCTCTTTGGCCTGGCGAAGCTCAAGGCAGTCGGCGCGAGACGGGTGCTAGTCCCCACCGACTCGTGCTTGGTGGCTGGTCATGTGGACAAGTCATATCAAGCCAAGGACCCTGAGTTGGCCAAGTACCTCGCGGCGGTGAGGGCGAGGGAAAGGCACTTTTTGGGCGTCACCGTCGAGGCCATCCCCCGCGCGGAGAACGAGCAGGCCGACACCCTCGCTAAGGCGGCCAGCCAGCAACTGCCCCCCTGATGGGCGTTTTATAAGATATTAGTGCAGGCGGCCATCGCGCAGGACAACCGGGACGCGGACCTCGTCCACCACATTGACCGGCCAGGTGATTGGCGAGAGCCTATCTTCAATTTCTTGCAAGGCATCGCCGAGCCGGAGGACCCCGCCGAGCCTCGGCGTTTGCAGCACCGCGCAAGGTCCTTTCAGGTGTTCGAAGGGATACTCTACAAGAGAGGGGTTTGCGCACCGCTCCTGCGCTGCCTCTCGACTGAGGGGGGACAGGAGCTCCTTGCGGAGATCCACGCGGGCGGCACCAAGGTCATTAGTCGGCAAGGCGTTCAGGCAGGGCTTCTACAGGCCAACTGCCATCACCGACGCTCAGGACCTCGTCCGTCGGTGCCAAGGGTGCCAGTGGATGGCGCGCATCATCCGCAGGCCCCCGACGAGCCTTAACCCCATTCCTCCGGTGTGGCCACTGGCACGTTGGGGCGTCGACATAGTAGGACCACTTGCCCGAGCTCCAGGGGACCTCCGGTTCGTGGTAGTCGCGCTGGAGTATTTCTCCAGATGGCCAGAAGCGATCGCCCTGGCTAAAGTAACTTCTGCGGCCATACAGCGCTTCCTCTGGCAAAACATCATATGTCGCTTCGGCGTGCCCGGGAGCTCACGGTTGACAATGGCCTGCAGTTCGACGCCACCCTCTTCAAAGACTATTGTGACAGCATGGGCATCACCCTCCGATTCGCCTCGGTAGGGCATCCCCAGTCCAATGGGGCGGTCGAACGGGCGAATGGCGCCATCTCCGCTGCCATCAAAAAGCGCCTGGTTGGGTTGCCAAAGGGCAAGTGGCCAAGCGAGCTTCACAGCGTTCTTTGGTCGCTTCGCACAACGGTAACGCGCCCGACGGGATTCACGCCGTTCAAGCTCCTGTTCGGCGACGAAGCAGTGACGCCCGAGGAAATCAAGGCCGGCTCGCAGAGGGTCCTCGTCCAAGCACCCGAAGAGGAGCACCGTGTGTCCTTGGACCTCCTCGACGGCCTACGGGCAGATGCAGCCCACCATGTCGAGAAGTATGCGCGGCAGACAATGCGTACTCGGGACCGCTCTATATGCCCACGGGGATTCAAGCCTGGGGATCTCGTTCTCAGAGTGGCGCTCCAGGCGGAGACCGCTGGCAAGCTGGAGTCCAAATGGGAAGGCCCGTACATCGTGATAGAGGCACTGCCGTAGGGGGCGTACCGCCTCGCCACGCTCGAGGGACAAGCCCTTCGGCACACATGGAATGCGGACAGGTTGCGGCGATACTACGCCTAGAAGTAGAACAACAAGCGTACAGCCACCAGCCCTTTGTTATACGACGCTCGCCCGCGCAAACGAGAGTTCAATAAAGATTGCTGTTCCCAGAGCATTGCCTGTCCGCGCTGAGCAGAACAAAGTCTACGGACATTAAATAAGACGTAGCGTCAAGGTCCGCCTCCGCACGCGCGAGTCTCCGGACTATAAAGGAAGTCGTAGCGTCGAGGTCCGCCTCCGCACGCGCTAGTCTACGGACTTTAAATAAGACGTAGCATTGAGGTCCGCCTCCGCACGCGCGAGTCTCCGGACTATAAAGGAAGCCGTAGCATCGAGGTTCGCCTCCGCACGCACCAGTCTACGGACTTTAAATAAGACGTAGCGTCGAGGTCCGCCTCCGCACGCACCAGTCTACGGACTTTTAATAAGACGTAGCGTCGAGGTCCGCCTCCGCACGCACCAGTCTACGGACTTTAAATAAGACGTAGCGTCGAGGTCCGCCTCCGCACGCACCAGTCTACGGATTTTAAATAAGACGTAGCGTCGAGGTCCGCCTCCGCACGCACCAGTCTACGGACTCTAAATAAGACGCAACGGGGGGACGCCCTCGCTCTCACCAGTCTACGGACTCTAAATGAAGTCGTAGCGTCGAGGTCCGCTTCCGCACGCGCTAGTCTACGGACTTTAAATAAGACGTAGCGTCGAGGTCCGCCTCCGCACGTGCGAGTCTCCGGACTATAAAGGAAGTCGTAGCGTCGAGGTCCGCCTCCGCACGCGCTAGTCTACGGACTTTAAATAAGACGTAGCGTTGAGGTCCGCCTCCGCACGCGCGAGTCTCCGGACTATAAAGGAAGCCGTAGCATCGAGGTGCGCCTCTGCACGCACCAGTCTACGGACTTTAAATAAGACGTAGCGTCGAGGTCCGCCTCTGCACGCACCAGTCTACGGACTTTAAATAAGACGTAGCGTCGAGGTCCGCCTCCGCACGTACCAGTCTACGGACTTTAAATAAGACGTAGCGTCGAGGTCCGCCTCCGCACGCACCAGTCTACGGACTTTAAATAAGACGTAGCGTCGAGGTCCGCCTCCGCACGCACCAGTCTACGGACTCTAAATAAGACGCAACGGGGGGACGCCCTCGCGCGCACCAGTCTACGGACTCTAAATGAAGTCGTAGCGTCGAGGTCCGCCTCCGCACGCGCTAGTCTACGGACTTTAAATAAGACGTAGCGTTGAGGTCCGCCTCCGCACGCGCGAGTCTCCGGACTATAAAGGAAGTCGTAGCGTCGAAGTCCGCCTCCGCACGCGCTAGTCTACGGACTTTAAATAAGACGTAGCGTTGAGGTCCGCCACCGCACGCGCGAGTCTACGGACTATAAAGAAAGTCGTAGCGTCGAGGTTCACCTCTGCACGCGCCAGTCCACGGACTTTAAATAAGACGCGAATGTTCTCCCTGCGCACTCTACGGAGTATAAACAAGATGCGGAGGTCTTCCCTTCGGGTTCGGCGGCAGGTAACACCAAGAATAAGGTACTACTTGGTTTCATTATAAAAGCAAAGGGGTTACATGGTTACAAGCATAAGAACTAGTATATCATCCCCCGCCCTACCCGACCAACCGCTCAGCCTTGGCGCGGTGCGGACGAACCCGTGCTGTCGTCGCCGCAACGCTGAAGGACTCCTTCGAGCCAGTGGAGGAGGTCCCCCTCCCCATACAGCGTCTGCCGCACGGCGACCCTCGCTGCATCTTCCCCGAAGAGGCCCCAGATCCGTTGATGGAAGTTCTGCAGGCTAGGCCCGATGGAGCGAATGGCGTCCGACATAACCTCTGGTCGGCCGGGAGGATCCAGTTGAGGATTCGCCAGCTCATGGGTATGTCTACACCCACGAGTGTGAAGCAGGGCGAGGGCGAAGCACGCACCAAGATAGCCGCAGTGCTCGCCAAACGTTCTGGCGCCACGAAGAGCAACGCCTGCCCCCTCCTCGATCAACCCGAGCGTCTCCGATAGGGACTCCGACCCGTGCGTAGTGTTCGGCACTCTGACGCACAAATTTCGGAGGGCCTGGTTCAGAGACTCCATGGCCCGCCATGCCGACATGGACGCATTTTCCAAGACGAGACTATTCCCTGCAGCAGACTCCGCCAGCTGGGCGTTCTCCCCTTCTAGGACGGCGATCTGCTGCAGGAAGGCGGCGCGCTCCTCAGCCGCGGCGCACTTGGCTTCCGTGGCCTCGAGTTGTGCGGCCGCCATGGCGCCCTCCAGCGCATGAAGTTCTTCATCCTTCGCGGCGAGAGCATTGTTTGCTTCACGAAGGCTGGCTTCTAGAGCCCTCCGCTCCCGAACGCGGGCCTCGTCGAAGGACCGGCTGAGGGCAAGCGTCTGGCAAAAATAATAAGTCAGCAGGCGCCCAGCAGTACCTTACAAGCTGCAGCGCACATATTTACCCTCATCTCGGAGGCCTGCAGCGCGAGCGCTAGGAGTTCCCCCTCGCATGACGACAACATCTCTCGGTCAAGGCCGTTGTCGGCACGCTCTGCGGCTGCGGTGAGGACGCGAAGTATCTCCAGGCGAGAGAGGAAGTCCGAGCGAGCGAGCCCCGGCCCCAACGCGCCAGGATTTACCGAGGCCGCGGCCACGTCAACAGCAACGGACACCTGCGGGGCACCCTGCACAAGGCTTTGGACTTCGCGCATACCTCCGTTGCTCGATCCTTCGCCATGTCCGGGAGACCTCGTCTCGCCTGATGTTGGCAGAATGAGCGAGCAGATCGGAGAAAGTCTCGCGAAGTCACGAGAAGAAAGGGACTCACGCCTACCTCCTGCGCCTCTCGTCGCGGTTGGAAGTGGCGCCGTTTCGACTGCCAAGTGGGAGGTGGGCGCCTCGGTGGTCGGCAAGGAGGTCTTCTCGGCCGCGCCAGACGCCGTAATCCCGCGACAAGGCCCCGCAACGGTGTATCGACCCCTCGCTGGCGGCGGGGACTGCGTCCGAGGGCGTTTCGCCTGTGGCGGCACAAGCGATTCTTCCGGGGCAACACCAGCCACGGTTCCCGTCGCCCCCACAGCTTCCTCCGTAGGGGGCGCGCCCTCGCCGGCCGCTGCGGTTGATAGCGCACCATCGACTGTAGTTTTCTCGCCGGGAACGGTGCTCCCCCCGGGTTGGCGAGTTCCAGCTCAACGATGGCCGCGAGCACGGGTTCGTTGGCGTCGGCAGAGGGTGCCGGGGGATTCGACGCGGCGTGCTCCTCCGAAGCAGTATGGCCGGGCCCACCGCCGGTCCCACGCCCTGTCTCAGCTGTGTTAGTCGCCGAGGGGCCTGCGGGGTAGCATATGGCCGACGGGGAACGGGCCCGGCGTCGCGAAGATAACACCCCCGCAGGGCTATCACCGTCCTGAGCACCCGGAGTCCCGGCGGGAAGCTCCCCCGACACCACGCGCTCGGGCACAGTAATGCCCAGAGCCTCGCAGGTGCGGTTTACCCGCCCTTGCTTAGCCGCCTTGACTGCGGCCTCGCGAGCCTGGTTCTCCTTAAGCGTGTACGGGCCGAGGAGCGCCACAACCGCGCGCTCCGCATCTTCTAGCCGAGCCACTGCGCAGGAGATCACGTCAGTCAGGCGGAAACCAAACAGATACAATGTCACGCGTAAAACGTGCTGGGCGACTTACAAGGAGCGGAGGGCGGAAGCAGGCAAGATACGGATGGGCTGAACCCGTCCTCGCGGGGGCCGTTCTGTCCAACATACTTCCCCCGGGAGGGGAGTGGCGCCACCCCATACATTTTGAACTCCTCGGCTAGGTCGCGCAGGCTCATTCGACGGGCGACACCGACAAGACTCTGTAGCTTTTGCGTGTCGTCAATTTCCGCCTTCAGGCTCGGCGTACTGTTAAACGAGGTCGGCCCACCTCGGCATTGCATCCCGCTCTTGTCGGTCACGGTGTAGTAGAACCACTGCCGAGTCCAGCCGGACTCCCATTGCCTCGGCGAGGCGGGCGCGGGGAACAACGTCGCGCACGACGCCCGGAGAACGAAGTCCACACCGCCGAAGTTGGACACCGCCCTGTCAACTTTTCTGGGTCGACAGCGCGCATCGTGCAGTGTGGCGAATAAGCTCGCGCTGGGACGCCACCCCTCTGTCCGCATCACCCACGTGAAGACGGCTAGGCGGAGTATTGCGTGAGGCATCAATTGGGCTAGCTCCAACTTGTAGGCCCACAGGATTTCGCCCACGAACAACGTGGAGGGCATTCGAAGGCCGGCGTCGAAGAACGCGACAAAAACAATCGCCTCCATTGCCCGGGGCTTCGGCTCCGTCTCGTCCCGACGGGGTAGGCGAGCCCCATCGCGATCGACGATCTTCCTCTCATCCACGAGTCGCTGCAGCGTCCCCTCGGTCACGCGGCTCTTCCCCAACACACGGGAACAGCAGCCTCCCGAGTGCTCCATGGCGTCCCACCACTTATTGGCGCGCGAGCTCCCCCACGGCACCAGCCCGTACTCTCTGGAAGGATGGGACACCTCGCCCTGGTTATTTGATAACTTAAAGAAGTGCACTTTTTGCAAAGATCGTGTCATCTTTTTGGGCTATGTTGTTTCTGCACAGGGAGTTGAAGTAGATGAGTCTAAAATTGAAGCGATTAAAAATTGGCCAACTCCTGTGAACGTAGGTTAGATTAGGAGCTTTCATGGTCTCGCTGGATTTTATCGGCGTTTCGTGACGGGTTTTAGCACCGTCGCTGCCCCTTTGAATCAACATACTAAAAAGGGTGTTGAATTTGTGTGGGGGGTAGCGCAAGAAAATGCTTTTGCTGAACTTAAGAGACGCTTGACTGAAGCACTGTTGCTTGTTTTACCTCATTTCACTAACAATTTTGAAATTGAGTGTGATGCTAGTGGATTGGGTATTGGCGGTGCTTTAATACAAGAGGGCAGACCGGTAGCTTATTTTAGTGAGAAACTGAATGGTGCTCAATTGAATTATCCGGTCTATGACAAAGAGCTTTATGCGTTAGTGCATGCGTTAGAAACTTGGCAACACTATTTATGGTCTAAAGAGTTTTATTATTCATTCTGATCATGAGGCTTTGAAGTATATAAAGGGCCAAGCAAACCTGAACCGTAGACATGCCAAATGGGTCGAATTCATTGAGTCGTTTCCATACATTGTGAAATATATGAAGGGAAAGGAAAATGTGGTAGCTGATGCTCTTTCTAGGAAAAGTGTGCTTTTAACTCAATTAGGAGTGCACGTTCCAAGTTTAGGGAGTGTGCGTGATTTATATACTCATGACCATGATTTTTCTGTCCCTTATGCACGTTGCAAAGACGGAAAAGGCTGGGATAAATTTCGCATCCATGATGGGTTTTTGTTTCGCACTAACAAATTATGTATTCCAGAATCCTCCCTGCGTTTGCTATTACTGCAGGAATAACATGCAGGCGGATTGATGGGACATTTTGGACGTGAGAAGACGTTGACGCGGTCGAGCGCCGGGATGACGATTTCCCCGTCGACGACTACAATGACCGACAGTGCCACCACCGCAACAACGTGCAGCGTCCTCGCCACGACGACGCCGAGGACCTTGTCGCTAAGCCCAAATATAATCTTCCTCTATTTTTAGATGGTACAGATGTGGAACAATACCTCACTTGGGAGCTGAAAGTTGATAAGTTGTTTTGGATGAACAACTATTCCAATGAGAAGAAGCTGTTGCTTGCGTCCAATGGCTTGGATGATTATGCCGCACATTGGTGGGAGCAGTTCATCCGTAAGCGCATGGAGCGCCATGAGTTGCCGATTATCACCTGGGAGCATATGAAGCAGCATTTGCGGGCACGCTTTGTACCTCGCCACTACAAGCGCTCACTATTTGGGAAGTTGACAGGGCTGCAACAAGGTATGAATCAATTGATGAATATCATAAAGAAATGGAGACTATCATGATACATGCAGATGTCTGCGAGAATTAAGAACAAACCATGGCGAGATTTCTAGCTGGCATCAATCATGCTGTCAAAAGCATTGTCAATCACCATCCCTATAATGATATGATTAAGTTGCTGCACCAAGCACGTGAAGCCGAGAGACAAGTGATTGAAGACGCACGGTTCGCTGCCCGGTCTCGTTCTTCAGCCAGTCTGGGACAGCCATATAACAACAGCCAACCAAACAAGAGCACTTCAGCTGCAAGCAATTCGGCGATACGCAATTCCGCAAGTAAGAAGCTGGAGAGTACACCATCACCGGTGCGTCGACCTATGGCGCCCGCTGCTAGTTCGACCTCGTCTATGGAGTCAACAGGCCGTTCACGTGACATTATTTGCCACAAGTGCAAGGGCGTTGGCCATTTTCAGAGGGACTGCCTAAATGTCAAAACTATGCTTATCACAGAGGTTGGCGGTTATGTTTCAGCTAGTGATGATGAGTCGCCTAACGCATAGGCAGTCTTGCACACTGATGATATAGAACAATGTGAGTGTGATCCTGAGTTTCCAAACACTGAGCAGTATTCCATTGTTTGCACGCCCAAGGTGCTTAGTGTGATGCCATCGCCATCACTCGAACAGCGGTGCAATTTGTTTCAGACATGGGCAAAGCTTGATAAAGGTAAGGTGTGCAAGGTGATCATTGATGGCGGGAGTTGTCACAATCTGGCTAGCAAGGATATGTGTCATAAGTTGGGTTTGAAGTATTTGCCACATCCGCGTCCTTATCATGTGTAATGGCTGAGCGACAAAGAGGAAGTGAAGGTGAACTATATGGTGCGTGTGACGTTTCCTATTGGGAAGTACACCGATACTGTGGACTGCGATGTTGTGCCTATGACGGTGTGTCAATTGCTCTTGGGACGGCCATGGCAATATGACCGTTCCGCTGTACACAATGGGCGTACAAATTGTTACACATTTCGATGGAATAATATGGATGTCATCTGGAAGCCGCTCACACCGGAACAGATTGTCAATTTCTCCGTGCAGAAAATTGATATGCACGTTGAGAGTGCACAAGAGCGAGTGAACCATCTGAGTAGTAACAAGAAACGTGAGGGAGAGAAGAATTTAGTGATGTTAGCCACCAAATCAGAGATGATAGAATTCAGCACGGATCCTAATTTGGTGCACGTCGTGCTGCTGTACAAAGATGCATTGCTTTCGACTAATGACATAACTTCTCTTCCTAGTGGTGTTGTTTCTGTTTTGCAGGATTTCAGCGACGTCTTTCCAGAGGAGGTACCAGCGGGGCTACCACCAATACGCAGGATAGAACATAAGATCGACTTGATTCCAGGAGCGTCGCTGCCGAACCGACCATCGTACCACACCAATCCCGATGAGACAAAGGAAATTTAGAAACAAGTACAAGAGCTTCTCTCCGAAGGGTATGTCCGTGAAAGCTTAAGCCCTTGTTCTGTTCCTGTTATTTGAGTTCCTAAGAAAGATGGTTCATGGCGTGTGTGCGTAGATTGTCGAGCGATTAATAATATCACAATTTGATATCGTCATCCTATACCTCGCTTAGATTATATGCTAGACGAATTGAGTGGTGCTGTTATTTTCTCTAAGATAGATCTGCGCAGTGGTTACCATCAAATTAGAATGCATGAAGGGGATGAGTGGAAAACAGCCTTTAAAACGAAATTTGTGTTGTACGAGTGGTTAGTCATGCCTTTTGGTTTAACTAATGCACCTAGTACATTCATGCGCTTAATGAATCATGTTTTAAGGCATTTTATTGGTAAATTTGGGGTTGTGTACTTTGATGATATTCTGATTTATAGTCGCACTGAATCTGAACACATAGACCATCCTAGACAAGTTCTACACGTTTTGCGTGAGAATAGGTTATTTGATAACTTAGAGAAGTGCACTTTTTGCAAAGATCGTGTCATCTTTTAGGGCTATGTTGTTTCTGCACAGGGAGTTGAAGTAGATGAGTCTAAAATTGAAGCGATTAAAAATTGGCCAACTCCTGTGAACGTAAGTTAGATTAGGAGCTTTCATGGTCTCGCTGGATTTTATCGGCGTTTCATGAAGGGTTTTAGCACCGTCGCTGCCCCTTTGAATGAACTTACTAAAAAGGGTGTTGAATTTGTGTGGGCGGTAGCGCAAGAAAATGCTTTTGCTGAACTTAAGAGACGCTTGACTGAAGCACCGTTGCTTGTTTTACCTCATTTCACTAACAATTTTGAAATTGAGTGTGATGCTAGTGGATTGGGTATTGGCGGTGCTTTAATACAAGAGGGCAGACCGGTAGCTTATTTTAGTGAGAAACTGAATGGTGCTCAATTGAATTATCCGGTCTATGACAAAGAGCTTTATGCGTTAGTGCATGCGTTAAAAACTTGGCAACACTATTTATGGTCTAAAGAGTTTTATTATTCATTCTGATCATGAGGCTTTGAAGTATTTAAAGGGCCAAGCAAACCTGAACTGTAGGCATGCCAAATGGTTCGAATTCATTGCGTCGTTTCCTTACATTGTGAAATATATGAAGGGAAAGGAAAATGTGGTAGCTGATGCTCTTTCTAGGAAAAGTGTGCTTTTAACTCAATTAGGAGTGCACGTTCCTAGTTTAGGGAGTGTGCGTGATTTATATACTCATGACCATGATTTTTCTGTCCCTTATGCACGTTGCAAAGACGGAAAAGGCTAGGATAAATTTCACATCCATGATGGGTTTTTATTTCGCACTAACAAATTATGTATTCCAGAATCCTCCCTGCGTTTGCAATTACTGCAGGAATGACATGCAGGCGGATTGACGGGACATTTTGGACGTGAGAAGACGTTGACGCAGTCGAGCGCCGGGATGAAGATTTCCCCGTCGACGACTACGATGACCGACGGTGCCACCACCGCAACAACGTGCAGTGTCCTCAGCACGACGACGCCGAGGACCTTGTCGCTAAGCCCAAACTTAATCTTCCTCTATTTTCAGATGGTACAGATGTGGAACAATACCTCACTTGGGAGCTGAAAGTTGATAAGTTATTTCGGATGAACAACTATTCCAATAAGAAGAAGCTGTTGCTTGCGTCCAATGGCTTCGTTGATTATGCCACACATTGGTGGGAGCAGTTCATCCGTAAGCGCATGGAGCGCCATGAGTTGCCGATTATCACCTGGGAGCATATGAAGCAGCATTTGCGGGCACGCTTTGTACCTCGCCACTACAAGCGCTCACTATTTGGGAAGTTGACAGGGCTGCGACAAGCTATGAATCAATTGATGAATATCATAAAGAAATGGAGACTATCATGATACATGCAGATGTCTGCGAGAATGAAGAACAAACCATGGCGAGATTTCTAGCTGGCATCAATCATGTTGTCAAAAGCATTGTCAATCACCATCCCTATAATGATATGATTAAGTTGCTGCACCAAGCACGTGAAGCCGAGAGACAAGTGATTGAAGACGCACGGTTCGCTGCCCGGTCTCGTTCTTCAGCCAGTCTGGGACAGCCATATAACAACAGCCAACCAAACAAGAGCACTTCGGCTGCAAGCAATTCGGCGATGCGCAATTCCGCAAGTAAGAAGCTGGAGAGTACACCATCACTGGTGCGTCGACCTATGGCGCCCGCTGCTAGTTCGACCTCGTCTATGGGGTCAACAGGCCGTTCACGTGACATTATTTGCCACAAGTTCAAGGGCGTTGGCCATTTTCAGAGGGACTGCCTAAATGTCAAAACTATGCTTATCACAGAGGATGGCGGTTATGTTTCAGCTAGTGATGATGAGTCGCCTAATGCACAGGCAGTCTTGCACACTGATGACATAGAACAATGTGAGTGTGATCCTGAGTTTCCAAACACTGAGCAGTATTGCATTATTTGCACGCCCAAGGTGCTTAGTGTGATGCCATCGCCATCACTCGAACAACAGTGCAATTTGTTTCAGACATGGGTAAAGCTTGATAAGGGTAAGGTGTGCAAGGTGATCATTGATGGCGGGAGTTGTCACAATCTGGCTAGCAAGGATATGTGTCATAAGTTGGGTTTGAAGTATTTGCCACATCCGCGTCCTTATCATGTGTAATGGCTGAGCGACAAAGAGGAAGTGAAGGTGAACTATATGGTGCGTGTGACGTTTCCTATTGGGAAGTACACCGATACTGTGGACTGCGATGTTGTGCCTATGACGGTGTGTCACTTGCTCTTGGGACGGCCATGGCAATATGACCGTCCGCTGTACACAATGGGCGTACAAATCGTTACACATTTCGATGGAATAATATGGATGTGATGTGACCACGCCACAAACACATACGACAATAGCGTCCAATATCAAGATTGAACTAAAGGTGAATTCGTTTCTTGAGCCTCAACATATTTTAAAGGAGAATATGATGCTACCTAATAATGAAAATATATATTTTTACAGCACCACGTCATTTTTACGCCAATTCAAAAGAGTCCTTGTTGGACCCGTACTGGAATCAGATTCGGACTGCTGCAATGGTGCAAGTTTAAACGGGCGTAACTGTCGGAACCCGGAGCAACGACTCCTGGATCCTCTGTGTAAATCGCACTAGTCCAGGATCAGCTAGTGCACACAGCGTACAACAAAGATAAATATAAACCATAATGACATTTATTAACTGAATATGGGCATGAATGCCAAAGTTTACATCAACGGCACATAAGCCAAAATTAAGTAATAAGCAGCGGAAGAAAAACCGAAGCGGAAGAAGCCCACTGAGCCTGCCCACAGGCAAACGACAGTAAGACGCGGCCTATTCGTCCAGATCTCCACCGTAGTCGTCGTCTTCCTCTGTATGGAGATAGCAAGGTGAGTACAAACTTGTACTCAGCAGGTCACCCGGGAAAATGCAACATAATGATAAAGGCTTCAACGGAAGGCTTATAGGGTTAGTTTGCATAAAACAGCATTTAGAAATACAGTAAGTAGATTGAAAATGCTGAATTTAATACAGTAAGTAAAAACAATACTTGTAGTAGAAAGTAATACCGTCAGTGCCGGCTCCGACCAAACACCAACCTATCCACGGGCATCCCACCCGGACCATCTTTTCAAAAGCTCACGTATGGATTCCATCCATCCACACGCTTTCACTGCGCAACTCTGATGAATTCCATCCATTCACCAGATTTCAATCTCTCATGGATTCCATCTATCCGCAAGGTTTTCCTCTCTCGTGGATTCCATCCATCCACAAGGTTTCCAAAAACACTTTAAAAAAACAAAGTCTAATCCATGAAAAACTTTTACTCAGCATGCCCATGACCGTGGGCACGGCTATCCAGGATAGATTATACACTCTGCAGAGGTTGTACAACTTTACCCACAAGACACGATCATCCCGTTGTACCACTAGATTACACACTTCCTTAGGTGTGCGGTGGGGAGTCGTGACAAGGCCTTTACAATGCAAAGCCTTCAACCTGGTCGAGCCAACTCTAAGGTTTCACCCCAGTAAGGAATCCACCAGACCGGGACCCCCTCTTGAGCCTAGACGAGACTTCTCATGGCTTAACCACGCTCGCCCAAGTGAGACTTCACATGGCACCAACCACGCTCACTTTCAACCTACGACTCGACTCAGATTGGGACTTCACAAATTATTCAGCCAGGGCTGTCCCATACCAGCCATGTGGTAGTACGATAAGGGCTTTGCAACAGTAGCTCACAGACCGGTCCTTAATTGACTCAGGCCCAACCACATACCCCCGTGCACGACAATCAACCACTGCGGCTCCAACCAACAGGGCATGCCTGCACCCACCACTCTAACCAGTTGCCTAAGTCTAAACCAGTTTTACATTTGTTTTCAAAATAGTTTCATAAACCTCCTTGACTCACCAAAGCCAAGAGTACATATCATTTTATGTAAACAGGGTTATCATTTTATGCGAAAGAGACATCCCAAAACAAATATTATATCTAAGCAGTCTAAGCATTTGATATAAATTCCTCTAGCCAACACTAATGTATTAACTAGAGTTTGAGTCTAGGGTGCCAAGGTATTGAGGAATTCAAATTCAATGGAGGGATTAACAAGTAGGCAATAGCTAAATTTAAAACTGAATTGAAATACGTTGAATAGAAATACGCATGCAATATAATTTAAATCAACATAATTTTATTTGCAATTCTGGGATCAACATGATCAAGGAGGGTGACTTGCCTTGCTCTCCAACTTGGCTTGAATTTTCGTCGAAGAAATTTCCCGAATCGTCGAAGTCTACACGTCAAAACAACCCACCAAATTCAAATAAATTCAAATTAAAATTCAAATTGACTCAAATGTTTGAATTGAGGCTAGAAATGGATAGAGGAGAATTTTTGATGAATTTAGAAATTTGAATGGGCCAAATCGGAGTTAGGACGAAGGAGAACGGGCTCCGGGAAGATTAAATTCAGAGAAAATGGAAAAAGAGGAATTTCTGGAATTATTTTTCTAAAGGAAAATCTGGGATTATGACGTCAGCGAGGAATTTCTTTTCAGCCGAATTGTTTTTCAACTGAAAAACCGGATTTCTGCGTCAGCATGACGTCAGCACTGAGGGCGGTCGGACTGACCGGTGGGCCTTTGGTCCATGGACCGGGTCCACGGTCCACACGGGGCGCTGAGGTGGCGGGGCGGGGCGTGGCGCTGACCGAGCGAGGGTAGGCCGACGTGGCCGGGGCGTGGCGCCCAAGTGGGTGCTAAGGTGGCGCCACTCGGCGTCCACGCGGACAGGCGGGCTGAGGTGGCTGGCCGCACGGGTGGCGTGACGAGGCAGACGAGGGGCCGAGTGGCGCCGACGTGGCGCTGACGCGGCCGAGGTGGCGCCGACGTGGGGCCATGTCACCGGCCACGTGGGCACGGGGCGCCGACGTGGCATGGTGCCGGCGGGAAGGAGCTCGGGCCTGGGGGCTCGCCGGCGAACGGCGGCTTGGCTGCCGGCGGCGAGGTGCCGAGGAGAGAGAGGAGGAGACGGGGAGCACGACGGTGGCCGCTAAATTACCAGAGACGGCCGACGGAGAGCGGGCGGCGAGCAAAGGCGGCGGCGCAACTCGGGCGGCGACGGGGACGGCCTTCCGGCGGCGGGGAGGCACGGCGGAGGGGTGAGGGACGTCGGGGGCGACGAGGTGAAGCCGAGGGAGGCGTCGGTCGGGCGAAAGGGGGCGCGGGTAGCCGGCGATGGCTCGCCGTAGATGGCGACGGTGGCGGAGGCGGGTGAGCACGACGCGGCGGCGGTGGAGCGGCCGGGAGGGAGAGGGAAGTGGCGGGGGAGATAGTTCGGAGTGAGGGGAGGCCGGGGGTGGCATTTATAGGGGCGTACGGGGGCGGGGTCTTCGCGGATTTCTCGCCGGAGTTAGGCGCGGGGAGGCGGCGGTTGCGCGGAATTGGGGGAGGAGATGGGGCGAGGGGAGCGGGTCGTGGGGGAGGTGGGGCGTGCGGCGCACGAAGGGGCCGGGCGACGTGCGCGGGAGAAGAGGGGCGCCGGGTAGGGCGGAGGAGGCCGTTGCGGGCGGCGGCGGCGCACGCGGGGAAGAAGGGGGCGGGGAGAAGACGGATCTGACGGGGCGGGCCCCAGCGGCAGAGAGAGACAGAGGGGAACGCGGGAGAAGCGACCGACGGGTGGGACCGGGGAGGAGGAGAGAGAGGGAGGAGCGGGGCGGCGCGGGCGGCGGTGATTGCGCCACGCAGGGGGACGCGGATCGAACGGCCGAGGAAGGGGCGAGGCGCGGACGGCCAGATGGGTCGGGAGCGCGGGGGCGGGGAGATCGGGCCGACGCGTGGCGGCCGATGGAGAGGGGGAGGCGGGATCCGGAGGGCGACGTGGGCACAAATCTGGCCGTCCACGTGGCGGCCAGAGGGAGGGGGAGAGGGAATTAATTTTTGGAAATTGATTTTGGATTTTCAGAAAAGCCCAGAAATTCCATTAGGCCTCAGAAAAATACAAAAATACCTCCAAAAATTCCAGAAAAATTCTGAGAACCTTCTGGACACTTTTTGGACTTAATAAAAATATTTCCAACTAATGTTGGTATTTATTTTTCATATTTTGAAATACTTTTTAATTTCAAGAATACATTTTCAAACTCAGAAAAATCCAGGAAACCAAATAAAAGCCAAATAACTCCAAATAATTAATTTGACATAGGATTTTTATATAAAATCAAAATATCCTTTTATTTAATAATATTTTTGGGTTTTTCTTAAAATGCTTTTCAAATCCAGCTTTTTCAAAAACAGAAATCCAGGGCAAATCCAACTTTAAACTTTAGGCACAACAATACTTAAATTTAATTCAGATTTTATTTTAATATTATTTATTTATTCATTCATTCATTTTAATTTTAATAAAAACCTGGGCTGTTACAATCTACCCCCCTTAAACAGAATCTCGTCCCCGAGATTCGCACGAGCTAGCAGAGAAATAGGTTTGGATCTTACCCGGTGTGGCTTGAGCTGAGATTTGGTTTAAACTTCCCTTCGCAAAGGTTGTTGGCCGTTGGTGCTCTAACTTGATGCTTCCAAAGACTAGGAAAGAGGAGACTCAAGGCAAACGAAGAAATAGGGGATATTTTGCACAACCCAAAACATCAATTTTAACTTTATTAAGACCCTTATTAACCTCATAATAAGTAATAGTTATGGCTGTCGACAAAAGAGAAAACTTGACAGCTCATAACAACGTTTTATTAACTAGCCTATCAACTTATCCTAAAGGGCTAAGGGTCGCCTTGGTGTCATCCTTCGTGGCTCTCGAGGTACGAAGCGTGATCCTTCGAGACGAAGACTGAAGTGGGACAGGATCGAAGAATTCCAGCTGTTGCCATCTATAGTTGTTTTGGAATAAGGGAAGATGCAGAAATAGGTTTGTTTCAAAAATGACATATAGACAAGAAAGAATTGAGGTAAGGATAAGCAAAGATGAAGGGGTAAGAATAAGCATACATATGTATATGTATATACATATATTTTTTTTTGAAAATATTGTTTATAAGAAAAACAAGTCCTTATGGTCAAACCATTCTATTCTACCTACGGTCGCGTCTTAGTATCGTCATGGCTCTGATACCACCTTTGTCGGAACCCGGAGCAACGACTCCTGGATCCTCTGTGTAAATCGCACTAGTCCAGGATCAGCTAGTGCACACAGCGTACAACAAAGATAAATATAAACCATAATGACATTTATTAACTGAATATGGGCATGAATGCCAAAGTTTACATCAACGGCACATAAGCCAAAATTAAGTAATAAGCAGCGGAAGAAAAACCGAAGCGGAAGAAGCCCACTGAGCCTGCCCCACAGGCAAACGACAGTAAGACGCGGCCTATTCGTCCAGATCTCCACCGTAGTCATCGTCTTCCTCTGTATGGAGATAGCAAGGTGAGTACAAACTTGTACTCAGCAGGTCACCCGGGAAAATGCAACATAATGATAAAGGCTTCAACGGAAGGCTTATAGGGTTAGTTTGCATAAAACAGCATTTAGAAATACAGTAAGTAGATTGAAAATGCTGAATTTAATACAGTAAGTAAAAACAATACTTGTAGTAGAAAGTAATACCGTCAGTGCCGGCTCCGACCAAACACCAACCTATCCACGGGCATCCCACCCGGACCATCTTTTCAAAAGCTCACGTATGGATTCCATCCATCCACACGCTTTCACTGCGCAACTCTGATGAATTCCATCCATTCACCAGATTTCAATCTCTCACGGATTCCATCTATCCGCAAGGTTTTCCTCTCTCGTGGATTCCATCCATCCACAAGGTTTCCAAAAACACTTTAAAAAAACAAAGTCTAATCCATGAAAAACTTTTACTCAGCATGCCCATGACCGTGGGCACGGCTATCCAGGATAGATTATACACTCTGCAGAGGTTGTACAGCTTTACCCACAAGACACGATCATCCCGTTGTACCACTAGATTACACACTTCCTTAGGTGTGCGGTGGGGAGTCGTGACAAGGCCTTTACAATGCAAAGCCTTCAACCTGGTCGAGCCAACTCTAAGGTTTCACCCCAGTAAGGAATCCACCAGACCGGGACCCCCTCTTGAGCCTAGACGAGACTTCTCATGGCTTAACCACGCTCGCCCAAGTGAGACTTCACATGGCACCAACCACGCTCACTTTCAACCTACGACTCGACTCAGATTGGGACTTCACAAATTATTCAGCCAGGGCTGTCCCATACCAGCCATGTGGTAGTACGATAAGGGCTTTGCAACAGTAGCTCACAGACCGGTCCTTAATTGACTCAGGCCCAACCACATACCCCCGTGCACGACAATCAACCACTGCGGCTCCAACCAACAGGGCATGCCTGCACCCACCACTCTAACCAGTTGCCTAACTCTAAACCAGTTTTACATTTGTTTTCAAAATAGTTTCATAAACCTCCTTGACTCACCAAAGCCAAGAGTACATATCATTTTATGTAAACAGGGTTATCATTTTATGCGAAAGAGACATCCCAAAACAAATATTATATCTAAGCAGTCTAAGCATTTGATATAAATTCCTCTAGCCAACACTAATGTATTAACTAGAGTTTGAGTCTAGGGTGCCAAGGTATTGAGGAATTCAAATTCAATGGAGGGATTAACAAGTAGGCAATAGCTAAATTTAAAACTGAATTGAAATACGTTGAATAGAAATACGCATGCAATATAATTTAAATCAACATAATTTTATTTGCAATTCTGGGATCAACATGATCAAGGAGGGTGACTTGCCTTGCTCTCCAACTTGGCTTGAATTTTCGTCGAAGAAATTTCCCGAATCGTCGAAGTCTACACGTCAAAACAACCCACCAAATTCAAATAAATTCAAATTAAAATTCAAATTGACTCAAATGTTTGAATTGAGGCTAGAAATGGATAGAGGAGAATTTTTGATGAATTTAGAAATTTGAATGGGCCAAATCGGAGTTAGGACGAAGGAGAACGGGCTCCGGGAAGATTAAATTCAGAGAAAATGGAAAAAGAGGAATTTCTGGAATTATTTTTCTAAAGGAAAATCTGGGATTATGACGTCAGCGAGGAATTTCTTTTCAGCCGAATTGTTTTTCAACTGAAAAACCGGATTTCTGCGTCAGCATGACGTCAGCACTGAGGGCGGTCGGACTGACCGGTGGGCCTTTGGTCCATGGACCGGGTCCACGGTCCACACGGGGCGCTGAGGTGGCGGGGCGGGGCGTGGCGCTGACCGAGCGAGGGTAGGCCGACGTGGCCGGGGCGTGGCGCCCAAGTGGGTGCTGAGGTGGCGCCAATCGGCGTCCACGCGGACAGGCGGGCTGAGGTGGCTGGCCGCACGGGTGGCGTGACGAGGCAGACGAGGGGCCGAGTGGCGCCGACGTGGCGCTGACGCGGCCGAGGTGGCGCCGACGTGGGGCCATGTCACCGGCCACGTGGGCACGGGGCGCCGACGTGGCATGGTGCCGGCGGGAAGGAGCTCGGGCCTGGGGGCTCGCCGGCGAACGGCGGCTTGGCTGCCGGCGGCGAGGTGCCGAGGAGAGAGAGGAGGAGACGGGGAGCACGGCGGTGGCCGCTAAATTACCAGAGACGGCCGGCGGCGAGCGGGCGGTGAGCAAAGGCGGCGGCGCAACTCGGGCGGCGACGGGGACGGCCTTCCGGCGGCGGGGAGGCACGGCGGAGGGGTGAGGGACGTCGGGGGCGACGAGGTGAAGCCGAGGGAGGCGTCGGTCGGGCGAAAGGGGGCGCGGGTAGCCGGCGATGGCTCGCCGTAGATGGCGACGGTGGCGGAGGCGGGTGAGCACGACGCGGCGGCGGTGGAGCGGCCGGGAGGGAGAGGGAAGTGGCGGGGGAGATAGTTCGGAGTGAGGGGAGGCCGGGGGTGGCATTTATAGGGGCGTACGGGGGCGGGGTCTTCGCGGATTTCTCGCCGGAGTTAGGCGCGGGGAGGCGGCGGTTGCGCGGAATTGGGGGAGGAGATGGGGCGAGGGGAGCGGGTCGTGGGGGAGGTGGGGCGTGCGGCGCACGAAGGGGCCGGGCGACGTGCGCGGGAGAAGAGGGGCGCCGGGTAGGGCGGAGGAGGCCGTTGCGGGCGGCGGCGGCGCACGCGGGGAAGAAGGGGGCGGGGAGAAGACGGATCTGACGGGGCGGGCCCCAGCGGCAGAGAGAGACAGAGGGGAACGCGGGAGAAGCGACCGACGGGTGGGACCGGGGAGGAGGAGAGAGAGGGAGGAGCGGGGCGGCGCGGGCGGCGGTGATTGCGCCACGCAGGGGGACGCGGATCGAACGGCCGAGGAAGGGGCGAGGCGCGGACGGCCAGATGGGTCGGGAGCGCGGGGGCGGGGAGATCGGGCCGACGCGTGGCGGCCGATGGAGAGGGGGAGGCGGGATCCGGAGGGCGACGTGGGCACAAATCTGGCCGTCCACGTGGCGGCCAGAGGGAGGGGGAGAGGGAATTAATTTTTGGAAATTGATTTTGGATTTTCAGAAAAGCCCAGAAATTCCATTAGGCCTCAGAAAAATACAAAAATACCTCCAAAAATTCCAGAAAAATTCTGAGAACCTTCTGGACACTTTTTGGACTTAATAAAAATATTTCCAACTAATGTTGGTATTTATTTTTCATATTTTGAAATACTTTTTAATTTCAAGAATACATTTTCAAACTCAGAAAAATCCAGGAAACCAAATAAAAGCCAAATAACTCCAAATAATTAATTTGACATAGGATTTTTATATAAAATCAAAATATCCTTTTATTTAATAATATTTTTGGGTTTTTCTTAAAATGCTTTTCAAATCCAGCTTTTTCAAAAACAGAAATCCAGGGCAAATCCAACTTTAAACTTTAGGCACAACAATACTTAAATTTAATTCAGATTTTATTTTAATATTATTTATTTATTCATTCATTCATTTTAATTTTAATAAAAACCTGGGCTGTTACAATCTACCCCCCTTAAACAGAATCTCGTCCCCGAGATTCGCACGAGCTAGCAGAGAAATAGGTTTGGATCTTACCCGGTGTGGCTTGAGCTGAGATTTGGTTTAAACTTCCCTTCGCAAAGGTTGTTGGCCGTTGGTGCTCTAACTTGATGCTTCCAAAGACTAGGAAAGAGGAGACTCAAGGCAAACGAAGAAATAGGGGATATTTTGCACAACCCAAAACATCAATTTTAACTTTATTAAGACCCTTATTAACCTCATAATAAGTAATAGTTATGGCTGTCGACAAAAGAGAAAACTTGACAGCTCATAACAACGTTTTATTAACTAGCCTATCAACTTATCCTAAAGGGCTAAGGGTCGCCTTGGTGTCATCCTTCGTGGCTCTCGAGGTACGAAGCGTGATCCTTCGAGACGAAGACTGAAGTGGGACAGGATCGAAGAATTCCAGCTGTTGCCATCTATAGTTGTTTTGGAATAAGGGAAGATGCAGAAATAGGTTTGTTTCAAAAATGACATATAGACAAGAAAGAATTGAGGTAAGGATAAGCAAAGATGAAGGGGTAAGAATAAGCATACATATGTATATGTATATACATATATTTTTTTTTGAAAATATTGTTTATAAGAAAAACAAGTCCTTATGGTCAAACCATTCTATTCTACCTACGGTCGCGTCTTAGTATCGTCATGGCTCTGATACCACCTTTGTCGGAACCCGGAGCAACGACTCCTGGATCCTCTGTGTAAATCGCACTAGTCCAGGATCAGCTAGTGCACACAGCGTACAACAAAGATAAATATAAACCATAATGACATTTATTAACTGAATATGGGCATGAATGCCAAAGTTTACATCAACGGCACATAAGCCAAAATTAAGTAATAAGCAGCGGAAGAAAAACCGAAGCGGAAGAAGCCCACTGAGCCTGCCCACAGGCAAACGACAGTAAGACGCGGCCTATTCGTCCAGATCTCCACCGTAGTCGTCGTCTTCCTCTGTATGGAGATAGCAAGGTGAGTACAAACTTGTACTCAGCAGGTCACCCGGGAAAATGCAACATAATGATAAAGGCTTCAACGGAAGGCTTATAGGGTTAGTTTGCATAAAACAGCATTTAGAAATACAGTAAGTAGATTAAAAATGCTGAATTTAATACAGTAAGTAAAAACAATACTTGTAGTAGAAAGTAATACCGTCAGTGCCGGCTCCGACCAAACACCAACCTATCCACGGGCATCCCACCCGGACCATCTTTTCAAAAGCTCACGTATGGATTCCATCCATCCACACACTTTCACTGCGCAACTCTGATGAATTCCATCCATTCACCAGATTTCAATCTCTCACGGATTCCATCTATCCACAAGGTTTTCCTCTCTCGTGGATTCCATCCATCCACAAGGTTTCCAAAAACACTTTAAAAAAACAAAGTCTAATCCATGAAAAACTTTTACTCAGCATGCCCATGACCGTGGGCACGGCTATCCAGGATAGATTATACACTCTGCAGAGGTTGTACAGCTTTACCCACAAGACACGATCATCCCGTTGTACCACTAGATTACACACTTCCTTAGGTGTGCGGTGGGGAGTCGTGACAAGGCCTTTACAATGCAAAGCCTTCAACCTGGTCGAGCCAACTCTAAGGTTTCACCCCAGTAAGGAATCCACCAGACCGGGACCCCCTCTTGAGCCTAGACGAGACTTCTCATGGCTTAACCACGCTCGCCCAAGTGAGACTTCACATGGCACCAACCACGCTCACTTTCAACCTACGACTCGACTCAGATTGGGACTTCACAAATTATTCAGCCAGGGCTGTCCCATACCAGCCATGTGGTAGTACGATAAGGGCTTTGCAACAGTAGCTCACAGACCGGTCCTTAATTGACTCAGGCCCAACCACATACCCCCGTGCACGACAATCAACCACTACGGCTCCAACCAACAGGGCATGCCTGCACCCACCACTCTAACCAGTTGCCTAACTCTAAACCAGTTTTACATTTGTTTTCAAAATAGTTTCATAAACCTCCTTGACTCACCAAAGCCAAGAGTACATATCATTTTATGTAAACAGGGTTATCATTTTATGCGAAAGAGACATCCCAAAACAAATATTATATCTAAGCAGTCTAAGCATTTGATATAAATTCCTCTAGCCAACACTAATGTATTAACTAGAGTTTGAGTCTAGGGTGCCAAGGTATTGAGGAATTCAAATTCAATGGAGGGATTAACAAGTAGGCAATAGCTAAATTTAAAACTGAATTGAAATACGTTGAATAGAAATACGCATGCAATATAATTTAAATCAACATAATTTTATTTGCAATTCTGGGATCAACATGATCAAGGAGGGTGACTTGCCTTGCTCTCCAACTTGGCTTGAATTTTCGTCGAAGAAATTTCCCGAATCGTCGAAGTCTACACGTCAAAACAACCCACCAAATTCAAATAAATTCAAATTAGAATTCAAATTGACTCAAATGTTTGAATTGAGGCTAGAAATGGATAGAGGAGAATTTTTGATGAATTTAGAAATTTGAATGGGCCAAATCGGAGTTAGGACGAAGGAGAACGGGCTCCGGGAAGATTAAATTCAGAGAAAATGGAAAAAGAGGAATTTCTGGAATTATTTTTCTAAAGGAAAATCTGGGATTATGACGTCAGCGAGGAATTTCTTTTCAGCCGAATTGTTTTTCAACTGAAAAACCGGATTTCTGCGTCAGCATGACGTCAGCACTGAGGGCGGTCGGACTGACCGGTGGGCCTTTGGTCCATGGACCGGGTCCACGGTCCACACGGGGCGCTGAGGTGGCGGGGCGGGGCGTGGCGCTGACCGAGCGAGGGTAGGCCGACGTGGCCGGGGCGTGGCGCCCAAGTGGGTGCTGAGGTGGCGCCACTCGGCGTCCACGCGGACAGGCGGGCTGAGGTGGCTGGCCGCACGGGTGGCGTGACGAGGCAGACGAGGGGCCGAGTGGCGCCGACGTGGCGCTGACGCGGCCGAGGTGGCGCCGACGTGGGGCCATGTCACCGGCCACGTGGGCACGGGGCGCCGACGTGGCATGGTGCCGGCGGGAAGGAGCTCGGGCCTGGGGGCTCGCCGGCGAACGGCGGCTTGGCTGCCGGCGGCGAGGTGCCGAGGAGAGAGAGGAGGAGACGGGGAGCACGGCGGTGGCCGCTAAATTACCAGAGACGGCCGGCGGCGAGCGGGCGGCGAGCAAAGGCGGCGGCGCAACTCGGGCGGCGACGGGGACGGCCTTCCGGCGGCGGGGAGGCACGGCGGAGGGGTGAGGGACGTCGGGGGCGACGAGGTGAAGCCGAGGGAGGCGTCGGTCGGGCGAAAGGGGGCGCGGGTAGCCGGCGATGGCTCGCCGTAGATGGCGACGGTGGCGGAGGCGGGTGAGCACGACGCGGCGGCGGTGGAGCGGCCGGGAGGGAGAGGGAAGTGGCGGGGGAGATAGTTCGGAGTGAGGGGAGGCCGGGGGTGGCATTTATAGGGGCGTACGGGGGCGGGGTCTTCGCGGATTTCTCGCCGGAGTTAGGCGCGGGGAGGCGGCGGTTGCGCGGAATTGGGGGAGGAGATGGGGCGAGGGGAGCGGGTCGTGGGGGAGGCGGGGCGTGCGGCGCACGAAGGGGCCGGGCGACGTGCGCGGGAGAAGAGGGGCGCCGGGTAGGGCGGAGGAGGCCGTTGCGGGCGGCGGCGGCGCACGCGGGGAAGAAGGGGGCGGGGAGAAGACGGATCTGGCGGGGCGGGCCCCAGCGGCAGAGAGAGATAGAGGGGAACGCGGGAGAAGCGACCGACGGGTGGGACCGGGGAGGAGGAGAGGGAGGAGCGGGGCGGCGCGGGCGGCGGTGATTGCGCCACGCAGGGGGGACGCGGATCGAACGGCCGAGGAAGGGGCGAGGCGCGGACGGCCAGATGGGTCGGGAGCGCGGGGGCGGGGAGATCGGGCCGACGCGTGGCGGCCGATGGAGAGGGGGAGGCGGGATCCGGAGGGCGACGTGGGCGCAAATCTGGCCGTCCACGTGGCGGCCAGAGGGAGGGGGAGAGGGAATTAATTTTTGGAAATTGATTTTGGATTTTCAGAAAAGCCCAGAAATTCCATTAGGCCTCAGAAAAATACAAAAATACCTGCAAAAATTCCAGAAAAATTCTGAGAACCTTCTGGACACTTTTTGGACTTAATAAAAATATTTCCAACTAATGTTGGTATTTATTTTTCGTATTTTGAAATACTTTTTAATTTCAAGAATACATTTTCAAACTCAGAAAAATCCAGGAAACCAAATAAAAGCCAAATAACTCCAAATAATTAATTTGACATAGGATTTTTATATAAAATCAAAATATCCTTTTATTTAATAATATTTTTGGGTTTTTCTTAAAATGCTTTTCAAATCCAGCTTTTTCAAAAACAGAAATCCAGGGCAAATCCAACTTTAAACTTTAGGCACAACAATACTTAAATTTAATTCAGATTTTATTTTAATATTATTTATTCATTCATTCATTCATTTTAATTTTAATAAAAACCTGGGCTGTTACAGTAACTTTCTCATACGGACTCCGTTTGGGACGTTCTTGGACTTGATGGAAATCTTATCAAGTCTACTTTCTAAAGGATTCAACTCCATCTTCAAATTCTATCCGAGACAGCCGGAATCATCAAAAAGTCCGTGTTGGTCACGTACTGGAATCAGATTCGGACTACTGCAATGGTGCAAGTTGAAACGAACTTAACTTTCTCATACGGACTCCGTTTGGGACGTTCTTGTACTTAATGGAAAGATTAGGAAGTATAATTTCCAACGGATCCAACCTCATCTTCAAATTCCATCCGAGCCAGCTGCAATCATCAAAACAATCCACGTTGGTTTTTGAGTCCGAGTCAAAAGGGTGCTGCGCCACCACCAATTGGGCCCGTGGGCCTTGTAACCCTAGAGCATGCACTTTGGGCACCCCTCCTGGTTGTTCTCCCTATAAAGGAGCCGCCGCCTCCCTTGTTAGAACTTGGATTTCATTGAGTTTAGGTTTAGCCCTTGTGCAAACTTCTGTTCTTCAGTTGTGTCGGACGTCCACCTGTCAAGACAGCATTCGGAATCCCACCTTTTGAATTCAATAGAAATATTTGCAATTTCAGATTGCTTGTTATCTTGTTCTTGCGTGTTCTTCGTTTGCATGCAGGAATAGACTTTCGTGGTTAGGTCAACCGCGTTCTTGGCACGGTTGATAACAACTTGGAGCTATGACCCCTATGGATACAACCATATTTGCTATGCTTGTTGTCCTAATTACAAGAGCTTCTACGCATCGCTTAAATTATAAGGTGAGCTCGTTTCAAAGAGGTGTTACTTTGCTTTATAAAGAACTTATGATATTACATAATGAGGGTTTGTTGCGTTTGTTATCATATACCGAGATTTACGATCAAGATCATGCAATACGTGAGGCTACACATACGTTAAAACCGAGGACGGTTTTCTGTCAATAAGGGGAGGATGATGTGACCACGCCACAAACACATACGACAATAGCGTCCAATATCAAGATTGAACTAAAGGTGAATTCGTTTCTTGAGCCTCAACATATTTTAAAGGAGAATATGATGCTACCTAATAATGAAAATATATATTTTTACAGCACCACGTCATTTTTACACCAATTCAAAAGAGTCCTTGTTGGACCCGTACTGGAATCAGATTCGGACTGCTGCAATGGTGCAAGTTTAAACGGGCGTAACTTTCTCATACGGACTCCGTTTGGGACGTTCTTGGACTTGATGGAAAGCTTATCAAGTCTACTTTTTAAAGGATTCAACCCCATCTTCAAATTCTATCCGAGACAGCCGCAATCATCAAAAGAGTCCGTGTTGGTAACTGGAATCAGATTTGGACTACTGCAATGGTGCAAGTTGAAACGAATTTAACTTTCTCATACGGACTCCGTTTGGGACGTTCTTGTACTTCATGGAAAGCTTAGGAAGTCTACTTTCCAACAGATCTAACCTCATCTTCAAATTCCATCCGAGCCGGCTGCAATCATCAAAACAATCCACATTGGTTTTTGAGTCCGAGTCAAAAGGGTGCTGCGCCACCACCAATTGGGCCCATGGGCCTTGTAACCCTAGAGCATGCACTTTGGGCGCCCCTCCTGGTTGTTCTCCCTATAAAGGAGCCGCCGCCTCCCTTGTTAGAACTTGGATTTTATTGAGTTTAGGTTTAGCCCTTGTGCAAACTTCTGTTCTTCAGTTGTGTCGGACGACCACCTGTCAAGACAGCCTTCGGAATCCCACCTTTTGAATTCAATAGAAATATTTGCAATTTCAGATTGCTTGTTATCTTGTTCTTGCGTGTTCTTCGGTTGCATGTAGGAATAGACCTTCATGATTAGGTCAACCGCGTTCTTGGCACGGTTGATAACAACTTGGTGTGTGGTTCAGCGATTGCTAAGGCGCAAGCAACGTCGTTCGGTTGTAGTCGGATCGCAAGGGTCAACTCCGCCAAAATCGAAGTTATCATCCTATTGGAAGATCGGGATTCTTTCTAAGGGGGGTAGGTTTGTAACATCCCAAAATTTCGTTCTCTGAAAAATTTAATTTCAAATTAATTAATTTAAAGTATTTGAACTTTATTTGGATTTATCTAAATTTTATTTCAAAATCTAAATCAAATTTAATCCTCAACCTCTTTACTCGGCCATCACGTGTCGTTCCTTGATTCAATCCATCCTCACCCCGGTTTAATCTCAGCCACCTGCCTTCACTTACCCCTTTGTTTTAATCCGGTGGCCCTGATTTCTCTTTCACCTCGTGGCATTCGTCCGACCGTCCACTTCTTCCTCCTTTCTCTTCCCTCTCGCCGACAGCCCAATCCCACCTGTCAGTGAATAAAACTCTTTTCCTGTTGAAAAATAATTCGGCCAGAAAATCAAAATCTCTGCTGACGTCACCCTAACATCATAAATTACTTTTCCATAGAACTATAATTCCTCTGAAAATCATTTCCCTTGATGATGTCATAATCGGATTTTTCAGTTCAAAAATAATTCCAGAAAATCAGTTTATTCTTTTTCTCTCCTTTTAAACTACCAAAATATCGTATTTCTTCATTTTAACTCCAAATGAGCCCATTCAAATTTCTAAACTCATCAAAAATTCCAATCTATCCATTTCTATCCTCTTTTCAAATTTTTGGAATTTTCGAATTTATTTGAATTAAATTAAAACTTAGAAAGTAAAAATATTTTAAATGGCTAAAATATACCTCAAATAAATCCGAAATTATTTTATTTAGTCTTTTCGTTTTCCAAGGATTTTTATAGAATTTTTCTGAATTTTTCGAATTTATTTTATTTCTTTAAAAAAATATTATTTTATTATTATTTTCTCTCTCCTCACTATTCATCATCTTGCACCGTTCGAAAGATTCTCCAGAGAGCAGCACGCGCGAGCGCCATGACCCATTCTTCAAGCTTCAATAACTTTTGAATTTCTCAACGGTTTTTAGTGAAATAAATTGCATTCATCTCCTCTCATCAAACTCTTTCAATTCCCTACCGTTTTCCCCTCATTCATGAGCCGTTTCGCGAGAAATTAACCCATGCCATTGATGGACATGGTCTCTTGATCTCCCATCTCGGACCTCCCCCGCCCCTATAAAAGGGAGCACCGTGAGCCCCTCCTCATCCTCACTCAACCCCGAAAATATCAAGTCCCCACTCCTCTTCTCTTGGGCGCAATCGGAGTTTTTCTTTTGTGTTCCAAGCGGCGTTCTTCGGCTTATTGCGTCTCGTCCGGTGGAGCCCCGCCACTTTTGAGCACATCCCCGGATTCGCCTCGTCGCGTTCTACGCGGTGCTCACCTCGCCTTCGCCGGAACTTCGCCGGGCACCGTCGCCACCGTGGGCCATAGCGCGTCGTCGTTCCTCGCATCGCCACCGGCCGTCCGTGCATGCCCGACCAAAACCAAGGTGAGCATCACGTTCCCCACGCTCTACTCTTCGTTTCGCCGCAAACCCCACATACTACTCTCCGTTTACCCGGAACGCCGATGTCAACCCGACGGTCGCAAAATGTCTTCTCCACCGTGTTCCGCCACCATCCGATGTCCTTTGGCCGAGCCGTTTGCACCGTTGAGTTTGCCTCGACACGTTCTACATCGTGCTTCCATCGCGATTACCTGAAGATTCCCCGAGTCCTTGTCGACCTTATCAGGCCCAGACACTAAAACTTTACTTCGCGCGTACACCCCTTTTTGGTAAGCGCTTCGATTTTTGGTCGCGTCATATTGTGTCCTAGACTCTAAGAAATTTTTCTACCATTTTGTTTAATTTTTCGCGGAGCGAAATGTCAGGAATTGAGCTTTCCGTGAAAATGGCCGTTTGTGACTCCCGACGTCGATTCGTCGCCTCCGGTAAGCCTTAGCCCATGCCGTAATTTTTCTTAGACTTGCCTCACCGCGTTCTACGCTATGCTTTCTTCCATTTCCCCAAAAAGCCTCCACAAATTTTCACCTCCGACACCTCGCTATGGCCGCCAATGGCATCTCGTGTCCCCATCTATCCGGTGGTGTTTTCCCCAATCCGTTCGTGTCATGTCGTGCCAAACCATCCGAGGTAGCTACCTTTCAAATGGTTTTGGATTCGCTCCACTGAGCACCAAGATATCAAGTTTTTCCCGTTTCTCCACTGTCGTCATTCAAACGTCAATTGTATCATCTCCAATTAATTTTCAGCTTAGCCAATAATTTTCCTAACTTCACCATGCCATGTACTACCCTGCGCTCACCTTACATCTCCACGTTCCATACTCGGTACTATCTCTCTCCAACCTGCAGTTGTCGCTACTGTGCCGTCGGTGCAGTTTTTCACTCACTGCGGGTGATTGCCGCCGTTCCTCGTCGCCGTACCCATGTCACCACCTTCGCCTCATTGCCAACATTCCATTTTGCCCATTCGCCAGCCACCTTATAGCCAACCGATATTGTACTATTCAAAAAGTAATCCTCGTATTTTGTTATCATTTCATGTGATGTCCAAAACTTCCAGATATTGGATCTCCCTCATACGAACTCCGAATCTGTTGATTCTTTCTCCTAAATTCATCTAAAATCATAATCTATCCGTCAATATATATTTTATAATTTTTGGATTTTAATTGGGTTTTATTTGAATTTATTTTGTTTGGTTCTTCGCGTGTAGACTACGACTAATCCGGAGAGTTCGATTTTAACGATTCGCAACATCAAGTCTCCGAGCAAGGCAAGTCTCCTTTGATCATCTTGAACCTATGATTTCGAAATGTTTTAATTATTTTAAATTATGTGCATTGCTATTTATATAAAATATTAGTTCAAATCTTAAGGGTTAGTTAAACCAACCTTGTTGTATCCTCCATTGAAATTGAATGCCATGTACCTTTGTCACCCTAGAGTTTCATTTGTCTCAATAATGAGATTATTACTGAATCTTTGTGAATAGTGGAATGGTAGTATAATGCTTAGTCTCGCTATTTAATATCTCACAAATCTTGCAAATGGGAAATTATGAATTATTGTAATAATCTTGTGTTTGCAAACTTAGTGGCAATTGGAGTTGCCACTGTTCTTTTAAAATAAACTAAAATGTGAAAATTGGTTTAGATTAGGGTGGATGGTTGGTTTGGATTGGTGCAGGAAGCACGAGATCTTGTAAAGTGTATGTTCCACCCTAGTCAATTAAGGACCGACGCTTGTGTTTGTCCAGACTGAGCATTAACCGTACAACCACAAGTCTATATGGGTACGACCTAGCTGACTAACTTACGATAGTCTAGTTTAGGTGCCACCAGTGGAAAGTGGATGCCAGGGATGGACTGGTTATTCACAGTGAGGGACAGGGATTTACTGTACTCATATGGCGCAAGAGGGGGCTTCGGTTCGGGCAGTTAGCCTACCTGCGGTGAAACCTCAGCGGGTGGTATCTAGCTAGATTAGAGTAAGGTAAAGGCTTTGTGATAAGTTATCTGGGTCTCATGCCAAAGGAAGCGTGTTGACTTTTAGGATAATTTATCTCTTGTGGGTAAAGTTGTACAACCTCTGCAGAGTGTAAAACTATTCGAATAGCCGTGCCCACGGTCAAGGGCGGGCAAAGAATGCATTCACATGGTAGATTTTTGGTTTTGGTTTTAAAAATCAAAGTTTTGTATTCCGGGAGTGGAGGGAACTCTCGGAAGGGTATCCTGGCGGTTGGAGCCAGAGAGGGTGGATTTAACCCGCAATATTAAACTTGTTCAAGTTGTTTAAGCTAGTGTTGGTAGATGGAACCTTCACTAGAGAATTATTGATAGTTTCTGCTAAAACATTTACTTTATTAAATTGATGCCTTCGAAAATAATTAGTAGTAATTGAATTTTAAAATATTGCTTTGTGCAAAAGAACCGTATGGCCTTCCTTTGTTAAGCCTTGCATCTATGCATTTTTCCCAAGACTTGCGGAGTACTTTATGTACTCACATGCTACACTTAAAAATAAATCTCAGAGGAAGTTGAAGCTCAAGAAGGTGCCTACGACTATTTCGCTTGTGGATTCGACGAAGGATTTCCGGAGTACTAGGTCGCGCTTCCCCAGTCAATTGCCTGTGGCGTATTGATGGGTCTTGCTTTAGTTTCTTTTTGCTTCCGCTGTAATTTTCTGTTTGGTGTGAGGTCTTAAAACCTCATTTGTAATAAAGGCTTCGAGGTCTGTAATCTCGATTATGATAATAAAGCGTTGTTGGCAATGTATCATCTTTTCTGTTTGAACTGTGTGTACTAGCGTTGATCTGGGACTAGTACTGTAATGCACAGGAGGTCCAGGAGTTTCTACTCCGGGGTCTCACAGAAGTGGTATCAGAGCCAATTTGACTGTAGGACGTGACCTAGTTAGAATGGTCGTTATTAGAAAAACTTCAAAATTTATTTTATAAAATAAAAATTTAATAATATGCTATCCTTGTCTTTTCTTGTCTTTCTATCCTTACCTTCGTCATGGCATTCTCCCTTATCTATCTGCTTATTTCCTTTTTGGAATGGTAATTGTACCCCCTTCCCTTTGTAATTTCTATAGATGGCTCAGTAAGGTTGCGTCTAAGAAGCACTTGGAGAAGCTCGTCATCATAAAGGAGCAAGGACTAGCTCTTTAGTTGCAATACCCAAGTAAAGTCTTACGATTTTAGACCGCTTATATATTACTTGCTTGTGTATTAGGTGGACTGTACCAAGTCTTTGAATACTTGTAGTACAGTCATCCTTAAAAATATTTTGATTTCAAGCTAAGCTTCTCCTAGTTGTTGTTTGTTTCTCTCTTGTGTGTTTGTTTGGGATGGTGTTTAGTCGTTCCCCTGATCTCTTATCTGTGCCACTTCCCTCTTATCTTTTGCTAACCCCAGTTACCGCAAAAGTGCAAGCTCCAATTCTTTCACCGCAGTCCAAGTTTGGAGAATCCTTGGAGACCTAGAGTATATGGAAGACAACAAATTTATGGAAAGTACTCTTGTCAGAAAGCCGTCATAATCAGTGCATGTCAAGTTAGGTAATTTGGAGAATTGTTGCTAGAGTGATATATTTTGGATTTATAATTGACAAGATTGAATAATATTCGAGAGGATTGAGATAAAAGGTATATTTGTGGATACCAATTGATTATAAATAAATCTAAAGAGTGTCATCTTTGTGGATTGACTAGAGAATAAATACAAAGTTGAACTTGTGGGAGCTAATTAGATCATGGGAAGAGTCTAAACTTTGCCTTGGATTTATTATCTAGGATTGAAAAGAGTAGCTAGATGTAAAACAAGATTTTTGTTGAAGAGATTATTTGTGATCATTGGAGAATTAGTATTAAGAGATTGATCTAGTAAAGGGAGAGATTAAAAGATTAAGAAGTTGAATTATCATAAACAATTCATGATATCAATTTTGGGTGATTTGGTTGAATCATGAAGAGTAGATGAATTTTGTGGAGTTAATTGATTATCAGAGTTTGATGGACCTATTGATGATAAGTGGATACTAGCGGAATTCCAGAAGATAATAGCCTTAGATATCTTGGTGGATTAATTTTATCATTGCAAAGTGGAGTTTGATATGACAATTTGAATTTGGTGGATTTAATAGATTATTGCTAGATAATTGGATTTTAACTAATGGGAATAACTAGATCATTTAAGGATGTTCAAATGGATAACCTGGAGGATTTAAATTAATTATGGGAGATAGATGGTCCAATGAGAATTAATTGAGAGATTGTCTGATAAGAATTAATTGAGGTATTTGAGATCACTCAAATTTGGTGGAACCAAAATGATGATTATCAAGAGATTGATGTTGGAGGATTAATGAATATTAAATTATGGCTTAGTTGATCTTAAACTTGATTGATGATTACTAAAATGTTGGATTAATCTTTATTATTTGATCAGATTCATGGATCTGTTGGATTAGATAATGATCATAAAATAATTGGTGGAAATCACAAACTACAATGTTATTGGATTCTTGTTGGAAAAATTATATGGTTTGACGTCGATTCAAATTAGAGCAGAGAGTAAAAGTTAATGAGATTACTTGTCGAAATCAATAAGGTGCATTTGTGGTATATGATTTTGGAATCATGAATTTTTGAAGAGTTGAAATAATTATGTCTCTCTCGGATGAATACTTGTGGAAGTTAAGCCCTTTTTGGTGGAATCCTGAATTAATCGATATGATAAAGGCAATTGAAGTTAACCCAGAGCTTGCAAGCGACTAAAGATGTACCATTCCGATTTGTTATCGTCTTCCATATTTCTCAGTTAAAGGAATACTTCAGAGCATCGAACAACAAGATAGAATCATGAAGGAAGCTGAACGCTGCGCAAGAAGCATGACCATAAAGTTCCACAAAGTACAGTAGAGCAACCATTCGAAGTCAAGCAACTTGGGAGCGTGAAAAGGACCTAAGAGTCGAGTTTTCCTCTCCTTTCTTTTTCCTAGTCCGTCCGAATCTCGGGGACGAGATTCTTTCTAAGGGGGGTAGGTTTGTAACATCCCAAAATTTCGTTCTCTGAAAAATTTAATTTCAAATTAATTAATTTAAAGTATTTGAACTTTATTTGGATTTATCTAAATTTTATTTCAAAATCTAAATCAAATTTAATCCTCAACCTCTTTACTCGGCCATCACGTGTCGTTCCTTGATTCAATCCATCCTCACCCCGGTTTAATCTCAGCCACCTGCCTTCACTTACCCCTTCGTTTTAATCCGGTGGCCCTGATTTCTCTTTCACCTCGTGGCATTCGTCCGACCGTCCACTTCTTCCTCCTTTCTCTTCCCTCTCGCCGACAGCCCAATCCCACCTGTCAGTGAATAAAACTCTTTTCCTGTTGAAAAATAATTCGGCCAGAAAATCAAAATCTCTGCTGACGTCACCCTAACATCATAAATTACTTTTCCATAGAACTATAATTCCTCTGAAAATCATTTCCCTTGATGATGTCATAATCGGATTTTTCAGTTCAAAAATAATTCCAGAAAATCAGTTTATTCTTTTTCTCTCCTTTTAAACTACCAAAATATCGTATTTCTTCATTTTAACTCCAAATGAGCCCATTCAAATTTCTAAACTCATCAAAAATTCCAATCTATCCATTTCTATCCTCTTTTCAAATTTTTGGAATTTTCGAATTTATTTGAATTAAATTAAAACTTAGAAAGTAAAAATATTTTAAATGGCTAAAATATACCTCAAATAAATCCGAAATTATTTTATTTAGTCTTTTCGTTTTCCAAGGATTTTTATAGAATTTTTCTGAATTTTTCGAATTTATTTTATTTCTTTAAAAAAAATATTATTTTATTATTATTTTCTCTCTCCTCACTATTCATCATCTTGCACCGTTCGAAAGATTCTCCAGAGAGCAGCACGCGCGAGCGCCATGACCCATTCTTCAAGCTTCAATAACTTTTGAATTTCTCAACGGTTTTTAGTGAAATAAATTGCATTCATCTCCTCTCATCAAACTCTTTCAATTCCCTACCGTTTTCCCCTCATTCATGAGCCGTTTCGCGAGAAATTAACCCATGCCATTGATGGACATGGTCTCTTGATCTCCCATCTCGGACCTCCCCCGCCCCTATAAAAGGGAGCACCGTGAGCCCCTCCTCATCCTCACTCAACCCCGAAAATATCAAGTCCCCACTCCTCTTCTCTTGGGCGCAATCGGAGTTTTTCTTTTGTGTTCCAAGCGGCGTTCTTCGGATTATTGCGCCTCGTCCGGTGGAGCCCCGCCACTTTTGAGCACATCCCTGGATTCGCCTCGTCGCGTTCTACGCGGTGCTCACCTCGCCTTCGCCGGAACTTCGCCGGGCACCGTCGCCACCGTGGGCCATAGCGCGTCGTCGTTCCTCGCATCGCCACCGGCCGTCCGTGCATGCCCGACCAAAACCAAGGTGAGCATCACGTTCCCCACGCTCTACTCTTCGTTTCACCGCAAACCCCACATACTAACTCCTCTCCGTTTACCCGGAACGCCGATGTCAACCCGACGGTCGCAAAATGTCTTCTCCACCGTGTTCCGCCACCATCCGATGTTCTTTGGCCGAGCCGTTTGCACCGTTGAGTTTGCCTCGACACGTTCTATATCGTGCTTCCATCGCGATTACCTGAAGATTCCCCGAGTCCTTGTCGACCTTATCAGGCCCAGACACTAAAACTGTACTTCGCGCGTACACCCCTTTTTGGTAAGCGCTTCGATTTTTGGTCGCGTCATATTGTGTCCTAGACTCTAAGAAATTTTTCTACCATTTTGTTTAATTTTTCGCGGAGCCAAATGTCAGGAATTGAGCTTTCCGTGAAAATGGCCGTTTGTGACTCCCGACGTCGATTCGTCGCCTCCGGTAAGCCTTAGCCCATGCCGTAATTTTTCTTAGACTTGCCTCACCGCGTTCTACGCTATGCTTTCTTCCATTTCCCCAAAAAGCCTCCACAAATTTTCACCTCCGACACCTCGCTATGGCCGCCAATGGCATCTCGTGTCCCCATCTATCCGGTGGTGTTTTCCCCAATCCGTTCGTGTCATGTCGTGCCAAACCATCCGAGGTAGCTACCTTTCAAATGGTTTTGGATTCGCTCCACTGAGCACCAAGATATCAAGTTTTCCCGTTTCTCCACTGTCGTCATTCAAACGTCAATTGTATCATCTCCAATTAATTTTCAGCTTAGCCAATAATTTTCCTAACTTCACCATGCCATGTACTACCCTGCGCTCACCTTACATCTCCACGTTCCATACTCGATACTATCTCTCTCCAACCTGCAGTTGTCGCTACTGTGCCGTCGGTGCAGTTTTTCACTCACTGCGGGTGATTGCCGCCGTTCCTCGTCGCCGTACCCATGTCACCACCTTCGCCTCATTGCCAACATTCCATTTTGCCCATTCGCCAGCCACCTTATAGCCAACCGATATTGTACTATTCAAAAAGTAATCCTCGTATTTTGTTATCATTTCATGTGATGTCCAAAACTTCCAGATATTGGATCTCCCTCATACGAACTCCGAATCTGTTGATTCTTTCTCCTAAATTCATCTAAAATCATAATCTATCCGTCAATATATATTTTATAATTTTTGGATTTTAATTGGGTTTTATTTGAATTTATTTTGTTTGGTTCTTCGCGTGTAGACTACGACTAATCCGGAGAGTTCGATTTTAACGATTCGCAACATCAAGTCTCCGAGCAAGGCAAGTCTCCTTTGATCATCTTGAACCTATGATTTCGAAATGTTTTAATTATTTTAAATTATGTGCATTGCTATTTATATAAAATATTAGTTCAAATCTTAAGGGTTAGTTAAACCAACCTTGTTGTATCCTCCATTGAAATTGAATGCCATGTACCTTTGTCACCCTAGAGTTTCATTTGTCTCAATAATGAGATTATTACTGAATCTTTGTGAATAGTGGAATGGTAGTATAATGCTTAGTCTCGCTATTTAATATCTCACAAATCTTGCAAATGGGAAATTATGAATTATTGTAATAATCTTGTGTTTGCAAACTTAGTGGCAATTGGAGTTGCCACTGTTCTTTTAAAATAAACTAAAATGTGAAAATTGGTTTAGATTAGGGTGGATGGTTGGTTTGGATTGGTGCAGGAAGCACGAGATCTTGTAAAGTGTATGTTCCACCCTAGTCAATTAAGGACCGACGCTTGTGTTTGTCCAGACTGAGCATTAACCGTACAACCACAAGTCTATATGGGTACGACCTAGCTGACTAACTTACGATAGTCTAGTTTAGGTGCCACCAGTGGAAAGTGGATGCCAGGGATGGACTGGTTATTCACAGTGAGGGACAGGGATTTACTGTACTCATATGGCGCAAGAGGGGGCTTCGGTTCGGGCAGTTAGCCTACCTGCGGTGAAACCTCAGCGGGTGGTATCTAGCTAGATTAGAGTAAGGTAAAGGCTTTGTGATAAGTTATCTGGGTCTCATGCCAAAGGAAGCGTGTTGACTTTTAGGATAATTTATCTCTTGTGGGTAAAGTTGTACAACCTCTGCAGAGTGTAAAACTATTCGAATAGCCGTGCCCACGGTCAAGGGCGGGCAAAGAATGCATTCACATGGTAGATTTTTGGTTTTGGTTTTAAAAATCAAAGTTTTGTATTCCGGGAGTGGAGGGAACTCTCGGAAGGGTATCCTGGCGGTTGGAGCCAGAGAGGGTGGATTTAACCCGCAATATTAAACTTGTTCAAGTTGTTTAAGCTAGTGTTGGTAGATGGAACCTTCACTAGAGAATTATTGATAGTTTCTGCTAAAACATTTACTTTATTAAATTGATGCCTTCGAAAATAATTAGTAGTAATTGAATTTTAAAATATTGCTTTGTGCAAAAGAACCGTATGGCCTTCCTTTGTTAAGCCTTGCATCTATGCATTTTTCCCAAGACTTGCGGAGTACTTTATGTACTCACATGCTACACTTAAAAATAAATCTCAGAGGAAGTTGAAGCTCAAGAAGGTGCCTACGACTATTTCGCTTGTGGATTCGACGAAGGATTTCCGGAGTACTAGGTCGCGCTTCCCCAGTCAATTGCCTGTGGCGTATTGATGGGTCTTGCTTTAGTTTCTTTTTGCTTCCGCTGTAATTTTCTGTTTGGTGTGAGGTCTTAAAACCTCATTTGTAATAAAGGCTTCGAGGTCTGTAATCTCGATTATGATAATAAAGCGTTGTTGGCAATGTATCATCTTTTTCTGTTTGAACTGTGTGTACTAGCGTTGATCTGGGACTAGTACTGTAATGCACAGGAGGTCCAGGAGTTTCTACTCCGGGGTCTCACAAAGGGGGAAAACGGCCGTCGGCGAGCTAATTCGCGCGACTCAAACACAGACACAAATGCTAACACAGACACCTAACACCTTAAACAACTGCTAGGGCTAAACATAAATCACAATTGACAAGTACCAACACAGATACTACATGTCATACAGCTGAAAATAAACAACTCACAGCTACTACTAATGACTAACACATATATCATAAATCACAGAACAACGAATTACAAGCACAAATTCTTGAACTAAACTACTGGCAACATGAACATAAAGCAATTCCGAAACAAATTAACAGAGCACAATCTAATGCATCCATCACAGTTCACATACATCACAGTAAGACATTAACCACACATATCAACCACATTCACAGTTCAGTAGATCAAAATCCACATTTCACCAGCACATTGCAAATGAGTTAACAGAGTAAATAAGCACTTATCGTGAACAGTAATTAAGAACTTGAAGAACTAAAGGGGGGAGAAATTGAGCAGAACCGAGGATAATGAAGGTGAAGCAGACGGGAGAGCTGAGGAGGTCAGGCTGTTGGCGGTGTTGTAGGCAGAGCAGGCGTCACTGTGGATGTGTAGCAGCAGTCCGTGCCGGTGGTGATGTAGCCGGCGGAGAGAGAGAGGTCGCCGGTGAAGTAGATCGTCGGTGAAGTGGTAGCCGATGCGGTGGTGAAGAAGAGGGCGTCGGTGCAGTGGTGGCCGTAGAGCGTCGACGCACGGGAGGAGGCGGCGCCAGTGAGCTGCGGCCGGATGTGGAAGTAGACGGTGGCGGTCGGTGGTAGAAGAGCAGGGAGGCGGCCGAGAGCGGCGGAGATAGCCGGAGAAGTGGGGCGGCCGGAGTAGAGAAGTGAGGAGGGGAGAGCAAACCTGCGGCGCCAAAGAGGAGAAGTGGCGGCGCGGATCTGGTGGAGTGGCGAGAAGGAGGAGAGGTGGCGGCGCTGAGGCAGGGCAAAGAGGAGGCACGGATGGGGAGAAGCGCGGGTGCACCGAAGAAGGCGGCGCGGTGGAGCGGTGGAGGATGGAGAAGGTGGTTGGCCGGGGGGAGTAGAGAAGGGAGGAGAGAGGCGGCGGAGAGAGGTAGGGCGCCGAAACTTGGTGGCGCGGCGGCGGTCGGGCGTGGAGAAGGTGGGGGGGAGGAGAAGAAGGCGTTGAGGAGGTGCGGCAGCAGGAAGAGGACGGCGGTGATGGTGGCGCGCCGGCGAGCTACGGCCCAGGGCTCGCCGGTGGCCGGATTTGGAGAAGGGCGTGGGGGAGAGCAAGGAAGGGGAAGGGTAGGAGAACCGGGCTCCAGGACTTTGCGGCGGCGGCTGGGGGTTTTTGGCCGAACGGGGAAGGTGTGTGGAATTTAGCGATTTAGCCCTCGAAACATCTAGGTTTTCAATCAGGTCCTTCTCCCATTTATGTTTTCTTCTGATTTAGACCTCCGGAACTCCGTTTTCTTCGCGGATGGATCCTACGTGTTCGAGACGACATGTACAACTGTACGGAGCAGCCCTAGAATGCCAAATTAGTCGTTTATGCGCCTCGATCGCGCCGGCCTGCGGAAAAATATAAAAACAATGTAAAATGGTCCATTCTGAGCAACTAAATATAGAAAAGCGTATAAATGATAATAAATGGTCTTGAAATGCGAAGAATATGAGGGTAAAATGATGGCTAAATATATGCAAAAATGACGCATGTCACATATGTGCCACCACAACAAGTTTACAACTTCAAAGATTTGAATTGCATAAATGCTTCACTTACATTTGCAAATCTAGTTGCAATAATTGCTGTGTGAGAAATTTTAATTTGGTCATTGACATATATGATTACTTTTGGGTTAATAATACAATGAGCTTTTATGATTGCTGCTGTGTTGTAGCATTAATTGTGCAACAACGAAGAACCGTTAAAACGGATGACATATACATATACCATGCATACACCTTGGCTTCTTTGTTACCATACTTTCAGTTTATCAAAAGCCGAGGACGGCTTTGTTTTCAAGAAGGGGAGGATGATGAGGACATGACCCCTATGGATACAACCATATTTGCTATGCTTGTTGTCCTAATTACAAGAGCTTCTACGCATCGCTTAAATTATAAGGTGAGCTCGTTTAAAAGAGGTGTTACTTTGCTTTATAAAAAACTTATGATATTACATAATGAGGGTTTGTTGCGTTTGTTATCATATACCGAGATTTACGATCAAGATCATGCAATACGTGAGGCTACACATACGTTAAAACCGAGGACGGTTTTCTGTCAAGAAGGGGAGGATGATGTGACCACGCCACAAACACATACGACAATAGCGTCCAATATCAAGATTGAACTAAAGGTGAATTCGTTTCTTGAGCCTCAACACATTTTAAAGGAGAATATGATGCTACCTAATAATGAAAATATATATTTTTACAGAACCACGTCATTTTTACACCAATTCAAAAGAGTCCTTGTTGGACCCGTACTGGAATCAGATTCGGACTGCTGCAATGGTGCAAGGTAAAACGGGCGTAACTTTCTCATACGGACTCCGTTTGGGACGTTCTTGGACTTGATGGAACGCTTATCAAGTATACTTTCTAAAGGAGTCAACCCCATCTTCAAATTCTATTCGAGACAGCCGCAATCATCAAAAGAGTCCGTGTTGGTCACGTACTGGAATCAGATTCGGACTACTGCAATGGTGCAAGTTGAAACGAACTTAACTTTTTCATACGACTCCGTTTGGGACGAACTTGTACTTCATGGAAAGCTTAGGAAGTCTACTTTCCAACGGAGCTAACCTCATCTTCAAATTCCATCCGAGCCGGCTGCAATCATCAAAATAATCCATATTGGTTTTTGAGTCCGAGTCAAAAGGGTGCTGCGCCACCACCAATTGAGCTCATGGGCCTTGTAACCCTAGAGCATGCACTTTGGACGCCCCTCCTAGTTGTTCTCCCTATAAAGGAGCCACCGCCTCCCTTGTTAGAACTTGGATTTCATTAAGTTTAGGTTTAGCCATTGTGCAAACTTCTGTTCTTCAGTTGTGTCGGACGACCACCTGTCAAGACAGCCTTCGGAATCCCACCTTTTGAATTCAATAGAAATATTTGCAATTTCAGATTGCTTGTTATCTTGTTCTTGCGTGTTCTTCGGTTGCATGCAGGAATAGACCTTCGTGGTTAGGTCAACCGCGTTCTTGGCACGGTTGATAACAACTTGGAGTGTGGTTCAGCAATTGCTAAGGCGCAAGCGACGTCGTTCAGTTGTAGTCGGATCGCAAGGGTCAACTCCGCCAAAATCGAAGTTATCATCTTATCGGAAGATCGGGACCCCATCGCCTCATCAGGATGTCATCTGGAAGCCGCTTACACCGCAACAGATTGTCAATTCCTCCATGCAGAAAATTGATATGCACGTTGAGAGTGCACAAGAGCGAGAGAACCATCTGAGTAGTAACAAGAAACGTGAGGGAGAGAAGAATTTAGTGATGTTAGCCACCAAATCAGAGATGATAGAATTCAGCAAGGATCCTAATTTGGTGCACGTCGTGCTGCTGTACAAAGACGCATTGCTTTCGACTAATGACATAACTTCTCTTCCTAGTGGTGTTGTTTCTGTTTTGCAGGATTTCAGCGATGTCTTTCCAGAGGAGGTACCAGCAGAGCTACCACCAATACGCAGGATAGAACATAAGATCGACTTGATTCCTGGAGCGCCGCTGCCGAACCGACCATCGTACCGCACCAATCCCGAGGAGACAAAGGAAATTTAGAAACAAGTACAAGAGCTTCTCTCCAAAGGGTACGTCCGTGAAAGCTTAAGCCCTTGTTCTGTTCCTGTTATTTTAGTTCCTAAGAAAGATGGTTCATGACGTGTGTGCGTAGATTGTCGAGCGATTAATAATATCACAATTCGATATCGTCATCCTATACCTCGCTTTGATTATATGCTAGACGAATTGAGTGGTGCTGTTATTTTCTCTAAGATGGATCTGCGCAGTGGTTACCATCAAATTAGAATGCATGAAGGGGATGAGTGGAAAACAGCCTTTAAAACAAAATTTGTGTTGTACGAGTGGTTAGTCATGCCTTTTGGTTTAACTAATGCACCTAGTACATTCATGCGCTTAATGAATCAAGTTTTAAGGCATTTTATTGGTAAATTTGTGGTTGTGTACTTTGATGATATTCTGATTTATAGTCGCACTGAATCTGAACACATAGACCATCCTAGACAAGTTCTACACGTTTTGCGTGAGAATAGGTTATTTGATAACTTAGAGAAGTGCACTTTTTGCAAAGATCGTGTCATCTTTTTGGGCTATGTTGTTTCTGCACAGGGAGTTGAAGTAGATGAGTCTAAAATTGAAGCGATTAAAAATTGGCCAACTCCTGTGAACGTAAGTTAGATTAGGAGCTTTCATGGTCTCGCTGGATTTTATCGGCGTTTCGTGAAGGGTTTTAGCACCGTCGCTGCCCCTTTGAATGAACTTACTAAAAAGGGTGTTGAATTTGTGTGGGGGGTAGCGCAAGAAAATGCTTTTGCTGAACTTAAGAGACGTTTGACTGAAGCACCGTTGCTTGTTTTACCTCATTTCACTAACAATTTTGAAATTGAGTGTGATGCTAGTGGATTGGGTATTGGCGGTGCTTTAATAGAAGAGGGCAGACCGGTAGCTTATTTTAGTGAGAAACTGAATGGTGCTCAATTGAATTATCCGGTCTATGACAAAGAGCTTTATGCGTTAGTGCATGCGTTAGAAACTTGGCAACACTACTTGTAATATCCTGAACGTCTTTACGGCGTAAGTTTTTAAAATAATCGCAGAGTCGCCGGTTTTTCGGTAAATCGCGGGAAGGAAAAAATAAAATTTGTAGAACAGTGTAAAATGAATAAAATAAATTAAAAATTAAATTAAAACCTCTGAGTGGGCTGCCTGGGGAGTGGGCCGACCGCCTTGGGCCGGAGGCCCAAGGGGTGGCCGCACCTCCCCTCCCCCTCCCCAAAAACCCTAGCCCTTTTTCTCCCCCCTCTCCCATCCCTTTGCAGCCGCCACCCCCCTTCCTCCACCCCCTGGGCGCAGCCCTCTTCCCCCCTCCATCACCTCCCCACAAGTGCTGCTGCCATTGGAGCCAAGGAGAGGAAGGAGAAGGAGAAGAAGGAAGGAGAAGGAAGAAGAAGAAGAGGAGGAAGAAAAAAAGGGGTGATCCATCATCTAGGTAATTTTTCCTCATCCCAAACCCTCTGTTCTATGGAATAATTAGGGTTCTTGGCACGGATTTTGAAGGTAGTTAATAGATTAATTGCCCGATTAGAGATTAGCTGATGTCTGCCTGTAGATTGATTCGCGCAGCGTGTCTGTTCGCGAGGTTTTGACATAGTAAACGAATTTTCCTGCAGATCTTCCCAAAAGGAAAGTTGTAGAGGACTTCCAGACGCATCTCCTGTATGTGTTTCGGAATTTTATGCCTTGTTATCTGGGAGTTACAGGGTAGGGAATACTGCTGTTCGTCAGGCGAGCAGATTGGTACAGACCGACGGTAATCTGGGAATTAGATGTCGTAAATGATTTTTATGACCATGGCTGTAATTGAGAAAGTTGTAGATAATTTAGATGTCTAGCTTCTGTATAAAATTAAGAATTTTTAGACCCTTTTGCTGATGTTGGGACGCATTTGTTTATTGCTGTCCAATCTGCCAGAACAGAGTTCTTCCTCTGTTTTGGGCATTAAATTACACCTAGCTGTGATCAAAATAAAAATAGGTGTTCTACATGAAAAATGTAGGCTTTTAAGTGATGACTTCAGAGAGATATCGTTTGCTGTAAATGGATCAATATTTTTAAAGTTACGAAAATGTTAAGCAGCGCTGCTGCAGAGGGTAATTTGCTGAATTGTTGAGCGGAGAGGAGTTTGTGCGGGTTCGGGGTTCTAGCGACGTTTTTAATTATTAATGTCATGTTTGTATGCTGTAGCTGTGTGCTGAGAGTTGCCTTTTGGACAGGTGGTCTTGTCCCTGAGCGCTCTTGATTTTACTTCGCTTCGTCGGTTTGAGGCAAGTAAACGTAGCGGTGGTTGCTATCGTTTAACTTGTTATTCCTTCTACTTGCAGTTTACATTATTATCGTAATTTGATACATTATGCCATGATTGCATGATAATTTAATTGTGGAGATGGTAGCAAGTGCTCATCCATTGATATGTTGATAATCTGCTAGTAGCCATGTGGAAATCTTGCTTAATGTTATAATGTGGAACATGAAAATAACATGTGGTGGATGTGGATATGTCGTGAGCATGTTGATGCTCCTTTGAGGATGGATTAATGTGATTTGTGATTATCATATCATATCATGTCATATGCATATGTGGATGTCGCCGCACATAGCCGCGACCGTACCGGTACAGCATCGTATATTGCCGTAATACGATGCACCTCTTATCCCGCAGGAAGCATCGTATATTGCCGTAATACGATGCACCTCAAATCCTGCCCTGGAAAAAGTGATGTGGAGCATAGCATTCATATGCATTGCATTGTGGAAAGATTCATTTGCATACATATGCAATATGTTGTGGTGAAGTTATTTTGTGGAATATTCAACTCATAGTTGTAATGTGGATTATACAACTTCATAGTTGTAATGTGGAATTGGCTCATGTGAGCTATTTGTGGTATGAGGATTATGGTTGTGGACGTGGAATGGGGTTCATCCCTTGTGTACGGTAAGGGTTGTGATTGTGGCATGAGATTCTTTTCTCTTGTATTAATTGTTGATAACAATTGTGGATGTGAGAAATAATAAAGTGTTGAAGTAAAACATACATATGTTTTATTGCTTTTGCTAGTGGTAGTGGTTGAGAATTTAAAGTAGTCAAACAAGATTTATTTGTTAATGCTTTAACGTCATTGATGGTGATTTGAGGTTGAGGATAATAACATTGTAATTGTGGAAGAATGTTGATGATTAACCTATTGTGGTTTGTGGAAGATTAAATATTTCATTTGCATTTAATTGTGGAAGAATGTTGATGATTAACCTATTGTGGTTTGTGGAAGATTAAATGTTTCATTTGCATTTAATTGTGGATAAAATGACTGCATTCATATGCCAATTAAATCTGAAATTGAAGAGGTATGATTCATGAAAATTTGTGGTGGTTTAATAATTGTGGACATGAATTATGGTTGTAGTTGTATGGAATTATAAATGATGATGTATAATTGTTTGTAGTTTGAATAGCCTGTTAAACAGTTTGCTTGCTGAGATTTTTATCTCACCCTTGTTTCCCCCTCCCTACAGGTGGACTTTGAGCATGCATGGGAAGGGTAGAATGGCACCACACTGATGCACGTGAATCATATTTTTATGCTGTAATAAAGTTGAAAGGATTCTAGACTTTGCATAGCTTTGTTTACATTATCTTAATAATGTTAAATTTGTGAACTATGTTTTAGATTAAAATGTTGGAGGATGTTTTAAATAGTGAATTGCTATCACTATCCTGTTATTCCTTAGTTGTTTATGCTTCCGCTTATACTATCTTGTTTAGTAATTGTTGCCAGTTTATTTTATCTTGTAAATTGGCTCGTTGTAGAGCAGTTTTAGTAGCATCCCAGGGTAATGTGGGTCCTGGGGTGTTACAGTTGGTATCAGAGCGGGCGTTAGGTCTGTGGTAATTAAATTATTAAATTGACACACTGGTGCACATTAGGATGGGATGGGTCAAGCATTGCATTTATGCTTTTGACATGTTGTATTGATGATTTACATTATGAGATAACCTTGTATGATTATTATTTGCTCCTATGACTGTTATGAGTGAAGAATTGTCAATGATAAGATGTAGAGGTTGTATTTGCTGCCTTGGCATTGCCAGGTTATACCACTGTTTGTAGCATGGGGATTAGCGATGTAGTTACCTCGGGTAACTTAGTTGCGGATGTTGTGAGTGAGTTTATTTAGAAAAGTTGATATCTTCCTTGAGCTGATTTTGGCCAATTCTTTGTCTATTGCAGTTAATGAATTTCTCTTGAGTTTGTGGTTCATTGCAGTTGAGGGTTTGCAATTGGTCTCTATCTGTTCGTTGAAGCAATTATTGTTTCTTTTCGGACTAGTAAGACACTATTGCTGCTTGTGAATATTGTTGATTTGCAAGGTTAGTCCCTTTGTGGGAATTTTGTCTTGTTGTGAATCATGACTCATTGGTTCGCTTGGTATTTTTAGCAATGAAAGTTTTGTGTTGCAAACTCATTAATATGTTAAAGCCTTGGATCTATGTATTTTTTTTAGATTATTTCGGGTGTTGAAGTTTATTTCCATTCCTTTCTGAAAGAGAGTGTTAAAACCTTTGTGGTGTTTTGCTATGCTTAAGTGGAAGGTGGTAATCATATAAACTAATTCATAAGGTATGAATTATCAAGTTGAGATGTTGGCGTGGTGCATAATTAATTTCAACTAGCATTCTTGGAAGTGTAGTTGATTAATGTGATATTGCCTTGTAATAGTTTCTAGAAGAACTATGATTAAGAATTTGTCTATACATGATTGGAACTCATTGAGTTATTGAGGAGTGTGCAAAAGAATTGGAATGATTATTATGATTGTTTAAATTTCTATCATGTTGGATAAATTGAATTATTTTTGTTTATAGTAATTAATCTGGCTGTTTGGAATGATTAAGTAAGGAGGTGTTGGAATATTGCCTTGGTAATATTAACCTTTAATCTGTCCTTTATTTAGATACTTTATGAGCATGTACAATCGCTAGATTCATCTATCTTTCAACATGCTAAATTGTTGAAATATGTATAAAGAAATAGAGGAAGGTGGATGTATTGACTTGTAGAATCTTGTCTTACAAAGCTGGTATTATTGACGTTTAAAGTTATTTCGTTCTAATTTCTGAACGTAAGGTGGGATACTGAATCTATGCTCATGATTGTTTTATGATTGTAAAACGGAGTTAGGATCATGAATGTTGTTATGATAAAATAATAACAATTATTGCTAGTAATGACTAGAGTACAATCAATTTGTGCTAAATTAGAGTTGAGCATCAATAAGAATTGAATATATGGAATCTAATAAGATATTCATACTAGCATGTTTGTGAGATTGTCATGTTCTAGTATCATCTTGTTTAAAAGCTTTGATTTAATATGGTGGCTTATGCACTAGGATTTCCTAGATTAAGTAGTCGCATCTTACTCAGATAATAGAAACATGATGAAGTGATTTCTTATGTTTCTTTTGGAAAAGTTTGTGAAGGGATTTGTGGATATGATGATGCTTGTTAAGAATGTAATATTCTGATGTTAGCATGATGGTTAGTTGTGGTTGTGATGATAATGTTGAATGTTCCTTAAATAAAAGAATTTGATAACTTCCACGATACTACTTAAATCAAAAGTTTTGAGATTTGCGTACGCAATCTTTTTGATCTCATGACTTATGTGGCAGCTGAAATTGTTTGAGCAAAGTGACGTGTTGAGAGCTTTTATTAGTTCTTAAGGGATTAATGTGTTGTGGTCTTTAAATCACTTTTGTTGGAATTGTCAAGGTGATACCGTAATCAAAGAAAGTTGTTCTCTTTGTTAAAAGAAAGAGTGCGGTAAAAGTATTGGAGGTTGAAGTCATGTCATGCAATTTTTTTAGGTGTGTTTGACTTCTTAATTTCGCCGCATAAGAGCTTCTTGAACTCAAATGGCAATATTTTTTCCGCCGCCTAAGAGTTTCTTGAGCTCAAATAGCAATACTGTATTCTTATTGGTTGAGATTTGGTATTTTCTTCTTGAGGGGCATGTGCCTTCAACTGTGATCTTATCTTTTGCTATCCAAGATTGTTGCTATTTCTTTTGGTCTTGCATTTATTGCGGATGGTAGCATCATCCTCTGTGCTGAAATTTACTTCTTTTGCCTCTTCTAAGAAAGGGGTAATCAATTTGGGTAGCAAAGTCCTTTAAGAGGTGTATGGCATCTAGTTGGTGTGGTCATGTGATTGATTTTGGTGAGAATGTGGGTGTGATATGAATTTCGAGTTGTTATCCTTAAAAGGATTGAGGTGTTTTAGGAATTATCTGTCAAAGTAATTCCATTGGTCATTGTCTTGGCTAGAATGTATTTTTGTGGAGACAGTAGAGTCTCTCTGCAAGGGTGTGGATGATGTACTCAGTTTGAGCGCATTGTCGAAGTTGCCAACCTAAGATAAATGAGTTGGTGTGTTGGGTGATGATTTGAAAATCCTTGGTTCGAGGAAGTTAAATTTCCAAAGGGAATGGATTGGGGAATTATTAATAACTCGAGCAGTAATATGCTCTCTTGATTCTTGTTTAAACTGTGTGTTTATGGCAGAGGTCATCTGCAAATTGAGTTGTTATATGTTGTGGTGTATTCTTTTCCAGTTAGGAAAAGAAAATGATTGTTTTGGTCTGTCGAGTGATTTTCACTCTTGGCTCGTGCAGTGTGGTTTTTCCAAATGTCTATTTGGAGAGTGTGAATGGTTTTGTTGTGAATCCTTTGTTTTGGATTGTGGTCCTTTGAAGGAAGGTTGTTTGCTAGTATGTTGCTTGAGAATCCTTTATTCCTCTTTTGGTTGGGTTCCTTCTGCAAAGTTATTGTTCGTGCTTTGAGTAATGTTATGAGTGGAATCTGTGGTTGAATTCTTTAAAATGGGTACAATGTATTATCCCGATTATAATAAACAGAGGAAAATGTTGTAGGAATGAGGATGGTATTAGATAGTGGCTTGATAGTTGTGGCGGAGAATTTTGTGAGAACGGCAGGATCTGTTGGCCGCTCAGAGCCGACAAAAGAGTTGCGGGTGCTCCCTTCGGATGTTCTATCCTTGGGATGCTCTTTCTTGTGGTTGTTCTTTTCTTCATTGCTCTTTTCTTTGCTGTTCTCTTGGTTTGTGGTTTGAGGAGTTAGATTCGAGGACGAATCCTTTTTAGGTGGGGAGAATGTAATATCCTGAACGTCTTTACGGCGTAAGTTTTTAAAATAATCGCGGAGTCGCCGGTTTTTCGGTAAATCGCGGGAAGGAAAAAATAAAAATTGTAGAACAGCGTAAAATGAATAAAATAAATTAAAAATTAAATTAAAACCTCTGAGTGGGCTGCCTTGAGAGAAAGATACAGTTGGCATCACTTGAGTTTGAAGGTTATGCTTTAGATTGGTGGGAACAAGTATTGCTCAAAGAGCTGAGAATGAAGAAAACCCTGTTGCAACATGGCAAGAGATGAAGCGGGAAATGAGAGCCCATTTTGTTCCTCATCATTACAAGCGTGATCTATTTGATAAATTGCAGAATATGAAACAGGGAGCACATTCTATGGAGGAGTACTACAAGGAGATGGAGCTAGCCATGATTCGAGCCAAGGTTCAAGAACAAGAAGAGCAAACCATGGCACGCTTCCTCTCAGGTTTGAACCATCAAGTCAAAAGAATTGTCAATTTTCAGCCTTATAACAATCTTTATGAGTTAGTGCATCAAGCTACAAAGGCAGAACGACAATTGCAAGAGGATGCTAAGTTTGCAAGATCAATGTCCTTTGTTGGCCGTACACCGTCCAGTGGAGGGAGATATGGTTCCAAATCACAAATGAGCCAAAGAACAGCTCCAAGTGGTGGTTCAAGTTTTCGCCCATCATCTAGCAAGAAGGAAGAAGCCACTCCAAGTGAAAGGAAGCCATCAAATCCAGCAGCTAGTGGTGCTACTTCTGTGGGTTCTACAGCGAAGAGTAGCGGCATACAATGCTTCAAGTGCCTTGGTCGTGGTCATATGCAAAAGGATTGCCCAAATAACAAGACGATGTTGATATTAGAGAATGGGGAATATGATTCTGCAAGTGAAGAAGAGAATGATCACCATGCTGATTTGGGGACATATGATGATGCACATGAGGAGGAGCAAGACATAGAGTATTGTGATCCTGGTGTTGGTCCTATACTTGTGTGTGCGCCGACAGTGTTGAGTGTGCAAGCAAAACCTTCCCATGAACAGCGCTGCAATTTATTCCATACAAGAGCTCAAGTTAGTAAAGATGGCAAATTCTGCAAGGTAATCATTGATGGTGGGAGTTGTCATAATTTGGCTAGTAAGGAGCTTTGCAATAAACTTGGTTTGAAGTACAAGAAACATCCACATCCATATCAGATCCAGTGGTTGCATGAGAAAGGCTCGTTGAATGTGGGATACACCGTGGATGTTGAATTTGAAATTGGCACCTATCGTGATACGGTGGAGTGTGATGTTGTGCCTATGGATGTATGTCACTTACTGCTAGGACAGCCATGGCAATATGATCGTGCTGTGCTTCATGATGGAAGAACTAATCAATACAAGTTTTGGTGGAACAACAAACAAGTGGTGCTGCGACCGTTGACTCCTTCTCAAATTGTAAATGATAATGTACAAAAGATTGAAGTGCAAGTTGAGAGTGAGAAAGGGAGAGAACAAAAGAGTGTGATTCCACAAAAGGTGAGCGAGAGCCACAAACCAAACCCGAGAGGTAAAAGCAAGAGTGAGGGAGAGAAAACTTTAGTCATGATAGCGACCAAATCTGATCTAAGAGAGATGAAAGATGATCCCACTTTGATGCACCTTGTATTGCTGTACAAGGATGCATTGCTTTCTACTAATGACTTAACATCTCTTCCTAGTGCTGTTTCTCAAGTTTTGCAGGCTTTTGACGACGTGTTTCCGGAGGAGGTGCCCGCTGGTCTACCACCTATTCGAGGTATTGAGCACCAAATTGACTTAGTCCCGGGAGCCCCTCTTCCCAACCGGCCGCCGTACCGCACAAATCCAGAAGAAACAAAGGAGATTCAGCGCCAAGTGCAAGCACTTTTGGACAAAGGGTACGTACGCGAGAGTCTTAGTCCTTGTACCGTTCCTGTTATTCTTGTTCCTAAGAAAGATGGTACTTGGAGAATGTGCATAGACTGTAGAGCTATTAACAACATAACTGTTCGCTATCGTCATCCTATTCCTAGGTTAGATGATATGCTTGATGAGTTAAGTGGTTCTACTATCTTTTCTAAGATTGACTTGCGAAGTGGCTACCATCAAATAAGAATGAAACATGGTGATGAATGGAAAACTGCTTTTAAAACGAAATTTGGCTTGTATGAATGGTTAGTGATGCCTTTTGGATTGTCCAATGCTCCTAGTACATTCATGCGCTTAATGAACCATGTTTTGAGACACTTCATTGGAAAATTTGTGGTAGTTTACTTTGATGATATTCTGATATATAGCCGCTGTTTGGACGATCATGTTGAACACATCAAACAAGTGCTAGAAGTGCTTCGGACAGAACGCTTGTATGCCAATCTTGAGAAGTGTATTTTTTGCACTAGTAAGGTTGTGTTTCTAGGCTATGTTGTTTCAGCTCATGGAATTGAAGTGGATGAATCTAAAATTGAAGCTATTAGAAATTGGCCAATTCCTGTCAATGTTAGTCAAATTCGAAGCTTCCATGGGCTTGCTAGCTTTTATCGACGATTTGTGAAAGACTTTAGCACCATTGCTGCCCCATTAAATGAATTAAGTAAAAAGGGAGTGATTTTTGAGTGGGGAGAAAAACAAGACAAAGCTTTTGCTGAATTGAAGAAATGTTTGACTGAAGCACCATTGCTTGCTTTACCTGATTTCACAAAAACTTTTGAGATTGAATGTGATGCTAGTGGAATAGGTATTGGTGGTGTTTTGATGCAAGAAAGAAAACCTGTTGCATATTTCAGTGAGAAACTTCATGGTGCACAATTGAATTATCCTATTTATGATAAAGAATTATATGCTCTTGTGCGTGTGTTGGAAATTTGGCAACATTATCTTTGGCCTAAGGAATTCATAATACATTCTGATCATGAATCTTTGAAATACTTAAAGGGCCAAGCAAAATTAAATCGTAGACATGCTAAGTGGGTAGAATTCATTGAGACCTTTCCATACATTGTCAAATATAAGAAAGGCAAAGAGAATGTGGTAGCTGATGCATTGTCCAGAAAACATGTGCTTTTAACTCAGTTGGAGGTAAAGGTACCAGGGTTCGAAAGTTTGAAAGATTTATATGCTTCTGATCATGAATTTGCAACACCATATTCTAATTGCAAAGATGGGAAAGGGTGGGATAAGTTTCACATTCATGATGGCTTTCTCTTTCGCATGAATAAGCTCTGTGTTCCGGATTCCTCTGTGCGTTTGTTATTGTTGCAGGAATCTCATGCAGGAGGATTGATGGGGCATTTTGGGAGGGAGAAAACTTACATGATGTTGGCTGATCACTTCTATTGGCCAAAGATGAGGCGAGACGTCGAGAGGTTTGTTCAAAGATGCATCACATGCCATAAGGCGAAGTCAAAACTTAATCCACATGGTTTGTATACTCCACTTCCTGTTCCTAGTGCTCCTTGGGAAGATATTAGCATAGATTTTGTGTTAGGACTGCCTAGGACCAAGAGGGGGAGGGATTCAGTCTTTGTTGTTGTGGATCGGTTCTCTAAAATGGCACATTTTATTCCCTGTCATAAGAGCGACGATGCGTCGCATGTAGCTGACTTGTTTTTCAGGGAGATTGTGAGATTGCATGGAATGCCAAGAACCATTGTTTCAGATCGTGACGTTAAGTTCATGAGCTACTTTTGGAAGACTTTGTGGGCCAAGCTTGGGACAAAGTTGTTGTTTTCAACGACTTGTCACCCACAAACAGATGGGCAAACGGAGGTGGTGAACCGCACACTTTCAACATTGCTACGTACAATGATAAAGAAGAACTTGAAAGAGTGGGAAGATTGCCTACCGCATGTGGAGTTTGCATATAACAGGGCGGTACATTCTACAACTGAATTGTGTCCATTCGAGGTGGTGTATGGTTTCAAACCAATCACGCCACTTGATTTGCTTCCACTCCCACTACAAGAACGCGCTAATATGGAGGCTTCTAAACGTGCTGATTTTGTAAAACAGCTCCATGCCACAACCAAAGAGGTAATTGAAAAGAAGGTACGTGCTTATGCTTCTAAAGCTAACAAGTCTAGAAAGAAAATGCTTTTTGAACCAGGTGATTTAGTGTGGGTACACCTTCGCAAAGATCGCTTTCCGGAGAAGCGTAGATCTAAGTTGATGCCCCGTGGTGATGGACCATTTAAAGTTCTTGCCAAGATCAATGACAATGCATAAAAGATTGAGCTTCCCGGTGATGACTATGGGGTAAGTTCTACATTTAATGTTGCTGATCTATCACCTTTCTTTGGACAAGATTGTACAGAGTCGAGGTCGACTCCTTTACAAGAAGGGGAGGATGATGAGGACATCGCTAGTAATACCAAAACTAGTAATGAGACTTCAATAACAGGACCAATAACAAGAGCACGAGCCAAGACACTACAATCTCAGGTGAACCTGCACCTTAATGAATATGTCATTAATTTTAATGAGAATTTCATACTACCTAAAAACAATATTTTACTTGTGCTCAGGTTTGAAGAGTCAGCGATGGATGGAGATCAAGGATATGAGCTACAGAATTCAGCCCATGAACAGTACCGTGAACAGGACGTGAACAGTACCGTGAACAGTACAAGGCCCATGAACAGTACCGTACGGCCCATGAACAGTACCATGCTACAGTGCGCGTGAATAGTACCACGTGGGAAGTTTAGTGTTGAATAGCCTTGGGCTGAGGCTATATATTGAGGGGTAGACCCCCATTGTAAAGGGAACCACTTTTGATATTAAAAATACTCTTGTTCTTTCTGTTGGCCGAACAACATTGAAGGAATTGGGAGTTAGTCAAAAATCAAGATCGTTCAACCTTTCCGCTGGGAATTGGGAGCACGATAGAACTTCATCTGGTGGTCGTGAAGTCCAACACGTGTGATTGGGCGAATTATAGAGTGCAATCTCTTGCATTGGCAACGGGGGATCACTACGATTCATCAATTCCACGTGAGTATCTTGATCCTACGTCGAGAAGATCGGGCGACCCCGTATCAGAAAATATGGTAGCTGATGCTCTTTCTAGGAAAAGTGTGCTTTTAACTCAATTAGGAGTGCACGTTCCTAGTTTAGGGAGTGTGCGTGATTTATATACTCATGACCAAGATTTTTCTGTCCCTTATGCACGTTGCAAAGACGGAAAAGGCTGGGATAAATTTCACATCCATGATGGGTTTTTGTTTCGCACTAACAAATTATGTAATCCAGAATCCTCCCTGCGTTTGCTATTACTGCAGGAATAACATGCAGGCGGATTGATGGGACATTTTGGACGTGAGAAGACGTTGACGCGGTCGAGCGCCGGGATGACGACTACGATGACCGACAGTGCCACCACCGCAACAACGTGCAGCGTCCTCGCCACGACGACGCCGAGGACCTTGTCGCTAAGCCCAAATTTAATCTTCCTCTATTTTCAGATGGTACAGTTGTGGAACAATACCTCACTTGGGAGATGAAAGTTGATAAGTTATTTCGGATGAACAACTATTCCAATGAGAAGAAGCTGTTGCTTGCGTCCAATGGCTTGGATGATTATGCCACACATTGGTGGGAGCAGTTCATCCGTAAGCGCATGGAACGCCATGAGTTGCCGATTATCACCTGGGAGCATATGAAGCAGCATTTGCGGGCACGCTTTGTACCTCGCCACTACAAGCGCTCACTATTTGGGAAGTTGACAGGGCTGCGACAAGGTATGAATCAATTGATGAATATCATAAAGAAATGGAGACTATCGTGATACATGCAGATGTCTGCGAGAATGAAGAACAAACCATGGCGAGATTTCTAGCTGGCATCAATCATGCTGTCAAAAGCATTGTCAATCACCATCCCTATAATGATATGATTAAGTTGCTGCACTAAGCACGTGAAGCCGAGAGACAAGTGATTGAAGACGCACGGTTCGCTGCCCGGTCTCGTTCTTCAGCCAGTCTGGGACAGCCATATAACAACAGCCAACCAAACAAGAGCACTTTGGCTGCAAGCAATTCGGCGATGCGCAATTCCGCAAGTAAGAAGCTGGAGAGTACACCATCGCTGGTGCGTCGACCTATGGCGCCCGCTGCTAGATCGACCTCGTCTATGGGGTCAACAGGCCGTTCACGTGACATTATTTGCCACAAGTGCAAGGGCGTTGGCCATTTTCAGAGGGACTGCCTAAATGTCAAAACTATGCTTATCACAGAGGATGGCGGTTATGTTTCAGCTAGTGATGATGAATCGCCTAATGCACAGGCAGTCTTGCACACTGATGACATAGAACAATGTGAGTGTGATCCTGAGTTTCCAAACACTGAGCAGTATTCCATTGTTTGCACGCCCAAGGTGCTTAGTGTGATGCCATCGCCATCACTCGAACAGCGGTGCAATTTGTTTCAGAGATGGGCAAAGCTTGATAAGGGTAAGGTGTGCAAGGTGATCATTGATGCGGGAGTTGTCACAATCTGGCTAGCAAGGATATGTGTCATAAGTTGGGTTTGAAGTATTTGCCACATCCGCGTCCTCATCATGTGTAATGGCTGATCGACAAAGAGGAAGTGAAGGTGAACTACATGGTGTGTGTGACGTTTCCTATTGGGAAGTACACCGATACTGTGGACTGCGATGTTGTGCCTATGACGGTGTGTCAATTGCTCTTGGGACGACCATGGCAATATGACCGTTCTGCTGTACACAATGGGCGTACAAATCGTTACACATTTCGATGGAACAATATGGATGTCATCTGGAAGCCGCTTACACCGCAACAGATTGTCAATTCCTCCGTGCAGAAAATTGATATGCACGTTGAGAGTGCACAAGAGCGAGAGAACCATCTGAGTAGTAACAAGAAACGTGAGGGAGAGAAGAATTTAGTGATTTTAGCCACCAAATCAGAGATGATAGAATTCAGCAAGGATCCTAATTTGGTGCGCGTCGTGCTGCTGTACAAAGACGCATTGCTTTCGACTAATGACATAACTTCTCTTCCTAGTGCTGTTGTTTCTGTTTTGCAGGATTTCAGCGACGTCTTTCCAGAGGAGGTACCAGCGGGGCTACCACCAATACGCAGGATAGAACATAAGATCGACTTGATTCCAGGAGCGTCGCTGCCGAACCGACCATCGTACCGCACCAATCCCGAGGAGACAAAGGAAATTTAGAAACAAGTACAAGAGCTTCTCTCCAAAGGGTATGTCCGTGAAAGCTTAGGGTGTGTTTGGTTGCCTGAATCTTCTTCGTCCTGGATGGGTGGATCCGTATAATCTGAGAAAGAGCCTGTTTGGTTGCCTTTATGAGCGGATACAGCCTGTATGAGCGGATGCAAAAATACGCCCTCATCCTGGATGGGTGGATACGCTCAAAATGAGCTTCACTAGCCATCCTGGACGAGTGGATGCAGTGTATCTTATGCGGTCCCACGTGTCAGCCTCTCAGGTTTGGTAGACTGCATCCGCTCATACAGGCAACCAAACAGCATCTCAGTTTTTTTCTATCCGCTCATACAGCCTCACCAAACATCTTCTTTTTCTGAAATACGATTCCACTCAGCCTGCATCCACTCATCCAGGATATACGATGCAACCTCCATCCACGAACCAAACACACCCTTAAGCCCTTGTTCTGTTCCTGTTATTTTAGTTCCTAAGAAAGATGGTTCATGGCGTATGTGCGTAGATTGTCGAGCGATTAATAATATCACAATTCGATATCGTCATCCTATACCTCGCTTAGATTATATGCTAGACGAATTGAGTGGTGCTGTTATTTTCTCTAAGATAGATTTGCGCAGTGGTTACCATCAAATTAGAATGCATGAAGGGGATGAGTGGAAAACAGCCTTTAAAATGAAATTTGTGTTGTACGAGTGGTTAGTCATGCCTTTTGGTTTAGCTAATGCACCTAGTACATTCATGCGCTTAATGAATCATGTTTTAAGGCATTTTATTGGTAAATTTGTGGTTGTGTACTTTGATGATATTCTGATTTATAGTCGCACTGAATCTGAACACATAGACCATCTTAGACAGGTTCTACACGTTTTGCGTGAGAATAGGTTATTTGATAACTTAGAGAAGTGCACTTTTTGCAAAGATCGTGTCATCTTTTTGGGCTATGTTGCTTCCGCACAGGGAGTTGAAGTAGATGAGTCTAAAATTGAAGCAATTAAAAATTAGCCAACTCCTGTGAACGTAAGTTAGATTAGGAGCTTTCATGGTCTCGCTGGATTTTATCGGTGTTTCGTGAAGGATTTTAGCACCGTCGCTGCCCCTTTGAATGAACTTACTAAAAAGGGTGTTGAATTTGTGTGGGGGGTAGCGCAAGAAAATGCTTTTACTGAACTTAAGAGACGCTTGACTGAAGCACCGTTGCTTGTTTTACCTTATTTCACTAAAAATTTTGAAATTGAGTGTGATGCTAGTGGATTGGGTATTGGCGGTGCTTTAATAGAAGAGGGCAGACCGGTAGCTTATTTTAGTGAGAAACTGAATGGTGCTCAATTGAATTATCCGGTCTATGACAAAGAGCTTTATGCGTTAGTGCATGCGTTAGAAACTTGGCAACACTATTCACGGTCTAAATTGTTTATTATTCATTCTGATCATGAGGCTTTGAAGTATTTAAAGGGCCAAGCAAACCTGAACCGTAGACATGCCAAATGGGTCGAATTCATTGAGTCGTTTCCTTACATTGTGAAATATATGAAGGGAAAGGAAAATGTGGTAGCTGATGCTCTTTCTAGGAAAAGTGTGCTTTTAACTCAATTAGGAGTGCACGTTCCTAGTTTAGGGAGTGTGCGTGATTTATATACTCATGACCATGATTTTTCTGTCCCTTATGCACGTTGCAAAGACGGAAAAGGCTGGGATAAATTTCGCATCCATGATGGCTTTTTGTTTCGCACTAACAAATTATGTATTCCAGAATCCTCCCTGTGTTTGCTATTACTGCAGGAATAACATGCAGGCGGATTGATGGGACATTTTGGACGTGAGAAGACGTTGACGCGGTCGAGCGCCGGGATGACGATTTCCCCGTCGACGACTACGATGACCGACAGTGCCACCACCGCAACAACGTGCAGCGTCCTCGCCACGACGACGCCGAGGACCTTGTCGCTAAGCCCAAATTTAATCTTCCTCTGTTTTCAGATGGTACAGATGTGGAACAATACCTCACTTGGGAGCTGAAAGTTGATAAGTTATTTCGGATGAACAACTATTCCAATGAGAAGAAGCTGTTGCTTGCGTCCAATGGCTTGGATGATTATGCCACACATTGGTGGGAGCAGTTCATCCGTAAGCGCATGGAGCGCCATGAGTTGCCGAATATCACCTGGGAGCATATGAAGCAGCATTTCCGGGCACGCTTTGTACCTCGCCACTACAAGCGCTCACTATTTGGGAAGTTGACAGGGCTGCGACAAGGTATGAATCAATTGATGAATATCGTAAAGAAATGGAGACTATCATGATACATGCAGATGTCTGCGAGAATGAAGAACAAACCATGGCGAGATTTCTAGCTGGCATCAATCATGCTGTCAAAAGCATTGTCAATCACCATCCCTATAATGATATGATTAAGTTGCTGCACCAAGCACGTGAAGCCGAGAGACAAGTGATTGAAGACGCACGGTTCGCTGCCCGGTCTCGTTCTTCAGCCAGTCTGGGACAGCCATATAACAACAGCCAACCAAACAAGAGCACATCGGCTGCAAGCAATTCGGCGATGCGCAATTCCGCAAGTAAGAAGCTGGAGAGTACACCATCGCCGGTGCGTCGACCTATGGCGCCCACTGCTAGTTCGACCTCGTCTATGGGGTCAACAGGCCGTTCACGTGACATTATTTGCCACAAGTGCAAGGGCATTGGCCATTTTCAGAGGGACTGCCTAAATGTCAAAACTATGATTATCACAGAGGATGGCGGTTATGTTTCAGCTAGTGATGATGAGTCACCTAATGCACAGGCAGTCTTGCACACTGATGACATAGAACAATGTGAGTGTGATCCTGAGTTTCCAAACACTGAGCAGTATTCCATTGTTTGCACGCCCAAGGTGCTTAGTGTGATGCCATCGCCATCACTCGAACAGCAGTGCAATTTGTTTCAGACATGCGCAAAGCTTGATAAGGGTAAGGTGTGCAAGGTGATCATTGATGGCGGGAGTTGTCACAATTTGGCTAGCAAGGATATGCGTCATAAGTTGGGTTTGAAGTATTTGCCACATCCGCGTCCTCATCATGTGTAATGGCTGAGCGACAAAGAGAAGTGAAGGTGAACTATATGGTGCGTGTGACGTTTCCTATTGGAAAGTACACCGATACTGTGGACTGCGATGTTGTGCCTATGACGGTGTGTCAATTGCTCTTGGGACTGCCATGGCAATATGACCGTTCCGCTGTACACAATGGGCGTACAAATCGTTACACATTTCGATGGAACAATATGGATGTCATCTGGAAGCCGCTTACACCGCAACAGATTGTCAATTCCTCCGTGCAGAAAATTGATATGCACGTTGAGAGTGCACAAGAGCGAGAGAACCATCTGAGTAGTTACAAGAAACGTGAGGGAGAGAAGAATTTAGTGATGTTAGCCACCAAATCAGAGATGATAGAATTCAGCAAGGATCCTAATTTGGTGCGCGTCGTGCTGCTGTACAAAGACGCATTGCTTTCGACTAATGACATAACTTCTCTTCCTAGTGGTGTTGTTTCTGTTTTGCAGGATTTCAGCGACGTCTTTCCAGAGGAGGTACCAGCGGGGCTACCACCAATACGCAGGATAGAACATAAGATCGACTTGATTCCAGGAGCGTCGCTGCCGAACCGACCATCGTACCGCACCAATCCCGAGGAGACAAAGGAAATTTAGAAACAAGTACAAGAGCTTCTCTCCAAAGGGTATGTCCGTGAAAGCTTAAGCCCTTGTTCTGTTCCTGTTATTTTAGTTCCTAAGAAATGTGGTTCATGGCGTATGTGCGTAGATTGTCGAGCGATTAATAATATCACAATTCGATATCGTCATCCTATACCTCGCTTAGATTATATGCTAGACGAATTGAGTGGTGCTGTTATTTTCTCTAAGATAGATCTGTGCAGTGGTTACCATCAAATTACAATGCATGAAGGGGATGAGTGGAAAACAGCCTTTAAAACGAAATTTGTGTTGTACGAGTGGTTAGTCATGCCTTTTGGTTTAGCTAATGCACCTAGTACAGTCATGCGCTTAATGAATCATGTTTTAAGGCATTTTATTGGTAAATTTGTGGTTGTGTACTTTGATGATATTCTGATTTATAGTCGCACTGAATCTGAACACATAGGCCATCTTAGACAGGTTCTACACGTTTTGCGTGAGAATAGGTTATTTGATAACTTAGAGAAGTGTACTTTTTGCAAAGATCGTGTCATCTTTTTGGGCTATGTTGTTTCTGCACAGGGAGTTGAAGTAGATGAGTCTAAAATTGAAGCGATTAAAAATTGGCCAACTCTTGTGAACGTAAGTTAGATTAGGAGCTTCCAAGGTCTCACTGGATTTTATCGGTGTTTCGTGAAGGATTTTAGCACCGTCGCTGCCCCTTTGAATGAACTTACTAAAAAGGGTTTTGAATTTGTGTGGGGGGTAGCGCAAGAAAATGCTTTTGCTGAACTTAAGATACGCTTGACTGAAGCACCGTTGCTTGTTTTACCTCATTTCACTAAAAATTTTGAAATTGAGTGTGATGCTAGTGGATTCGGTATTGGCGGTGCTTTAATAGAAGAGGGCAGACCGGTAGCTTATTTTAGTGAGAAACTGAATGGTGCTCAATTGAATTATCCGGTCTATGACAAAGAGCTTTATGCGTTAGTGCATGCGTTAGAAACTTGGCAACACTATTTATGGTCTAAAGAGTTTTATTATTCATTCTGATCATGAGGCTTTGAAGTATTTAAAGGGCCAAGCAAACCTGAACCGTAGACATGCCAAATGGGTCGAATTCATTGAGTCGTTTCCTTACATTGTGAAATATATGAAGGGAAAGGAAAATGTGGTAGCTGATGCTCTTTCTAGGAAAAGTGTGCTTTTAACTCAATTAGGAGTGCACGTTCCTAGTTTAGGGAGTGTGCGTGATTTATATACTCATGACCATGATTTTTCTGTCCCTTATGCACGTTGCAAAGACGGAAAAGGCTGGGATAAATTTCGCATCCATGATGGCTTTTTGTTTCGCACTAACAAATTATGTATTCCAGAATCCTCCCTGCGTTTGCTATTACTGTAGGAATAACATGCAGGCGGATTGATTGGACATTTTGGACGTGAGAAGACGTTGACGCGGTCGAGCGCCGGGATGACGATTTCCCCGTCGACGACTACGATGACCGACAGTGCCACCACCGCAACAACGTGCAGCGTCCTCGCCACGACGACGCCGAGGACCTTGTCGCTAAGCCCAAATTTAATCTTCCTCTGTTTTCAGATGGTACAGATGTGGAACAATACCTCACTTGGGAGCTGAAAGTTGATAAGTTATTTCGGATGAACAACTATTCCAATGAGAAGAAGCTGTTGCTTGCGTCCAATGGCTTGGATGATTATGCCACACATTGGTGGGAGCAGTTCATCCGTAAGCGCATGGAGCGCCATGAGTTGCCAAATATCACCTGGGAGCATATGAAGCAGCATTTGCGGGCACGCTTTGTACCTCGCCACTACAAGCGCTCACTATTTGGGAAGTTGACAGGGCTGCGACAAGGTATGAATCAATTGATGAATATCGTAAAGAAATGGAGACTATCATGATACATGCAGATGTCTGCGAGAATGAAGAACAAACCATGGCGAGATTTCTAGCTGGCATCAATCATGCTGTCAAAAGCATTGTCAATCACCATCCCTATAATTATATGATTAAGTTGCTGCACCAAGCACGTGAAGCCGAGAGACAAGTGATTGAAGACGCACGGTTCGCTGCCCGGTCTCGTTCTTTAGCCAGTCTGGGACAGCCATATAACAACAGTCAACCAAACATGAGCACTTCGGCTGCAAGCAATTCGGCGATGCCCAATTCCGCAAGTAAGAAGCTGGAGAGTACACCATCACCGGTGCGTCGACCTATGGCGCCCGCTGCTAGTTCGACCTCGTCTATGGGGTCAATAGGCCGTTCACGTGACATTATTTGCCACAAGTGCGAGGGCGTTGGCCATTTTCAGAGGGACTACCTAAATGTCAAAACTATGCTTATCACAGAGGTTGGCGTTTATGTTTCAGCTAGTGATGATGAGTCGCCTAATGCACAGGCAGTCTTGCACACTGGTGACATAGAACAATGTGAGTGTGATCCTGAGTTTCCAAACACTGAGCAGTATTCCATTGTTTGCACGCCCAAGGTGCTTAGTGTGATGCCATCGCCATCACTCGAACAGCGGTGCAATTTGTTTCAGACATGGGCAAAGCATGATAAGGGTAAGGTGTGCAAGGTGATCATTGATGGCGGGAGTTGTCACAATCTGGCTAGCAAGGATATGTGTCATAAGTTGGGTTTGAAGTATTTGCCACATCCGCGTTCTTATCATGTGTAATGGCTGAGCGACAAAGAGGAAGTGAAGGTGAACTATATGGTGCGTGTGACGTTTCCTATTGGGAAGTACACCGATACTGTGGACTGCTGATGTGACCACGCCACAAACACATACGACAATAGCGCCCAATATCAAGATTGAACTAAAGGTGAATTCGTTTCTTCAGCCTTCATATGTTACTAAGAATAGACCGCTACCTAATGCAAGTGATTTAATTGTGCTTAGGAACTTGGGAAAGGATGAAGGAAAGGGACATGGAGTCCTGGACATGCATGGAAGGAATAATGGAGGTCACCACGTCACTTTGGGACCATGTCAAGCACGAATTCGAGTTGGACACGTTTTGGAATCAGACTCGGACTGCTGCGATGGTACCAAGTTCAAACAGGCATAACTTCCTCATACGGACTCCGTTTTGAACGTTCTTGTACTTCATGGAAAGCTTATGAAGTCTACTTTCCAACGGATCCGACCTCATCTTCAAATTCTATCCGAGCCGGCCGTAATCGTCAAAAGAGTCCACGTTGGTCACGTACTGGAATCGGATTCGGACTGCTGCAATGGTGCAAGTTTAAACGGACATAACTTCTTCATACAGACTCCGTTTGGGACGTTCTTGTACTTCATGGAAAGCTTATCAAGTCTACTTTCCAATGGATCCAACCTCATCTTCAAATTCCATCCGAGCCGGCCGGAATCATCAAAACAATTTACGTAGGTTTCTGAGTCCGAGTCAAAAGGGTGCTGCGCCACCTCCACTTGGGCCCATGGGCCTTGTAACCCTAGGGTGTACCCTTTGGGACGCCTCCCCTGGTTGTTTTCACTATATAGGAGCCGCCGCCTCCGTTTCTAGGACTTAGGTTTTGTTTAGATCAGTTTAGCCCCTTGTGCAAACTCCACGTTCTCTTGTGTCGGCTAGACCAACAGATTCGTGTTACAGAACCTCAACTATCCTTGTGCGACTTTTATATCTAGCAAATTCAGGTTGCTCACTATCCTTGTTCTTGCTTGTTCTTCGATTGCATGCAGGAATAGACCTTCGTGGTCAGGTCAACCGCGTTCTTGGCACGGTTGATAACGACTTGGGTGTGGTTCAGCGATTGCTAAGGCGCAAGTGACGTCTCGTACGGTTGTAGTCGGATCGCAAGAGTCATCTCCACCGAAATCGATAGTTATCATCCTATCGGAAGATCGGGACCCCGTTGCCTCATCGACTGCGATGTTGTGCCTATGACGGTGTGTCAATTGCTCTTGGGACGGACATGGCAATATGACCGTTCCGCTGTACACAATGGGCGTACAAATCGTTACACATTTCGATGGAACAATATGGATGTCATCTGGTAGGAATTCTTTGTATCCCTAGTTAGTAGATTGATTTTTATTTCCCATAGTCCAGAAAAATTGCCCCACAAAAAGAGTTAATTTCCGCTGTCCAAACCCCGTTGTGCCTTTCAATCTGTTAGTTTTGGTTTGCTAAATTGAATTTGTGTCCGTTTTAGCTTTGTCTAGTTGCTGGTCATATCCTTGATTCCATAAAAAATCCAAACGAAAAAAATTTCCCCTATCACAAACCCTAATTCCAATTTCGGCTGATTTTTCCTTTCTCTGCAGCCGCCACCAAAAACGTCATAACTTTTGATTCCGAGATTATTTTTGAGTGAGACCACCGCCATTAGATTCAAAACTTCATTGTACATCTATCTGTAAAATTTCACGTCATTCCAGCAGGGCAGTTAAAAGATATCTGCGGTGCAATTTGACCCAAATTTCCGGACTGAATCTGTAACAGTCTGCGCTTGTGATTTTTGTGCGATTTTATCTGTCGGTTTCTAGAACTTGGCCCCGAAACAAAAGTTGTAGAAAAAGCCGTCAGACAACAGAGAAAAAAAATCATTGAAAAAAAGGCAACTGACAAAAAGTTACGGCCAAAATACCGACATGCTGTCCAGTGGACAGAAACCTTCAGTTTCCAAGTTTTGGGTGAATCTTTGTGCTCTTCAATTCCAGATTGCATTTGATTGAATTATCTTGTATTTACCACTCCTATACATTACCATACACATATTTTAGCCTTCTTCCATCCTTGGTTGATCAGCAACATAGGCTAAGTGCTAGATACGAACTATAATTCAATTCTGTGCAATTTCTGAAATTAATTGATTGTTTTCCTTTGCTACAAAATACATAGCCTATCCAAGCTCCACTTTTCTACTAACCGAACAGGTCTCACTGTACCTTGCAATCGCTTGACTCATCACTTGAGTTAGATTTATCACGAACCAGCCACCGATTGCACCACCTGTTTGTTTTGGTAAGAACTTGTAAGAATTTGGTAAGAGCTTGAGAGATGCGTGACTTGATTTGAGCCTCCATAACCTAGTAGTTGATAGGAACATTTACTTGTGATTTGTTTCCTTGTTTTCTACTAACAATGACAGGCCTGAGAAAATTGGTAGATTATGATGTCATCGCGGGCAGATTTGAACTTGAAGGGAAACAATTACCGGTATATATCTTGCCACTCACCGCTGAGAGTACGTCGTCGGACTACTTCTTGTGGGTTACTATGATGGATAGCTACTTTGAAAGACAAGATCTTGATCCTTATGAGAAGATGAGCATGGCAAGGACGGCGCTGATTGGTGATGTTCAACATTGGTGGTCAAATCTCGAGTTCCACTATATATACACATGGGAGGAGATGAAAAAGAAATTACGACATCGTTTTGTACCTCCAGCACCCACGGTCACAAGCGAGGTGGAACCTGAGGTAATTGAAAATGTTGATATTGTTTTGGTTCCTACTCCATCTACAGATACCACCGAGATACTTGAAGAGGTGAAGGATGATCTGGTGCATCTTATGCCATTAGAGGAGAAGTTTGAGGTACCTACAGTATCTGATGAAAACGATAATGACAAAGGTACTGATTTGGTGCTACAACAAGACATAGATCAACCTTGTGAGTATATACCTGCTGTAGTGCAATTTTTTGATATTCCTTGTGTTGACTTGAACGAACCATGTGCTGATATAAATGCTCATAATTTTGCACATGTCGAATTAATTACACATAAGGAAGTATTTGATAGAATATCTCCTGCTGATGCATTGTGCTATATCATGCTTAATGAGGCCGTTAGTTTGGATTGTGCTATGGAGAAAGTTTCTGAACTTGCATGTTCGAAATTTTTGTTTAGTGCCTACACCCCTGGGTATAAGTTTAATTTGATTGGAGATTATGGTGTAGACAATCAATTTTTTGTATATCGAATATGCATAACTTGTGATCACATGGATGAATTGAAGCTTGCTGTTTTAGACAACAATTCTTGTGTGTTGATCTTGTTCAATATGAGAGGGGAGTAAAATTTAGTATGCATCCAATGCCTATGTGTTCATCTCTTTTTGCATCATCTAGTATGGACAATCTGAATAAAGATGATGAATTATGGAAGAACACACAAATCTCTTCACCCTTGCTGGATAAATTTGCTATTGCTCCATTGGGATATGATTATATGGATGAACTATGCTTAATTCCAAAAGTTGTAGCTTTGCCCATATGTGCCACCACTTCAAGTTTACAACTTCAGATATTTCAATTGCATAAATGCTTCACTTACATTTGCAAATCTAGTTGCAATAATTGCTGTGTGAGAAATTTTAATTTGGTCATTGACATATATGATTACTTTTGGGTTAATAATACAATGAGCTTTTATGATTGCTGCTGTGTTGTAGCATTAATTGTGCAACAACGAAGAACCGTTAAAACGGATGACATATACATATACCATGCATACATCTTGGCTTCTTTGTTACCATACTTTCAGTTTATCAAAAGTCGAGGACGGCTTTGTTTTCAAGAAGGGGAGGATGATGAGGACATGACCCCTATGGATACAACCATATTTGCTATGCTTGTTGTCCTAATTACAAGAGTTCCTACGCATCGCTTAAATTATAAGGTGAGCTCGTTTCAAAGAGGTTTCACTTTGTTTGATAAAGAACTTATGATATTACATAATGAGAGTTTGTTGCGTTTGTTATTATGTACCGACATTTATGATGAAGATCATGCAATACGTGAGACTACACATATGCTAAAACCGAGGACGGTTTTTCTATCAAGAAGGGGAGGATGATGTGACCACGCCACAAACATATACGACAATAGCGCCCAATATCAAGATTGAACTAAAGGTGAATTCGTTTCTTCAGCCTTCATATGTTACTAAGAATAGACCGCTACCTAATGCAAGTGATTTAATTGTGCTTAGGAACTTGGAAAAGGATGAAGGAAAGGGACATGTAGTCCTGGACATGCATGGAAGGAATAATGGAGGTCACCACGTCACTTTGGGACCAAGTCAAGCACGAATTCGAGTTGGACACGTTTTGGAATCAGACTCGGACTGCTGCGATGGTACCAAGTTCAAACAGGCATAACTTCCTCATACGGACTCCGTTTTGGACGTTCTTGTACTTCATGGAAAGCTTATGAAGTCTACTTTCCAACGGATCCAACCTCATCTTCAAATTCTATACGATCCGGCCGCAAGCGTCAAAAGAGTCCACGTTGGTCACGTACTGGCATCGGATTCGGACTGCTGCAATGGTGCAAGTTTAAACGGACATAACTTCCTCATACAGACTCCGTTTGGGACGTTCTTGTACTTCATGGAAATCTTATCAAGTCTACGTTCCAATGGATCCAACCTCATCTTCAAATTCCATCCGAGCCGGCCGGAATCATCAAAACAATTCACGTAGGTTTCTGAGTCTGAGTCAAAAGGGTGCTGCGCCACCTCCACTTGGGCCCATGGGCCTTGTAACCCTAGGGTGTACCCTTTGGGACGCCTCCCCTGGTTGTTTTCACTATATAGGAGCCGCCGCCTCCGTTTCTAGGACTTAGGTTTTGTTTAGATCAGTTTAGCCCCTTGTGCAAACTCCACGTTCTCTTGTGTCGGCTAGACCAACAGATTCGTGTTACAGAACCTCAACTATTCTTGTGCGACTTTTATATCTAGCAAATTCAGGTTGCTCACTATCCTTGTTCTTGCTTGTTCTTCGATTGCATGCAGGAATAGACCTTCGTGGTCAGGTCAACCGCGTTCTTGGCACGGTTGATAACGACTTGGGTGTGGTTCAGCGATTGCTAAGGCGCAAGTGACGTCTCGTACGGTTGTAGTCGGATCGCAAGAGTCATCTCCACCGAAATCGATAGTTATCATCCTATCGGAAGATCGGGACCCCGTTGCCTCATCGACTGCGATGTTGTGCCTATGACGGTGTGTCAATTGCTCTTGGGACGGACATGGCAATATGACCGTTCCGCTGTACACAATGGGCGTACAAATTGTTACACATTTCGATGGAACAATATGGATGTCATCTGGAAGCCGCTTACACCGCAACAGATTGTCAATTCCTCCGTGCAGAAAATTGATATGCACGTTGAGAGTGCATAAGAGCGAGAGAACCATTTGAGTAGTAACAAGAAACGTGAGGGAGAGAAGAATTTAGTGATGTTAGCCACCAAATCAGAGATGATAGAATTCAGCAAGGATCCTAATTTGGTGCGCGTCGTGCTGCTGTACAAAGACGCATTGCTTTCGACTAATGACATAACTTCTCTTCCTAGTGGTGTTGTTTCTGTTTTGCAGGATTTCAGCTACGTCTTTCCAGAGGAGGAACCAGCGGGGCTACCACCAATACGCAGGATAGAACATAAGATCGACTTGATTCCAGGAGCGTCGCTGCCGAACCGACCATCGTATCGCACCAATCCCGAGGAGACAAAGGAAATTTAGAAACAAGTACAAGAGCTTCTCTCCAAAGGGTATGTCCGTGAAAGCTTAAGCCCTTGTTCTGTTCCTGTTATTTTAGTTCCTAAGAAATGTGGTTCATGGCGTATGTGCGTAGATTGTCGAGTGATTAATAATATCACAATTCGATATCGTCATCCTATACCTCGCTTAGATTATATGCTAGACGAATTGAGTGGTGCTGTTATTTTCTCTAAGATAGATCTGCGCAGTGGTTACCATCAAATTAGAATGCATGAAGGGGATGAGTGGAAAACAGCCTTTAAAACGAAATTTGTGTTGTACGAGTGGTTAGTCATGCCTTTTGGTTTAGCTAATGCACCTAGTACATTCATGCGCTTAATGAATCATGTTTTAAGGCATTTTATTGGTAAATTTGTGGTTGTGTACTTTGATGATATTCTGATTTATAGTCGCACTGAATCTGAACACATATGCCATCTTAGACAGGTTCTACACGTTTTGCGTGAGAATAGGTTATTTGATAACTTAGAGAAGTGTACTTTTTGCAAAGATCGTGTCATCTTTTTGGGCTATGTTGTTTCTGCAGAGGGAGTTGAAGTAGATGAGTCTAAAATTGAAGCGATTAAAAATTGGCCAACTCTTGTGAACGTAAGTTAGATTAGGAGCTTCCAAGGTCTCACTGGATTTTATCGGCGTTTCGTGAAGGATTTTAGCACCGTCGCTGCCCCTTTGAATGAACTTACTAAAAAGGGTATTGAATTTGTGTGGGGGGTAGCGCAAGAAAATGCTTTTGCTGAACTTACGATACGCTTGACTGAAGCACCGTTGCTTGTTTTACCTCATTTCACTAAAAATTTTGAAATTGAGTGTGATGCTAGTGGATTGGGTATTGGCGGTGCTTTAATAGAAGAGGGCAGACCGGTAGCTTATTTTAGTGAGAAACTAAATGGTGCTCAATTGAATTATCCGGTCTATGACAAAGAGCTTTATGCGTTAGTGCATACGTTAGAAACTTGGCAACACTATTTATGGTCTAAAGAGTTTTATTATTCATTCTGATCATGAGGCTTTGAAGCATTTAAAGGGCCAAGCAAACCTGAACCGTAGACATGCCAAATGGGTCGAATTCATTGAGTCGTTTCCTTACATTGCGAAATATATGAAGGGAAAGGAAAATGTGGTAGCTGATGCTCTTTCTAGGAAAAGTGTGCTTTTAACTCAATTAGGAGTGCACGTTCCTAGTTTAGGGAGTGTGCGTGATTTATATACTCATGACCATGATTTTTCTGTCCCTTATGCGCGTTGCAAAGACGGAAAAGGCTGGGATAAATTTCGCATCCATGATGGGTTTTTGTTTCGCACTAACAAATTATGTATTCCATAATCCTCCCTGCGTTTGCTATTACTGCAGGAATAACATGCAGGCGGATTGATTGGACATTTTGGACGTGAGAAGACGTTGACGCGGTCGAGCGCCGGGATGACGATTTCTCCGTCGACGACTACGATGACCGACAGTGCCACCACCGCAACAACGTGCAGCGTCCTCGCCACGACGACGCCGAGGACCTTGTCGCTAAGCCCAAATTTAATCTTCCTCTATTTTCAGATGGTACAGATGTGGAACAATACCTCACTTGGGAGCTGAAAGTTGATAAGTTATTTCGGATGAACAACTATTCCAATGAGAAGAAGCTGTTGCTTGCGTCCAATGGCTTGGATGATTATGCCACACATTGGTGGGAGCAGTTCATCCGTAAGCGCATGGAGCGCCATGAGTTGCCGATTATCACCTGGGAGCATATGAAGCAGCATTTGCGGGCACGCTTTGTACCTCGCCACTACAAGCGCTCACTATTTGGGAAGTTGACAGGGCTGCGACAAGGTATGAATCAATTGATGAATATCGTAAAGAAATGGAGACTATCATGATACATGCAGATGTCTGCGAGAATGAAGAACAAACCATGGCGAGATTTCTAGCTGGCATCAATCATGCTGTCAAAAGCATTGTCAATCACCATCCCTATAATTATATGATTAAGTTGCTGCACCAAGCACGTGAAGCCGAGAGACAAGTGATTGAAGACGCACGGTTCGCTGCCCGGTCTCGTTCTTCAGCCAGTCTGGGACAGCCATATAACAACAGTCAACCAAACATGAGCACTTCGGCTGCAAGCAATTCGGCGATGCCCAATTCCGCAAGTAAGAAGCTGGAGAGTACACCATCACCGGTGCGTCGACCTATGGCGCCCGCAGCTAGTTCGACCTCGTCTATGGGGTCAATAGGCCGTTCACGTGACATTATTTGCCACAAGTGCGAGGGCGGTGGCCATTTTCAGAGGGACTGCCTAAATGTCAAAACTATGCTTATCACAGAGGTTGGCGGTTATGTTTCAGCTAGTGATGATGAGTCGCCTAATGCACAGGCAGTCTTGCACACTGATGACATAGAACAATGTGAGTGTGATCCTGAGTTTCCAAACACTGAGCAGTATTCCATTGTTTGCACGCCCAAGGTGCTTAGTGTGATGCCATCGCCATCACTCGAACAGCGGTGCAATTTGTTTCAGACATGGGCAAACCTTGATAAGGGTAAGGTGTGCAAGGTGATCATTGATGGCGGGAGTTGTCACAATCTGGCTAGCAAGGATATGTGTCATAAGTTGGGTTTGAAGTATTTGCCACATCCGCGTCCTTATCATGTGTAATGGCTGAGCGACAAAGAGGAAGTGAAGGTGAACTATATGGTGCGTGTGACGTTTCCTATTGGGAAGTACACCGATACTGTGGACTGCGATGTTGTGCCTATGACGGTGTGTCAATTGCTCTTGGGACGGACATGGCAATATGACCGTTCCGCTGTACACAATGGGCGTACAAATCGTTACACATTTCGATGGAACAATATGGATGTCATCTGGAAGCCGCTTACACCGCAACAGATTGTCAATTCCTCCGTGCAGAAGATTGATATGCACGTTGAGAGTGCACAAGAGCGAGAGAACCATCTGAGTAGTAACAAGAAACGTGAGGGAGAGAAGAATTTACTATGTTAGCCACCAAATCAGAGATGATAGAATTCAGCAAGGATCCTAATTTGGTGCGCGTCGTGCTGCTGTACAAAGACGCATTGCTTTCGACTAATGACAAAACTTCTCTTCCTAGTGGTGTTGTTTCTGTTTTGCAGGATTTCAGCTACGTCTTTCCAGAGGAGGAACCAGCGGGGCTACCACCAATACGCAGGATAGAACATAAGATCGACTTGATTCCAGGAGCGTCGCTGCCGAACCGACCATCGTACCGCACCAATCCCGAGGAGACAAAGGAAATTTAGAAACAAGTACAAGAGCTTCTCTCCAAAGGGTATGTCCGTGAAAGCTTAAGCCCTTGTTCTGTTCCTGTTATTTTAGTTCCTAAGAAAGGTGGTTCATGGCGTATGTGCGTAGATTGTCGAGCGATAACTAATATCACAATTCGATATCGTCATCCTATACCTCGCTTAGATTATATGCTAGACGAATTGAGTGGTGCTGTTATTTTCTCTAAGATAGATCTGCGCAGTGGTTACCATCAAATTAGAATGCATGAAGGGGATGAGTGGAAAACAGCCTTTAAAACGAAATTTGTGTTGTACGAGTGGTTAGTCATGCCTTTTGGTTTAGCTAATGCACCTAGTACATTCATGCGCTTAATGAATCATGTTTTAAGGCATTTTATTGGTAAATTTGTGGTTGTGTACTTTGATGATATTCTGATTTATAGTCGCACTGAATCTGAACACATAGACCATCTTAGACAGGTTCTACACGTTTTGCATGAGAATAGGTTATTTGATAACTTAGAGAAGTGTACTTTTTGCAAACATCGTGTCATCTTTTTGGGCTATGTTGTTTCTGCACAGGGAGTTGAAGTAGATGAGTCTAAAATTGAAGCGATTAAAAATTGGCCAACTCTTGTGAACGTAAGTTAGATTAGGAGCTTCCAAGGTCTCACTGGATTTTATCGGCGTTTCGTGAAGGATTTTAGCACCGTCGCTGCCCCTTTGAATGAACTTACTAAAAAGGGTATTGAATTTGTGTGGGGGGTAGCGCAAGAAAATGCTTTTGCTGAACTTAAGATACGCTTGACTGAAGCACCGTTGCTTGTTTTACCTCATTTCACTAAAAATTTTGAAATTGAGTGTGATGCTAGTGGATTGGGTATTGGCGGTGCTTTAATAGAAGAGGGCAGACCGGTAGCTTAGTTTAGTGAGAAACTGAATGGTGCTCAATTGAATTATCCGGTCTATGACAAAGAGCTTTATGCGTTAGTGCATGCGTTAGAAACTTGGCAACACTATTTATGGTCTAAAGAGTTTTATTATTCATTCTGATCATGAGGCTTTGAAGCATTTAAAGGGCCAAGCAAACCTGAACCGTAGACATGCCAAATGGGTCGAATTCATTGAGTCGTTTCCTTACATTGCGAAATATATGAAGGGAAAGGAAAATGTGGTAGCTGATGCTCTTTCTAGGAAAAGTGTGCTTTTAACTCAATTAGGAGTGCACGTTCCTAGTTAAGGGAGTGTGCGTGATTTATATACTCATGACCATGATTTTTCTGTCCCTTATGCACGTTGCAAAGACGGAAAAGGCTGGGATAAATTTCGCATCCATGATGGGTTTTTGTTTCGCACTAACAAATTATGTATTCCAGAATCCTCCCTACGTTTGCTATTACTGCAGGAATAACATGCAGGCGGATTGATGGGACATTTTGGACGTGAGAAGACGTTGACGCGGTCGAGGGCCGGGATGACGATTTCCCCGTCGACGACTACGATGACCGACAGTGCCAGCACCGCAACAACGTGCAGTGTCCTCGCCACGACGACGCCGAGGACCTTGTCGCTAAGCCCAAATTTAATCTTCCTCTATTTTCAGATGGTACAGATGTGGAACAATACCTCACTTGGGAGCTGAAAGTTGATAAGTTATTTCGGATGAACAACTATTCCAATGAGAAGAAGCTGTTGCTTGCGTCTGGTGGGAGCAGTTCATCCGTAAGCGCATGGAGCGCCATGAGTTGCCGATTATCACCTGGGAACATATGAAGCAGCATTTGCGGGCACGCTTTGTACCTCGCCACTACAAGCGCTCACTATTTGGGAAGTTGACAGGGCTGCGACAAGGTATGAATCAATTGATGAATATCGTAAAGAAATGGAGACTATCATGATACATGCAGATACAAGTGATTGAAGACGCACGGTTCGCTGCCCGGTCTCGTTCTTCAGCCAGTCTGGGACAGCCATATAACAACAGCCAACCAAATAAGAGCACTTCGGCTGCAAGCAATTCGGCGATGCACAATTCCGCAAGTAAGAAGCTGGAGAGTACACCATCACCGGTGCGTCGACCTATGGCGCACGTTGCTAGTTCGACCTCGTCTATGGGGTCAACAGGCCGTTCACGTGACATTATTTGCCACAAGTGCAAGGGCGTTGGCCATTTTCAGAGGGACTGCCTAAATGTCAAAACTATGCTTATCACAGAGGATGGCGGTTATGTTTCAGCTAGTCAGGATGAGTCGCCTAATGCACAGGCAGTCTTGCACACTGATGACATAGAACAATGTGAGTGTGATCCTAAGTTTCCAAACACTGAGCAGTATTCCATTGTTTGCACGCCCAAGGTGCTTAGTGTGATGCCATCGCCATCACTCGAACAGCAGTGCAATTTGTTTCAGACATGGGCAAAGCTTGATAAGGGTAAGGTGTGCAAGGTGATCATTGATGGCGGGAGTTGTCACAATCTGGCTAGCAAGGATATGCGTCATAAGTTGGGTTTGAAGTATTTGCCACATCCGCGTCCTTATCATGTGTAATGGCTGAGCGACAAAGAGGAAGTGAAGGTGAACTATATGGTGCGTGTGATGTTTCCTATTCGGAAGTACACCGATACTGTGGACTGCGATGTTGTGCCTATGACGGTGTGTCAATTGCTCTTGGGACGGCCATGGCAATATGACCGTTCCGCTGTACACAATGGGCGTACAAATCGTTACACATTTCGATGGAACAATATGGATGTCATCTTGTCGTAGGGGTGGCCCCCACCTAAACCCAGCAGCCCTGGTAGGAATTTACAAGGCCCAGAATAGGCCACGTGTAATGACACAAATGCCCCTGATGGGGATAATCAGCTGTAAGGGCATAATTGTAAAAGCACTCGCCATGTAAATATATAGAACATCCGACCATGGGGAGGGGAGAGGCCAGCATACTCATTTCCATCACTCTGCACTACCATCTCTCTCTCTGTTTGGTCTGTAGCCACAACAGTTGGCGTCGTCCGTGGGGAGGACAAGGACAAGCCTGAAGACCGAAGAAGAAGGATGGCACCGAAAAAAGCTCCTTCAGCGGCGGCGAAGGGAAAGAAGGCGGCCGGGCCGGAGCGTCGTATGAGTACCAGGGCTTCGGCATCGGCAGCGACGGGCGCGGGTGGCGACGCAGGCGCGGTGGCTGAAGGCGTCGACGTTCGCGCGGTGACGACCAACCTCGTCACCGGCACCGCCACGACCAACCCCGTCACCGGCACCGCGACGACCAACCCCGCCACCGGCACCGCGACGACCCCCTCGTCACCGGCGTTGCGGGGACGGACCCCGCGGTCGAAGACGTCGACGCGGGTGCGGCGACAGCCGACCCCGCCGACGCAACGACAGCCGACCTCGCCGCCCCCAATGCAACCCTCGCCGGCGGCGCGGACCGGGCGGTTCGAGGTAGCCACGACGGAGCGACCGGCAGCTCGGGACCTCGCGACGCGGTCGTCCCAGCGCCGATCCGCCCGTCGGGAGTACCGGCGACCCTGCCTGCACAGGCGGTGGAAAGTGCCCTGCTGGCGGCCCTCAACGCGTTCCAGCGGGAGCTAGGGGACCTTCGCGGAGCCGTCAGAGATATGCAAGAGGCTCGGAGTCAGCAGGCCGCGCCAGTAATCGCGTCTGAGCCCACGCCGGAGAGGGCGGACAGTCGCGAAGCCCCCACGTCTAGCCGCGTGCCGCTGCGGCGCGTAGATCCGGAGTCCCCGCTTTCGGCGGGGCTGCAGCAGGCGGCATGGCCCGAAGACTTCAAGTTTCCTAGCGCCATCGACTCGTACAAAGGCGACACGGACCCCCGCGAGTTCGTGCGCGTGTACGAAACCGCGATCGAAGCCGCGGGCGGAGACGACACCACGAAGGCAAAGGGACTCCCCCTCGCGCTACAAGGAGTGGCGCTCTCTTGGTTCTTTACCATAGAGCCGGGCTCCATCTACGCGTGGGAGCAGCTTCGCGTCCGCCTCCACAACAACTTCCAAGGAAACTACGTCGACCGGGTCGACGCGGACCAACTCTTTGCTGTTAAGCAAAAACCCTCGGAGAAGCTCCTGGACTACTTCAAACGCTTCGCCAAGATTCGATGCCAAGTGAAAGACGTTAACGAAACCACCATCGTGAACGCAGCCATACAGGGCCTTCGTCCGGGCCCGATGGCCGAGTACAACGCGCGAAAGCCAATCAAGACGGTGGCGAAGCTCTTCGACAAAATGGAGGAGTATGCCAAGGCGGAAGAAGACGCGCGGCGAAAGCAAGGGGACGACTCCGACACCAACCAGGCCGGATCATTAACGTCATATCCGGAGGCTCTGCGCTGGAGTTCACCTCAGCACGGCAGCAGAAGGCCTATGCGCGAAGACTACATCATGTGGCGGCATACCCAGCGCAAGCACCCCCGGACTGGGTACGGCACGAGGTTACATTCACACCCGGCGACGCCCAAGGCGTGGACTTCCCTCATCAGGACCCCCTGGTCATCCGGGTCACTATCACGGGATGCGACGTGGGGCGTGCCCTGGTGGACGGCGGTAGCTCCGCGAACGTATTGTTTGCGGTGGCCTTCGACCAGATGGGGATCCCTCGAAGCCGCCTAGGGCCTCGGGAATCCCACTGCAGGGCTTCGGGGGACAACCCCTGCGGGCGCTGGGACAAGTAGGCCTTCAAGTCTCCTTCGGCCAAGATGACAATGTGCGGGTCGAAGATGCCACCTTCGACGTGGTCGACATCCCGTACCCCTACAATGCCATATTAGGGCGCCCAATCCTCAACTCCTTCGGCGCGGTACCACATCACGGCTATCTATGCATGAAGATCCCGGGTCCCCGGACCATCATCACCGTCCGAGGCGACCAGGATATGGCCCGGCGCATCGAGCCGAGTACCAGGTGCCCGCGTCGCGAAGCCCAACGGCGCTCCTAGAGCTGGCGTCACCGCGCGGAGGTCCGCGGGGCCATATTAGGCCGTAGCGAAAAGGTGTCGGGCCAGAGTATAAACAAAGACGCACGTTCGCGTGTGCACTCACCGTAGCCAGGGCTACGGGACTGAGTATAAATCGAAGTCGCACGTTCGCGTGTGCACTCGCCGTAGCCAAAAGGTGACGGGCCTGAGTATAAACAAAGATGCACGTTCACGTGTGCACTCGCCGTAGCCAGGGGTACGGGACTGAGTATAAATCAAAGTCGCACGTTCGCGTGTGCACTCGCCGTATCCAAAAGGTGACGGGTCTGAGTATGAACAAAAACGCACGTTCGCGTGTGCACTCGCCGTAGCCAGGGGTACGGGACTGAGTATAAATCGAAGTCGCATGTTCGCGTGTGCACTCGCCGTAGCCAAAGGTGACGGGCCTGAGTATAAACAAAAGACGCACCGGGGGGACGCCCTCGCGCGCACCAGTCTACGGACTTTAAATAAGACATAGCGTCGAGGTCCGCCTCCGCACGCACCAGTCTACGGACTTTAAATAAGACGTAGCGTCGAGGTCCGCCTCCGCACGCACTAGTCCACGGACTTTAAATAAGACGTAGCGTTGAGGTCCGCCTCCGCACGCGCGAGTCTCCGGACTATAAAGGAAGACGTAGCGTCGAGGTCCGCCTCCGCGCGCGCTAGTCCACGGACTCTAAATAAGACGTAGCGTTGAGGTCTGCCTCCGCACGCGCGAGTCTCCGGACTATAAAGGAAGTCGTAGCGTGAAGGCCCGCCTCCGCCCACGCCAGTCTACGGACTATCAAAAGGCCCGTGGGTTCGTCCTTAACACGTGCTAGAGCTGGGGCCCCGCTCGAAGAAGGTCGTCCCACCCAAAAGTCCAGCGACTCTTCGGCCCTGCGCCAGCGTCGAAGGCGTCGCCGGGTTGGAAGGTCGGCCGCAAGAAGCCGGCCCCAGCAAGGAAACTGCCCGGGAGGTAGGCGAAAGTCAGAACAAATGCAGCAAGTGTGTACTCCATTCGCAAAGAGAGGGAACAGTACAACACACGCCTACACCTAGGCACCGCGGCGTCAGACCTGCGGGTTCCCGGCGCCTTCGGAGGGCCCAGCGTCGCCCTCGCCGCGTCGAGGGACCCCGTCCAGAAATTGGCCGAGGCTCCCCGTCCCGTAGAGCGACTTCCGGAGCTCGATCCGTGCAGCTTCCGGACCGACGTAATCCCAGATCCGGTCGAAGAAGGGCCCGAGGGCACGGCGAGCGGAGCGGACGGCGCTGGACATTACTCCGGCCCCGCCAGGCATCTCCAGCTGGGGATCATCCAGCCTGGCGACGTGCGTACAGCCGCGGTGCTGGAGGAGCGCACTGTAATATCCTGAACGTCTTTACGGCGTAAGTTTTTAAAATAATCGCGGAGTCGTCGGTTTTTCGGTAAATCGCGGGAAGGAAAAAATAAAAATTGTAGAACAGTGTAAAATGAATAAAATAAATTAAAAATTAAATTAAAACCTCGGAGTGGGCTGCCTGGGGAGTGGGCCGACCGCCTTGGGCCGGAGGCCCAAGGGGTGGCGCACCTCCCCTCCCCCTCCCCAAAAACCCTAGCCCTTTTTCTCCCCCCTCTCCCATCCCTTTGCAGCCGCCACCCCCCTTCCTCCACCCCCTGGGCGCAGCCCTCTTCCCCCCCCCTCCATCACCCCCACAAGTGCTGCTGCCATTGGAGCCAAGGAGAGGAAGGAGAAGGAGAAGAAGGAAGGAGAAGGAAGAAGAAGAAGAGGAGGAGGAAAAAAAGGGGTGATCCATCATCTAGGTAATTTTTCCTCATCCCAAACCCTCTGTTCTATGGAATAATTAGGGTTCTTGGCACGGATTTTGAAGGTAGTTAATAGATTAATTGCCCGATTAGAGATTAGCTGATGTCTGCCTGTAGATTGATTCGCGCAGCGTGTCTGTTCGCGAGGTTTTGACATAGTAAACGAATGTTCCTGCGGACCTTCCCAAAAGGAAAGTTGTAGAGGACTTCCAGACACATATCCTGTATTTGTTTCGGAATTTTATGCCTTGTTATCTGGGAGTTACAGGGTCGGGAATACTGCTGTTCGTCAGGCGAGCAGATTGGTACAGACCGACGGTAATCTGGGAATTAGAGGTCGTAAATGATTTTTATGACCATGGCCGTAATTGAGAAAGTTGTAGATAATTTATAGATATATCTGCTGTATAAAATTTAGAATTTTAGACCCTTTTACTGATGTTGGGATGCATTTGTTTATTGCTGTCCAATCTGCCAGAACAGAGTTCTTCCTCTGTTTTGGGCATTAAATTACACCAAGCTGTGATCAAAATAAAAATAGGTGTTCTACATGAAAAATGTAGGCTTTTAAGTGATAAATCCAGAGAGATATCGTTTTCTGTAAATGGATCAATATTTTTAAAGTTACGAAAATGTTAAGCAGCGCTGCTGCAGAGGGTAATTTGCTGAATTGTTGAGCGGAGAGGAGTTTGTGCGGGTTCGGGGTTCTAGCGACGTTTTTAATTATTAATGTTATGTTTGTATGCTGTAGCTGTGTGCTGAGAGTTGCCTTTTGGACAGGTGGTCTTGTCCCTGAGCGCTCTTGATTTTACCTCGCTTCGTCGGTTTGAGGCAAGTAAACGTAGCGGTGGTTGCTACCGTTTAACTTGTTATTCCTTCTACTTGCATTTTACATTATTATCGTAATTTGATATATTATGCCATGATTGCATGATAATTTAATTTTGGAGATGGTAGCAAGTACTTATCCATTGATATGTTGATAATCTGCTAGTAGCCATGTGGAAATCTTGCTTAATGTTATAATGTGGAACATGAAAATAACATGTGGTGGATGTGGATATGTCGTGAGCATGTTGATGCTCCTTTGAGGATGGATTAATGTGATTTGTGATTATCATATCATATCATGTCATATGCATATGCATATGTGGATGTCGCCGCACATAGCCGCGACCGTACCGGTACAGCATCGTATATTGCCGTAATACGATGCACCTCTTATCCCGCGGGAAGCATCGTATATTGCCGTAATACGATGCACCTCAAATCCTGCCCTGGAAAGAGTGATGTGGAGCATAGCATTCATATGCATTGCATGTGGAAAGATTCATTTGCATACATATGCAATATGTTGTGGTGAAGTTATTTTGTGGAATATTCAACTCATAGTTGTAATGTGGATTATACAACTTCATAGTTGTAATGTGGAATTGGCTCATGTGAGCTATTTGTGGTATGAGGATTATGGTTGTGGACGTGGAATGGGGTTCATCCCTTGTGTACGGTAAGGGTTGTGATTGTGGCATGAGATTCTTTTCTCTTGTATTAATTGTTGATAATAATTGTGGATGTGAGAAATAATAAAGTGTTGAAGTAAAACATACATATGTTTTATTGCTTTTGCTAGTGGTAGTGGTTGAGAATTTAAAGTAGTCAAACAAGATTTATTTGTTAATGCTTTAACGTCATTGATGGTGATTTGAGATTGAGGATAATAACATTGTAATTGTGGAAGAATGTTGATGATTAACCTGTTGTGGTTTGTGGAAGATTAAATGTTTCATTTGCATTTAATTGTGGATAAAATGACTGCATTCATATGCCAATTAAATCTGAAATTGAAGAGGTATGATTCATGAAAATTTGTGGTGGTTTAATAATTGTGGACATGAATTATAGTTGTAGTTGTATGGAATTATAAATGATGATGTATAATTATTTGTAGTTTGAATAGCCTGTTAAACAGTTTGCTTGTTGAGATTTTTATCTCACCCTTGTTTCCCCCTCCCTACAGGTGGACTTTGAGCATGCATGGGAAGGGTAGAACGGCACCACACTCAGGCACGTGAATCATTTTTTATGCTGTAATAAAGTTGAAAGCATTCTAGACCTTGCATACCTTTGTTTACATTATCTTAATAATGTTAAATTTGTAAACTATGTTTTAGATTAAAATGTTGGAGGATGTTTAAAATAGTGAATTGCTATCACTATCCTGTTATTCCTTAGTTGTTTATGCTTCCGCTTATACTATCTTGTTTAGTAATTGTTGCCAGTTTATTTTATCTTGTAAATTAGCTCGTTGTAGAGCAGTTTTAGTAGCATCCCAGGGTAAGGTGGGTCCTGGGGTGTTACACGCACACACCAAGCAGGCCGAAGTGTATGCGCAGTGGGTGCCAAAGGACGTCGCGGCGCCGCGCGCGACGTTGGCGGCATCCCCGACCCAGCGGAGGGTCCGAGACAACTCCTCCAGGCCAAAGGCGCGGTCCGGCACCTCGGTTACCAGCCCTTGAAGATGGCTCTCCAGCGCTTGCATGGCGTCCCACGCAACCACCGAGGCGTCGCCAAGCGTCTGGTTACGCTCCGCTAGAGTCAAGGCAAGCTCGCCTTTTTCCTTCTCTAGCGAGGCGACCTGCGCCAGGAGCCCGTCCCGCTCCGCCGCAAACTTCTCTTCAGCAGCTGCCGCGGCCGACTCCTGCGCCGACACAACAAGTCCCTCGGCGTGTGCCCTCGCTTCGGCACATTCCGCTTCCAGCTGGCGGATGCGGGCATCCTGGGCAGAGCGGGCTCCGGAGGCTTCGCGTAGCCCCTCCTCAGCGACCCGCAGTCTATCCTCGAGCGCCCTTCGGTCACGAGTATAGACCACTTGCAAGGCCAGTCTGGGACAGCCATATAACAATAGCCAACCCCGCGGTCGAAGACGTCGACGCGGGTGCGGCGACAGCCGACCCCGCCGACGCAACGACAGCCGACCTCGCCGCCCCCAATGCAACCCTCGCCGGCGGCGCGGACCGGGCGGTTCGAGGTAGCCACGACGGAGCGACCGGCAGCTCGGGACCTCGCGACGCGGTCGTCCCAGCGCCGATCCGCCCGTCGGGAGTACCGGCGACCCTGCCTGCACAGGCGGTGGAAAGTGCCCTGCTGGCGGCCCTCAATGCGTTCCAGCGGGAGCTAGGGGACCTTCGCGGAGCCGTCAGAGATATGCAAGAGGCTCGGAGTCAGCAGGCCGCGCCAGTAATCGCGTCTGAGCCCACGCCGGAGAGGGCGGACAGTCGCGAAGCCCCCACGTCTAGCCGCGTGCCGCTGCGGCGCGTAGATCCGGAGTCCCCGCTTTCGGCGGGGCTGCAGCAGGCGGCATGGCCCGAAGACTTCAAGTTTCCTAGCGCCATCGACTCGTACAAAGGCGACACGGACCCCCGCGAGTTTGTGCGCGTGTACGAAACCGCGATCGAAGCCGCGGGCGGAGACGACACCACGAAGGCAAAGGGACTCCCCCTCGCGCTACAAGGAGTGGCGCTCTCTTGGTTCTTTACCATAAAGCCGGGCTCCATCTACGCGTGGGAGCAGCTTCGCGTCCGCCTCCACAACAACTTCCAAGGAAACTACGTCGACCGGGTCGATGCGGACCAACTCTTTGCTGTTAAGCAAAAACCCTCGGAGAAGCTCCGGGACTACTTCAAACGCTTCGCCAAGATTCGATGCCAAGTGAAAGACGTTAACGAAACCACCATCGTGAATGCAGCCATATAGGGCCTTCGTCCGGGCCCGATGGCCGAGTACAACGCGCGAAAGCCAATCAAGACGGTGGCGAAGCTCTTCGACAAAATGGAGGAGTATGCCAGGGCGGAAGAAGACGCGCGGCGAAAGCAAGGGGACGACTCCGACACCAACCAGGCCGGAGCCTCGGCAAAAGCCGAAGATCCGCCGAAGAACGGCTCTTCGAAGGGAAAACGTAAGCAGGAGTCGTCTAGGGACACGCCCGACCGTAGGGACGCCTCGCATAAGGAGTCGTCCGATCAGCCCAAGCGCGGCCAGCAGAGGTCGAGGCGAAACCGGTACGTCCTCGACATTGAGGGCAGTTCCGACGAGGGCGCTCCTGCGGGCCGAGGCGGCCAGGGGCGCCGTGGCCGCGGGCGTGGCCGTGGCCGGGGCCGCGACGATAAAGGTCGCAGAGATTACGACGACCAACACTAGGGACTGTGGTGTGTAGTCCACGGCCGCGGCAATCATGATACCCGCACCTGCACCTCCATCGCGGCGCTCCGCGATAGTGTCGCTAGGGACAGGAACCCGGAGACGCGTCCGCCTGCGGTGGCCCATGTCCAATTCCCGTACGAGGCCCCCATGCAGGTACAGGAACAAGGGATGCAACCCCAAGAAGGCACCTTCCGGATCCAAGCTCACGTACAGCAGCCTCGGGAGGGCCTCCTGTCGCTGCAGGCTCCGGAGGCAACCCACCGCAGGATCATTAACGTCATATCCGGAGGCTCTGCGCTGGAGTTCACCTCAGCACGGCAGCAGAAGGCCTATGCGCGAAGACTACATCATGTGGCGGCATACCCAGCGCAAGCACCCCAGGACTGGGTACGGCACGAGGTTACATTCACACCCAGCGACGCCCAAGGCGTGGACTTCCCTCATCAGGACCCCCTGGTCATCCGGGTCACTATCGTGGGATGCGACGTGGGGCGTGCCCTGGTGGACGGCGGTAGCTCCGCGAACGTATTGTTTGCGGCGGCCTTCGACCAGATGGGGATCCCTCGAAGCCGCCTAGGGCCCTCGGGAATCCCACTGCAGGGCTTCGGGGGACAACCCCTGCGGGCGCTGGGACAAGTAGGCCTTCAAGTCTCCTTCGGCCAAGATGACAATGTGCGGGTCGAAGATGCCACCTTCGACGTGGTCGACATCCCGTACCCCTACAATGCCATATTAGGGCGCCCAATCCTCAACTCCTTCAGCGCGGTACCACATCATGGCTATCTATGCATGAAGATCCCGGGTCCCCGGACCATCATCACCGTCCGAGGCGACCAGGATATGGCCCAGCGCATCGAGCCGAGTACCAGGTGCCCGCGTCGCGGAGCCCAACGGCGCTCCTAGAGCTGGCGTCACCGCGCGGAGGTCCGCGGGGCCATATTAGGCCGTAGCCAAAAGGTGACGGGCCTAAGTATAAACAAAGACGCACGTTCGCGTGTGCGCTCGCCGTAGCCAGGGGTATGGGACTGAGTATAAATCGAAGTCGCACGTTCGCGTGTGCACTCGCCGTAGCCAAAAGGTGACGGGTCTGAGTATAAACAAAGACGCACGTTCGCGTGTGCACTCGCCGTAGCCAGGGGTACGGGACTGAGTATAAATCGAAGTCGCATGTTCGCGTGTGCACTCGCCGTAGCCAAAGGTGACGGGCCTGAGTATAAACAAAAGACGCACCGGGGGGACGCCCTCGCGCGCACCAGTCTATGGACTTTAAATAAGACGTAGCGTCGAGGTCCGCCTCCGCACGCACCAGTCTACGGACTTTAAATAAGACGTAGCGTCGAGGTCCCCTTCCGCACGCACGAGTCCACAGACTTTAAATAAGACGTAGCGTCGAGGTCCACCTCCGCACGCGCGAGTCTCCGGACTATAAAGGAAGACGTAGCGTCGAGGTCCGCCTCCGCACGCACCAGTCTACGGACTTTAAATAAGACGTAGCGTCGAGGTCCGCCTCCGCACGTGCGAGTCTCCGGACTATAAAGGAAGACGTAACGTCGAGGTCCGCCTCCGCACGCACTAGTCCACGGACTTTAAATAAGACGTAGCGTCGAGGTCCGCCTCCGCACGCACGAGTCTCCGGACTATAAAGGAACATGTAGCGTCGAGGTCCGCCTCCGCACGCACTAGTCCACGGACTTTAAATAAGACTCACAAGTACAAAGGTCCGGCAACATCCTTGCCGCTCTAAGCCGCTATCCCGCGGGTTCGTCCTTAACACGTGCTAGAGCTGGGGCCACGCTCGAAGAAGGTCGGCCCGCCCAAAAGTCCAGCGACTCTTCGGCCCTGCGCCAGCGTCGAAGGAGTCGCCGGGTTGGAAGGTTGGCCGCAAGAAGCCGGCCCCAGCAAGGAAACTGCCCGGGACGTAGGCCAAAGTCAGAACAAATGCAGCAAGTGTGTACTCCATTCGCAAAGAGAGGGAACAGTACAACACACGCCTACACCTAGGCACCGCGGCGTCAGACCTGCGGGTTCCCGGCGCCTTCGGAGGGCCCAGCGTCGCCCTCACCGCGTCGAGGGACCCCGTCCAGAAATTGGCCGAGGCTCCCCATCCCGTAGAGCGACTTTCGGAGCTCGATCCGTGCAGCTTCCGGACCGACGTTCGGCACGGCGAGCGGAGCGGACGGCGCTGGACATTACTCCGGCCCTGCCAGGCATCTCCAGCTGGGGATCATCCAGCCCGGCGATGTGCGTACAGCCGCGGTGCTGGAGGAGCGCACACACCAAGCAGGCCAAAGTGTATGCGCAGTGGGTGCCAAAGGACGTCGCGGCGCCGCGCGCGACGTTGGCGGCATCCCCGACCCAGCGGAGGGTCCGAGACAACTCCTCCGGGCCAAAGGCGCGGTCCGGCACCTCGGTTATGATGAGGCGATGGGGTCCCAATCTTCCGATAGGATGATAACTATCGATTTTGGCGGAGGCGGCCCTTGCGATCCGACTACAACCGAACGACGTCGCTTGCGCCTTAGCAATCGCTGAACCACACTCCAAGTTGTTATCAACCGTGCCAAGAACGCGGTTGACCTGACCACGAAGGTCTATTCCTGTATGCAACCGAAGAACACGCAAGAACAAGATAACAAGCAATCTGAAATTGCAAATATTGATATGAAGATCAAAAGGTGGGATTCCGAAGGCTGTCTTGACAGGCGGTCCTCCGACACAACTGAAGAACAGAAGTTTGCATAATAGCTAAACCTAAACTCAACGAAATCCAAGTCCTAACAATGGAGGCGGTGGCTCCTTTATAGGGAGAACAACCTGGAGGGGCGTCCAAAGTGCATGCTCTAGGGTTACAAGGCCCATGGGCCCAATTGGTGGTGGCGCAGCACCCTTTTGACTCGGACTCAAAAACCAACGTGGATTGTTTTGATGATTGCAGCCGGCTCGGATCGAATTTGAAGATGAGGTTGGATCCGTTGGACAGTAGACTTCATAATCTTTCCATGAAGTACAAGAACGTCCCAAACGGAGTCCGTATGAGAATGTTACGTTCGTTTCAACTTGCACCATTGCAGCAGTCCGAATCTGATTCCAGTACGTGACCAACACGGACTCTTTTGATGATTGCGGCTGTCTCGGATAGAATTTGAAGATGGAGTTAAATCCTTTAGAAAGTATACTTGATAAGCTTTCCATCAAGTCCAAGAACGTCTCAAACGGAGTCCGTATGACAAAGTTACGTCCGTTTAAACTTGCACCATTGCAGCAGTCCGAGTCTGATTCCAAAACGTGTCTAACTCGAATTCGTGCTTGACTTGGTCCCAAAGTGACGTGGTGACCTCCATTATTCCTTCCATGCATGTCCAGGACTCCATGTCCCTTTCCTTCATCCTTTCCCAAATTCCTAAGCACAATTAAATCACTTGCATTAGGTAGCGGTCTATTCTCAGTAACATATGAAGGCTGAAGAAACGAATTCACCTTTAGTTCAATCTTGATATTGGGCGCGATTGTCGTATGTGTTTGTGGCGTGGTCACATCATCCTCCCCTTCTTGATAGAAAACCGTCCTCGGTTTTAGCATATGTGTAGACTCACGTATTGCATGATCTTCATCATAAATCTCGGTACATAATAACAAACGCAACAAACTCTCATTATGTAATATCATACGTTCTTTATCACACAAAGTAAAACCTTTTTGAAACGAGCTCACCTTATAATTTAAGTGATGCGTAGGAGCTCTTGTAATTGGAACAACAAGCATAGCAAATATGGTTGTATCCATAGGGGTCGTGTCCTCATCAGGTTACAAGCCCTTGAAGATGGCTCTCCAACGCTTGTATGGCGTCCCACGCAACCACCGAGGCATCGCCAAGCGTCTGGTCACGCTCCGCTAGAGTCAAGGCAAGCTCGCCTTTTTCCTTCTCTAGCGAGGCGACCTGCGCTAGGAGCCCGTCCCGCTCCGCCGCAAACTTCTCTTCAGCAGCTGCCGCGGCCGACTCCTGCGCCGACGCAACAAGTCCCTCGGCGTGTGCCCTCGCTTCGGCACATTCCGCTTCCAGCTGGCGGATACGGGCGTCCTGGGCAGAGCGGGCTCCGGAGGCTTCGCGTAGCCCCTCCTCGGCGACCCGCAGTCTATCCTCGAGCGCCCTTCGGTCACGAGTATAGACCGCTTGCAAGGCTTGCCCCAGCACAAGGGTCTGCAGAGGGAGAAGACTCAGCAAGCTCAGCTAGATCAGGCGTTGTCGCATGAGTACTTACCCTCACCCCAGACACCTCGAAGGCGTCCTCGAGGCGTCCCGCACCGTAGGCCTGCAGCACTTGCGGGTCGACGCTCGTGGCCGCGTCATTCACAATCCCGCGCCACGCCCTCAGCGTATCCGGAGGCGGCACGAAGTTAGCGGAGCTTACGTGCTCGGAGGCTCCGTGTTCCGCCGAGTGCTCCCCCTCCGGAATGAGCAACGCTGCAAACAGGGATACGGGTGAGCACCCCAAGGCATAAAAGCACACACACCAGAGTAAGCTAAGCCACCTTACCCTCGGTAGCAGAAGGAATGGTCCCGCCGCGGGCAGAAGCCTCCGCGTTTGGGGATGGCGGCGGCTGTCCCCGCGCGGCGGGCGGCGTGGCCAGGGGGGCAGAAGGCGCGTATGCCGCAAGGTCTCCGGCGCTTGCGCTGGCGTCCCACAAGCTTCTGATGCCCGTGGCCACGACGAATCCCCGCGGTGTCCGGTAGAGCTCCGGCCGCACGCACGGCCGTTTGGCCGGGGCAGCCAGCGGTGACACCACCCCCACAGCCGCGGTTAGTGAAGCCCCCGCGGCTGCCGCGCCCGGGGGCGAAGGTTCCATGGCGGCAGTTGTCGCAGGGGGCACCTCGGTTTCTGCTGCTGTCGGTAAGGGCAGCACGGCTTCGTGCGCCCCCGCGGAAGGCGCCTCCGGCACCACAGCGGCCACGGTCGAAAGCTCCACCTCGACATCGCCGGTCCGCACGGGTGCCGCCTCGGTGACTTCGGCGGGCGGTGAGGCTTCCCCCCTTCGGCCGCTCGCGGCAAACCCGCCGTCCGGGATGCTCGCCGAAGATACCTCACCTTCGACGTCTGCGCCGCCCAAACCGGAATCGGCATACCTCGCCGAGTACGACTCCGCGTCCGCCGCACCTCGGAAGCACTAGCAGCAGCAGCAGCCGCCGCGCCAAGCGCGGCAGGCGCCCCGCCGCGGCCCCTCTTCCGAGACGGGGTCTTCTTTTTCTTCGCTGCACCGTCGTCTGGAGCGACACGGTCCGGCACGGCAAGGCCCAGAGCCTCGCACACGCGGTTGATTCGCCCCAGCCCCGCCTCGGCAATAGCAGCCGCGCGCTGCTCATGCTCCCTACCGGTGTACAGCCCTAGGAGTACGCGCACGGCTTGCTCCGCCTCCTCCAAGGAAATCCCTGAAACAAAGGAGAAGACCATCAGCATATAACGCATTCCGCGTGAACAAAGGAGAGACGCGAGCGAGGCTTACGGAGATCACCGGGCGCCGGCAGCAAGCAAACCCATGGCACAACATTGTCATCTCGACGCCTCTCGGCGGCAAGACGCCAGTCGCGGGCAAGCGGCGCCACGCCGTACATCACGAACTCTTCGGCGAGGTCGCTCATATTGAAGCGGGCGGCCACGCCTACGAGCCACTGGACCCTTCACTTGTCCTCATCATCGAGCGTTCGGCCGGGCGAGGGCTTCAATGCGATCGGTCGGCCTGTGCACTCAAGGCCGCTCCCGCTCTCAACACGGTGGTAGAACCACCGCTTCATCCAGTAAGACTCCCACTTCCCTCGAGTTGCGTTCGCGGGGAAGAGCTTCTTGCACGACGGACGAAGGACAAAGGTGACGCTACCGAAGCTCGACAACGTCCCGTCCTTCCGGTCCTTGCGCTGGCATCGTGCCTCGTGAAGGTAGGCGAACAACGAGGCGCTGGGCCAACACGCCCCCGAGCGCACGGCCCAGCTGTACACCGCGAGCCAGGTCCTGGCGCTCGGACAATTTCCCCGCGCGTAGTGGCCCTTGGATCGTCTCCTCAGTCACGAGCGAGGGGCCTAACTCGCCGGAGAACGTGCCTTCCTCCTCCGCCACCAGCCACTCCTTGTCAGCCGCCGCCGGGTCGCGCTCTTGGAGCGTGTATTTCACCTTTAACTGCGAGGACCGCCGGCGAACGACTGAGCCACCAACCATCTGGCCGCGCTCGCTACTGGAGGCCATCGCTTCCCACGGAGAGATCGAAGCGGTGAAGATATAGCGAAAATGTCGAGGGCGGAGCAGGCAGGAAAAAGGGCGTAAAGGTGCGGGGGCGCTGTTACAGGGGGGGCTATTTCAAGCCACCTCGCCCGTACCGATGCTATCGAAGCGTCGCAGCGATCCGCGTGCCGGATGCAACCGCAGCGGTGTAAAGGTCCGCCCCGCACGATCCCCCGTAACGGAAAGCGAAGTGTCGCGAAGGTCCGCGTCGGGGCGCGACCGCAGTCGTACAAGCGCCAGTCCAGCGCAATGCCCCATACCCAAAGCTGGAAGGCCACGACCACAAGCGCCAAGGGCCGTCACAGCACGACGCTACCTAGCCGCAGTTAAAGGCGCATTAATGGGCCAGGGGATGACAACCGCTCCGGCGCCGTGCCATTCACTGCCCGCCCCGTGTCCCCCTTGCCTAGGGAAGAGGCGAGCGGCCGCGCACACGCAACCGTCCACATCCCGCTGCCCGCCAGTCGTAGGCCGCCACGTGCCCCGGGCGCGTCGGGTCGCACGGTATGGGAACCTAACCCTGGCAGGCCGGGGGCCGGCGTGATTCCAGGAACCTCTACAGCGCAAGACCGCATCGCAAGATCCCGAGTCACCGTACGCGTGGCGGTGTTCACGAGGCGAGGGCGCCAGCTTCACTGCCACCCGTTCGAAGGGTAGGGGACGAAGCGCGCGCGTCTACTCCGACTAGGCGCCAGCTTCGCTGCCACCCGTTCGAAGGGTAGGGGACGAAGCGCGCGCGTCTACTTCCACTAGGCGCCAGCTTCGCTGCCACCCGTTCGAAGGGTAGGGGACGGAGCGCGCGCGTCTACTCCGACTAGGCGCCAGCTTGGCTGCCACCCGTTCGAAGGGTAGGGGACGCAGCGCGCGCGTCTACTTCCACTAGGCGCCAGCTTCGCTGCCACCCGTTCGAAGGGTAGGGGACGAAGCGCGCGCGTCTACTTCCACTAGGCGCCAGCTTCGCTGCCACCCGTTCGAAGGGTAGGGGACGCAGCGCGCGCGTCTACTTCCACTAGGCGCCAGCTTCGCTGCCACCCGTTCGTAGGGTAGGGGACGGAGCGCGCGCGTCTACTCCGACTAGGCGCCAGCTTCGCTGCCACCCGTTCGAAGGGTAGGGGACGAAGCGCGCGCGTCTACTTCCACTAGGCACCAGCTTCGCTGCCACCCGTTCGAAGGGTAGGGGACGAAGCGCGCGCGTCTACTTCGACTAGGCGCCAGCTTCGCCGCCACCCGTTCGAAGGGTAGGGGACGGAGCGCGCGCGCGTCTACTTCGACTAGGCGCCAGCTTCGCCGCCACCCGTTCGAAGGGTGGGGGTCGGAGCGCGCGCGCGTCTACTTCGACTAGGCGCCAGCTTCGCTGCCACCCGTTCGAAGGGTAGGGGACGGAGCGCGCGCGCGTCTACTTCGACTAGGCGCCAGCTTCGCTGCCACCCGTTCGAAGGGTAGGGCATGGAGCGCGCGCGTCTACTTCGACTAGGCGCCAGCTTCGCTGCCACCCGTTCGAAGGGTAGGGGACGGAGCGCGCGCGTCTACTTCGACTAGGCGCCAGCTTCGCTGCCACCCATTCGAAGGGTCGGGGACGGAGCGCGCGCGCATCTTCTTCGACTAGGCGCCAGCTTCGCGGCCACCCGTTCGAAGGGTAGGGAACGGAGCGCGTGCGTCTACTACGGCTAGGCGCCAGCTTCGCCGCCACCCGTTCGAAGGGTGGGGGACGGAGCGCGCGCGTCTACTTTAACTAGGCGCAAGCTTCGCCGCCACCCGCTCGAAGGGTAGGGGACGGAACGCGCGCGCGTCTACTTCGACTTCGGCGCCAGCCTCCGCTGCCACCCATTCGAAGAATAGGGATGGGGCGAGCTTGAAGAACGGAGAACAGCACATACGACCACCATAACTCGAACATGCAAAGGTCAATTTGCGGCAAGAGCAGACATGATCTCGTAAACAGATATGCGTCGCCACACCAGCATATGCTCGTTCGCACGATCAGAGCGTATGGATGACTTCATATCTGTCTACGAGAGCAAGTCAGGCCTTGCCATTTCCGCTTCAAGCTGTGAAGCATTCCCACAAATAGGACGTATTTTGTTCACCGGTGCTCACGGGCATTGACGCCAGTCGACGCAGTCATCAAACGCAGGTGAACAAAATTTTCCCTACATATGAGAAGTTAACCATGAACAGGTACGGGATGTACAGCAAGGGATGTCTAGGGAGCGGCCCCCGGTGCCAACATATTTATACTCGGCCTCACCAGGCGAAGAGCCGCCAGCGTGGAGGGATGCCAATCGGCGGCACGCCAACCGGTGGAAGCACAAGCGGGGGGAGCGCGCGCGCCCCAGAGGTCCAAACGCCGGGAGTCCGCCGTCACATTGATGGTCACGACGCCTCAAGGCCCGCACCGCGCCAAGCACGCTTCACCACGTGGACGGTCGGAAGAACACGCATCTGCTTCGGCCACAGCGCAGCCCCGGGTCAAGTTTGGAGAAGTTCACAGGCCGCGGGGACAGAGGGGGCCAAAGGACTCGGCGACATGGCTTCGGCCCTGTGAAGCCCTTCACCATGAGAGGCTCCTGTCGTAGGGGTGGCCCCCACCTAAACCCAGCAGGCCTGGTAGGAAGTTATAAGGCCCAGAATAGGCCATGTGTAATGACACAAATACCCCTGAAGGGGATAATCAGCTGTAAGGGCATAATTGTAAAAGCACTCCCCATGTATATATATAGAACATCCGTCCATGGGGAGGGGAGAGGCCATAATACTCATTTCCATCACTCTCCACTACCATCTCTCTCTCCGTTTGGTCTGTAGCCACAACACATCTGGAAGCCGCTTACACCGCAACAGATTGTCAATTCCTCCGTGCAGAAAATTGATATCCACGTTGAGAGTGCACAAGAGCGAGAGAACCATCTGAGTAGTAACAAGAAACGTGAGGGAGAGAAGAATTTAGTGATGTTAGCCACCAAATCAGAGATGATAGAATTCAGCAAGGATCCTAATTTGGTGCGCGTCGTGCTGCTGTACAAAGACGCATTGCTTTCAACTAATGACATAACTTCTCTTCCTAGTGGTGTTGTTTCTGTTTTGCAGGATTTCAGCGACGTCTTTCCAGAGGAGGTACCAGCGGGGCTACCACCAATACGCAGGATAGAACATAAGATCGACTTGATTCCAGGAGCGTTGCTGCCGAACCGACCATCGTACCGCACCAATCCCGAGGAGACAAAGGAAATTTAGAAACAAGTACAAGAGCTTCTCTCCAAAGGGTATGTCCGTGAAAGCTTAAGCCCTTGTTCTGTTCCTGTTATTTTAGTTCCTAAGAAAGATGGTTCATGGCGTGTGTGCGTAGATTGTCGAGCGATTAATAATATCACAATTCGATATCGTCATCCTATACCTCGCTTAGATTATATGCTAGACGAATTGAGTGGTGCTGTTATTTTCTCTAAGATAGATCTGCGCAGTGGTTACCATCAAATTAGAATGCATGAAGGGGATGAGTGGAAAACAGCCTTTAAAACGAAATTTGTGTTGTACGAGTGGTTAGTCATGCCTTTTGGTTTAACTAATGCACCTAGTACATTCATGCGCTTAATGAATCATGTTTTAAGGTATTTTATTGGTAAATTTGTGGTTGTGTACTTTGATGATATTCTGATTTATAGTCGCACTGAATCTGAACACATATACCATCTTAGACAGGTTCTACACGTTTTGCGTGAGAATAGGTCATTTGATAACTTAGAGAAGTGCACTTTTTGCAAAGATCGTGTCATCTTTTTGGGCTATGTTGTTTCTGCACAGGGAGTTGAAGTAGACGAGTCTAAAATTGAAGCGATTAAAAATTGGCCAACTCCTGTGAACGTAAGTTAGATTAGGAGCTTTCATGGTCTCGCTGGATTTTATCGGCGTTTCGTGCAGGATTTTAGCACCTTCGCTGCCCCTTTGAATGAACTTACTAAAAAGGATGTTGAATTTGTGTGGGGGGTAGCGCAAGAAAATGCTTTTGCTGAACTTAAGAGACGCTTGACTGAAGCACCGTTGCTTGTTTTACCTCATTTCACTAAATTTTTTGAAATTGAGTGTGATGCTAGTGGATTGGGTATTGGCGGTGCTTTAATAGAAGAGGGCAGACCGGTAGCTTATTTTAGTGAGAAACTGAATGGTGCTCAATTGAATTATCCGGTCTATGACAAAGAGCTTTATGCGTTAGTCCATGCGTTAGAAACTTGGCAACACTATTTATGGTCTAAAGAGTTTTATTATTCATTCTGATCATGAGGCTTTGAAGTATTTAAAGGGCCAAGCAAACCTGAACCGTAGACATGCCAAATGGGTCGAATTCATTTAGTCGTTTCCTTACATTGTGAAATATATGAAGGGAAAGGAAAATGTGGTAGCTGATGCTCTTTCTAGGAAAAGTGTGCTTTTAACTCAATTAGGAGTGCACGTTCCTAGTTTAGGGAGTGTGCGTGATTTATATACTCATGACCATGATTTTTCTGTCCCTTATGCACGTTGCAAAGACCGAAAAGGCTGGGATAAATTTCGCATCCATGATGGGTTTTTGTTTCGCACTAACAAATTATGTATTCCAGAATCCTCCCTGCGTTTGCTATTACTGCAGGAATAACATGCAGGCGGATTGATGGGACATTTTGGACATGAGAAAACGTTGACGCGGTCGAGCGCCGGGATGACGATTTCCCCGTCGACGACTACGATGACCGACAGTGCCATCACCGCAACAACGTGCAGCGTCCTCGCCACGACGACGCCGAGGACCTTGTCGCTAAGCCCAAATTTAATCTTCCTCTATTTTCATATGGTACAGATGTGGAACAATACCTCACTTGGGAGCTGAAAGTTGATAAGTTATTTCGGATGAACAACTATTCCAATGAGAAGAAGCTGTTGCTTGCGTCCAATGGCTTGGATGATTATGCCACACATTGGTGGGAGTAGTTCATCCGTAAGCGCATGGAGCGCCATGAGTTGCTGATTATCACCTGGGAGAATATGAAGCAGCATTTGCGGGCACGCTTTGTACCTCGCCACTACAAGCGCTCACTATTTGGGAAGTTGACAGGGCTGCGACAAGGTATGAATCAATTGATGAATATCATAAAGAAATGGAGACTATCATGATACATGCAGATCTCTGCGAGAATGAAGAACAAACCATGGCGAGATTTCTAGCTGGCATCAATCATGCTGTCAAAAGCATTGTCAATCACCATCCCTATAATGATATGATTAAGTTGCTGCACCAAGCACGTGAAGCCGAGAGACAAGTGATTGAAGACGCACGGTTCGCTGCCCGGTCTCGTTCTTCAGCCAGTCTGGGACAGCCATATAACAACAGCCAACCAAACAAGAGCACTTCGGCTGCAAGCAATTCGGCGATGCGCAATTCCGCAAGTAAGAAGCTGGAGAGTACACCATCACCGGTGCGTCGACCTATGGCGCCCGCTGCTAGTTCGACCTCATCTATGGGGTCAACAGGCCGTTCACGTGACATTATTTGGCACAAGTGCAAGGGCGTTGGCCATTTTCAGAGGGACTGCCTAAATGTCAAAACTATGCTTATCAGAGAGGATGGCGGTTATGTTTCAGCTAGTGATGATGAGTCGCCTAATGCACAGGCAGTCTTGCACACTGATGACATAGAACAATGTGAGTGTGATCCTGAGTTTCCAAACACTGAGCAGTATTCCATTGTTTGCACGCCCAAGGTGCTTAGTGTGATGCCATCGCCATCACTCGAACAGCGGTGCAATTTGTTTCAGACATGGGCAAAGCTTGATAAGGGTAAGGTGTGCAAGGTGATCATTGATGGCGGGAGTTGTCACAATCTGGCTAGCAAGGATATGCGTCATAAGTTGGGTTTGAAGTATTTGCCACATCCGCGTCCTTATCATGTGTAATGGCTGAGCGACAAAGAGGAAGTGAAGGTCAACTATATGGTGCGTGTGACGTTTCCTATTGGGAAGTACACCGATACTGGGGACTGCGATGTTGTGCCTATGACGGTGCGTCAATTGCTCTTGGGACGGCCATGGCAATATGACCGTTCCGCTGTACACAATGGGCGTACAAATCGTTACACATTTCGATGGAACAATATGCATGTCATCTGGAAGCCGCTTACACCGCAACAGATTGTCAATTCCTCCGTGCAGAAAAATGATATGCACGTTGAGAGTGCACAAGAGCGAGAGAACCATCTGAGTAGTAACAAGAAACGTGAGGGAGAGAAGAATTTAGTGATGTTAGCCACCAAATCAGAGATGATAGAATTCAGCAAGGATCCTAATTTGGTGCACATCGTGCTGCTGTACAAAGACGCATTGCTTTCGACTAATGACATAACTTCTCTTCCTAGTGGTGTTGTTTCTGTTTTGCAGGATTTCAGCGACGTCTTTCCAGAGGAGGTACCAGCGGGGCTACCACCAATACGCAGGATAGAACATAAGATTGACTTGATTCCAGGAGCGTCGCTGCCGAACCGACGATCGTACCGCACCAATCCCGAGGAGACAAAGGAAATTTAGAAACAAGTACAAGAGCTTCTCTCCAAAGGGTATGTCCGTGAAAGCTTAAGCCCTTGTTCTGTTCCTGTTATTTTAGTTCCTAAGAAAGATGGTTCATGGCGTGTGTGCGCAGATTGTCGAGCGATTAATAATATCACAATTCGATATCGTCGTCCTATACCTCGCTTAGATTATATGCTGGACGAATTGAGTGGTGCTGTTATTTTCTCTAAGATAGATCTGCGCAGTGGTTACCATCAAATTAGAATGCATGAAGGGGATGAGTGGAAAACAGCCTTTAAAACAAAATTTGTGTTGTACGAGTGGTTAGTCATGCCTTTTGGTTTAACTAATGCACCTAGTACATTCATGCGCTTAATGAATCATGTTTTAAGGCATTTTATTGGTAAATTTGTGGTTGTGTACTTTGATGATATTCTGATTTATAGTCGCACTGAATCTGAACACATAGACCATCTTAGACAGGTTCTACACGTTTTGCGTGAGAATAGGTTATTTGATAACTTAGAGAAGTGCTCTTTTTGCAAAGATCGAGTCATCTTTTTGGGCTATGTTGTTTCTGCACAGGGAGTTGAAGTAGACGAGTCTAAAATTGAAGCGATTAAAAATTGGCCAACTCCTGTGAACGTAAGTTAGATTAGGAGCTTTCATGGTCTCGCTGGATTTTATCGGCGTTTCGTGAAGGATTTTAGCACCATCGCTGCCCCTTTGAATGAACTTACTAAAAAGGGTGTTGAATTTGTGTGGGGGGTAGCGCAAGAAAATGCTTTTGCTGAACTTAAGAGACGCTTGACTGAAGCACCGTTGCTTGTTTTACCTCATTTCACTAAAAATTTTGAAATTGAGTGTGATGCTAGTGGATTGGGTATTGGCGGTGCTTTAATACAAGAGGGCAGACCGGTAGCTTATTTTAGTGGGAAACTGAATGGTGCTCAATTGAATTATCCGGTCTATGACAAAGAGCTTTATGCGTTAGTGCATGCGTTAGAAACTTGTCAACACTATTTATGGTCTAAAGAGTTTTATTATTCATTCTGATCATGAGGCTTTGAAGTATTTAAAGGGCCAAGCAAACCTGAACCATAGACATGCCAAATGGGTCGAATTCATTGAGTCGTTTCCTTACATTGTGAAATATATGAAGGGAAAGGAAAATGTGGTAGCTGATGCTCTTTCTAGGAAAAGTGTGCTTTTAACTCAATTAGGAGTGCACGTTCCTAGTTTAGGGAGTGTGCGTGATTTATATACTCATGACCATGATTTTTCTGTCCCTTATGCACGTTGCAAAGACGGAAAAAGGCTGGGATAAGTTTCACATCCATGATGGGTTTTTGTTTCGCACTAACAATTTATGTATTCCAGAATCCTCCCTGCGTTTGCTATTACTGCAGGAATAACATGCAGGCGGATTGATGGGACATTTTGGACGTGAGAAGACGTTGACGCGGTCGAGCGCCGGGATGACGATTTCCCCGTCGACGACTACGATGACCGACAGTGCCACCACCGCGACAACGTGCAGCGTCCTCGCCACGACGACGCCGAGGACCTTGTCGCTAAGCCCAAATTTAATCTTCCTCTATTTTCATATGGTACAGATGTGGAACAATACCTCACTTGGGAGCTGAAAGTTGATAAGTTATTTCGGATGAACAACTATACCAATGAGAAGAAGCTGTTGCTTGCGTCCAATGGCTTGGATGATTATGCCATACATTGGTGGGAGCAGTTCATCCGTAAGCGCATGGAGCGCCATGAGTTGCCGATTATCACCTGGGAGCATATGAAGCAGCATTTGCGGGCACGCTTTGTACCTCGCCACTCCAAGCGCTCACTATTTGGGAAGTTGACAGGGCTGCGACAAGGTATGAATCAATTGATGAATATCGTAAAGAAATGGAGACTATCATGATACATGCAGATGTCTGCGAGAATGAAGAACAAACCATGGCGAGATTTCTAGCTGGCATCAATCATGCTGTCAAAAGCATTGTCAATCGCCATCCCTATAATGATATGACTAAGTTGCTGCACCAAGCACGTGAAGCCGAGAGACAAGTGATTGAAGACGCACGGTTCGCTGCCCGGTCTCGTTCTTCAGCCAGTCTGGGACAGCCATATAACAACAGCCAACCAAACAAGAGCACTTCGGCTGCAAGCAATTCGGCGATGCGCAATTCCGCAAGTAAGAAGCTGGAGAGTACACCATCACCGGTGCGTCGACCTATGGCGCCCGCTGCTAGTTCGACCTCGTCTATGGGGTCAACAGGCCGTTCACGTGACATTATTTGCCACAAGTGCAAGGGCGTTGGCCATTTTCAGAGGGACTGCCTAAATGTCAAAACTATGCTTATCAGAGAGGATGGCGGTTATGTTTCAGCTAGTGATGATGAGTCGCCTAATGCACAGGCAGTCTTGCACACTGATGACATAGAACAATGTGAGTGTGATCCTGAGTTTCCAAACACTGAGCAGTATTCCATTGTTTGCACGCCCAAGGTGCTTAGTGTGATGCCATCGCCATCACTCGAACAGCGGTGCAATTTGTTTCAGACATGGGCAAAGCTTGATAAGGGTAAGGTGTGCAAGGTGATCATTGATGGCGGGAGTTGTCACAATCTGGCTAGCAAGGATATGTGTCATAAGTTGGGTTTGAAGTATTTGCCACATCCGCGTCCTTATCATGTGTAATGGCTGAGCGACAAAGAGGAAGTGAAGGTGAACTATATGGTGCGTGTGACGTTTCCTATTGGGAAGTACGGTATACTGTGGACTGCGATGTTGTGCCTATGACGGTGTGTCAATTGCTCTTGGGACGGCCATGGCAATATGACCGTTCCGCTGTACACAATGGGCGTACAAATCGTTACACATTTCGATGGAACAATATGGATGTCATCTGGAAGCCGCTTACACCGCAACAGATTGTCAATTCCTCCGCGCAGAAAATTAATATGCACGTTGAACAAGAGCGAGAGAACCATCTGAGTAGTAACAAGAAACGTGAGGGAGAGAAGAATTTAGTGATGTTAGCCACCAAATCAGAGATGATAGAATTCAGCAAGGATCCTAATTTGGTGCACGTCGTGCTGCTGTACAAAGACGCATTGCTTTCGACTAATGACATGACTTCTCTTCCGAGTGGTGTTGTTTCTGTTTTGCAGGATTTCAGCGACGTCTTTCCAGACGAGGTACCAGCGGGGCTACCACCAATACGCAGGATAGAACATAAGATCGACTTGATTCCAGGAGCGTCGCTGCCGAACCGACCATCGTACCGCACCAATCCCGAGGAGACAAAGGAAATTTAGAAACAAGTACAAGAGCTTCTCTCCAAAGGGTATGTCCGTGAAAGCTTAAGCCCTTGTTCTGTTCCTGTTATTTTAGTTCCTAAGAAAGATGGTTCATGGCATGTGTGCGCAGATTGTCGAGCGATTAATAATATCACAATTCGATATCGTCATCCTATACCTCGCTTAGATTATATGCTGGACGAATTGAGTGGTGCTGTTATTTTCTCTAAGATAGATCTGCGCAGTGGTTACCATCAAATTAGAATGCATGAAGGGGATGAGTGCAAAACAACCTTTAAAACGAAATTTGTGTTGTACGAGTGGTTAGTCATGCCTTTTGGTTTAACTAATGCACCTAGTACATTCATGCGCTTAATGAATCATGTTTTAAGGCATTTTATTGGTAAATTTGTGGTTGTGTACTTTGATGATATTCTGATTTATAGTCGCACTGAATCTGAACACATAGACCATCTTAGACATGTTCTACACGTTTTGCGTGAGAATAGGTTATTTGATAACTTAGAGAAGTGCTCTTTTTGCAAAGATCGTGTCATCTTTTTGGGCTATGTTGTTTCTGCACAGGGAGTTGAAGTAGACGAGTCTAAAATTGAAGCGATTAAAAATTGGCCAACTCCTGTGAACGTAAGTTAGATTAGGAGCTTTCATGGTCTCGCTGGATTTTATCGGCGTTTCGTGAAGGATTTTAGCACCGTCGCTGCCCCTTTGAATGAACTTACTAAAAAGGGTGTTGAATTTGTGTGGGGGGTAGCGCAAGAAAATGCTTTTGCTGAACTTAAGAGACGCTTGACTGAAGCACCGTTGCTTGTTTTACCTCATTTCACTAAAAATTTTGAAATTGAGTGTGATGCTAGTGGATTGGGTATTGGCGGTGCTTTAATACAAGAGGGCAGACCGGTAGCTTATTTTAGTGGGAAACTGAATGGTGCTCAATTGAATTATCCGGTCTATGACAAAGAGCTTTATGCGTTAGTGCATGCGTTAGAAACTTGGCAACACTATTTATGGTCTAAAGAGTTTTATTATTCATTCTGATCATGAGGCTTTGAAGTATTTAAAGGGCCAAGCAAACCTGAACCGTAGACATGCCAAATGGGTCGAATTCATTGAGTCGTTTCCTTACATTGTGAAATATATGAAGGGAAAGGAAAATGTGGTAGCTGATGCTCTTTCTAGGAAAAGTGTGCTTTTAACTCAATTAGGAGTGCACGTTCCTAGTTTAGGGAGTGTGCGTGATTTATATACTCATGACCATGATTTTTCTGTCCCTTATGCACGTTGCAAAGACGGAAAAGGCTGGGATAAATTTCGCATCCATGATGGGTTTTTGTTTCGCACTAACAAATTATGTATTCCAGAATCCTCCCTGCGTTTGCTATTACTGCAGGAATAACATACAGGCGGACTGATCGGACATTTTGGACGTGAGAAGACGTTGACGCGGTCGAGCGCCGGGATGACGATTTCCCCGTCGACGACTACGATGACCGACAGTGCCACCACCGCAACAACGTGCAGCGTCCTCGCCACGACGACGCCGAGGACCTTGTCGCTAAGCCCAAATTTAATCTTCCTCTATTTTCATATGGTACAGATGTGGAACAATACCTCACTTGGGAGTAGAGATGGCAATGGGTACCCGATACCCGAATACCCGACGGGTTTTACCCGATAAAGGGACGGGTATGGAAAATTTTATGTACCCACGGGTACGTTATTGGGCGAAATCCTCTACCCGCTGGGTAGGCGGGTGCGGGTGTGGGTATATACTACCCATACCCGCCTACCCGCGGGTAATGAATACCCGCATTAGACAACTAGACATCCCACTCAAATGTTAATTTTATTATCTACTTGTTGTTGATTCTTTATTTGTTTGTCATATGTTGATATGGTCATGTCAAGTATGTTTATGTGATGTACTAATTTTGATCATTAGACGCTTTTGTGCTTGTCATGTATGATTAATGAATGTCTAAATTGATGATATTCTTATGTGTTGAACCGGGTATGCTTGCTGGTACGGGTTACCCGTCGGGTAGTAATACCCGCGCGGGTACGGGTATAGGTAAATTTTCCTACCCGCTTGCGGATACGGGTAACCCGACGGGTAAATTTACACCTAGCGGGTACGGGTATGGAATGGCAATACCCGATGGATATTTACCCGTTGCCATCTCTACTTGGGAGCTGAAAGTTGATAAGTTATTTCGGATGAACAACTATTCCAATGAGAAGAAGCTGTTGCTTGCGTCCAATGGCTTGGATGATTATGCCACACATTGGTGGGTGCAGTTCATCCGTAAGCGCATGGAGCGCCATGAGTTGCCGATTATCACCTGGGAGCATATGAAGCAACATTTGCGGGCACGCTTTGTACCTCGCCACTACAAGCGCTCACTATTTGGGAAGTTGACAGGGCTGCAACAAGGTATGAATTAATTGATGAATATCGTAAAGAAATGGAGACTATCAAGATACATGCAGATGTCTGCGAGAATGAAGAACAAACCATGGCGAGATTTCTAGCTGGCATCAATCATGCTGTCAAAAGCATTGTCAATCATCATCCCTATAATGATATGATTAAGTTGCTGCACCAAGCACGTGAAGCCGAGAGACAAGTGATTGAAGACGCACGGTTCGCTGCCTGGTCTCGTTCTTCAGCCAGTCTGGGACAGCCATATAACAACAGCCAACCAAACAAGAGCACTTCGGCTCAAGCAATTCGGCGATGCGCAATTCCGCAAGTAAGAAGCTGTGATGAGGACATCCCTTCCATGGATACAACTCAGCCACAGCAAGTGTTACAAGGACCACTCACTCGAGCTCGTGCTCGTCAACTTAATTACCAGGTGAATTCAATCCTAGGTTCATGTATTACTGAGAATAGACCGCTACCTAATGCAAGTGATTTAATTGTGCTTAGGAACCTGGGAAAGGATGAAGGACAGGGACATGGAGTCATGGACATGCCTGGATGGAATAATGGAGTTCACCACGTCACTTTGGGGCCAAGCCAAACAAGAATTCGAGTTGGACACGTTCTGGAATCAGATTCGGACTGCTGTGATGGTACCAAGTTCAAACGGGCATAACTTCCTCATACTGACTCCGATTGGGACGTTCTTGTACTTCATGGAAAGCTTAGGAAGTCTATTTTCCAACGGATCCAACCTCATCTTCAAATTCCATCTGAGCCGGCCGCAATCATCAAAAGACTCCATGTTGGTTTCTGAGTCCGAGTCAAAAAAGGTGCTGCGCCACCTCCACTTGGGCCCATGGGCCTTGTAACCCTAGGGCGTGCCCTTGGACGCCCCCCTGGTCGTTCTCCCCATAAAGGGGCCGCCGCCTCCGTTGCTAAGACTTGGATTTCGTTAAGTTTAGGTTTAGCCATTGTGCAAACTTTTGTTCTTCAGTTGTGTCGGACGACCACCTGTCAAGACATCTTCGGAATACCAACTTTGTTATTCGCAATACAATTTGTGCTTCATTCATATCTGCAATATCAGATTGTCTACATCTTATTCTTGCTAGTTCTTCGATTGCTCGCAGGGATTGAACTTCGTGTTCAGGTTGATCGCGCTTCCAGCAAGATCCATAACATCTCGGAGTTGGTTCAGCGATTGCTAAGGCGCTAGTGTCGTCGTACGGTTGTAGTCGGATCGTGAGGGTCATCTCCACCGAAATCGATAGTTATCAATCTCATCGAAAGATCGGGCACCTCGTCTCCATCAAGTGGTATCAGAGCGCCAGGTTGCTCGGTGAGAATTTCCAGTTTACCCTATGTTAGATTGCTATTCCTTACCTAGAGTACACAAAAAAAATTTAGCAGTAGATCAATCTGTCCAAACCAGTCTTAGCCTCGCAATTTTTCTTTTCAGTACATTGCATTGTTGAACTTTCGGTTGCATCGTCATGTCCTTTGCTGGTCTTAGTGTCTAGTTCCTCTAGAGTTTCGAGTTCTGTTCACGTTTTGGTCTCACCGCTGCAGTTAGATCCGAACTGCCACGGTGAGGGAAGGAAAGGAGGAGGACTCGGCTTCTAGGGAGGCTTCGGCCTAGTTGGTTTCGGAGTAGGACACGATCTCGGCGTTGGTTTCGGAGTAGGTCTCAACTGCGTCGTGTGTAAAAAAAGGAAGGAAAAAAAAAGAGAAGGAACAGGCAGCCGCATTTAAAAGAGCCGCGGTCAAAAAAAAAAGGAGAGAGAAACAGCTAACTTTTGCATACGACCTCCGATTGAGGCGATTCTTGATCCGTTGGAAAGGAAATCAGAAGATACTCAAAACTGGAGATTTCAGATCCGCGTAAGCCACCAGGCACATACGCGGCAGCTTCGACCCCAAAAAACGTCGTTTAGGTCCTCAAAACGGGCCCGCAAACCGAGGAAAAATCAAGTTTCTCAGAATTTGCTCAAAATTGACAGAGCCCTTCTACAAGTGATTCTAAGGTTTCCCGTGCAGACGGCATCCTTTTTCGAGCTCCAGAACTCCGTGTGCAGTGCCATCTAGTTGTCTTTCTGCGCGGTGTACTCGTTTGTGTTCTAGGCTCGCGTCTCTAGTACGGTCTAGCCTAGGGCCAGCACCAACCGGCGTTGAACGATTTTTCAGCTTGCATTTTCTGAATTGATTATTGCTACTCCTTGCTACCAAACTTCAGCCTTCCCAGCTACACCTTTTCTACACAGAACAGGCTGAGCTTCACCTGGCAATCGCTCCATCCAATCTTCGCAGATATATTGTCATCGCTGGTTGCCGATCACCCTGTGTGCTTGGTAAGAATTGGTAAGAATTCGATAGAAGGTTTGAGACGAGCGACTTTTGAACCACCATACCCTAGTACTTTTTAGGGACATATTCTTGTATTTTTGCTAACAATGGCAGGTTCTGGAGAGTTTTCAGATCAGAACTCATCTCATAGTCCTCGTACGAAGGGAATCATACAACATTTCACACGCGAAATGAATCGTCGTGCGGAGGGCCTTGAGGAGGATGTCAGAGTCACAAATGAGCGACTTGCTCAACTCGAGGGCGCCCAGATTGAGACAAACACAACGCTTGCTGCGATGAAGAAAGCACAAGGTATCACTAACAAGTCTTTGGCAGATATTATGGCGCGCCTTGAGGAGATTGCCCAAGCTTCGGCTGTTGTTCCCCCTGCTGTGATGGTAGAGGGACAAGATGAAGTTGACAATGCGCGTGTTAACCGACAGGGTATGCAAAGAGATCCCCCACGACGTGAGGTACGTGACCACGATGATGCTTTTGCTAAGGTTAAATTCACTATGCCCTCTTTTAATGGTAAATATGATCCTGATGGTTATCTTGATTGGGAACTAGCTGTTGATCAAAAATTTACTTGCCATGATTTTCCTGAGAATAGACGAGTTAGGGCTGCCACTAGTGAATTTACCGATTTTGCTTCTATTTGGTGGAAAGAACATTGCCGTCAACATCCCAATAACATACCAAACACTTGGGAGGCTTTAAAATTGCTTATGTGCCATCGATTTGTTCCCTCATATTATGCTCGTGATTTGTTAAATAAACTGCAACGTTTACAACAAGGTGCAAAGTCTGTGGAAGAATACTATCAGGAATTACAAATTGGTATGTTGCGCTGTGGGTTAGTTGAGAATGAGGAGGCATCAATGGCTAGGTTTTTGGGAGGGTTGAATCGTGAAATTCAGGACATTCTTGAGTACAAAGATTACAACTCCATGACTAGATTGTTTCATCTTGCTTGCAAAGCTGAACGAGAATTGCAGGGACGCCAGACAAGAACGCGATCTAACTTTTCTGCAGGTCGCACAAATTCATGGACGCCGCATACACCTTCTTCCTCATCCACTTTGGCGCCCCCACCATTACCCTCCAACATCAAGCAGCGCCCTACTACGTCAAATTCAGCGCCACGAGTTTCCGAAGCACCCAAATCAGCACCACAACTTTCTGCAAAAACTTCCTCTTCGGTTGCTTCGACAGGACGGACGAGGGACGTTCAATGCCATCGATGCAAAGGCTTTGGACACATGATGCGGGACTGTCCAAGCAAGCGTGTATTGATTATACGCGATGATGGTGGGTATTCTTCTGCTAGTGATCTTGATGATGAAACATATGCTATGCTTGCAAATGACCCTGCAGGACATGATGATGAGTCTGACCATGAGGAGGAACATGTTGGCACCGAAGATGCCGACAAGTATTTGAGCATTATAGTGCAACGCGTACTAAGTGCTCAAGTGTCTCGTGCCGAGCAAAATCAGCGCCATAATTTGTTCCAAATCAAGGGTGTTGTCAAGGAACGCCCGATACGAATAATTATTGATGGTGGAAGTTGCAACAACTTGGCGAGTATGGATATGGTGGAGAAGCTTGCCTTGCCAACCAAACCTCATACCCACCCATACCATATTCAGTGGTTCAACAACAGTGGTAAGTTAAAGGTAACACGGATGGTGAGAGTACAGTTTTCTATGGGTTCATACCATGATTATGTTGATTGCGACGTTGTTCCTATGCAAGCTTGTTCATTGTTATTAGGAAGACCTTGGTAATACGATATTGATTGTGTGCATCATGGTAGGAATAATCAATATTCTCTCATGTTTAATGGAAAGAAAATTGTGCTGCATCCTATGACTTATGAACAAATTGTTAAAGATGATCTTGCTAGAGCTAGTAGAGAGAAAAGCCGAGAGAATGCTGAGAGCGAAAATCAGGTTGTAGCAAAAGAGCTTGAGCAACATAAAAAGAAAGAACCCAAATCTGTTCATGCGAAGAATAAAGAAATTAAATTGAAAGGTGCTTGTTTCCTTGCTACCAAATCTGACATGACTGAGCTGAATGCTAGTGATTCTGTTTGCTATGCATTAGTTTGCAAAGAAGCTTTGTTTTCCTTTGAGGATATCCCTCCTTCTTTGCCACCTGCTGTCACTAACATTTTGCAGGAGTACCAAGATGTCTTTCCAAAGGACATACCACCGGGGCTGCCACCACTTCGTGGGATTGAGCATCAGATTGATTTAATTCCCGGTGCATCTTTGCCCAACCGCGCACCATACAGGACCAATCCAGAAGAAACTAAAGAAATTCAGCGCCAAGTTCAAGAGTTGCTTGATAAAGGGTATGTGGCGAATCCCTTAGCCCTTGTGCTGTTCCGGTCATTTTGGTACCAAAGAAAGATGGGTCATGGCGCATGTGTGTGGATTGTAGAGCAATCAATAATATCACCATTAGGTATCGTCATCCTATTCCTAGGTTAGATGATATGCTTGATGAATTGAGTGGCTCTGTTGTCTTTTCCAAGGTTGATTTGCGTAGTGGCTATCATCAAATCCGCATGAAATTAGGCGATGAATGGAAAACGGCATTTAAAACTAAGTTTGGGTTATATGAGTGGTTAGTAATGCCTTTTGGTTTAACTAATGCACCTAGTACCTTCATGAGATTAATGAACGAGGTTTTGCGTACTTTCATTGGTAGATTTGTGGTGGTTTATTTTGATGATATATTGATATATAGCAAATTATTAGAAGAACATCTTGACCATTTACGTGCTGTTTTTAATGCTTTACGTGATGCACGCCTATTTGGTAACCTTGAGAAGTGCACCTTTTGCACCGATCGAGTCGCATTTCTTGGCTATGTTGTTACTCCACGGGGAATTGAAGTTGATCAAGCCAAGGTTGAAGCAATACAGAGTTGGCCGACTCCTAACACGGTCACACGGGTGCGGAGCTTTTTAGGACTTGCCGGGTTCTACCGCCGCTTTGTGAAGGATTTCAGCACCATCGCCGCACCATTGAATGAGCTTACCAAGAAAGGCATGCCATTTGTTTGGGGTGCCGCACAGGAGAACGCCTTCACCACACTGAAAGATAAGTTAAGACATGCACCTTTACTCCAACTCCCTGATTTCAATAAGACTTTCGAACTAGAATGTGATGCAAGCGGAATTGGTTTAGGTGGTGTGTTGTTACAAGAAGGCAAACCTATAGCATACTTCAGTGAGAAATTGAGTGGGCCTAGTTTGAACTATTCTACTTATGATAAGGAGTTATATGCCCTCTTTCGAACCTTAGAAACTTGGCAACATTATTTATGGCCCAAAGAATTTGTTATACATTCTGATCATGAATCTTTAAAGCATATTCGAAGTCAAGGTAATCTGAACCGTAGACATGCAAGGTGGGTTGAATTTATTGAGTCTTTTCCCTATGTCATAAAACACAAGAAGGGAAAGGAGAATGTTATTGCTGATGCTTTGTCTAGGAGATATTCCATGCTATCACAACTTGACTTCAAAATTTTTGGATTAGAGACTATTAAAGAGCAATATGTGCACGATGCTGATTTTGCGGAAATATTGTTGAATTGTAAAGAAGGGAAAATGTGGAATAAATTTATCATTAATGATGGGTTTGTGTTTAGAGCCAACAAGTTGTGCATTCCTGCTAGTTCCGTTCGTCTGTTGTTGTTACAGGAGGCACATGGAGGCGGGTTGATGGGACATTTTGATGTGAAGAAAACGGAGGACATACTTGCTGATCATTTCTTTTGGCCAAAGATGAGACGGGACGTCGAGCGCTACGTTGCTCGCTGCACTACATGTCAAAGAGCTAAGTCACGACTTAATCCTCATGGTTTATATATGCCTTTACCTGTTCCTAGCGTTCCGTGGGAAGATATTTCGATGGACTTTGTTTTAGGATTGCCTAGGACAAAGAAGGGGAGGGATAGTATATTTGTGGTTGTTGATAGATTTTCTAAGATGGCCCATTTTATACCATGTCATAAAAGCGATGATGCTACCCGTATTGCTGATTTATTCTTTCGTGAAGTTATTCGCTTGCATGGTGTGCCCAATACTATAGTTTCAGATTGTGATACTAAATTCCTTAGCCATTTTTGGAGAACTTTATGGGCTAAATTGGGGACTAAGCTGTTATTTTCTACTACTTGTCATCCCCAAACTGATGGACAAACTGAGGTTGTGAATAGAACTTTGTCTACCATGCTTAGGGCTGTGTTGAAAAAGAATTTAAAAATGTGGGAAGAATGCTTGCCTCATGTTGAGTTTGCTTACAATCGTTCCTTGCATTCTACTACAAAGATGTGCCCTTTTGAAGTTGTTTATGGTTTTGTGCCTCGTGCTCCTATTGATTTAATGCTTCTTCCATCTTCGGAGAAATTGAACCCTGATGCCAAACAGCGTGCTGAATTGATTTTAAAAATGCATGAGACAACTAAGGAGAATATAGAACGCATGAATGCTAAATACAAACTTGCTGGTAGTCAGGGGAGGAAACGTTTAACTTTTGAACCTGGGGATCTTGTTTGGTTGCATTTAAGAAAAGATAGGTTCCCTGAATTGAGAAAATCGAAATTGATGCCAAGAGCTGATGGTCCTTTCAAGGTGTTAGAAAAGATTAATGATAATGCATACAAGCTTCAACTGCCTGCAGATTTTGCTGTGAGTCCCACTTTTAACATTGCAGATTTAAAGCCCTACTTGGGAGAAGAGGACGAGTTTGAGTCGAGGATGACTCAAATGCAAGAAGGGGAGGATGATGAGGACATCCCTTCCATGGATACAACTCAGCCACAGCAAGTGTTACAAGGACCACTCACTCGTGCTCGTCAACTTAATTACCAGGTGAATTCATTCCTAGGTTCATGTATTACTGAGAATAGACCGCTACCTAATGCAAGTGATTTAATTGTGCTTAGGAACCTGGGAAAGGATGAAGGAGAGGGACATGGAGTCATGGACATGCCTGGATGGAATAATGGAGTTCACCACGTCACTTTGGGGCCAAGCCAAACAAGAATTCGAGTTGGACACGTTCTGGAATCAGATTCGGACTGCTGTGATGGTACCAAGTTCAAACGGGCATAACTTCCTCATACGGACTCCGATTGGGACGTTCTTGTACTTCATGGAAAGCTTAGGAAGTCTATTTTCCAACGGATCCAACCTCATCTTCAAATTACATCTGAGCCGGCCGCAATCATCAAAAGACTCCACGTTGGTTTCTGAGTCCGAGTCAAAAAAGGTGCTGCGCCACCTCCACTTGGGCCCATGGGCCTTGTAACCCTAGGGCGTGCCCTTGGACGCCCCCCTGGTCGTTCTCCCTATAAAGGGGCCGCCGCCTCCGTTGCTAAGACTTGGATTTCGTTAAGTTTAGGTTTAGCCATTGTGCAAACTTTTGTTCTTCAGTTGTGTCGGACGACCACCTGTCAAGACATCTTCGGAATCCCAACTTTGTTATTCGCAATACAATTTGTGCTTCATTCATATCTGCAATATCAGATTGCCTACATCTTATTCTTGCTAGTTCTTCGATTGCTCGCAGGGATTGAACTTCGTGTTCAGGTTGATCGCGCTTCCAGCAAGATCAATAACATCTCGGAGTTGGTTCAGCGATTGCTAAGGCGCAAGCGTCGTCGTACGGTTGTAGTCGGATCGTGAGGGTCATCTCCACCGAAATCGATAGTTATCAATCTCATCGAAAGATCGGGCACCTCGTCTCCATCAAGCTGGAGAGTACACCATCACCGGTGCGTCGACCTATGGCGCCCGCTGCTAGTTCGACCTCGTCTATGGGGTCAACAGGCCGTTCACGTGACATTATTTGCCACAAGTGCAAGGGCGTTGGCCATTTTCAGAGGGACTGCCTAAATGTCAAAACTATGCTTATCACAGAGGATGGCGGTAATGTTTCAGCTAGTGATGATGAGTTGCCTAATGCACAGGCAGTCTTGGACACTGATGACATAGAACAATGTGAGTGTGATCCTGAGTTTCCAAACACTAAGCAGTATTCCATTGTTTGCACGCCCAAGGTGCTTAGTGTGATGCCATCGCCATCACTCGAACAGCGGTGCAATTTGTTTCAGACATGGGCAAAGCTTGATAAGGGTAAGGTGTGCAAGGTGATCATTGATGGCGGGAGTTGTCACAATCTGGCTAGCAAGGATATGTGTCATAAGTTGGGTTTGAAGTATTTGCCACATCCGCGTCCTCATCATGTGTAATGGCTGAGCGACAAAGAGGAAGTGAAGGTGAACTATATGGTGCGTGTGACGTTTCCTATTGGGAGGTACACCGATACTGTGGACTGCGATGTTGTGCCTATGACGGTGTGTCAATTGCTCTTGGGACGGCCATGGCAATATGACCGTTCCGCTGTACACAATGGGCGTACAAATCGTTACACATTTCGATGGAACAATATGGATGTCATCTGGAAGCCGCTTACACCGCAACAGATTGTCAATTCCTCCGTGCAGAAAATTGATATGCACGTTGAGAGTGCACAAGAGCGAGAGAACCATCTGAGTAGTAACAAGAAACGTGAGGGAGAGAAGAATTTAGTGATGTTAGCCACCAAATCAGAGATGATAGAATTCAGCAAGGATCCTAATTTGGTGCGCGTCGTGCTGCTGTGCAAAGACGCATTGCTTTCGACAAATGACATAACTTCTCTTCCTAGTGCTGTTGTTTCTGTTTTGCAGGATTTCAGCGACGTCTTTCTAGAGGAGGTACCAGCGGGGCTACCACCAATACGCAGGATAGAACATAAGATCGACTTGATTCCAGGAGTGTCGCTGCCGAACCGACCATCGTACCGCACCAATCCCGAGGAGACAAAAAAATTTAGAAACAAGTACAAGAGCTTCTCTCCAAAGGGTATGTCCGTTAAAGCTTAAGACCTTGTCCCGTTCCTGTTATTTTAGTTCCTAAGAAAGATGGTTCATGGCGTATGTGCGTAGATTGTCGAGCGATTAATAATATCACAATTCGATATCGTCATCCTATACCTCGCTTAGATTATATGCTGGACGAATTGAGTGGTGCTGTTATTTTCTCTAAGATAGATCTGCGCAGTGGTTACCATCAAATTAGAATGCATGAAGGGGATGAGTGGAAAACAGCCTTTAAAACTAAATTTGTGTTGTACGAGTGGTTAGTCATGCCTTTTGGTTTAGCTAATGCACCTAGTACATTCATGCGCTTAATGAATCATGTTTTAAGGCATTTTATTGATAAATTTGTGGTTGTGTACTTTGATGATATTCTGATTTATAGTCGCACTGAATCTGAACACATAGACCATCTTATAGAGGTTCTACACGTTTTGCGTGAGAATAGGTTATTTGATAACTTAGAGAAGAGCACTTTTTGCAAAGATCGTGTCATCTTTTTGGGCTATGTTGTTTCTGCACAGGGAGTTGAAGTAGATGAGTCTAAAATTGAAGCGATTAAAAATTGGCCAACTCCTGTGAACGTAAGTTAGATTAGGAGCTTTCATGGTCTCGCTGGATTTTATCGGCGTTTCGTGAAGGATTTTAGCACCGTCGCTGCCCCTTTGAATGAACTTACTAAAAAGGGTGTTGAATTTGTGTGGGGGGTAGCGCAAAAAAATGATTTTGCTGAACTTAAGAGACGCTTGACTGAAGCACCGTTGCTTGTTTTACCTCATTTCACTAAATTTTTTGAAATTGAGTGTGATGCTAGTGGATTGGGTATTGGCGGTGCTTTAATAGAAGAGGGCAGACCGGTAGTTTATTTTAGTGAGAAACTGAATGGTGCTCAATTGAATTATCCGGTCTATGACAAAGAGCTTTATGCATTAGTGCATGCGTTAGAAACTTGGCAACACTATTTATGGTCTAAAGAGTTTTATTATTCATTCTGATCATGAGGCTTTGAAGTATTTAAAGGGCCAAGCAAACCTGAACCGTAGACATGCCAAATGGGTCGAATTCATTGAGTCGTTTCCTTACATTGTGAAATATATGAAGGGAAAGGAAAATGTGGTAGCTGATGCTCTCTCTTGGAAAAGTGTGATTTTAACTCAATTAGGAGTGCACGTTCCTAGTTTAGGGAGTGTGCGTGATTTATATACTCAAGACCATGATTTGTCTGTCCCTTATGCACGTTGCAAAGACGGAAAAGGCTGGGATAAATTTCACATCCATGATGGGTTTTTGTTTCGCACTAACAAATTATGTGTTCCAGAATCCTCCCTGCGTTTGCTATTACTGCAGGAATAACATGCAGGCGGATTGATGGGACATTTTGGACGTGAGAAGACGTTGACGCGGTCGACCGCCGGGATGACGATTTCCCCGTCGACGACTACGATGACCGACAGTGCCACCACCGCAACAACGTGCAGCGTCCTCGCCACGACGACGCCGAGGACCTTGTCGCTAAGCCCAAATTTAATCTTCCTCTATTTTCAGATGGTACAGATGTGGAACAATACCTCACTTGGGAGCTGAAAGTTGATAAGTTATTTCGGATGAACAACTATTCCAATGAGAAGAAGCTGTTGCTTGCGTCCAATGGCTTGGATGATTATGCCACACATTGGTGGGTGCAGTTCATCCGTAAGCGCATGGAGCGCCATGAGTTGCCGATTATCACCTGGGAGCATATGAAGCAGCATTTGCGGGCACGCTTTGTACCTTGCCACTACAAGCGCTCACTATTTGGGAAGTTGACAGGGTTGCGACAAGGTATGAATCAATTGATGAATATCGTAAAGAAATGGAGACTATCATGATACATGCAGATGTCTGCGAGAATGAAGAACAAACCATGGCGAGATTTCTAGCTGGCATCAATCATGCTGTCAAAAGCATTGTCAATCGCCATCCCTATAATGATATGACTAAGTTGCTGCACCAAGCACGTGAAGCCGAGAGACAAGTGATTGAAGACGCACGGTTCGCTGCCCGGTCTCGTTCTTCAGCCAGTCTGGGACAGCCATATAACAACAGCCAACCAAACAAGAGCACTTCGGCTGCAAGCAATTCGGCGATGCGCAATTCCGCAAGTAAGAAGCTGGAGAGTACACCATCACCGGTGCGTCGACCTATGGCGCCCGCTGCTAGTTCGACCTCGTCTATGGGGTCAACAGGCCGTTCACGTGACATTATTCGCCACAAGTGCAAGGGCGTTGGCCATTTTCAGAGGGACTGCCTAAATGTCAAAACTATGCTTATCACAGAGGATGGCGGTTATGTTTCAGCTAGTGATGATGAGTCGCCTAATGCACAGGCAGTCTTGCACACTGATGACATAGAACAATGTGAGTGTGATCCTGAGTTTCCAAACACTGAGCAGTATTCCATTGTTTGCACGCCCAAGGTGCTTAGCGTGATGCCATCGCCATCACTCGAACAGCGGTGCAATTTGTTTCAGACATGGGCAAAGCTTGATAAGGGTAAGGTGTGCAAGGTGATCATTGATGGCGGGAGTTGTCACAATCTCGCTAGCAAGGATATGTGTCATAAGTTGGGTTTGAAGTATTTGCCACATCCGCGTCCTCATCATGTGTAATGGCTGAGCGACAAAGAGGAAGTGAAGGTGAACTATATGGTGCGTGTGACGTTTCCTATTGGGAAGTATACCGATACTGTGGACTGCGATGTCGTGCCTATGACGGTGTGTCAATTGCTCTTGGGACGGCCATGGCAATATGACCGTTCCGCTGTACACAATGGGCGTACAAATCGTTACACATTTCGATGGAACAATATGGATGTCATCTGGAAGCCGCTTACACCGCAACAGATTGTCAATTCCTCCGTGCAGAAAATTGATATGCACGTTGAGAGTGCACAAGAGCGAGAGAACCATCTGAGTAGTAACAAGAAACGCGAGGGAGAGAAGAGTTTAGTGATGTTAGCCACCAAATCAGAGATGATAGAATTCAGCAAGGATCCTAATTTGGTGTGCGTCGTGCTGCTGTACAAAGACGCATTGCTTTCGACTAATGACATAACTTCTCTTCCTAGTGGTGTTGTTTCTGTTTTGCAGGATTTCAGCGACGTCTTTCCAGAGGAGGTACCAGCGGGGCTACCACCAATACGCAGGATAGAACATACGATCGACTTGATTCCAGGAGCGTCGCTGCCGAACCGACCATCGTACCGCACCAATCCCGAGGAGACAAAAAAATTTAGAAACAAGTACAAGAGCTTCTCTCCAAAGGGTATGTCCGTGAAAGCTTAAGCCCTTGTTCTGTTCCTGTTATTTTAGTTCCTAAGAAAGATGGTTCATGGCGTATGTGCGTAGATTGTCGAGCGATTAATAATATCACAATTCGATATCGTCATCCTATACCTCGCTTAGATTATATGCTAGACGAATTGAGTGGTGCTGTTATTTTCTCTAAGATAGATCTGCGCAGTGGTTACCATCAAATTAGAATGCATGAAGGGGATGAGTGGAAAACAACCTTTAAAACGAAATTTGTGTTGTACGAGTGGTTAGTCATGCCTTTTGGTTTAGCTAATGCACCTAGTACATTCATGCGCTTAATGAATCATGTTTTAAGGCATTTTATTGGTAAATTTGTGGTTGTGTACTTTGATGATATTCTGATTTATAGTCGCACCGAATCTGAACACATAGACCATCTTAGAGAGGTTCTACACGTTTTGCGTGAGAATAGGTTATTTGATAACTTAGAGAAGTGCACTTTTTGCAAAGATCGTGTCATCTTTTTGGGCTATGTTGTTTCTGCACAGGGAGTTGAAGTAGATGAGTCTAAAATTGAAGCGATTAAAAATTGGCCAACTCCTGTGAACGTAAGTTAGATTAGGAGCTTTCATGGTCTCGCTGGATTTTATCGGCGTTTCGTGAAGGATTTTAGCACCGTCGCTGCCCCTTTGAATGAACTTACTAAAAAGGGTGTTGAATTTGTGTGGGGGGTAGCGCAAGAAAATGATTTTGCTGAACTTAAGAGACGCTTGACTGAAGCACCGTTGCTTGTTTTACCTCATTTCACTAAATTTTTTGAAATTGAGTGTGATGCTAGTGGATTGGGTATTGGCGGTGCTTTAATAGAAGAGGGCAGACCGGTAGCTTATTTTAGTGAGAAACTGAATGGTGCACAATTGAATTAAACGGTCTATGACAAAGATCTTTATGCGTTAGTGCATGCGTTAGAAACTTGGCAACACTGTTTATGGTCTAAAGAGTTTTATTGTTCATTCTGATCATGGGGCTTTGAAGTATTTAAAGGGCCAAGCAAACCTGAACCGTAGACATGCCAAATGGGTCGAATTCATTGAGTCGTTTCCTTACATTGTGAAATATATGAAGGGAAAGGAAAATGTGGTAGCTGATGCTCTCTCTAGGAAAAGTGTGCTTTTAACTCAATTAGGAGTGCACGTTCCTAGTTTAGGGAGTGTGCGTGATTTATATACTCAATACCATGATTTTTCTGTCCCTTATGCACGTTGCAAAGACGGGAAAGGCTGGGATAAATTTCACATCCATGATGGGTTTTTGTTTCGCACTAACAAATTATGTGTTCCAGAATCCTCCCTGCGTTTGCTATTACTGCTGGAATAACATGCAGGCGGATTGATGGGACATTTTGGACGTGAGAAGACGTTGACGCGGTCGAGCGCCGGGATGACGATTTCCCCGTCGACGACTACGATGACCGACAGTGCCACCACCGCAACAACGTGCAGCGTCCTCGCCACGACGACGCCGAGGACCTTGTCGCTAAGCCCAAATTTAATCTTCCTCTATTTTCAGATGGTACAGATTTGGAACAATGCCTCACTTGGGAGCTGAAAGTTGATAAGTTATTTCGGATGAACAACTATTCCAATGAGAAGAAGCTGTTGCTTGCGTCCAATGGCTTGGATGATTATGCCACACATTGGTGGGTGCAGTTCATCCGTAAGCGCATGGAGCGCCATGAGTTGCCGATTATCACCTGGGAGCATATGAAGCAGCATTTGCGGGCACGCTTTGTACCTCGCCACTACAAGCGCTCACTATTTGGGAAGTTGACAGGGCTGCGACAAGGTATGAATCAATTGATGAATATCGTAAAGAAATGGAGACTATCATGATACATGCAAATGTCTGCGAGAATGAAGAACAAACCATGGCGAGATTTCTAGCTGGCATCAATCATGCTGTCAAAAGCATTGTCAATCACCATCCCTATAATGATATGATTAAGTTGCTGCACCAAGCACGTGAAGCCGAGAGACAAGTGATTGAAGACGCACAGTTCGATGCCTGGTCTCGTTCTTCAGCCGGTCTGGGACAGCCATATAACAACAGCCAACCAAACAAGAGCACTTCGGCTGCAAGCAATTCGGCGATGCGCAATTCCGCAAGTAAGAAGCTGGAGAGTACACCATCACCGGTGCGTCGACCTATGGCGCCCGCTGCTAGTTCGACCTCGTCTATGGGGTCAACAGGCCGTTCACGTGACATTATTCGCCACAAGTGCAAGGGCGTTGGCCATTTTCAGAGGGACTGCCTAAATGTCAAAACTATGCTTATCGCAGAGGATGGCGGTTATGTTTCAGCTAGTGATGATGAGTCGCCTAATGCACAGGCAGTCTTGCACACTGATGACATAGAACAATGTGAGTGTGATCCTGAGTTTCCAAACACTGAGCAGTATTCCATTGTTTGCACGCCCAAGGTGCTTAGCGTGATGCCATCGCCATCACTCGAACAGCGGTGCAATTTGTTTCAGACATGGGCAAAGCTTGATAAGGGTAAGGTGTGCAAGGTGATCATTGATGGCGGGAGTTGTCACAATCTCGCTAGCAAGGATATGTGTCATAAGTTGGGTTTGAAGTATTTGCCACATCCGCGTCCTCATCATGTGTAATGGCTGAGCGACAAAGAGGAAGTGAAGGTGAACTATATGGTGCGTGTGACGTTTCCTATTGGGAAGTATACCGATACTGTGGACTGCGATGTCGTGCCTATGACGGTGTGTCAATTGCTCTTGGGACGGCCATGGCAATATGACCGTTCCGCTGTACACAATGGGCGTACAAATCGTTACACATTTTGATGGAACAATATGGATGTAATCTGGAAGCCGCTTACACCGCAACAGATTGTCAATTCCTCCGTGCAGAAAATTGATATGCACGTTGAGAGTGCACAAGAGCGAGAGAACCATCTGAGTAGTAACAAGAAACGCGAGGGAGAGAAGAATTTAGTGATGTTAGCCACGAAATCAGAGATGATAGAATTCAGCAAGGATCCTAATTTGGTGCGCGTCGTGCTGCTGTACAAAGACGCATTGCTTTCGACTAATGACATAACTTCTCTTCCTAGTGGTGTTGTTTCTGTTTTGCAGGATTTCAGCGACGTCTTTCCAGAGGAGGTGCCAGCGGGGCTACCACCAATACGCAGGATAGAACATAAGATCGACTTGATTCCAGGAGCGTCGCTGCCGAACCGACCATCGTACCGCACCAATCCCGAGGAGACAAAAAAAATTTAGAAACAAGTACAAGAGCTTCTTTCCAAAGGGTATGTCCGTGAAAGCTTAAGCCCTTGTTCTGTTCCTGTTATTTTAGTTCCTAAGAAAGATGGTTCATGGCGTATGTCCGTAGATTGTCGAGCGATTAATAATATCACAATTCGATATCGTCATCCTATACCGCGCTTAGATTATATGCTAGACGAATTGAGTGGTGCTGTTATTTTCTCTAAGATAGATCTGCGCAGTGGTTACCATCAAATTAGAATGCATGAAGGGGATGAGTGGAAAACAGCCTTTAAAACGAAATTTGTGTTGTACGAGTGGTTAGTCATGCCTTTTGGTTTAGCTAATGCACCTAGTACATTCATGCGCTTAATGAATCATGTTTTAAGGCATTTTATTGGTAAATTTGTGGTTGTGTACTTTGATGATATTCTGATTTATAGTCGCACTGAATCTGAACACATAGACCATCTTAGAGAGGTTCTACACGTTTTGCGTGAGAATAGGTTATTTGATAACTTAGAGAAGTGCACTTTTTGCAAAGATCGTGTCATCTTTTTGGGCTATGTTGTTTCTGCACAGGGAGTTGAAGTAGATGAGTCTAAAATTGAAGCGATTAAAAATTGGCCAACTCCTGTGAACGTAAGTTAGATTAGGAGCTTTCATGGTCTCGCTGGATTTTATCGGCGTTTCGTGAAGGATTTTAGCACCGTCGCTGCCCCTTTGAATGAACTTACTAAAAAGGGTGTTGAATTTGTGTGGGGGGTAGCGCAAGAAAATGATTTTGCTGAACTTAAGAGACGCTTGACTGAAGCACCGTTGCTTGTTTTACCTCATTTCACTAAATTTTTTGAAATTGAGTGTGATGCTAGTGGATTGGGTATTGGCGGTGCTTTAATAGAAGAGGGCAGACCGGTAGCTTATTTTAGTGAGAAACTGAATGGTGCACAATTGAATTAAACGGTCTATGACAAAGAGCTTTATGCGTTAGTGCATGCGTTAGAAACTTGGCAACACTGTTTATGGTCTAAAGAGTTTTATTGTTCATTCTGATCATGAGGCTTTGAAGTATTTAAAGGGCCAAGCAAACCTGAACCGTAGACATGCCAAATGGGTCGAATTCATTGAGTCGTTTCCTTACATTGTGAAATATATGAAGGGAAAGGAAAATGTGGTAGCTGATGCTATTTCTAGGAAAAGTGTGCTTTTAACTCAATTAGGAGTGCACGTTCCTAGTTTAGGGAGTGTGCGTGATTTATATACTCAATACCATGATTTTTCTGTCCCTTATGCACGTTGCAAAGACGGGAAAGGCTGGGTTAAATTTCATATCCATGATGGGTTTTTGTTTCGCACTAACAAATTATGTGTTCCAGAATCCTCCCTGCGTTTGCTATTACTGCAGGAATAACATGCAGGCGGATTGATGGGACATTTTGGACGTGAGAAGACGTTGACGCGGTCGAGCGCCGGGATGACGATTTCCCCGTCGACGACTACGATGACCGACAGTGCCACCACCGCAACAACGTGCAGCGTCCTCGCCACGACGACGCCGAGGACCTTGTCGCTAAGCCCAAATTTAATCTTCCTCTATTTTCAGATGGTACAGATTTGGAACAATGCCTCACTTGGGAGCTGAAAGTTGATAAGTTATTTCGGATGAACAACTATTCCAATGAGAAGAAGTTGTTGCTTGCGTCCAATGGCTTGGATGATTATGCCACACATTGGTGGGTGCAGTTCATCCGTAAGCGCATGGAGCGCCATGAGTTGCCGATTATCACCTGGGAGCATATGAAGCAGCATTTGCGGGCACGCTTTGTACCTCGCCACTACAAGCGCTCACTATTTGGGAAGTTGACAGGGCTGCGACAAGGTATGAATCAATTGATGAATATCGTAAAGAAATGGAGACTATCATGATACATGCAGATGTCTGCGAGAACGAAGAACAAACCATGGCGAGATTTCTAGCTGGCATCAATCATGCTGTCAAAAGCATTGTCAATCACCATCCCTATAATGATATGATTAAGTTGCTGCACCAAGCACGTGAAGCCGAGAGACAAGTGATTGAAGACGCACAGTTTGCTGCCTGGTCTCGTTCTTCAGCCGGTCTGGGACAGCCATATAACAACAGCCAACCAAACAAGAGCACTTCGGCTGCAAGCAATTCGGCGATGCGCAATTCCGCAAGTAAGAAGCTGGAGAGTACACCATCACCGGTGCGTCGACCTATGGCGCCCGCTGCTAGTTCGACCTCGTCTATGGGGTCAACAGGCCGTTCACGTGACATTATTTGCCACAAGTGCAAGGGCGTTGGCCATTTTCAGAGGGACTGCCTAAATGTCAAAACTATGCTTATCGCAGAGGATGGCGGTTATGTTTCAGCTAGTGATGATGAGTCGCCTAATGCACAGGCAGTCTTGCACACTGATGACATAGAACAATGTGAGTGTGATCCTGAGTTTCCAAACACTAAGCAGTATTCCATTGTTTGCACGCCCAAGGTGCTTAGCGTGATGCCATCGCCATCACTCGAACAGCGGTGCAATTTGTTTCAGACATGGGCAAAGCTTGATAAGGGTAAGGTGTGCAAGGTGATCATTGATGGCGGGAGTTGTCACAATCTGGCTAGCAAGGATATGTGTCATAAGTTGGGTTTGAAGTATTTGCCACATCCGCGTCCTCATCATGTGTAATGGCTGAGCGACAAAGAGGAAGTGAAGGTGAACTATATGGTGCGTGTGACGTTTCCTATTGGGAAGTATACCGATACTGTGGACTGCGATGTCGTGCCTATGACGGTGTGTCAATTGCTCTTGGGACGGCCATGGCAATATGACCGTTCCGCTGTACACAGTGGGCGTACAAATCGTTACACATTTCGATGGAACAATATGGATGTCATCTGGAAGCCGCTTACACCGCAACAGATTGTCAATTCCTCCGTGCAGAAAATTGATATGCACGTTGAGAGTGCACAAGAGCGAGAGAACCATCTGATTTAGTGATGTTAGCCACGAAATCAGAGATGATAGAATTCAGCAAGGATCCTAATTTGGTGCGCGTCGTGCTGCTGTACAAAGACGCATTGCTTTCGACTAATGACATAACTTCTCTTCCTAGTGGTGTTGTTTCTGTTTTGCAGGATTTCAGCGACGTCTTTCCAGAGGAGGTGCCAGCGGGGCTACCACCAATACGCAGGATAGAACATAAGATCGACTTGATTCCAGGAGCGTCGCTGCCGAACCGACCATCGTACCGCACCAATCCCGAGGAGACAAAAAAATTTAGAAACAAGTACAAGAGCTTCTCTCCAAAGGGTATGTCCGTGAAAGCTTAAGCCCTTGTTCTGTTCCTGTTATTTTAGTTCCTAAGAAAGATGGTTCATGGCGTATGTGCGTAGATTGTCGAGCGATTAATAATATCACTATTCGATATCGTCATCCTATACCTCGCTTAGATTATATGCTATACGAATTGAGTGGTGTTGTTATTTTCTCTAAGATAGATCTGCGCAGTGGTTACCATCAAATTAGAATGCATGAAGGGGATGAGTGGAAAACAGCCTTTAAAACGAAATTTGTGTTGTACAATTGGTTAGTCATGCCTTTTGGTTTAGCTAATGCACCTAGGACATTCATGCGCTTAATGAATCATGTTTTAAGGCATTTCATTGGTAAATTTGTGGTTGTGTACTTTGATGATATTCTGATTTATAGTCGCACTGAATCTGAACACATAGACCATCTTAGAGAGGTTCTACACGTTTTGCGTGAGAATAGGTTATTTGATAACTTAGAGAAGTGCACTTTTTGCAAAGATCGTGTCATCTTTTTGGGCTATGTTGTTTCTGCACAGGGAGTTGAAGTAGATGAGTCTAAAATTGAAGCGATTAAAAATTGGCCAACTCCTGTGAACGTAAGTTAGATTAGGAGCTTTCATGGTCTCGCTGGATTTTATCGGCGTTTCGTGAAGGATTTTAGCACCGTCGCTGCCCCTTTGAATGAACTTACTAAAAAGAGTGTTGAATTTGTGTGGGGGGTAGCGCAAGAAAATGATTTTGCTGAAATTAAGAGACGCTTGACTGAAGCACCGTTGCTTGTTTTACCTCATTTCACTAAATTTTTTGAAATTGAGTGTGATGCTAGTGGATTGGGTATTGGCGGTGCTTTAATAGAAGAGGGCAGAACGGTAGCTTATTTTAGTGAGAAACTGAATGGTGCTCAATTGAATTATCCGGTCTATGACAAAGAGCTTTATGCGTTAGTGCATGCGTTAGAAACTTGGCAACACTATTTATGGTCTAAAGAGTTTTATTATTCATTCTGATCATGAGGCTTTGAAGTATTTAAAGGGCCAAGCAAACCAGAACCGTAGACATGCCAAATGGGTCGAATTCATTGAGTCGTTTCCTTACATTGTGAAATATATGAAGGCAAAGGAAAATGTGGTAGCTGATGCTATTTCTAGGAAAAGTGTGCTTTTAACTCAATTAGGAGTGCACGTTCCTAGTTTAGGGAGTGTGCGTGATTTATATACTAAAGACCATGATTTTTCTGTCCCTTATGCACGTTGCAAAGACGGGAAAGGCTGGGATAAATTTCACATCCATGATGGGTTTTTGTTTCGCACTAACAAATTATGTGTTCCAGAATCCTCCCTGCGTTTGCTATTACTGCAGGAATAACATGCAGGCGGATTGATGGGACATTTTGGACGTGAGAAGACGTTGACGCGGTCGAGCGCCGGGATGACGATTTCCCCGTCGACGACTACGATGACCGACAGTGCCACCACCGCAACAACATGCAGCGTCCTCGCCACGACGACGCCGAGGACCTTGTCGCTAAGCCCAAATTTAATCTTCCTCTATTTTCAGATGGTACAGATCTGGAACAATACCTCACTTGGGAGCTGAAAGTTGATAAGTTATTTCGGATGAACAACTATTTCAATGAGAAGAAGCTGTTGCTTGCGTCCAATGGCTTGGATGATTATGCCACACAATGGTGGGTGCAGTTCATCCGTAAGCGCATGGAGCGCCATGAGTTGCCGATTATCACCTGGGAGCATATGAAGCAGCATTTGTGGGCACGCTTTGTACCTCGCCACTACAAGCGCTCACTATTTGGGAAGTTGACAGGGCTGCGACAAGGTATGAATCAATTGATGAATATCGTAAAGAAATGGAGACTATCATGATACATGCAGATGTCTGCGAGAATGAAGAACAAACCATGGCGAGATTTCTAGCTGGCTTCAATCATGCTGTCAAAAGCATTGTCAATCACCGTCCCTATAATGATATGATTAAGTTGCTGCACCAAGCACGTGAAGCCGAGAGACAAGTGATTGAAGACGCACGGTTCGCTGCCTGGTCTCGTTCTTCAGCCGGTTTGGGACAGCCATATAACAACAGCCAACCAAACAAGTGCACTTCGGCTGCAAGCAATTCGGCGATGCGCAATTCCGCAAGTAAGAAGCTGGAGAGTACACCATCACCGGTGCGTCGACCTATGGCGCCCGCTGCTAGTTCGACCTCGTCTATGGGGTCAACAGGCCGTTCACGTGACATTATTTGCCACAAGTGCAAGGGCGTTGGCCATTTTCAGAGGGACTGCCTAAATGTCAAAACTATGCTTATCACAGAGGATGGCGGTTATGTTTCAGCTAGTGATGATGAGTCGCCTAATGCACAGGCAGTCTTGCACACTGATGACATAGAACAATGTGAGTGTGATCTTGAGTTTCCAAACACTGAGTAGTATTCCATTGTTTGCACGCCCAAGGTGCTTAGTGTGATGCCATCGCCATCACTCGAACAGCGGTGCAATTTGTTTCAGACCTGGGCAAAGCTTGATAAGGGTAAGGTGTGCAAGGTGATCATTGATGGCGGGAGTTGTCACAATCTGGTTAGCAAGGATATGTGTCATAAGTTGGGTTTGAAGTATTTGCCACATCCGCGTCCTCATCATGTGTAATGGCTGAGCGACAAAGAGGAAGTGAAGGTGAACTATATGGTGCGTGTGACGTTTCCTATTGGGAAGTATACCGATACTGTGGACTGCGATGTCGTGCCTATGACGGTGTGTCAATTGCTCTTGGGACGGCCATGGCAATATGACCGTTCCGCTGTACACAGTGGGCGTACAAATCGTTACACATTTCGATGGAACAATATGGATGTCATCTGGAAGCCGCTTACACCGCAACAGATTGTCAATTCGTCCGTGCAGAAAATTGATATGCACGTTGAGAGTGCACAAGAGCGAGAGAACCATCTGATTTAGTGATGTTAGCCACCAAATCAGAGATGATAGAATTCAGCAAGGATCCTAATTTGGTGCGCGTCGTGCTACTGTACAAAGACGCATTGCTTTCGACTAATGACATAACTTCTCTTCCTAGTGGTGTTGTTTCTGTTTTGCAGGATTTCAGCGACGTCTTTCCAGAGGAGGTGCCAGCGGGGCTACCACCAATACGCAGGATAGAACATAAGATCGACTTGATTCCAGGAGCGTCGCTGCTGAACCGACCATCGTACCGCACCAATCCCGAGGAGACAAAAAAAATTTAGAAACAAGTACAAGAGCTTCTCTCCAAAGGGTATGTCCGTGAAAGCTTAAGCCCTTGTTCTGTTCCTGTTATTTTAGTTCCTAAGAAAGATGGTTCATGGCGTATGTGCGTGGATTGTCGAGCGATTAATAATATCACAATTCGATATCGTCATCCTATACCTCGCTTAGATTATATGCTATACGAATTGAGTGGAGCTGTTATTTTCTCTAAGATAGATCTGCGCAGTGGTTACCATCAAATTAGAATGCATGAAGGGGATGAGTGGAAAACAGCCTTTAAAACGAAATTTGGGTTGTACGAGTGGTTTGTCATGCCTTTTGGTTTAGCTAATGCACCTAGTACATTCATGCGCTTAATGAATTATGTTTTAAGGCATTTCATTGGTAAATTTGTGGTTGTGTACTTTGATGATATTCTAATTTATAGTCGCACTGAATCTGAACACATAGACCATCTTAGAGAGGTTCTACACGTTTTGCGTGAGAATAGGTTATTTGATAACTTAGAGAAGTGCACTTTTTGCAAAGATCGTGTCATCTTTTTGGGCTATGTTGTTTCTGCACAGGGAGTTGAAGTAGATGAGTCTAAAATTGAAGCGATTAAAAATTGGCCAACTCCTGTGAACGTAAGTTAGATTAGGAGCTTTCATGGTCTCGCTGGATTTTATCGGCGTTTCGTGAAGGATTTTAGCACCGTCGCTGCCCCTTTGAATGAACTTACTAAAAAGAGTGTTGAATTTGTGTGGGGGGTAGCGCAAGAAAATGATTTTGCTGAAATTAAGAGACGCTTGACTGAAGCACCGTTGCTTGTTTTACCTCATTTCACTAAATTTTTTGAAATTGAGTGTGATGCTAGTGGATTGGGTATTGGCGGTGCTTTAATAGAAGAGGGCAGAACGGTAGCTTATTTTAGTGAGAAACTGAATGGTGCTCAATTGAATTATCCGGTCTATGACAAAGAGCTTTATGCGTTAGTGCATGCGTTAGAAACTTGGCAACACTATTTATGGTCTAAAGAGTTTTATTATTCATTCTGATCATGAGGCTTTGAAGTATTTAAAGGGCTAAGCAAACCTGAACCGTAGACATGCCAAATGGGTCGAATTCATTGAGTCGTTTCCTTACATTGTGAAATATATGAAGGGAAAGGAAAATGTGGTAGCTGATGCTCTTTCTAGGAAAAGTGTGCTTTTAACTCAATTAGGTGTGCACGTTCCTAGTTTAGGGAGTGTGCGTGATTTATATACTCAAGACCATGATTTTTCTGTCCCTTATGCACGTTGCAAAGACGGGAAAGGCTGGGATAAATTTCACATCCATGATGGGTTTTTGTTTCGCACTAACAAATTATGTGTTCCAGAATCCTCCCTGCGTTTGCTATTACTGCAGGAATAACATGCAGGCGGATTGATGGGACATTTTGGACACGAGAAGACGTTGACGCGGTCGAGCGCCGGGATGACGATTTCCCCGTCGACGACTACGATGACCGACAGTGCCACCACCGCAACAACGTGCAGCGTCCTCGCCACGACGACGCCGAGGACCTTGTCGCTAAGCCCAAATTTAATCTTCCCCTATTTTCAGATGGTACAGATGTGGAACAATACCTCACTTGGGAGCTGAAAGTTGATAAGTTATTTCGGATGAACAACTATTCCAATGAGAAGAAGCTGTTGCTTGCGTCCAATGCCTTGGATGCTTATGCCACACATTGGTGGGTGCAGTTCATCCGTAAGCGCATGGAGCACCATGAGTTGCCGATTATCACCAGGGAGCATATGAAGCAGCATTTGCGGGCACGCTTTGTACCTCGCCACTACAAGCGCTCACTATTTGGGAAGTTGACAGGGCTGCGACAAGGTACGAATCAATTGATGAATATCGTAAAAAAATGGAGACTATCAAGATACATGCAGATGTCTGCGAGAATGAAGAACAAACCATGGCGAGATTTCTAGTTGGCGTCAATCATGCTGTCAAAAGCATTGTCAATCACCATCCCTATAATGATATGATTAAGTTGCTGCACCAAGCACGTGAAGCCGAGAGACAAGTGATTGAAGACGCACGGTTCGCTGCCTGGTCTTGTTCTTCAGCCGGTCTGGGACAGCCATATAACAACAGCCAACCAAACAAGAGCACTTCGGCTGCAAGCAATTCGGCGATGCGCAATTCCGCAAGTAAGAAGCTGGAGAGTACACCATCACCGGTGCGTCGACCTATGGCGCCCGCTGCTAGTTCGACCTCGTCTATGGGGTCAACAGGCCGTTCACGTGACATTATTTGCCACAAGTGCAAGGGCGTTGGCCATTTTCAGAGGGACTGCCTAAATGTCAAAACTATGCTTATCGCAGAGGATGGCGGTTATGTTTCAGCTAGTGATGATGAGTCGCCTAATGCACAGGCAGTCTTGCACACTGATGACATAGAACAATGTGAGTGTGATCCTGAGTTTCCAAACACTAAGCAGTATTCCATTGTTTGCACGCCCAAGGTGCTTAGCGTGATGCCATCGCCATCACTCGAACAGCGGTGCAATTTGTTTCAGACATGGGCAAAGCTTGATAAGGGTAAGGTGTGCAAGGTGATCATTGATGGCGGGAGTTGTCACAATCTGGCTAGCAAGGATATGTGTCATAAGTTGGGTTTGAAGTATTTGCCACATCCGCGTCCTCATCATGTGTAATGGCTGAGCGACAAAGAGGAAGTGAAGGTGAACTATATGGTGCGTGTGACGTTTCCTATTGGGAAGTATACCGATACTGTGGACTGCGATGTCGTGCCTATGACGGTGTGTCAATTGCTCTTGGGACGGCCATGGCAATATGACCGTTCCGCTGTACACAGTGGGCGTACAAATCGTTACACATTTCGATGGAACAATATGGATGTCATCTGGAAGCCGCTTACACCGCAACAGATTGTCAATTCCTCCGTGCAGAAAATTGATATGCACGTTGAGAGTGCACAAGAGCGAGAGAACCATCTGATTTAGTGATGTTAGCCACGAAATCAGAGATGATAGAATTCAGCAAGGATCCTAATTTGGTGCGCGTCGTGCTGCTGTACAAAGACGCATTGCTTTCGACTAATGACATAACTTCTCTTCCTAGTGGTGTTGTTTCTGTTTGCAGGATTTCAGCGACGTCTTTCCAGAGGAGGTGCCAGCGGGGCTACCACCAATACGCAGGATAGAACATAAGATCGACTTGATTCCAGGAGCGTCGCTGCCGAACCGACCATCGTACCGCACCAATCCCGAGGAGACAAAAAAATTTAGAAACAAGTACAAGAGCTTCTCTCCAAAGGGTATGTCCGTGAAAGCTTAAGCCCTTGTTCTGTTCCTGTTATTTTAGTTCCTAAGAAAGATGGTTCATGGCGTATGTGCGTAGATTGTCGAGCGATTAATAATATCACTATTCGATATCGTCATCCTATACCTCGCTTAGATTATATGCTATACGAATTGAGTGGTGTTGTTATTTTCTCTAAGATAGATCTGCGCAGTGGTTACCATCAAATTAGAATGCATGAAGGGGATGAGTGGAAAACAGCCTTTAAAACGAAATTTGTGTTGTACATTGGTTAGTCATGCCTTTTGGTTTAGC